>JAJHZJ010000213.1:1271310-2471310 GCA_023548195.1 Bettongia penicillata ogilbyi
GTCTCTGATAAAGGTCTGATAAAGAGAACTGAGCCAAATTTACAAGAATACAAGTCATTCCCCCAATTGGTAAATGGTCAAAGGATATGAACAGGCAGTTTTCAGAGGAAGAAATTAAAACTATCTATATTCATATGAAAAAATGCTCTAAATCATTATTGATTAGAGAGACACAAATCAAAACAACTCTGAGATACCACCTCACATCTATCAGATTGGTTAACATGACAAAACAGGAAAATGATAAATGTTGGAGAGGATGTGGGAAAGTTGAAACATTGATTCATTGTTGGTGAAGTTGGAGATCAATTTGGAGCTACGCCCAAAGAGCTATAAAAATGTGCATACCCTTTGACCTAACAATACTGCTTCTAGGGCTGTATCCCAAAGAGATCACAAATATGGGAAAAGGACCCACATGTACAAAAATATTTATAGCAGTTCTTTTTGTGGCCAAGAACTGGAATTTGAGGGAATGTCCATCAATTGGGTAATGGCTGAACAAGTTGTGGTATATGAATGTAATGTAATACCGTTGTGCTGTAAGAAATGATGTATAGGTAGACTTCAGAAAATCCTGGACTTATATGAACTGATGCTGAGTGAAGTGGGCACTGTTCACAGAAACAGCCACAGTATGCGATGACTGATTTTGATAGACTTAGCCCTTCTCAGCAATGTAGGGACCTAAAACAATCCCAAAGGCCTCATGAGGCCATCCATATACAGAGAAAGAACTACAGAGTCAGAATGCAGAGTGAAGCATACTATTTACCTTCTCTCTTTTGTGTTTTGTTTTGTTTCTTCTTTCTCATGGTTCATTCCATTCATTATAATATTTCTATGCAACATGATTAATGTGAAAATGTGTTTAATAGGAATGTATGTGTAGAACCATATCATATTGCATGTCATCTTGGGGAGAAGGGGGAAGGGAGGAGGAGAAAATTTAAAACTTATGGAAGTGAATGTTGAAAATTAAAAATAAATAAATTAAAAAATTTTTTTTAGTAATTTTCTAATGCCAATCAAGTAAAATTGAAACTCTATCACCTGGTTTTTAAGATCCTCTGTAATCAGGCTCTTTGCTATTTTGGCAACCTTATTTCATATTATCCTCCTTCACACACTTTCTATCTAATCAAACTGGCCTCCTAGCTGGTCTCCATACATAACATCCCATCTTCCCTTTCTGGGACTTTGTACAAGTGGTCCTTCATTTCTTCAAGATACTCTCCTTACCTCTACCTTATGGAATCCCTAGCTCCTTTCAAAACACAGGCCAGGTTCCATGTCCTACATGAAGACTTTCTCAATCCTCTCAGTATCCTTCTTGAAATAACAAGGTGGGCTGAATAGTTGCCTAAAGGACAATTCTATGGTGCTGCACATATGTACAGAGAAATGACTCCTAACTGGATGAGAGACTTCTGAGTCAATGATCCTCCATATGGCATATGTCAGGGGGAGAGATTTTGGAGAGACAAGCATGGAGTTCTAGAGAGTTGGGGTCAGAGAGACAAAGCACAAATTTTTGAATGCATAACAGGGGTCCCTGGACACATTGATTTGGGGGGAATGTTTGAACCTAAGAACCATAGACTTTTGTGTTCCAAAGCCTGTTTACCTTACCCCATCCCCAGCCCCCACCAAGATGACCAAGAGCACATTCCTCTGGTGAGGGTCATTCTTTTCTTGGTAGAGCAGAGATATTTTTCTCACTCCAAGTTCAAAGATTCCATTTATTCTTGTGTATTCTATCATCTACTCTAGCCATTAAAATATTCCCCCCATTTTTATTTTATGGCTTACTTGGATAAATATATTTGCTTGTGATCTCTGATTGTCTTTTAGGTAACGTGTTTCATTGGAGGGATGTTAACTGACTGAGAGTAATCTGTTACTTTCCCCTATAGAGTAATTAGTGAAAGTGTTTTTTATTCTAAACCACCAAAATAAAATATTGTACCCTTAGACTACAAATATCATATGTATAATAACTATAATTCTAGTCAAATAACGCCTCTGGAATTTGGGAGAATGGATGAGTGAGCTCCCAGCCATGTCTTTCCTCCTGCATAAAAATGGAAATTGGAATCTCCCCTGGAGATGTGAAATGGGGTATTCTCTGACTTATCTATGTAGGCCACCATCTTACATGTAGGCCACCCTGGGTCCCTATGTCCATGGTTTAAAGTCTTACTGTCTTGTGATATATACACATACATTATCTATATATATATTTTTATCTATATATCTGCATCTATCTCTGTCCACCCATCCATATCTGTCTAAGCATCCATTCATCCATCTATTCATCTATTTATCCATCCATACCCATCCAGTCATCTATCCATCTGTCTTTCTATGTAGCTCTCTGTCTTTCTGTCTCTCTCTCTGTTGTATCCAAACACTACTAACTTCTAGTAAACCACAAGTCTTGAGGGCAATGATTGTTATGATTTGTATCTCCAGTGCCTAGCATAGACCCATGCACATAGGAGCTTCTTAAGGAGGTGTCTCAAATAGAATGTCATTTAAAAATTTTACATGTTACCTAGAAGCTGGCTTGGTAATCAATATAAAGCAGACCCTTAATAAATATATGTACTTTTAATTTTTGTAGCCTTCTAGAAGGCTTCAAGTAAAGACTAAATGAATGCTGGTTGGTATGTTATAGAGGGGTTTGATTTGTTCAGTCACTTGTCAGTAGTGTCCAACTCTTCATGACCCCATTTGGGGTTTTCTTATCAGAGCTCCTGGAGTACTTTGCCATTTCCTTCTCCAGTCCATTTTACATATGAGGAAACTGAGGCAAACAAGGTTAAGTGACTTGCCCAGGGTCAAGCAGTTAGTGTCTGAGGCCAGATTTAAACTTGGGAAGATGAATCTTCCTAACTTCAGACCTGGCATTTAGAGATTTGATATACAGGTTCAAATTGAGCTAGGTGATATCTGAGATCTTTTCCAATCCTGAGATTCTCTGATTTATCTTTGTGTCTCCCCTAGGGCCTACCACAGTGCAAGGCATATAGAAGGCCCTTAACAAATAAATCTCTGTGAATTTCAAGGCATGTCTTGGAAGTTGGTTTTGATCAAATCCTTGATAAGAACTTATTTTCTTAGAATTTTCTTTAAATTTGAATTCAGAAAAATTCTGGATAATTGAAGGTACTAGTTATTTGGATTCAAAGTGATGTTGGACTATACTGGTAATTATAACAGAAAATAAACCATATCAGCATGATATAGCAAAAATGGACAATTGACTTGGAAGCAAGAGCAACTTAGGTTCAAACTTTATAGTGAACATGTACTGGCTGCTAAAGGACAAGTCCCTCCTTGTGCCTTAGTTTCCTCATCTGTAAAATAGGGACTTGTACCATCTGTCTTTCCCAGGGACATCATTAAGAAAGCACTTTACAAATTTAAAAACATACAACAATAAGAATAATACCTTACACACACACACACACACACACACACACACACACATATATATGTATGTATGTATAGCACTTACTATGTTTCAGGCATCATGTTGAAATTTTGTTTTGTTTTTGGCTGTTGACTTTATTTATGATTTTAATGCCAGAATAGATTTAAAGCAGCTTGAGTCTGTATTAGGTGGTATTCTGCTTTCTGTAGTTCTGTTATAAAATAGTGTTTATTCTCTAAAAAAAAAGCCACCCCAACCACAGTTTACAATTATCTTCTTATTTGATTCTCACAACAACCCTAGGAGACAGGTACTATTATTAACCCCATTTTGCAGATGAAGAAATTGAGGCAGAGTTAAGTGACTTGCTTAGGGTCACGTAGCTAGTAAGGGCTTAAGGTCAATTTTGAAACCAAGTCTTCCTGACTCCAGCCCCAGCAGTCTCTCCACCTGACTGTGCAAGCTAGAATTATTATTTCCAACCTTCTTCAACTGTGCTAGGTCTCACCGTAGACTCTGAAAATTCAGTGGGGCTCCTTTCTTCCAATACTCTCTCTTCCTTTATGAGATTCGGTGCCATCCATTCAGCCTCGTCACCAAGTGGTCCAGGCAGAAGAAGCCAATTGGCAAGAGTCTGATGAAGAGGAAAAAGAAATCTAATTACTTTAAGCCAAGTCGGAAATGCCTGTCCAACTTGTCTTCACTTATATCGTTTGCTCTGCTTGGGAACGTTATCCTGATTAATTCAGTCACTTTTGTTGCTACTATCTGACCCTGCTTTCTGGAAGCCTCCATAGGGCCACTCATGTTTTGAAGAGCTCTTCTGTCCTCATCCACTCAAAGGTTGGTCTGGGGCCTGCAGCCAGCACCCTCGCTCAGCCCAGCATGGAGAGCAGAAGTCAGTCCTCTTGTGACTTGGAAGGCAGATCCTGAGTCCGACCCAGCAGCAACAATGCCCTTAGAGTCAGACTGAACTTCAAGCTTTTTCACGGTTGTGGATTTCACTGAGAAGTTTTCATAGTATTCTAGGGTTTTATCTATTGACCAAACAACAGGTATTTATTTATATGGTCCAGGCAATTTGGATGAAAATACAATCAAAGAAATAATGCCTACTCTGAAGGAGCTTATATTCTAACAGGGGAGGCAACAATATATGTAAAATACAGAAGCAGAATCAGAATGGAGAGAATAAACACAAATAAACACAGTTATAAGACAACTCCAAATGACTGATGATGGAAAATGCAATCTACATCCAGAAAAAGAACGAGTCTAAATGCAGATCAAAGCATACTATCTGCTCTCTCTCTTTTTTGTTTATTCTTTCTCATGGTTTCTCACATTGGTTCTAATTCTTCTTTACAACATGGCTAAGGTGAAAATATGTTTAATATGAATGTATAAGTGGAGCCTATATTGCACACTGTTTTGAAGTGGGGGAAAGGGAGGGAGGAGAAAACTTAGAACTCAAAATCTTAAGGAAGTGAATGGTGAGAACTGAAAATAAATTAATTAATTTTTAAAAGACATAGTTAAATGCAAAATAGCTTGGAGGATAAGGAAAAATTTCACTTAGAAGTTTGGTGCTTTACGCTTTGACCCAGAAATATCGCTTCTACAGCTGTATTCCAAAGAGATCATAAAAATGGGAAAAGGTCTCACATGTACAAAAATATTTATAGCAGTTCTTTTTGTGGTGACCAAGAACTGGAAAGCAAGGGGATGCCCATCAATTGGGGAATGACTGAACAAGTTGTGGTAAATGAATGTAATGGAATACTATTGTGCTATAAGAAATGATGAACAAGCAGACTTCAGAAAAACCTGGAAAGACTTATATGAACTGATGCTGAGTGAAAGGAGCAGAACCAGGAGAACATTATACACAGTAACAGCCACAGTGTGTGAGGACTGTTTCTGATAGAATGCCTTTCACAACAATGTAAGGACCTAAAACATTCCCACAAGACTCTGGATGCAAAATGCTATCCACATCCTGAGAACGAACTAAAGAACTGGAACACAGAATGAAGCAGACTATTTTCTCTTGTGTTATGTTTTAGTGTTTTTCATGGTTTCTCCCATTCATTTTAATTCTTTTATGCAACATAACTAATGTGAAAATGTGTTTAATAGGAATGTATGTGTAGAACCCATGTAAGAGTATATGCCCTCTCAGGGAGGGAGGGGGGAGTGAGGGGGAGAAAATTTATGGAAGTGACTGTTGAAAACTGAAAACAAATAAGTTAATTAAAAAAAAAGTTCAGTGCTTGAACTGATTCTACGAACAGGATGTGAAGAGGATGTGACTTCCAGGCAAGGTAGATGGACTTTGCCAAGGCACGGAGTTAGGAGGTGTCCAATAATCAGGACAACATCATTAGGCTTGAAAGGGACCTCAGATGGAATCCAATGCAAACCATACCCAAATAAGATCCCTTTCTAAAACAGACCCAGGTGGTCACTGATTCTTGTTGTAAGACCTTTAGGGAGAGGAGCCCTCTCCTATTCCAAGCCACCCCGTTATTTGGAATAGATCCAGTTCAGGGGTGGGGAACCTATGGTCTTTAGGCCACATGTAACCTTCTAGATCCATGGATGCAGGCTTTTGACTGAGTCCAAGTTTTACAGAACAAATCCTTTTATTAAAGGGATTTGTTGTGAGAAGTTTGGTTTCCATCAAAAGGCTACACTTGAGGACCAGAAAGTCTTCTTGACATGAAACTCAACTGTCCTTCTCTGAAACTTCCATTCCAGTTTTCCTCTCTGGGGCCAAGCAGAACTAGTTTGAGACTCTCCATCCCCATGATGCTCCTTCAACCACTTGGAGCCTGTTATCATTCTGTCTCTGATTTAGACATTCCCATTTCTATTCACCTGTCCTCCCCTTGGGGTGATCCTTAGGTCTTCATCGACCCTGTCTTCCTCTGGATTCTCTCTATCTCATCACAGTGGTTTTGGAAGCTAATGGGGTCACACAGGACTGAGGGTCAGGAAAGTCATATAGCCACATCTCATTGAGATATGGAGGCAATGGGAAACTTCAGCCTCTGTAAGTTCTCCCAGTTTCTATCAAGTTGGAAAGATCTCAAGGATGGTAGACTCCATTTTTGTTTGTCCCAGGATCAGCCCAACTGAGTATGGCATTGATTATAACCATGAGACTGGCCCCAGGGTGGAGAATCCTTTGGCTATCCACAGCATGGAATGAAGAAACCAAAACAAATATATGTCTATACACATAAACATGTGAATATATATGTATAGATGAGTATGTATATTAAATATACATATGTACATATATTATACACATGTATGTATATATGTATGTGTAGGTGTGTATATACATGAATACCTATACACACACACACACACACACACACATATATATATATATCTTGTTGTTCAGTCGTTTCAATCATGTCCAACTCTCTGTGACCCCATTTGGGGCTTTCTTGGCAAAGATACTGGAGTGGTTTGTCATTTCCTTCTCCAGCTCATTTTACAGATGAGGAAATTGAGGCCAGAAGGGTAAAGTGACTTGCCTAGGGTCACATAGCTATTCAGTTACTTAGGCTGAATTTGAAATCAGGGAGATGAGTCTTCCTGATCCCAGACCTATCTACGGTGCCACTTAGCTGCCCACATATGAATATACATATATTCATACATAAAGCTGTCTGTACATTAATCACAAAAAATTACATTAGGACAAACATGAACAATAACCCCAAAATATATATACATACATATATACATATGTATGTATATATATTTAAAAATCTTCAATGACCTAATGTAATTCATAATACACCTTAGTTCTCCTGTTTGTCAGTTCCATTTATTTTTTTTCCAGTCCCTCAAGATCTCTTAACAGTTCAGGTATAGATTCTGAAAAGGAATAATTCTATCAGGTGGGACTTCTGGCCATGTGGCTTCTTCTTTCTTCATCCGTGGTTATATGGTGGCTAGTGGAGGATGGGGTTGGGGAAGAGGTTGTAAAGCCACCTAGGTACTGTATTGGAGGATAATCAATTGAATTCTAGATATTGAGTGGGAGGAGGCACATTTATTTATTTATTCTTCTTTATTTATTTTGAATTTTCAACATTCACTTTTATAAGATTTTGAATTCTAAAATTTCCCCTCCTCCCTCCACTTCCCCTACCCCAAGAGGGCATGCAATCTGATATAGGCTATATGTGTATGATCATATTAAACATCTTTCCACATTAGTTATGTTGAGAAAGAAGAACCAGAACAAATGGGAAAAATCATGAGAAAGAAAAAGACAAAAAACAATGAAAGAAAGAGAAAATAGTATGTTTTGAACTGCATTCAGATTCCATAGTTTTTTCTTTGGAGGTGGATAGCATTTTCCATCATGAGTCTTTTGGAGTTGTCTTATACCATCACATTGCTTAGAAGAGCTAAATCTAACAAAGTTGTTGTTAATGTTACAGTGTTGCTGTTACTGTGTACAGTGTTCTGGTTCTGCTCACTTCACTCAGCATCAGTTCACGCAAGTCTTTCCAGGTTTTTCTGAAGTCCACCTGCTCATTATTTCTTATAGAACAATAATATTCCATTACATTCATATGCTACAGCTTGTTTAGCCATTATTCAGTTGATGGGCATCCCCTCAATTTCCAATTCTTTGCCACAACAAAAAGAGCTGCTATAAATATTTTTGTATCTGTGGATCCTTTTCCCTTTTTTATGACCTTTTTGGGACACAGACCTAGAAGCAATATTGCTGGATCAAAAGTTATGCAGCTTTTTAGCCCTTTGGGTATAGTTCCAAATTGCTCTCCAGAATGGTTGGATCAGTTCACAACTCCACCAACAATGCATTAATGTTCCAACTGTCCCACATCTTCAGCATTTATCATCTTCCTGTTTTGTCATGTTAGCCAATCTGATAGGTGTGAGGTGGTACCTCAGAGTTGTTTTGATTTGCATTTCTCTAATCAATAGTGAATTAAAGCATTTTAAAATTATGAATATGGATAGATTTAATTTCTTCCTCTGAAAACTGCCTGTTCATATCCTTTGATCATTTATCAATTGGAGGATGACTTGTATTCTTACAGATTTGACTCAGTTCTCCATATATTTTAGAAAGAAGGCCTATATCAGAGATACTGCCTGTAAAAATTGTTTCCCATCATTCTACTTCCCTTCTACTCTTGGTTTCATTGGCTTTTTAATTTAACATAATAAAAATGATCCATTTTGCATTTCAGAACGTTCTCTATCTCGTATTTGCTCATAAATTCTTTCCTTTTCCAGAGATCTGACAGGTAAACTATTTCTTGCTCTCCTAATTGCTTATGGTACCATCCTTTATGTCTAAATCACGTACCCATTTTGACCTTATCTTGGTATGGGGTGTGAAGTATTGGTCTATGCTTAGTTTCTGCTGTACTATTTTTCAGTTTTCCCAACAATTTTTGTTGAATAGTGAGTTCTTATCCCAGAAACTGGAGTCCTTAGGTTTATCAAACAGTAGATTACTACAGCCACTGATTACTGTGTCTTGTGTGCCTAATTTATTCCATGGATCCACCACTCTATTCCTTAGCCAGTACTAAGTAGTTTTGATGTGTGGTGGGGGAGGGGGTTGTGGGGAAGGGCACATTTAACTCTGAGCTCCCAGCAAGAGACATTGAAATGAAATTTCATATCAACATCACAATTTCTGCCTATGGCTGCCCTAACTTTTTTCTTTTGTCAGGACTGGTTATCTCCCTCCCTTAGTTCGTGAGGAAATTCCCCCCACCAAAGCAGAAGGGCAACAGCTCTGTAGTTTATAGTCTTGGAGAGTCAGCTGGGATATTGAGTGGCCACAGGCATCCTACATTTATGGAGGGATTTGAACCCTGGCTTTTCTGACACCAAGGCTGGTTTTTCACCCAGTGCTTCCTGTGAGGCCTCCTTGCCTCGAGTTTTGAGGTTAAAAAAGCACTTTCCTCAAGGCAGCCCAGCAAGAGAATGAATGCAGGTATTACCCTTATTTACAGATGAGGAAACAGATTCAGCAGTGAGAGTGTCTGGCTGAGCATCTCACAGAGAATGTCAGAGACAGAATTCAGACTCAAGGCTGACTGCAAGATTAATACTTCCTCCTCTCTGTTAGCTCTTGGTAGACTGGGAAGCCCTATTCCTTCATCTCTAAGGCTAGAGCTGTCCCTCTGGGATTGTTCTATTCCTGATGTCTCTCCCATGAGACTGTGGGAGCAGGGTCCATCTTTAGCACATTGCCTGGCACAGAGTAAGCACTTAATAAATACTTTTTGACTTGTTGGTTTGGAAGACAACAGTTGTTCCAGACTTCTGAAATGCCCCAAGGTGTCAATGTGGTACAGAGGAAAGAATACTGGATGCCCAAGGCTCTGGGTTCTAATTTTCATTTTGTCATATGCAGGCTTGGACATATCACTTTATCTCCCTTTGCCTCAGTTTCTTCATCTGTAAAATTGCAGCAGGGGAACTGGACTCTTTCAGCTTGCTTCTAGCTCTGAACCTTGATGGGTTAAAATGACCACCCTCTGCTCAGTAAGCCAGACCTCCTGGGGAGGTAGAAGCTTGGCTGGGCTCACAAATTCCATTTCAGAAAATGTGCCATCAGAGGCAGGGCATGCCTGTCCTTTCCAGTGCTGTCTGTCTCTGAGGAGTTCCCAGATCAGAGAACAAAGAACTTGCTGCATAATTCAGTCCGGAAGAAATCCTGAGGCCTCCATGACATGCCATGTTGGAAAAGGAATACAGTCATTAGAAAGGAAAGGAAGTGAGAAGTGAAGGTCCAGGAGAAGGAAAGGCCCACCTTTCCTCCAGGGAGGAAGAGTAGCAAAAGGTCAGGCAAGGACACAAGACTACGCTGGGCAGCGTTTCCTCTTGTCTGCAGGGTCTGTACCCTGCTCTTTCAAATGACTCAGACCCCAGTGCCCGGAAGCCCTGGCTCTGTGCTTGGGAGCAGGGCGAGGGCAGCTGTTTGTCAGCCTGGAGTGAGAGGGGGAGGGAGGGAGGGAGGAATCACACAAACATACAGTGTGTGTGGGGGTGGGGTGGGGTGGGGGATGGGGAGTTAAGAGAGTCCCTGGAGCTGGCTGTGCCAGGCATGGAGGTATTGGCATCTCAGCAATGTGAGCAACATCAGGAAGGATTAGAAAATGGCAGAGAACAAGTAAAGGAGGGTGAGACTGTGAATGCAGTCACCTGATGCTCAGAGAAAGCCGCAGCCACGGGATACTTTAAAGCAGTGAGGTTTTCCTCATGTTTTTATAGGAAGTGCACTTCTGTCTGTAGCAAGCATTAGCGGACTCACTCTAGCCATGCCTAATTTTGACCTTGATCTTGAATGAATGGTGACAGATGCTGGTGAGGCCTGTATAGGGTGGATGAGCAATTTAAGGGGAGTCCTAGGTCATCCTGAACCTGCATGTAAGCTCAGACAAACTGGGAAGTGTGGTCACTTTCTTTGTGAATTACCAAGGAGAAAACAAAGGCATTGGAGAAGAGAGGAATCAGAACTTCTTTTTCTTCTCCAAACCCCCTACCCTCCCACACTCATTCCCCTTTGTGCCACTCTCTATTTGGTTGTTTGGAAATATGAACCCCCTCCACTTATGAATACTCTAACAAACATCTGGAACTGCTCACGGCACTGAAGACAATGAACACTTATCTAGGCACTTACTATATACTAGGCATTATACTAAGTGCTTTACAAAGATTATCTCATTTGATCCTCAAAATAATCTTGGGAGGTAGGTGCAATCCTATTTCCTATTTGTGGAAACAGAGGCAAACAGTGGTTAAGTGACTTGCCTAAGGTTTGAACTTGGGTCTTCTTGACTCTGAGCTCAGTACTCTACCCACTGAACCATCTGGCTGCCTAAGACCACCAGAAAAGTAAAGATAATGTGACTATGTCAGTTAATGAGAAAATAGGCTGGTAGGAAAGAAGGAGAGAAGGAGGAATTTGAAGTTGTTAATTCAATTCAACAAACATCTTGTTTAAGCACCTACTATGTGCAAGGTCCCATGCTAGGTGCTAGGGAATTAAAAGACAAAACCCAAAATTGTCAGGTACTGGGGGTATACAGGATGTACACACAAACAGTAGCTACAAGGGGCTCTGGAGATGAGCCTAGAAGGAAGCCAGGGATCCTAGGAGGAGGAAAGCATTCTGGGGAGGGGACATTGTGAAAGGTGGAGGAATTCTGAGTTTGGGAATGTCTGGATTGTGAAGTGGGGTGAAGGGGATCAGGGTGAGATGTATCAGGGAAGGTACAGTTAGAATCAGATTGGAGAGGGCTTTCTGTGGCTGACTGAGAAGTTTATATTTTCTTCTAGATGCAATAGAAACATGTGGGCAATCCTTCAATAATCTCTTACTTTTGTAACTACACTTTTTAAGAAGAGTATCCTACAATGGGTGACTCCATTTCCTTTCTTATCTTATTGACTTTCTCTTTGATCTGGCTCCCAACTATATCATTCAATTGAAACTGTTCTCTCTCTCAAGTTACCACTGTTTCTTTCTTTCTCTCTTTTTGTTAAATGACTTGCCCAGGGTTACATACCTAGTAAGTGTCTGAAGTCAGATTTAAACTCAAGTCCTCCTGTCTCCAGGGCTGATGCTCTATCTACTGTGCCACCTGGCTGCCCCTACCAATGATTTCTTAATTGCCAAGTCTAATGGCCTTTTCTCCTTCTGTACTATTTCACTTGATGATCTGATTGGCTCCTTCGGATTTAATGATCATTTCTATATAGATGATTCTCAGTTCTGTTTATCCAGCCCTAACCTCTCTGCTGACTTCCAGTCAAACATCTCCAAAGAGAGATGCCTCCTCTTGGCAACATCTCCACAGACATCTTAAATTCAACATGTCCCAAACCGAACGCATTATTTTTCCTCCATATTCTTCCCTCTTCTCAACTTTTCTACTATCATGAATGATACCGCCATCTTCCCACTCACCCAGACTGCCAACCTAAGCCTCGTCTTTGAATTTTTGATCTCCCTCACCTCCCATATCCAGTCACTTGCCAAGTCCCAATTTTTTTACCTTTGCAATGCATCTGATACATACCCATTTCAGTTCTCTGACATTGGCACCATCTTAGTTTGGTCCTTATCCCTTCATGCTTGGACTGTTGCAAAAGTCAGCTGGTATACCACTTTCCCTCTCTCAAGTCTCCCCACTCCAGCCTATCCTCCAAGTCAAAGTGATCTTAAGCACCGGACTGAGCATGTTACCTCCCTCCCCCTCACACACTCAATCAACTCCAGCTGCTCCCTATTAATTCCAGGATCAAGTAGAAAATCTTCCATTTAGCTTTTAAAGCTCTAAGTAATCTGGCCCCTTCCTATCTTCCTAGTCTTCTTACACTTTACTCAATCTTCCCTGCCATATAATCCGCAATCCAGTGACATTGGCCACCTTGGCATTTTTCAACACTTTCACAAGACATTCTATTGCCTGACTGGGAATTTTCACAGGCCGCCCCCATACCTGGAGTTCTCTCCATCATCTTTACTTCATATCTTCCATAAAGTTTCACCCTGTGGAAGAAGCTTTCCCTGACTGATCTATGCTATAGGAAGATTAATTGGACTGTTGTATGGACCATGAATTGGAGAAGGAAGAAAACGAAAGTAGAAAGACCAGCTAGGAGGCTTTGCAAATAGTGTAGGAGAGAGATGAGAAGGGCCTAAATGGGTGTGGTGGTCATTTGATCAGAGAAGAGGGAAAAGATGTTAAGAGAAATTGTAGCAGTATAATTAATACAATTTAGTAATTGATGAGTTATGGGGAGTCCTGGAAGAGTGAAGAATTGAGAATTACTGAAGTTGGAAAGTTGGGGGATTGGAAAGATGGTGGTGTCCTCAATAAAAATAAATGTTTGGAGGAAGGGGGTGGTACAGGAAGAGAGATAAGGAGGCTCACTTTTAAATGATGATGGGACATCAAGATGGAGATGTCCAGCAGGTGTAGTTGCCAATACAGTACTGGAGCTCAAGAGAGAGATGAGAGCTACGTCTATAAGTCTGGGAATCATTGGCACGTAATTGGTCATTGGGTACATGGGAATGAATGAGAATACCAAGAGAATATAGAAAGAGAAAATTAAAAGCCCCAAGACAGGGGCCTTTTCTATATGCCTGGGAATTGTCACTATAGAGTTGATAAGTTAGCCTTTAGGAGCCAATGAGAACATCAAGAGAATATAGAAAAAGAAGACAGGAAGAAAAAGAAGACAAGATAGATCCTTGGGAGACAGTGATGGCTAGGGAGTGCTTTGTGGGTAATAATTCTACAAACAAGATGGAGAAGGCACAGATGGGTACCAGAAAAAAATAAGGTCATATGTGTAAATTGCTTAGTGCAGTACATAGTAGGTTTTTGATAAAGGCTTGTTCCCTTCTCCCTCTTCCCCAGGAAAATCAGGAGAGAACAGTATTATAGAAGCTTGTCTGGGAGAGGAGGGTGGGAGATGGTGTAGACATTGTCCAAAACCATAGAAAAGTAAAAAAAAAAAGATTAGGACTGAATAAAGGTATTGGGATTTAGCAGTTAAATCATAGCAACCTTGGGGTTGCCAATGAGTAGTGGGAGGGGTTTGGACAACATACTGAAAGGGGTCAAGTAGTGAGTGGGAGGTGAGGAAATGGCGCCAACAATAATAGATTATTTTTTCCCTAGGAGTTTGGTCATAAAAGTGAGGAGAGATGGCTTGAGGAAAAGCCAAGGTCAAGTGAAGGGTATTTAAAGGATTAATGACCCTGCCTATTTGTAGGCAGCAGGGAAGGGATCTAGTGGGCAAGGAGAGATTAAAGATGAGAGGGAATAACACAAGGGAAAAGATCCTAGAGAATGTTCACAGGACTGCAGGGAGAGGGCAGACTGCCAAATTTCTATCAGCAGCAGAGTCTAATGTACCCTGAAATATATCAGGGTGCTAGGATTCCAGGGATTTTGAGTCTTGGTCTTGGAATGTTTGTGAAGTCAAATTCCACAAAATAACTTCACAACTTTTCTCTAGAGAGGTAATTAATGTAGATCATCAGGATATAGATTGTTGGGGACTTCTTAGCTCAGTTGGGAACATACCAATGTGAGAAAATATGAACTTTGTAGCCCATGGATCATCGGGGAATCTTTAGTTCCATAGCACGTGAATCTATCAATAGCAACTTTTATACAATAGAGACAGAAACCTTGACATGTATAGAGCACTTTGCACATCTTGCAATGGTATAAAAATGGAGCTATTAGTACAAGGTGCATGGCTATGTATACAAAGATGGTTACAGTCACCAACTGTCTGACACCATAGGGGCCTGACTGGATGAGAGAAAGGAAGGGGGGGAGAGAGAGAGAGAAAGAGGGAGAGGGAGAGAGAGAGAGAGAGAGAGAGAGAGAGAGAGAGAGAGAGAGAGAGAGAGAGAGAGAGAGAGAGAGGAGTGAGAGAGTGAGGTAGAGAGACCAAAAGGGAGAGCATGAGGAGGGCATTGCCAAGTCTTTACTGGTTTGCTTAATCTGGGGAAGGAAGAAAGAATGGAAGCAAACAGAGTCGGAGCAAAGCCAAGAGGAGAAGGGAGACAGAAAGGTGGTAGGAAGCATGGCTAGTGGCGTTTGCTCTGATTGGAAGCCAGTAGGTAAGAGAGAAGGTGTGAGAGCCAAGTCAAGACCTTTCTCATGTGTTTATAGTCCTGACCTATTTGCTGATTGCTTTTTTCACTCTCCACTGTACGAGCATAGATTTAGACACTGCGTTAGTTCACGCACATCTTCATACTTTCTCTGCATTTCTCAGGTTAATCATTTCTTTTTGTTGCTTGCTGTTCAGTCTTTCCATTGGGTCTGGCTCTCTGTGATCCCATTTGGGGCTTTCTTGGCAAAGATACTGGATTGGTTTGCCATTTCCTTCTCCAGTTCATTTTACAGATGAGAAAACTGAGGCAAACAGAGTTAAATGACTTGCCCAGGGTCATCCAGCTACTAAGTAGTGCCTAAGACAGGATCTAAACTCAGGTCTTCCTGACTCCAAGCTTGATGTTCTATCCACAGTATCACCTAGCTGTCCAGTAATATCCCACATATTCATATATCATTCATATCATCAGTTATTTCCCATCTAATGGGCATACACTTTCTTTACAGTCTCTTGATACCACAATAAATCCTTCTATAAACCTCCTGCTTCCATTTTTTACTTATTTGGGAGCATATGCTGAGGGCACATATAAGACTAAGTGTTAATTTTGTCACTTTTTTGTTGTTTCATATTTCCTAATGGATAGAAGAATTTTCTGAACATTACGCATTGAGGGAAGGATTTGGTTGTTTAAAACAAGTTTGTTCTTGTCAGTGTTCATGAGATTAGAAAAATAAAGCCAATTTACTATAGATTGAAGCCATCATTGATGGGGGAGGTATCCCTGTTATGTAGGAATTTGTCCTATGTTCTGTCCACTAGGAAAGTTAAACCTGGTTACTACATGTCTCAGGCATCCTGGTTTTAAGCCTTCCTCCTAACTGATGTATGACATCTAAGACTGTCCTTGGCTTCCACCTGGAGAAAAGTAGATGAGTTAAAAAGAGGATGGAGATTCTCTCTCTTCTTACTGCTGAAATGTTTAGATTGAGTGTTTAGACTGAAGAGGAGAACGCTGGGTTTCGTGGAGATCTTATCTAAGCATCCTAAAACCTCTCTCACGAAAGCCACCATGAGTATCACCATCTCTTTTTCTTTCTAGTTGCTTAAGAATGCACAGTAACTGTATTAGCATGCTACTATTGTTAAATTGGGAGCTTGGAAAGTAAACACCAGGAAACCCATGAATCATCCTTGGGTATGCTGGAGGCAAGGAGCTGGCGAGGGTTAAGAAATAAATGTTTATTTTCCTAATTTAAAACAAATGACTATTTGGTGCTTTCGCACCAGTCCCTTTCCCTACCCCCTACTCACAGAATAAAACATGGTATCTCTTTTTTGATCTATGTTGCCTGACCTTTACTAATTTACAGTCAAATTAAAATTTTCCATATAGGGCAGCTAATGGATAGTGTGCCTGGCCAGGAGTCAGGAAGACTTGTCTTCCTGAGTTCAAATCTGACATCAAACATTTACTAGTTGTGTGACATGGGCAAGTCACTTAACCCCGGTTGCCTCAGTTTCCTCATCTGTAAAATGAACTGGAGAAGGAAATGGCAAACTAATCCAGTATCTTTGCCAAGAAAATCCCAAATGGTGTCAAAAAGAGTTGAACAGGACTGAAATAACTGAAAAACAAAAGTTTTCTATGGAGATAAAAAATGAATAGCCACGAATGGAATTCCCCGAAAATTTCACTCATTTATAGAATTTTAGCATAGGAAGGACCTATAATCATAAAACCACAGTGTTTAGAGTCAGAAGGGCCTTCACAGACCATCCAATCCAAGCCCCACATTCTACAGATGAGGGTTGAGGGACTTGGTCAAGGTCACATGGGCAGTAAGCGTCAGAGACAAAATCTGAACCCAGGTCTTCCAAGTCTAGAGCTAGTGCACTTTTCACTGTACCAAACTGGACACTTTAGTTTATCAATGTCCGTTTAAAATGTGATACCCAGAATTTGAACACAGTACTCAAGATGTGGTTGAATCTGGGACAGAATCCAGGGTAATAACATCCCTAGCCCTGGAGTCTATGATTCTCTTAATGCTGTCCAAGATTGCATTAGCTTTTTTGATATCCATATCACATTATTGACTCATACTGAGTTTGTAATTGACTGAAGTTTTAAATCTTTGTGAGAACAGCAGCTGCCTAACCATGCATTTCTTTATTTTGTTTGTATGAACTTGATTCATCAAACCCAAACGTATGACTTTTCACATATTCTTCTGAAAATTTATCTTTCTGAAGTCAGTGCCATGTAGCCTGTTGAGACCTGCTCAGATTCTGTCTTCTACCATGGTAGCTAACCTTCTACAATCTGTGTTCCCTGCAAATTTAACAAACACACTATCTATGCTTTTATCTGTCTTTGGTAAAAGCATCAGGCAGCAAAGAACCAAACAGAAACCACTGGAACACTTCATGACAGACTGCCTTCCAAGTCAAGCTTGGCCATTTAATTAGCTTTAAATTGTCTAACTCTACTATTATTTAGCCCACATCTTTTCCAAAAAATAGCATGAGACAATTTATCAAACACTTTCCTGAAACTTGGGTGAATCATACCTATGATATCCCCTTAATGTATTAGTGTAGCAACTCTATCATAAAAGGAAATCAAATTATCCTGGCAAGACCTGATCATTATGAGGCTGGCTGGCTCTTTGTGATCACCATAATAAACATGAATGGTCTTGTATCTTCTGTATGTTTCAGTCTACTGTGAGTCTATCAAAATGTGATCTACTGCAGAAAATCATTTAGAAAGGCCGCATGCTTTTATCAAGGATGTGCTTGATGTATAGGGTGCATGTTGGTTGCATGAAGATTCTGTAGAAATGGAAATTGGGCTTATGGTGATATTTTCTCACTTGTCTTTTTGCTTTTTAATAAGTTACATGAATTTTTCACCCTATTCTTCCCACCTTCATTTTTTTCAGTATAATTTCCAATTTGTGGCACATTAAAGATTGTGATGTTAAAGTCCTAATGTGTGCATGGGGGCTCCATTGTCGTTGATTAAAAGATATGTTTTGCTGTGAGGATTTTAATGGATTCTTTTCATTTTTTACCTGTTAGTTATCTTATTAAGTTTCACCCTTAAATACCCTTAGGATAATTCAGCTCAAATGGGTCTCTCACTAGGTATTCTACAAATTTTCTTCCCTCCATCACTTATTATTTTATAAGGTAATATTTCTCAAACTTGTCCAATAGTCACTGTAAGATTTTACAAATTAGTTTATATTTCAGATCAGTGGTCACCATGGCTACCATATCACTCCACTTGGCAAGAAAATCAAGTGTTAGCTGGTTGAAGTAGTTTCTAGCCTTTTAGGTTCACCTCATTGTATCATCGATTTAAATTGATTAAAGCTCCTCAGGAAATGGAGGCAATCTGTGACAATCTCTGTTCTTTAACTGTTTTCCTTTTTTTTTTTTTTTTGGTGGAATCAGATTGCCTACATTGGGCAGGTTGGAATTATTTCAACTGTGCACCTTTTCATCCTCTCTTTTAAAAATTTTTTTCTAACTTGGTACTGATTTTGATCTCTAACATGTTTGTGATCTGACTATATATACACAGTTGATTCAAAAAGGACACACATCTGGTTAAACTGTCATTTCCTGTTATTTAAATATGCTATTTGGTGCTTTCCGTGTTTACTGTCACTTGATTTTCTCATTGAAGAAAGGATGTATTCATGATTTATAGGTATGAAACTTTTGTATTATCTATAAGTGCTTGTTCCCTCATTTGTATTCCTATGACTGTGCTTTTCTATATATTTCTCAACCTCCTCCCTATGCCCGCCTTTTCATTAAGTCATTAAAGTACATGTTGATTTAATTTAGAGGACCTTACCAAATAAATTCTTTGCATCATTTACCTACTTTCTCACTCTTGGCAACAGATGTCAGCATGTGAGACATATTTATCTTCCTGGTGGCCTACTTAAAAACCCTCATCAGAAGCAGTGCAATAGATGAGAAATGACGTTTTGTGTTGCCTTTGGTTACACAGTAAAATCAGCTCTATCAACCGTTTTATTTGTTTTTACAAAGAGAATTTGTGCCTCATCCTTCCTTTTAGTTGCAAGTCCCATTTGCCTTCTTGTTTCACTTCTAGCAAGAATGTCAGTTTTGTTGGGAAGATTTGTATGAAGCGATGCCAGCTGAAGTGAGTAGAACCAGGAGAACATTGTACATGGTAAAGCAATTGTAGCAGTGATCAACTGTGAAAGACTTAGCTACTTTGATCAAGACAATTATCTACCACAATTCCAAAGGATCCATGATGAAAAGTTTTACTCACTTATGGAGAGAGAACTGATGAAGTCTATCTAAGTGCACATTGAAGCATACTTTTTTTACTTTTTTCACATTGTGTGTGTGTGTGTGTTTGTGTATGTTCTCTTTTGCAACGTAGCTAATATGGAAATTTTCTGCATGACCTCACATGTATAACTGATATCATACTGCTTGCCCTGCTCAGTGGGTGGGACAGGAGAGAATTTGGAACTCAAAATTTTCAAAAATGAATGTTAGATTTTTTTTACATGTACTTGGGAAATATTTAATGAAATAAATACAAATTTTTAAAAGAAGAATATCAAATTTGATCCAATTTAACTCCTTCAGTAGTATGTCTGTTCCAGGGGTGGGACCTTTGATTGAATCCAAACTTCTCAGTTGGATTCAAGGCTGCAGGTTCCCCACCCCTGATTCTTAGGTCCTTAGAATAAGGATCTCATGTCTAGAGCACTAACAGCTACCTAAAAATGGCAGGATTCATAGCATTCTTAGCCCCAGTAACTACAGAAATGGAAGGGAATCTCATAAACATCATCTTGTATTTTTATCTGTGGGTTGCCATAGTTAAAGAAATTCATCACTTTGTGACCAGTGACTGGTAATGAGCTTTCCATACTTAGCTCAATTGGTCGGCAGCAAGCTGGCTATGTTGCTGGAACTATATTTCCAACCATACTTCCCAGCTTTATGGAACTTAACAGAACTTGAACAACCCTGGTATATATACCTTTGAGAACTCAGGCTCATCTCCATGCAAAATGAGGTAGCAGAAGAGGACTTTGCAGAAGAACTTTTTAATGTCCTTCAAATGTGGAAGCCAGAACTAAACACAATCGAAATCATCACATGATCATAGAGATGGAAGGTAAGATAACAGAGGACCTATAGGCTGACTCATTGTGAATCCCATCATGTTCTCACTTGGTTCAGACTTCATTAGCTTCTTGACTAACATGTCATAGGATTAACTCATGATGATGAATGATGGTTTCCTTGAGTGCCCTTCCCCACAAGCTGCTGATACTCTCTCCCCAAATTACCTTGGATTTATTTGTATAGACTTATGTAAGCAAGATTTTAAGGTCTGACAAGGCAAATTTAAGAGGTTCAACTTGGCAGTCCTTGATGGTGTACTTATGAAGTGATGATATGCAGCCCAAAGGAGAGAAAATTCTCCAACAATTTACTAGAATTTGGGATCCCAGTCTTTCATGAGGAAAGATTACCCTTCCTCATTCCATGAATAGATACACAAGGAAAAGCAAAGAACAGATTCAATCACAGGTGTTAATAAGAAATAAAATTAGATTCATCAGTTAGTCTTTATAGAATAAGAGAATGTTCCTACAATGGGTGCATACTATACTTAAAAATGGATGCCAATTACACCTATCTTAAATAAGGGTTGGTGAGAGAACAAGACATACGAGTTCTTGCATGTCTACTTTTTATCCCTCAGCACTCCAGTCTTCTAGTACTCAAAATAAAAAACCAAATCTTATAAATCTTCCTGCTTTAGTTTCTGCCTCTCTGATCTTTCAGTATGAGTGATGTCACCAGGCTGCTCCCACAGTCGTGTGCTGGGGAAACCCACCACCTCTCTTCTCTCTAAGTCTTCTCCTCTCTCAATAGAATCTTAAAACTCACTGTACTATATGAATGTAATGGAATACTTTGTGCTATAAGAAATGATGAGCAGGCAGACTTCAGAAAAAAATATGAAGACTGAATTGATACTGAGTGAAGGGAGCAGAACCAGAAGAATATTGTACACAGTTACAGTCACATTGTTGATGACTTTGATAGACTTAGCTCTTCTTAGCAATGCAAGGTTCTAAGACAACTCCAAAAGGTTCATCATGGAAAATGCCATCCACATGCAGAGAAAAAAACAATGGAGTATGAACGCAGATTGAAGCGCACTATTTGCTCTTTTTTTTGTTTTGTTTTGTTTCTTCTTTCTTGTGGTTCATTCGATTGGTTATAATTTTTCTTTGCAACATGACTAATATGAAAGTATATATGTGTGCTTGTCCTTTGTTGCCAAAGAAGACCATGCCATCAGAGAAATGATGACATGACTTGCACTTGACTTTATTTTGAGTGAGGGAGGGCTGTGCAGGTCACCAGCCTCACTTCTCCTCCAGATCCATCTGAATCCAGTGACCAGATATTCATCAGGATGACTGGAGATGACCCAGGATGAGGCAATTAGGGTTAAGTGACTTGCCCAAGGTCACACAGCTAGTGAGTGTCAAGTAGCTGAGGTAAGATTTGAACTCAGGTCCTCCTGACTCCTGCACTGGTGCTCTATCCACTGCACCACCTAGTTGCTCCTGAATGTATATGTAGAGCCTATATCAAATTGCATGCTGTCTTGGGGAGGGGAGGGAAGGAAAGAAAATTTGGAATTCAAAAGCTTGTGGAACTGAATGTTGTAAACTAAAAATAAATAAATACAATTTTTAAAAAACTCACTGTAAGCTGCTGATCCCATTCTCTGATTTCATATTAGCTTCCTTTCTTCCCACATTGAAAAAATGCAACTTCCAGAGACCTTAATGACTTAGGGATCCTTGTAAGGCAGCCAGTCCAAGCTCTGCCATAAGGACTATTACAAATCTTGCCTTCCAACAGCATACAAACTCTTTGAGGGCAGGTTCTGCTCAATTTTCATCTTTGAATCCCCAGTACATACTAGATGCCTAACAAATGTCTGTTGATCGATTGAGATTACAATCCACTAAAACCCCCAGAACTTTGAAAATGAATGCCTCTGCAGTCATACCTGCACTGTACATTTATCCCTATTAAATGTTCTCTTACAAGGTTCTGTGTATCGTTTTACCCTGTCAAGACTTCTTTATGAGCCTGATTGTCATCAGAAAGGTGGAGTCCTACTTAGTTTTGCCTCATTTGTGAACTTGCTAAACATGCCATTTACGCTTGTATCCAAATTATTAATCAGGATAGAGCCAAGCCCAGAGCCCTGGGGCACATAGTTAAGTACCTTTTCACACTGACATTAACATATTAAGTTATTCTTCGGTTTTAGCCATTTAAACAGTTCTAAATGCTCCCTAACTATTCTGTTGTTTTTTTGACATTTTTTTTTTGCCTAAAAGTAGCATGAAATGCTGTCAAACTGCTTTGCTGAAATCAAGTTAAACTCCGTCTCCCAACTCCCTTGATCAGTAACCCTATCAAAAAAGGATATGAGGTCAGTCTGGCACGATCAGTACTTGATAAAGCCAGGCAGGCTCTTTGTGATCACCACTTCCTCTGCTAGATGTTGACTAACCATTCCTATTTAATATTCTTTTGGCCAGGAATCTAAATCAAGCTCACCAACCCATGGTGTGAAGGTTCCATCCTTATATCCCCCTCTTTTTTTTTCTTTGAAAGTAGGACAACATATGGTTTTTCTAAGCCCTGTAGCAGCTTTTCCAGTTGTTGACAAATCAGTTCAATTAATCAAAGTGAAAAATGATTTTAATCTTAGTAATCAGTGTCTTGGAGACTCAGAGTTTCCCCCCAGCCCCCTCCCTCTTACCAATTAAGCCTCTACTGATGAGATTGTCATGAATCTTCTTATCCTGGTCAAACTCCAACACAGGCCTGAATTGATTTAATCTGCTCAGGTTTAGATGGAGACAGATCCTTCTGCCTTAGATAGTTCAAGACTGGGGTGGTCTGGCATGATAGGGGGGGTGGGGGTGGTGTTTGATAGAACAAGTATTTCCTCTGTAGATAGAATGATGGCAGGTAATTGGCTTAAGTCACATATTCAAGACCTCATTTTAATATAGCATGCCTTCTAGTGTTTTGACCAGAGTTCATTGGTACCCCTTGGGAACACCAACTCTTCAAAAGGCATATGAGGTTGATGCATGCATTGCCAGAGCTAGCTCAGAGTTTGGGGGGCTCCAAAGAAAAGTTTGGGAGAGAAGAGGTATTAGACTGACTACCAAATTGAAGGTTTACAGAACCATTGTGCTGACCTCATTGTTGTATGCCTGTGAAACATGGACAGTCTACCAGTGCCATGTCAGGACACTGAATCGCTTCCGTTTGAACTGTCCTAGAAAGATTCTGAGGATCACCTGGCAGGATAAGGTACCAGACACTGAAGTCCTTGCTCAAGCTGAACTGCTAAGTATTCAAACTATGCTTTGCAGGGTACAACTCCGATGGACTGATCACGTTGTTTGAATGCAAAATGTGCATTGCCAAAAAGACTATTTTATGCAGAACTCACATGGGGCAGGTGATCACATAGTGGTCAGAAGAAGTGATACAAGGTCTCTCTCAAGAACCTTGGATTTGATTGTGCAACATGGGAGACATTGGCACAGGACTGCTCAGCATGGCGCGCCTACATCAGAAAGGGTGCTGTGCTCTTTGAGCAAAGCAGAATTGAGACAGCACAAAGTAAATGTAGGATGTGTAAATTTGGAACATCCACCCCCAAAATTCATACAAACTATCTGTGCCCAACTTGTGGTAGAGCATTCCGAGCTCGTAATGGCCTGATCAGACAGTCAGACACATTGAAATTTCACTTTATCATGTGATGTCATTCTGGTCCTCTGAAAATGAAGAACAACAACCAACTCTATACCCCCCAAATCCCAAACTGAGCCAGTTCTGAACTGGCCCACTTAGTGGGGCTCAGTTTGAAATACATGAACTCCCATGCAATGCATGTCAAACCAGCTTGAGAGAAATAAAAACGTGGACCTGACCTAATTCATTTGTCTCTTTTTAAAAAATAATTATTTTATTTGTTTTCAGTGTTCTATAATCACCTCCATATAGCTTAGATTTTTTCCCCTTCCTCTTCTTCTTTCTCCCCTCCCTTCCCACTCCCTCCCCGAGATGGCTTGCAATCTTATATAGGTTCTACACATACATTCCTATTAAATACAATTTCACCATAGACATGTTGACTCGAAGAATTAAAATGAATGGGAGAAACCATAACACAAAACAAAACGTAACACAAAAGAAAATGGTTTGCTTCATTCTGCAATCCAATTTCATAGTTCTTTCTTTGGATGTGGAAAGCATTTTGCCTCAAAAGTCCACTGGGAATTTTTTCGGTCCTTGCGTTGCTATGAGGGACTAAGTCTATCAGAAAAATTCCTTGCGCACTGTGGTTGTTGCTGCGTATAAAATTCTCCTGGTTCTGCTCCTTTCACTCGGCATCAGTTCATATAAATCTTCTCAGGCCTCTTTGAAGTTTTCCTGTTCATCATTTCTTATAACACAGTAGTATTCCATTACATTCATATACCACAACTTGTTCAGCCATTCCCCAGTTGATGGGCATCCCTTTGATATCCAGTTTTTGGCCACCACAAAGAGAACTGCTATAAATATTTTTATATAGATGGGACTCTTTCCCATTTTTATGATCTCTTTGGGATAAAGTCCTAGAAGTGATATTGCTGGGTTGTTTGTCTCTTCCTTAGAGCAAACTCTGGTTTTGGGTTTTGGGGTTCACAGTTAAAAATTGGGGTTTGATGTCAAACATTCATTGTCTACTATGTGTAAAGCACTATTCTGAGTGTGTGTGTTTGGGGGAGTTAGACTAGAAATACAAAAGGAAAATTAGTTTTCTGTTCATCTAGGCTGAGTGACTAGAAGATCAAGGGAAGCCATTTACTCCTTTACAATTGCCCTCATTTTCAGGTTCAACTTCTCATGAACTATATTTTGGGTTTTTTTCTCTGCCCTTCAGGTCTTGAATAAACAAAAAGGAAACTCCACTTATGCATCACAATTATGTCATTTGCATGGCATACACAACTCAGTCGGGCTACGTTCCAAGAGTTCATTTTGGAATCAGTTCATTGTAACTTGAAACTCCCAAAGAAACAATGCTACACACTAGGAATTAGGTTCTAGGCCAATTCACAAGAGCCTATCCAGCCTACAAAATATAGCCTACAAAATATACATGATATTGTTGTCATTGAGTTGTTTCAGTTTTGTCCAACTCTTCATGACTCCATTAGGGGTTTTCTTGGCAAAAATACTGGAGTAGTTTCCCATTTCCTTCTCCAAGTCATTTTACAGATGAGGAAACTGAGGCAAACAGGGCTAAGTGACTTATCCAGGATCACATAGCTAGTAAATGCCTGAGGCTAGATTTGAACTCAGGGAGATAAGTCTTCTTGACTCCGGCACTTTATCTACTGTTCCACCTAACTGTCCAACATATGATATAGTCATGTTCTAAGAGTATTCTAAGAAAGGCCACCTGAAATAGTGAAGAGAGGACTGGCCTTGTAGTCCTCTCCTGTAGGAGACCCTAGATTCAATTTTGGCCAGTTTCCTGTGTGGCCTTTGGCAAGTTACATGCTTTCAACTCTCAGAGCCTTGGTCGGTTTTCTCAGAGTATGAGTTAGTGATAAACTGTCAGTAAAAAAAAAGGTACACTAGAATCCAAAAACTGTCTTAACATAATCATGGGAAAGAGTATTCTGAGTTTCCATCTTAGAGATGGCTTTACAGTAAGCTGCTAATGATAATGATGAAAACTGTCTCATATATTAGTCATCTCCAGTAGTACCTACTGCCCTATAGTATTTCTGTATAAAATCAAGTCAACAAGCATTTATTATGCACTGTGATGCCAGGCACCGTTTGATAAGCACTGGGGATACAAAGAAAGGCAAAAACAGTTCTTGCCTTGTGGAGTTGATGTTCTAAGGGGTGGGGTGGGGCGCAACCTGGAAACCACTGTGTACACCAAGAGATATTCAGGATAAATTGGAGTTAGTCTGAGAGAGAAGGTTTTAGCATTAAGGGGAAATAGCTAGGATCGTAGTTTATAGCTAGAATGAAATTTAGACATTATAGGACAAAAGGATCACAGATCTAGAGATGGAAGAGATCATAGAGGTTATTTTATCTTGCCCTGTCATTTTAAGAAGAGGAAACTGAGGCCCACAAAGCTTAAATGACATTTTTAAGATGTAGTATTAGAGTTAGGATTTGAACTCAGGGCTCTCTGCAGACTGACTCTTGATTACTAGGGTTGGTTCCCTCTCCAATCCACATTCACCCTTTTTCTTTGATGCCAGAGGTGCTGTTCCCTAAAGCTATTTTCCAAGAGCTGGTGGGCTCAGTTTTTCAAGAGGCCACCAATCTTCAGTCAATGATGGCACTCCACATTCTATCTAGGAAAGTTCTTCCATACTTAATAAAAAGATGATAGGGTGTTAATATGACTTTTCACTTTGTTAATATAGCAACACTCCGTCACTTCTGTTACATGCTTTTTGATTTCTGTGATTATATCAACTGTTAAGGGAGATGGGAATCAAATACTCACCTTTCCCTTATAGTGAGGAACAGGGATTAGGGACTTGGTGGCTGGCAGAATCCTAGGTAGCAGATGAGAAAGAAGAAAGAGGATGGGAGAATGCGGGTGGGGCAGGGAAAGGGCAAAGGAGTAAGCAAAAAGAGAAGAGAGAAAGCCTTCGACAAGAAAGGGCAGGCAGCGATCTCTAAGGAAATCTAATCCAAGCCCTTCATTCAACAAGGATTTATCAAGTACCTACCATGTGCTGGGTACTTAAGCTTATTTTTAAAACCTTTTAAAAAATCATGAATTTATAAAGAACTTTTTATGAATAAACATTAACAAAGTGAACATTGCAATATACAAAGAATGATGAAAAGGTAGAATGCATATGTAACTGTCAACATAAGTAGTTTTTTTCCTGTGATAACTATACGTTGGGAAGTTTTTTGATAAAATGACAGAATCTCAGCTAGAAGGGACCTCTGTAACCATCTAGTCCAGTTTACACTCCTGCATCTACCCCTCCCCACACACACATAAAAAAAAAATTCCCAGTACAATATATTTTAAAAGTAATCATCTTCCTTCTTTTTGAATATCTCTTATGGAGGAATAGGCTGGGGAGAGGGAGGGGTATCTATAATATCCAGCTGCAACCCTTTCTACCCTTAGATATCTCCAATGGATAGGAAGCATTTTCCTGAGATTAAGGCTAAATTAAAAAATTAATTTTATCTCTCTTCTGCTGCAACTCGTCATGTAACAAGACTACTGTGATGTGCAGCAATGGCAGCCACTTCGTTGTTGAACTGAATCAACCACTCTGAGATCCCACACAAAATCCAGAGTCTCCAAGGAGGGTGATCTCAATGCTAACTTCAGAGACTTGTAAAACTCAACCCGCTTAGACATGCGCTTTTGGGGGGTATAATTAAAAATCAACATAGTTCCAACATTGCCTTTCATGCCTGTGGCTCCTTCTGAATTTCCTTCTGCTTTTTTTGGTTTCTGTTAAATGATTTTATGGCATTCTCTTCTTGGCTTTTTTAGTATCACTATTATTCCCCCAATTCACTCCCTACCACTCCCAAAATTAAAAAAAGCCTTCTTTGTCACAAATAAGCATAGTTTTGCAAAACAGTTTATATATCTGGCTTCATCCGAAAATGAATGTCTCCTCCTTTACTTCTAATTCATTTCCAAGAGCTGGGAAGCATGATTCAACAGCATTAGAATTCTAGAGAAGAGGAGTCAAATGAGTACAAATACAGCAAAGGAAATTAAAATGTAATTGGGAAATATTTAATAAAATAAATAAAAATACAATAAAATCTAGATGATAGTATTTTTGAAAACTAAGTCAGTATGAAACCTGAAAGGAGGATGAGTGACCCTTCATTTCTATTTAATACCACTGTTCTAGAGTCATAATTGGTCATTGCGTTGATCATGGTTAAGTCTTTCACAATTTTTTTTCCCTTTGGAAGGCTGAAATCGTTGTATATGAATGGTTCTGATATATCTATCGATATAGTCTACTTTTATATCACTTTCATTTCCCAATGTATTATTGCCCCTATCCCTGTAGGAAGAGGGGGGCAGGGGAGCAGTTGAGCAAAACTGACTGACTTAACAAATGAAAAACTATAATAATATATAATAAGCACTTAATAAATGTGTGTAGACTGAAAAACAAATTGAAAAAAAGTGACATTAATTGTAATGTTCCACATCCATAGTGTCCCACTTTTGTAAAAAAAGGGAGGGAAGCGACTTCTTTCTCTTTGGGATCAAGTTCCATTCTTATCTTCTCATAGCATTCAGTTTCAATTGTTTTGAAATTGTTATTCCGTCCATTGACATTGCTATAGTCATCAGCATATTGTTTTCCTGGTTCTGCCTACTTCACTTTGTATTAGTTTACCTACATCTTCCCCTGATTCTCTGACTTCATCATATTCAGAATTTCTTACATCACAGAAATGTAACATTTCCATGACTTTTTCTGCCATTTTTCAATCAAAGGGAATTTGTTTAGTTTCCAGTTCTTTGCTACTCCCCCAAAGTGCTGCTGTAGACATGCTGGTGCCTATGAGACCTCTGAGGGGAAAATGGGCTTCTCTGAGGTATAGTAGACACCTACCAGGGGAATACTTGTATCAAAGGGTATGGACACTTCAGTCACTTTGATTTTTAACTAGATTTCAAATGGCTTTTCTCTAGAATTGATGATTAAAGAGATGGCTAATGATATCTAGAAAAGAAAAGAGTGTTTTTAAAGAACTAGCATGTCTTTAAGAACAGGCCATTTTCATTTTTTGACAGGGTTACTCAGCTGTGAGATCAAAGGAATGGTATGTAATAATAATAATACATGTACATAATATATAATAATATACGCAATGGTATATACCTGTGTATATTTTAGATACACACATATATGTATATATGCATATATGTACATACATACATACATATGTAATTACATAGGTACTTGAATTTTAGGGGCAGTTGGGTAGAATAGTGGATAGACTCAAGAAGACTCATCTTCCTGAATCCAAATCTGGCCTCAGACACTTACTAATTGTGTGACCCTGGGCAAGTCACTTAACCCTGTCTGCCTTAGTTTCCTCATCTGTAAAATGAGCTGGAGAAGGAAACAGAGAACCACCACAGTATCTTTGCCAAGAAGACCCCAAATGGAGTCATGAAGGGCCAGACATCAGTAAAATGACAATAACATACTTAAATTTTTTTAAACATACTTAAATTTTAATAAAGTTTTTGATAAAGACTCATTAGATTCTTGTGGAAAAGATGAATTTGATCATGGTTATGTAGTGGACTCTAATAATTTAATAGCAGCTTGGGAGATTCCCAATCAAATGCCCCAGAGAACTGCACTTGAATAGTTCTGTATAGCCTTTTTAACAAGGACTTCAATTAAAGACCTGGATAGCATCATCAATTTTTCAGATGACCCAGAGCCGGGAGGGATAGCTAACAGTTCAGTGCAGTCAGGAGCCAAAAAATTTTTTGACAAGCTTAAGAGTTTAGGCTGAAGCGAATAAGATGAAATATAATAAGAAATGTAAAATATTACTTTTGGGTTAAAAGTCAACTTCATTAGTTCAAGTAGCACAGAAAAGCTTGTCTGAAAAAAAAATCTTGGGAGTAGGGAGATGATTAGAGGAGTTTTCTTAACAGCTTGGGGAGCCTACAAGGAGGCCAGCCTTTGGGACTTTGTATCTTCCTTTGAAAGTTTCAAATATACCACTTGGCGCCTCATGGAAGATGAATCAGTGACCAGGGATGACTTGGTTGGCTAGGACTTTTGTCGGAACTGTCGTAGAAGAAGCCATACTTCTGTGCTGACTCATAAAAGGGACTCATGGCCAAAGACTTTATTTGCAAAGATATTTACTAACATTTTTCTGAAGAATGAGTATAAAACATAGAATAAATTTTTTGAGGGGAGCACCCAGGACATTAGTACCATAGGGAATACAGTGGGCCAAGAAATTTGAAGTTTTCTTTTCTAAATTAAAAACAAATTTGCATTGAGGATGCTACCAGTCCAGAACACCAAATATCTGTGGAGCAGCTGGTGAGCTTCTTAGGATTCACTTGGAAATGCAATCTGTCCATCATTACAACCAAGTCAGCAACCAAAGAACCCTCTACTCTTGCTAGACAATGAGGGATAACAGAAATGTTTCCTCATTGTGAGTAACAGGCAGATAAATATAGGAGGTATAAATAAATGAGTACATATGGCCCATTTTTGCTTTTTTCTTCTTTACTCTTGTTTTGTAGAACTAGGAACAGTGGAAATAAGAAAGGATCTGAACCCCAAAGATCCCCAGAAACAGTAATGATTGTGCTGGGCTAGAAATACACTGGATTCATGAGTCCTCATCCATGTAATTCTAGGGTACAGTTTCCAAACCAGTAGTTCCTGGGGACCAAGGATCAAGCCTAAGAGAAGCAGTGGTTGAGACATCTATGCTCTCAGTCACATGACAGCCAAAGAAACAGAAACCAAGTGCACTGAATGGTGAGAATTACTGAACCTCAACCTCCTGGATAGAGAATTGGGGACTTTCATGGCAGCTTGATCTCCATGTTTCAGTCACAAGACGTTCCTTCCTTAGATTGTCTTATATTTCCTTACTCCCCACCTTTGGGAACCACAAATACAGAAAACACAAACCTCCCTCATCTGTTTCCCAAGCCACTCCCCAGAAAAAGACATATCTCCATTTTAAATTAGAAAAAGTTTTATTTCACTTAGGTTGTTGGAACTGTACTGCAATATAATACAACACGGCCAATGATAATAAGACACTTTTTGCCATAGGTTTAAGATGATTCTCCATCATGTCAGCTTTCCAATTTCTCTTGACAGTCTTGGAGAACTTTGTAGAATTTGACAATATTAGCACGCACACTGATGTCTGGAGAATGCGAAGAAGTATTGAGCTCACCAGATACAGACAACAAAAATATCCCCATAAAGGAGAGACCGGGTGGGAGATGATACAGAGGAAGCAGGTGAATCCATAGGACATTACTTATCGAATAGCTGCCAGTCAAATAAAACCAAGACCACACCATCTCCATTCTCTTTTATTCTTTTACAGAGATTTGGCATAAAAAGTCTACTTAAAATATGTTTATTTCTTTATACTGCCAAGCATTGTCATCTGAACTTTACTGGGGAGACTAAGGGGCAGTGGACCCTTGGTGCTTAGGGACTATTGGTTAAAGGGGTGATAATGCTGGGCAGGTATAGTATGCTTAAGTTTTCAGAGTCAGTCAATTAATATTTATTAAGCACCTACTATGTGTCAGAAATTGTGATAAGTGTTGGGATACAATAATGCAAAAGACATCCCTTGCCCTCAAGGAGCTTACCATCTAAAGAGGTACTTCCTTAGTTTCTGAGTACAAAGTGATTCCCAGGACCAAGGCTTTAGGGACCCTAGGTCTTCCAAGACACAAGTTCAGAGCTAGGCATGTAATTACATTGTAATGCTAATTTGGCAATCCCATTGTGGAATGTTAATGAGAGATCCAATTTTACCATTAATAGGATCATTGATGGGGACTAACATCTCAGATGTACTCTGAATTTTAAATGGGGCTTCAAAAAGTATGCATTTGTGCTGAAATATATTCTCTACCGACTACTCCAAAATGTTGGTAAAATTCTTCGTAATGATGTATGGTTTGTAGATAGTTCATATCAGTAGATCCTGACTGATCACTTCATTTCAGTAGAATACAAGCTCCTTGAGGTCAGGGAAGATTTCATTCTTATCTTATTTTTACCGCGTACAATGTCTGATGTGTAGTGCCTATTAATAAATGGTTGTTGAATGAGTGCTTGATAGGTGATAAATACAGAGATCTGTTTAGGAGAAATCACTTCCATGGAAGGAAGTTATATCAAAGCCTATATTTTCTCACCATAACTTTTGGCAAGTGAAGTATAGTAATACTGACCTTGTGCAGTTTTTAAGGGGTTGGCATGGAAAATGTTGCTAAAAGGACATCCATAAATCAGCCAAGTTATTTCTGATTCTTTCATATTAATAATAATGGCAAATCCTTGGGGTACAACAAGGGCCAAACAGTCCTTCTCTATTTGCCCCGTCCTAAGCAATCCACAAACTCAGAGTCAGACTTACTGCTGGAAGGGACCCAAGAGGCCAGCTAATCCTTGAACAAGAATCCCCTTGACACCATTGCCAGCAAGTAGTCTTTCAGCTTCTGCCTGAAGATCTCCAAGGAGGAAGAGTCTACTCATTACTGATTGTGACCCATTATGTTCTTGGAGAGCTGATTGTGGGAAAAGTTTTTTCCTTACTTACAGGAAAACTACCCCCTCCTCTTCAGGTTAGCTAGGTCCCTGGCCCAAGAGGTATGAAAGAAAGGTCACTTTTAAGTCTTTTTCTGGTCAGACTCATTGTGGAGACTTTCCCTTTTCCCAGTTACTACTGGCAACTCATCCTAACTTATTGTCTTAGAGTCTCCTGGAGGCAATGAGATGGTAAAGTGGCTTGCTGGTAGCTGCCAAACTAGGGTATTATCAGAAGAAGGACTTGAACTCAGGTCTTCATTACCCCAAGGCTGGTCCTCTATACTCATAGTTCACAGATCTAGAACTGGAAGATCATGACCTCTCAGGACATGTAGTCTAATCCCTTCATTTTCCAGACAAAGATACTGAGAACCTGGCAGGTGAAATGATTTCTCCCAGGCTGTTCAGGTGTTAAATATCAGAAACATCATTTGAATGACAGCACAGTCAGGGTTCTTTGCACTGAACTGCACTTCCTATTTAGGAGTTGGTAGAGGAGATATTTACAATAACTTTTTTTCTTTATGATGAGCGTATTAACAGAATAGATGGTGAAGACCAGTCTAGATTAGCACCATAGGTGATTTAATGGGCTAGGAACCATGCTGCAAATGGCAGAAGTGAAAATTGTGTTCATGTGATCCAAGGGCTTTACTAATTATTTTCCAAAATCTTGTAGTCAGAGGCCTTGGGATCAAGAGTATCAGCCTTCTGCCAAACTCCAGGTGAGCTAATTCCTAGACAGGCTTCACTTGGAAAGGTGGCCTATGTACTCTATCAATCAGTTCATCAATGAAAGGAATCTGTGCTCTTAGAGCGTTACTCTACATAACATAATCTCGCCATTGACAATATCAAGGATTAAACAGCTGCAAACATAGGGTGCCTGTATATGTACATAGGTAGCCTCCTATAGGTCTTATTGAGGGGAAATACACTTTGTTAATTACTTCTATCAAGAGCACTTTTAAAATGCTGAAAATGGGGGCAATAAATAGACCCCGCAGATGACTAAAATGGCCTTAGGAAAGCCAAGCTACTTATTTACCTGAGTTTTCTTTAATAAAGGCCAAACTTTTTTTTTTTTAATTAACAAATGTGAACTGGGAAATTAGAAAGCTATAAAAGAGAAAATCAGGAAATACTTAAGTCTGTGTATTGTACGTCCTCAGGTGGGACAGGCCCTTTCCCCTATCCCCATAGGATACACATTTACTTTTTAAGCCAAAGCTGAAAGGCTTTGTGCTATTTCATTTTTAAAATTAGTTTAAAGATTATTATTATCAGATGCATTTTGGCATGTAAGGGAGCTTGTAATAGCTCATTAAAAATAAAAAAAATAAGCTAGGCAGATTTGGCATTACAATTCTGCCAAAATTAGTATAAGTGATGGAAATGCCTCCTGCACACAGCAGGTGCTTAATAAATATTTATAACCCTAGAAAGCTGAATTGTTGCTTTTAAGCTTGATGGCACTTTTTTTTTTTTTTTGGAAAGGGCTGCATGTAAAAGCAAACCTATGCCTATAATTCAGAAAAATACAGTACCCCTTTCCCAGGTTCCACTGGGGTCCTGAATTCTGGAATAGGATTGGTTTGTTCTTCTTGGTGGCCAAAAAAAAAAAAAAAAATCTTCCCTGGAAGTGTAAAAACATTCAAATCACAGAGTACACCACAATTCTAAATACAATACATATAATCTTCACAACTAGTGTCTACAGGGACCACAACAAGATTCTGGAATGGAATGGTTAATAGGGGAGAAAATGTAAACACAAGAGCACTTCAAACACACAGGTGTTTTAACCCTCACTCCTAGCCTCATATAAGTGAGCTGGCCAGTTGGCACTGGGAAACACTGAATGTTCAGTAGCTCCTGTAATATCACTTTAGTTATACTGTTAGGATAATAGAACAATGCAAAGTGATTCTTCAGTATGGCACCCAACCCGAAAGTGGAAGCAGTGATACATTTGCATGTCGAACAATTCCTATTGATGCAGTCCACAGCAGATTAACATTAAGTCACTGAATTATTTGTTGAACAACTAGTTTTTTAAGCAAGGCTTTTGCAGTCATCTACCATTTTTCTCTTTGACTTTGATGTAAGTCAGAGGAGCTCCAATGGATTAGTGAGTGCTCAGTGCAATGAAAATTTGGTACTACGACAAAGATCTAATGACCCATTGCTATATATGCAAACACCATTTCTGTATCTTCTTATCACAAAGCCTACGAGTCCATCGACACTTTTTGCACAGAGATCCGAATATTTTGGTATCGCTAAGTGCAAAAATAGAGGGCCAATATCGACTATCCAGCAAAATCTGCTAAGTGAAAACCACTTAACAATTTATTCACACTTAAAAGAAAAAAAATAACAGAATCATTTAGGAAAAGACCCTACTTTAAGTCAAGCATAGCAGATAGGTTTCCTGTGCCTGAACAACCAGCAGCCATTAGTATTGTTCACAGGGAAGAAAGACTTGGAGGGAAATTGATTAATATATAAACAGATTATTTAAAGCCTTTCATTTATTTGGGGGCAAGAGGCAAAACTTAAATAGATTACAATTGCCACAGTGCCCAAAAGGAAAGAAAGAAACAGTGGGAGTTTACTGGCTATTGAGCACAGTTTTAGTAGGTAAAATTTCCTACCTGCTGCACCCACATATTAAGATTTTGCAGATGACTGAATTACTGAAAAAGCAGGCTTCTAATTTCATGAATTTTAATTCCATTACCAGTTAGAATATTAAAATAAATTGAGTCTGTCAAAGGTTGTTTACCAGTGCTACACAGCAGTACCAAGATCCAAAGGATAAACAAACCACTGAGAATTTCATTGGAAAATCTGATTTCTAAAAATAATTATCAAAAAAGCGCAAATCCATTTAACTTTGTTCACCCTATGACATCAATAATTGAAGGTAGTTTTCTTCTTTCACTATCAGCCCTCCACCATTCAAAGGCAAGTGCAACTCTTCTGCAATCCTGCCAACATTGTTTGAGGTTGTGGGGTACAGTGAGTACTTAAATGGTGACTTTATATCTGTGCCCCTCTTGCTTCTATATTCACTGACTTCCGTTTCCTCTGAGCAGAAAAAGAACCAACAAATCTGGTCCTTTAATTCTAATTAAATTTAATTCTTTCTAATTCTTTAAAGAAGGAGAACCAATGAATCCTATCAATGGAAAGGCCAGATGGTAAGAGGAAAATGACCTGCATCCTTTGCAAGACTACTTGATACATCAACCAACAGAAAGACCTTGGATGTATATTTGCTATTAGCTAAATACCTTCATCTATTACAAATAATCCACACAATATGGTGCATTTCCAAACTTCTTCCTTTCCTTGAAAAATAAACCGATCTTAAAACCAAACCAAAAAAAGAAAATCCAACAAAATACCAGCAGATGAAACTAACTGTTTTTGCCAATACGAAACAATAATAAAGGGATGTTAATTTCCAGGACAAATAAAATTTTAAAATATTAACATTGAAAAAATACAAGTAAATTTTTATTAAAAATATATGTACTCCTTACTTCAAATCTGTCTGTACATTTTGTTTTGTGTGAAAAAGAAAAAAAGTAAAGGCATCAGACTACCTAGTTATTTATAATGTATTTGGTAGAAGCATGTTTCGATCGAACTTTGAAGAATGTTATTCTGCTTTCATTTGCTCCCGAATATCAGAAGGCAGCGTTTCAAACAGTATATCTTCTACAACAAAGCCAGAGCGCTTCAGTGCCCGGCAGTCACCGAGTTCTGGAGGGAGGACCTCTAATTGATTGCCTTTAACCTCCAAAGAAGTGAGGAATACTAAGTTCCCAATTTTTGGTGAAAGGACCGATAAGTTATTTTTCCCAATCTTCAAAGTTTTCAGTTTCTTACAGAAATATAGTTCATCGGGGAGGCTCTCCACTTTGTTAGAAGTGATGGAAAAATACTGTAAACTCTGCAGCACTCCTATTTCTGGTGGGATAAACCGAATGTCATTGAAAGACAGATCTAAGTGTCTGATTTTGTTGCATAGAAAGAGGTGAGAAGGCAGCACCTCTATTTTATTGTAACTAAAAGTCAGACGCTCCAGGCTGGTGAGCTTTTTGATATGCTCCGGGATGTAGGCGATGCTGTTATGCCACAGTTTGAGAACTGTCAGCTTCCTCAGATGCTGAAAGCTCACGATTTCTTCTATGGATTTGAGGTTGTTTTCTTTCAGGTCTAGCTCCTGGAGGCTGAGCAGGCTGAAGATGGCATGGGGGATGCGCTCCAGATCACAGTGGACAAGCTCCAACTCAGTCAAGTTGATCATTTTCTTCAGGTTGTTGAGCATGACAAGCTTGGTGCCATTGTTATGGATGTACATCTTCTGAAGGTGGCTGGAAACATCCACAACAGCCTGAGGAATTTTGGAGATGTTGCTTTTGAGTAAGAGAACTTTCAGGTTTTTAAGTTCCCGCAGAGACTCAAGAGTGATGTTCCTGGAGATATCATGACCCAGAGAACCATACAAGTAGAGTTCCTCCAGATTCCTGAGGCTGTATATCCAAGGTGGCAATTCTCGGACATCATCAAATTTGACACTCAGGATCTTCAGGTTTTCTTTCAGGAAGCTCAAAGCTGCACTGTGGATTTTGACAGAGCATTGGTGCAAAGAGAGCTCCTGGAGATTGCTGAGTTGGGCAATGGTGGCTGGGATCATGACATTCTGGATGATTTCAAGTTTCAAAGACTGCAGTTCAGTGATATCGAAGACGGTGTCTGGAAGGCCAGAGAGCATGATCAAGGGCAACTCCAGGCGGTTCTGGGCATTCACCTGCAGCTTCTGCCTCAGTTTATCCACTGTCCATTCATTATTTAAGTTCAATTGTTTCAATTTGTTTTCACTGACTTCAGACAGGAACACAGCAAACCTCTTAGAGTAGAGAGGGTCATATTGATCAATCATATGAAGCAGAAAAGCAAAATCATTTTTTACGTCTGGTATATCATCAATTCCCGTCTCTTGCCTAACATACTCAAAAGAATATTCTTTTAGGGACCGGTAGAATAGCCAGTATAAAGTGTAAAGGCACGTTAGTCCATAGATGCTTACAAAACATAAGTAGCAAAAGGAAAGTTTTGAGAATAAGTGAGCCATGGTGTGATTGCAGGAGAAGTGTTTATATCCAGTCATGTCCTGAATGTCAACGTCACAGCTGACTGTAAACTGGACTTTGGGAACCAGGGCACTATTATAACCAATGATGATGAGGAACTTGAGCACTTTGAGCACAGTCTGGCGGACGTACATGCTGTAAAGAATGTCTCCCTCCTCCACATGCATCCTGAACTTCTTCACCTTTTCAAAGAGGGCCTTCGCTTGCTCCCCTTCCTTCTTATCCAGGGCCCCGGCAGAGGTCTTGTCAACCACAAACTTCTCCGGTATGGACTTTAATGACTGAGACTTGACCAAGGTGTTTTCAGTAGCTGTCTGGGGATAAGATACTTTTTGTAAGTTGTTTTTCCTGTTGTCTTTTTCTTCAGAATCCTCCCCAGACACCTCAGACAAAGCTCTGGTGGTCCAAGGAGAATCAAAACATTTCCCCAGGATGGAAATGAAGTGTTCTATCTTTGAGCTAGAGCCAGGGAACTTGAACCAAAAGTTACTGCAAAGCATGAAGATGAGGGTATGGATGAGGACGAGGTAAGGGAAGTACTTGGCATACCAGTGGAGGGCCTTCTCGTAACATATCTGGTTTATAAAACTATACTGCTGGAGGTCCAAGTCAGTCTTTCGCCCCTTCATTTCCACAGTTGCAGGGTTGGCAGATGGTTGTGGTGGAGGCAGTGGTGTTGAAGTGTTGATGGTGTGAGATGTATTAGGGAGGGAGGAGTGGTTCTGAGAAGGTTGTATGGTTTTTGGGAGGCAGATTATCTTGTCTTGCATAACCTGAAACATAGAAATGATATTTTCAAATTATATTGCCTCAAGTACTTGTCTGTGTTGTTAAAGCTGGGAAATTATCACATGAAATTGCTTAAAGGATCATAGATTTGGACCTGGATTATACCTTAGAGAGGCCATCAAGGATATCCCCTTATTTTACAGATGGAAAAACTGAGGTATAGAATGGTTAGGTGACCTAACTAGAGTCACAAAGCTATGTGTCTGACCTGGGATTTGAACCCATCCTGATTCCCAAGTCTAGGGTACTATCCACCATACCACCATGGCCTCTATTATTCAGAACTCTAGCTACTTTTGCTATGACTCTCTCTGTAGGAACACATCCAATTCTATCTTCCATATTTGCTCTCCACTTACCTGGGTGAGAAAAGGAAATGCTGGACTCTGTCATTACTGAAACACAGTATCTCAGAGTTGGACAAAGACCCTCAGAGGCTGCAGAGTCCAGCCAGCACTTGAAAGGTAACATACCTGACAAGCAGTCATTCATTCTTTTTTGAACACTTTAAGGGAGGAGGAACTTCTAACCCTCCAAAGCAGGTCATCTAACTGAGAACAGTTCTAATTGCTGGGAAGTTACTGTTCCCTAAAATAAGGGTTGTTTGGCTCCTCTGCATTTTATGTGGAAATTATGGCCAAAAAAGTCCCTCAAACCCTTAAGTCCTTTGACAAAGAAATAAGGATTAGTACCCTTTCTTCACCAGGGTGGCTAAATCTCTGGTGTTTTAACCACGTGGCTCTTTCTCCTTAACTGAAAGCTCAGCACATTTAAGGCTTCTAGGTATGTCAGTAGGCTGAATGCCTCCAATCCTAGAAGGTTCTCCCTCCTTATCTTTCCCTCTTGGCTACCTTCAAGTCCTAGCCAAAATCCCACCTTCTACGAGAAGCCTTCTCAAATCCCACTGAGAGCTGGTAACTTCCATGTACTGACTCTCCAATTTATCTTCTATATATTGTATTTGGATGTGGTTGTTTTCATGCTTTCTCCCCTATTAAACTGTAAGGTCCTTGAGGGCAGGTTTGAGGGTTTTTTTGTGCCTTTCTCCGTATCCCCAGACCTTAGCACCAAGCTTGGCTTTTTCTGTTTGTTTGTTTTCACTTAATAGTATTTTATTTTTTCCAATTACATGTAATGATAGTTTTCAACATTCACTTTCATGAGATGTTGAGTTCCAAACTTTTTTCTCCCTCCCTCTCCAAGATGGCATGCAATCTGATATAGGCTATACATGTATAATCATATTAAACATATTTCCACATTAGTTATGCTATAAAAGAAGACTCAGAACAAAAGGGAAAAAAACCACAAGAAAGAAAAAAAGAGTAAATAGTTTACTTCAATCTGCATTCAGGTGCCATAGTTCTTTCTCTGGATATGTCTTTTGGAATTGTCCTAGACCATTGTACTGCTGAAAAGAGCTAAGTCTATCAAAGCTGGCCTTCAAACAATGTTGCTGTAACACACAGTAGATTCAATAAGAATTGCTGACTGCTTGTTGGTTCAGCCCATGGAGCCTAATGGGTTGGGACGATGGACCCAAGACTCTCAGAGGAGGTAGCTGAAAGAGATGATAAATAAGGGCCAGTTAGGAAGACCTGACAGACAGAATGTGATTCACCGAGAATGAGGAAGGACAGGAGGGCAAGATCCTATGTGATAACTGACCATTTTCCTTTTACTTGTAATAATTTTATAATACAAAAATATTATTATAATGAACCCTTTTCCATAATTTGATCCTTGACTGCTATATATGTGTGTGTAAACATGTATGTCTACAAGGTGTGTGTGGAGGGGAAGGGGTTTTCCTCTGGCTCTTCCCAGCTTTTTTCTGGATTAGTGGTTTAATAAATGTGGAGAGTCTCTGGTGAGGAAGGTCCCTCTCCCAGCTGTTTTGTAACTTAAGGTCTTTGTGATCTAGAGCAGTTAAGATGGAAAGCAACCTACCCAGGGTTCACACAGACAGTATTTGCCCTAGGTGGAATTTGAACTCAGGTCATTCTGATTTTTAGATAGCTAGATGACTCAGTGGATAGAGTGCTGGACCTGGAGTCAGGAAGATTTGAGTTCCAATCCAGCCTCAGACATTCACTAGCTGTGTGACTCTGGCCAAGTAATTTAACATGTTTGTTAATCCACTGGAGAAGGAAATGGCAAAATCACGCCAGTATCTTTTCCAAGAAAACCCCATAGGGGGCACAACGTGACCGAACAATATCCTGACTCCAAAGCTGCCCCCATCGGCTATGTTACCTTGCCTTGCCCTTTTTACCCCCTTCTTTCCATTTTTAAAAGTTGTCCTACACTTTTGATAAATCTTTAGCTTATTAAAGGAGTTACTTTTTTTTTGACAGTCCCTAATAAGCACACATGTACTACTCCATACATTTTAAAAGGAAGCTTCAGCTTCAAAACATGGTAGGCAGGAAGCGTACAAGAGATGGGGAGAGTTCACAGTAGACAATGGGAGAGGTGAAAGGAAATAGCTGTCATATTTCTTAAAGCTTAATGAAAATATTAAGCCCCAAATAAGGAACATGAGGGGCCCAGTCTTCTTTAAAGCCCTCTTGCCTAATCTCCTGCTTAGTCTCAATATTAATTCAGTTCTATTTCCTTTGTCACTGATTTTTTCTAGGTAGGCTGTTGTCTTAGACTTCAGGAATCCACTTCTCTACTCTTCCTGTGTTTGCTTTTCCCTTGATCTAAAGTAGAAGGGTTAGCTTTGGGGTCCTTTAGAGAAAAGTCTTCTTTGGAGCTAGTTGGTAGGGGTGGCATGAAGGACATTTCCAGGTTGTAGCCAGTGGGATAATGGCAAACTGCCATGAGATATGACTGAGCTGGGAGTGGGGAAGAGAATAGAGAACCTGGCCCAGCCTGGCATCTCCACACCCCAAACTGAGATTGAGAGACATAGGAGGAGTGGAGAAGTGGATTCCTAAGGCTTAGGAATTTCTAAGGCTAAGACAATACCTAATGAGAGGCAGTCAGTGAAAATGCATGGAGTCTGAAGATTGAGTAACTTGTGCAAGGAACAGCCAGGAAGTCAGTGTCCCTGGATTGTGTTTGTGTGTGCGTGCGTGTGTGTGTGTGTGTGTGTGTTCACCTTTCATTGCCAAAGAAGACCATGCCATCAGAGAAATAATGACGTGACTTGCACTTGACTTTGTTTTGAGTGAGGGAGGGCTATGCAGGTCACCAGCCTCCCTTCTCCTACAGAGTCATCTGAATCCAGTGACCAGATATTTGGGGAGTACATGAGAAGGAGGAAGGTGTACAGAGCCTGGAAAGGTAGGAAGGAGATAGGTAAAAAAGGGCTTTAAAAGTCAAACAGGATATTTATATTTGATTCTGGAAGTAATGTGGAGCCACTGGGATTTATTTCTTGAGTAGGGGAGTGTCATGGTCACCCTGGCAATTTAACAGCTGAGTTGAAGACAGCCTGGAGGGAGATTTGAGGTGGGAAAAACAATCAGAAGGCTATTGCAAGTTCACTTGTAAAGAGATGAGGGTCTGCATCAGGGTAGTATCAGAGAACAGAAAGGGATGTGTCTGGGACATGTGATGATGGCAGGGTCAATACAATTTGTCATGGCGGGGGGTGGGGGGCAGTAAAAGAGAGTGGAGGCCAAGATGATACTTAGGCTGTAGGTCTGGGTAGCTGGGAGGATGGAGGTGCCCTCAACAGTAATATGGAAATTAGGAAGAAGACACTTATTTTTAAGTGGTAACTCCTCAAGACCATCTACTAAGGCACTGAAGCATTATGATCTGCAGCTCTGAAGGAAGAATCTACATGGACAAGATTACAGATCCCCCAAATACTGAAGGATGCTCTATCTTTTATAGTAAATTGGAACACCTTGTAGAAGCACAACACAGGTTGAACTTGGCTGGCCTTTGAGCAATTTTTGTTATATGTAATTACATTTTTTCTTTTACTAACTTTTTTTATTTAAACATTTAAAAATTTTGATCAATAGCTTTTCTTTTTATGTCACTTACATTTCAATATATCTTGTTTCCTCTTCTCCTACCAAGAAAGCTACTCTGCACTACGAAGGACCTGAATGAAAAGGAAGCAACCTATCTTGTTACGTACCAGACTCAGGAAAACACATCATCCCAGGATGAAAACAAGTACAGTGGACCAGATCTACTCCTGCCCCCATGTCACCTCAGCAATGAAGAGGGGGAAGGACATATATTTTAGTAATATGTCAGGACACATCAAAGTGCTGTGGGTTCTCTTGCCATCCTCTAGATCTTCTTACAGAGTCTTCATGAGCTGTGGTGCAAAGGATAGAGTGCTAGGCCTGGAGTCAGTAATACCTGAGGTTCAAATCTGGCCTCAGACACGGACAAGCTGTGTGACCCTGGGCAAGGCACTTAACCTCTGTCAGGCTCAGTTTCCTCCATTGCGAGGTGAAAATACTAATACCAACGCCTAGTGTTCTTGTGAGAGCAAAATAAGTCAATTTTTATAAAGTGCCTTGTAAATCTTAAAGCACTATGGAAATTATATTATTATTATTATTATTAGAATCCATATTTTACTTGGTCTATATTTTACTTGGTCAGGAATAAAAGGCTCAATCACCACAACCCAAAAATAAAATCTTTATGTTGTACTTTCTGGGAAAGCATCATGACCCCCCCCCCCCCAAAAAAAAAAAAGGCAGGAATTGACTATAAGTACCAAGTTGAAAAGACAAGAAATTTGGTCGCATGAAATGTAATGGGCTGTGTTAAAAGCAAAAAAAGAGCATCAGAGGAAGAGCTTGAAATATAGACTGGAGCAACATAAAAGTACACCAACCTATCTGGTTACGTACTAGAGATACAGCTAGTTCAGGTCAGGGGTTGGAACGTGAAGACGGCCAAGATCTGATGGTTCCTTCAGACAGAAAAAGTCAGACAGTCTCTGGGAGACTTGTGGACATTGGAGGAGAGCCTCTGTGGTCTTTCCCTTGTTTTCGCATTCAGTTGCCAGTCTCTTCTCTCCAGTATCTAAGACTCTTCACTCATACTTTGTAGTTCACCAACTTTTTGTGTAGCACAGAAAACTAAACACCACATTTTATTCTGTGACAAATACATAGCTTGGGTTGAGGAGGGTGTGTGTGAGTATGTATTGAAAAAATGCAAGGTTTGAAGTTAGATGACCCAGATTCAATTTCTGTTGATTCCACCCTGTGTAAGTTGCTAATTCTTCTGAACCTCAGTTTCCTCATCTGTAAAATTGGGAATGCTTATAATACCTACCTCACAGTGCTGTTATAGAAATTCTTTGCAAAAAATAAAGGGTTATAGAAACGTAAGTCACTGGAATTATTAAGAGCAGAAGAGACAATATGAGTAAGGTCTAAGTTGAGTTTTTCCAGCACAATTTTATGAGTTATTATCTGGAAGTGATATCTGTGAGGAAACTGCCTTGTTTATGGTATAACAACAAGGGCGAAAACAGTAGTTCAAAATAATAACATGGTTATTCTAGGATGACAGATTTAAGTTAGAAGGTACTCCAGGATTCGGGCTTGAATGAACATTTTTTACTCGAAAAATGGGACACAATGTGTGCCCCATTCTCCTGGCTCTTCTATGTTTTTAACCTTTCCTTCCTTGCTTCATTAGCTTATCATCTATCAAACCCTTGCTGGTTGATGGGTTCCAAGATTTTCTCTCTCATCCCCCTTTTCCTTAGCAATAGAATGCAATCTTGCCATGATAACTATAACCCCCTAGGCAGTTGACCCCCAAATCTTTATCTTTAATTCTTTTTATCTGTTCTTAACTTTCGAATCATGGAGTTTTGGAGATAAAAGGCCTGAGTTCAAATTCCAGCTCTGCTGTGCAACTGGACAACCTTGGACAAGTCTCTTAACATCTCTAGGCCTTAGTTTCTTATCTGGAAAATGAGGCTGTTGTCCTCAGTGATCTGACATCTCTAAATTTATGATCCTACGTTATATGTGTGTGTGTGTGTGTGTGTGTGTCCTTCATTGCCGAAGACCATGCCATCAGAGAAATGACGACATGACTTACACTTGACTTTGTTTTGAGTGAGGGAGGGCTGTGCAGGTCACCAGACTCACTGTCTCTTCTGGAGTCATCTGGGCCAGTGGACAGATAGAGATCAGGACAACTGGAGATGGCCCTGCTCATTTACAGTAAGTGAGTCCTGCATCACCATAACCAGTGCTTGCCTCTCTGCTCATTGAGTAGCATGGCTGCCATCGTGCTAAGGCACAGACTGAACCTCTCTGACCTCCGTAAGTTGTCTCTGTCACCATGGTACAAAGCAAGGACCCTGCCTTCGGGCAGAAGGAAAAGCAGCCCCTTGAACACATACTCTTACAAAGAGCTGTTACTGGCACTGTTTTCTGTCTGTTGTGGGCAGGTTTTGTTGTCAGTAATAAAGTTCATAACTATGTTACTATCTGAAAATAACACAGAGGGTGTGAAACAGAGGAATTGTGTGCTAAATATTGAAAGACATGTCCCTCCTACCCTATCCAAGCAAACTGCTCTAATTGTTTATCCAACAAAGGTATAATTCTCAGGGGAAAGAGGATGTTGACCTCTTCTCAGAATATGCTTCCAAATGCATAAATATATATATATATAAAATCACATAGGAAACAAGTTATATGAAAATGCAGTTAACAAAAAACCCCCCAAAAACACAAAACAAAAGTTCACAGATTCCAGGTTATGATCCCCTGCTTTATAGTTAACTGACAGGAGAGTGCTTTTTTAAAAATGGGGCACATTTGGTGCACTATGGTCATTTGGTCATCCAAATAAGATTATTTTTCTAATCTTTTATTCATCTTAAGGTTATGAGAAAAAACACGTGAATAAATGATAATGACCACATTGGCAAAAAGCAGGCAGAAAACATCAGCGGAGTTCATCAGTTACTTAATGTAACTTCCACAAGTAAATCTTGCAAGTTGTGACGAGTTAAAGAATAGCTGAAAATCAAAAACACAGACTTGGCCGGTGCGCACAGCTGTTAGTATGGCTTGGACAATGTTTTCAATCTCGAGCCACTTCAGCTTCCTATGAGATAAACTCTTTTCTCCCAATACTCGTTCTCTTCTCCTAGCCCTCACCCCGATCTGCCCAAGTGAAAGCAGCCTGATAATTCTCCCAACAGAAAGCAGAATGCTGATTCAGGAAAGACACAGAGGGAGGAGTAGGGAGGATCTTGCCACTGTTGATGTCTGTGTTTGGATTCCAAAGAAAGATGAAATAATGGCTACTTTTACTGGAAGGGATGTCTTGCCCTAGAGTCTTCTGTCATTCTCTTGGCAAAATGATTCTTAGCATCCTGACTTTGGGGAGGGGCATCTTGGGAACTGAATAGAAATAGACTTCTCAATTTTCATTTTTTGCTTCAGTTCTGTTTAGTGGAATGATTTCTAATCAGTAAAAGGTTAAACAATTAGGATCTTGCTGCAAATAGATTATAGCCATGGAGTAGGAGCCCCATGTTCCCCCTTTAGGAAAAGGTGGACTAGGAGGAACATGGAAAAAAGAGCAACTTAATAGAATAAGGGATATTTCTAAGGAATCCTCTCCACCCCCAGCTCATGGCCCCTCTCATCAAACAAGTGAACTTATTCCTATGAAAACAGGAAAATCTATTTCAAAAGTCCAAATTATGGAAGTTTCAATGGCAACAGAGAAGTAAAAAAATTTTCAAAAGTGATTATGAACTTGAGCAGGGATGCCACATGCAAGTCATTTGGAGATTCTGAAATACATTTTTGTGATGATGCTTTTGAAATAATGCAATTTATAGTACTCCTTTCAAGCAGGAAATGAGGCGTTTAGATTTCAGCCCAAAATTCAAGTGGTACCCTAAGAACCTACTAAAATACTTAGCAGCAGAATCCAGAAATGATGGTGTTAATTTCTGTAAACAGAAAAAAGGCAAGCCTGGCAAGGGATGGGGAGAATTCAAAGGGGAACATCATGTATACAGTTTATGAAATGAAAGATTTGGGACAATGACTAAAACTCACTGGCAAATTTCACCTAAATTTGCCCATGTCAAGGCAATGTCCCCAGATTATTCCAGAACCATGCAACTGCTTCAGGGTACACAGAATTGGCCTGAGGAGGAGATATAGATTTTGAGATATTATCCTAAGCAGCCTGGGTAGCTTGATGCAGTGATCTGCTGCTTTTGCCCAGTCCCTACTGTGCAGAAAGTTAAGCAAGGAAGAGGGCTGGTTACCGGGGTTGAAGAGGAGGTGGGAAACAGAAGGCAGAAAGAGCAAGAGAAGAAGAAATCAACCCAATCAATCAACACACATTTATTAAGGACTTACTATATGCTTGGCACATAATATGAAGGGAGATGGGACACAGGTTCTCCCCAACTCTAGAACTTTCTAGAAAACGGAGGCTGCCCTTCCTGCCTGTAGTTCCTGGTATTGAGGGTGTGGGCACTGCAGTCACTGTGTAGCTAACAGCTTAGCCATAGAATCACAGAGTTGGTGAGATCATCTCATGTCCCTATCATCCCTCACAGCATCTAACAGGTGGTTATCCACCCTCTGTTTGAATGGTTCTCTGAGAGGTATGATGGGGGAACTTGACACTGCCTGGATCCTTTCTTCACCCTGAGCTCTTCTACCAGCCTGACCAATTCTCCTGAGTCTCCCTCAAAGGCTCAAATACCCATATGCTCCCTCCTCTCTCATGTGAGAGTGAATGTCTGAGCTCTCTTCTCTTCTCTCTCTATACTCTCACTTGAGTAATTTCATTAGCTACCAAAGGTTCCGCCATCAGCTTAATGGAGACAACTCTCAAATATCTGTTCATTCTCTAAGAGGATTCTCTTGAGCTCCTGTTCAACATCTTCACCTGGCTATTCCATAGGCATCTTAAACTCAATATTTCCAAGACAAAACTTATTTATCTTTCCACTCAAACTCTCCCATCCTAACTTTCCTCATTCTGTCAAGCGCAGCACCATCTTTCTTCTAGTCGCCCAAGTTCCCAACCTGGCTGGCATCCTTGACTCTTCACTCTCACTCATCCCCATATTCAATTAATGATTAAGACTTATTGGCTCTACCCCCTAAACATCTCTCACATCTGTCTGCTTTTCTCCATTGACATGGCTGTCCCCCTCCAGTTAAAGTCCTCATCACATCTCTCCCAGATGATTTTGAAAACCTCCTAATTGGTTCCTACCTCCAGTCTCTACATTCTCCCACCCAAATGATACTTAAAGCACAAGTCTGACCATGTCACTGTCCTAGGAAGGAAGGAAGGAAGGAAGGAAGGAAGGAAGGAAAGAAGGAAGGAAGGAAGGAAGAAAGGAAGAAAGAAAGAAAGAAAGAAAGAAAGAAAGGAAGGAAGAAAGAAAGAAAGAAAGAAAGAAAGAAAGAGGAAAGGAAGGAAGGAAGGAAGGAAGGAAGGAAAAAAGGAAACAAGTTTGTATAAGGCACTTGTTTTACAAATAAATTTCATTTTATCATCACAACCCTGGGAGGTAGGTACAATTATTTTTCCCATTTTACATTTGGGAAAACTGAGGCATCAAGAGGTTTAAGTGACTTGTCCAGGGTCATATAGTTAGTATCTGAAGCCAGATTTGAACTCAGGTCTGTTGTGCCACCTCACTGCCTCAGGACCTTTAGGGGCTCCCTGTCTTGCATCTAGATTAAAATACAAACTCATTTGTTTGATACTTAAAACTCTTCATAAACTGGTTCCAAACTATCTTTTTAGGACAATTACACTTTATGTCTCTCTCTCTGAACACACATTCAATATTCTGACCAAACCAGGTCTCCTTGATGTTCTAAGTAACAGCCATCTCCTTCCTGTCCCTCAGGCCTCCACTCCCAACCCCATCTCAACCTCTTAGAATCCACTTTCCTGATTCATCAAGTTCCTGGTGTCTGTCTCCTCTCAAAATTACTTTATATTGGTTGGTTACTATTACATTGATTTATATTGATTACTTCACATTTGTCTATGTCTTGTATTTACTCATATGTGTATATGTTATGCACTTCTGCTTCCCATTCCACCCCAAATGTTAGCTTCTCTATCACGTTTTTGTCTACTCCTTGGCACACAGCAGGTACTTAATAAATGCTTGTGGAAGACTTTATTGACATCTTTTGAGAATTGGAAGCAACCCCTGTGGCCACCAAATGCAATCTAAACCCAACAGGGATCTCCACTAAAACAAACTCAAGGAAAAGATGCTCCAGCCTAAGAGTCGAGGAGCACATGACTCATCCAGGTGGCCCATTCCATTTCAGACAGTCAACTTCTTACAGGAAGTTCATGTTAAATAGGAAGTGGTAAAGTAACAGAACAACATGGCAGACTCAGGAATGTTTCCTTTGCCTTCTAGCAGACAGAATTTTAAATATGCATCAACAATTATTAAGTACTTAATTGTACAAGGTGCTATGTATGCCTTCTAGGATCAATACAAAAAAAATCACAATTTCCATGCTCTAGAAACCATTACTTTTCAACAAGGATATGAAGTGTGACATGTATTACAAAAACTCAGATAACTTCATAAAATACACTACAGCTTAAAAAACATTTTCTTTGTAGCCTTATGTGGTGGTGGTAACGCATTATCTCACCTATTTTGGGAGTGACGAGAATGAGACTCCTTGAGGTTAAGGCATCTCCCCCTCATTACCCATGTCAGAGCCAGCACTCATTTCCAGGGTAGTAACGCCCAGGCCACTAACATATTGTCTTTTTAATTAATCTAGCAAAACGTCATTACAAAACTCCCTAGTCCTGTAGCCAAATAAATGACAAGAGTCTATTGCTGGAGCAGAATTTCCTGAGGATTTTTAGATGTATTGTATCACATCACATTTTAAGCCAGAACAACATGTACCGAGCAAACTTGGAAGGACGAGGCAGAGGCTGGGGTTAGCTTTTATGGTCAAGATTTGTCTCAGAAATGATCTGTTTCCTCAGTTGCTTTAAACTCCATTAATGGTCTTAGGCAAGTGATTTCCAAACATATATTCAGGTCTCAACTCTCTCCTGATCTCCAGTTCAGTATTCACCTACTAGACATCTCTTGGATGAACCACAGTCACCTACAACCCAATGAGTTTTCCTAAAGCTTTAAGAAAAAAAGGGTTAATGGGAATATTTAGAGACCGAACTCAGAAGTTATCTAGTTCAGTCTCTTCACTTTACAGATGAGGAAATCGAGGTCCCCAAAAGGCAAAGTGAGCTTGCCAAGGTTACACAGGAGGAGTGGCAGTCACCTTCTTAAGTAAAAATATAGAAGAGAGTAAGTTTAAAGGATATGAACAAGTGGGTGTTGTCAACCATCAGCAATATGTATGAATTTTTGACTAGGCACAAAGCTTTATCGAAGGCAATCCAACAACAGAGAAGAATATAAGGAGAATGATCCGAAATGATTCTGTACAGTTATATGTAGCAAATCAAAACTGAAAAGAAACAGAGGTTTTTCTACCTCAAGAATGCCTTAACGAAGAGAATACCATGTAGAAATTTCAAATAACTCAATGTAAATGAAACTAGGCATAAAGGAAATACCAAAGGCAAAATGCCTGATCAATATTGTTTACAGGAGAATTCAATCAAGATTTAAAAAAAATAATTCGTACTTATACTACACAAGTTATTCATAAAAATTAATAAACAGCCTATGAGACACCTTTAATGAGACCAGTATAATCCCAATACCTAAACAGAGGAAGCAGGGTATAATGGATAGTGAACCAGCCTCAAAACCAGGAAGATCTAGGCTCAAATCTCACTAGCATTCCAGGTATGGGTGTCAGCCCATGCAAAGGGATGCTAGGCATGGTCAGATCTGTGCTTTAGGAATACCACACTGGCAGTGAGATCAGCTAGTTGGATATCTCAAGTAGTTCAGGCAAGAGGTGACAAGGTTTTGAATTAGAGTGGCAGCTGAGGGAGGAGAAAGGGAAGAGTGTGGGAGATGTGACTGAAGCAGAAGTAAAAAGACCTCGCAACTGATTAGATATGGGGGTAGGGGTGAGGGAGAAGGAAGAATTAAGGCTGACTCTGAGGTTACAAATCTGGGTGAGTAGGACAATATTGGGGTCCCTCATAGACACGGAACAATTAGGAGGCTTCACCACCATGTGGTATAATTCTTAATTATCTCTCCATGTGCGAGTCTTCTCTTCCCAGATAGGCTATGGACATAGGGACATATTCCAAGTCTTATTTTCTTTTTTTTATCTTTGATGGTGCTTACTGCAGTCTGGGTGGGAGGGATATTTAAAGGTACTCATTGGTTGATGTTATGTAGTTTCGTTACATACATGAAATTAACCCAGTCTCAGCTTACACCAGCTAACTGAGGTTTTACCATATAATTTCCCACTTCTGTCTCAGTCAGCTGACATAGGGAAACCATAGCTTTAGAGATGAAAGGGCACTTAGAGCTTAACTAGTCTGACTTTTTCATTTTATAAATGAGGAAACTGAGGCAGAGCAGTCAAGCAACTCCGTTAAGTGGTTATGGTTAAGAGGCATCCTCAGCATTACTCCTCAGTTGACATACTTGTTTCAGTTCCTCTCCCACAGTTACGTGATTACTTATTTCCATGTACTTTTTGCAGGGCTTCCTCTAGGTGTTATTGTTCAATAATGTTCAACTCTGTGTGACCCCACAGACTTGTCCATAGGATTTTCATGGCAAAGGTACTGAAGTGGTTTGCCATTTCCTTCTCTAGCTCATTTTACAGATGAGGAAACTGAGACAAACAGGCTTAAGTGACTTGCCCAGGGTCACACAGTTACTAAGTGTCCGAGGCTGAATTTGAACTTAGGTTGTCCTGACTCCTGGCTAGGGACTCTATCCATCGCACCATCTAGCTGCCCTGCAAATTATAAGGAGAGGCAACGAAAGGTTAAATACCATTATCCTAACTCAGACAAGTCAGGGCTCTTCAGGGATCCTGTTTTTCTGTCTGGAATTCCAATCATTTGATCATGCTGTACCCCACACTTAGTCTAGTGTGGCATCCAGGGGGCTGGCCTCCAAGGTGTTAGGAGACAGGTATAAGCATGAGCAGTAGGTAGGAGGAAAGAAGATATGGTTCCCTTTTGTCTCACAAGACTTCCTATTCGGCCATCTTAGGTCTTTACTGTATGATTTTCCCAATAAACCTTGGTTTTGTACTACTAGAGTCCTCTCCCCCTTCCCCAGTATCCTTCCTTTCCAGAGAGCTCTCCCATATAACAAATCATAGTTTTTAAGAAAAAAGAAAAGAAAAAGAGGAAAAACATGATTTACATAATGTTATAGAAATTTAAAAAAAACCCTAAAAGTATGGGCAAAGTGTAACCCTTAGGGACCTCCCTCTTTTGTAAAAGGGTGAGAATTGGGAGTGTCTTCTCATGTCTCTTCTTTTGAGCTTCACTTATTGTTTTAAATTTTGCAACATTCACTTTTCATGTCTCTCCATATGGTTATTGTTTCCACTTCCGTTGCTGTCATTATTACGTATGTTGTTTCCTGGGTTCTGCTTACTTCACTGTGCATCATTTAGGTAAGTCTTTCCATGCTTCTCTGTATTCATCACATCGATCATTTCAATGATATTCATATATCATAATTTGTTTAGCCATTCCTGGGCATCCACTTTGTTTCCAATTCTTTGCTACCAGCAAAAAAAAATGCTGCTACAAATATTTTGCTGTAGATGAGAGCTTTCTTTTTAACAATGGTCTCTTAGGGAAATAAGCCCATGGGAGTAATATCTCACCTATCTCACAGGGCTGTTATAAGAATCATGAGATAATGTCCATAAAGCATTTTATATACTGTAAAAGCCCTATATAAAGGTTAGTTATTATTATTATATAATTTTAATTACTATTACAGAACTCAGTTTTTTTCCAACATCTATCAAAATGCAATAGAAAACTTTTCTATGCAAGTGTATCCAGTAGCTGGAAAGACATCTGGATTTTAGTGGAGAAACTGAGAAAGATTCCAGGAAAGAAAAAGGAAAAAAAGGTTTAGTCCATGCAGTGGGGTGTTTGATACAGTTCTTATGGTTTGGTTTTTTTTTGGGGGTGTGGGAAAGGAGGAGATAAAGTACTCTAAAGTGAGAAGCAGAAATTTCAAACAGTATGAAACATGACTTGAAAATCAATTTCAATTTGTACATTTATTTAGAATGTTGAGCCAAGAGTAGAAAGGCAGGATTGTTATTTCCAGAAATTCTGCTAAAGAAAATGGGGGAGAGGCTGGGAAATTCTGTGGGAGTCACAAGTCCTTCAGCTAGGAGGTAACAAGGGGCAGCAACATTCCAGCTTTAGTATTCCAGCTTTTTCTTGAAAGAAAAAAAAACCCTCAATCTATCAATCACCTGGAACAGAGGCTATTAACCTGGGACCCATGGATAGATTTCAGAAGATCCATAAAAGTGGATAGAAAAAAACTTGCAACTTTATTTTCACTAATTTGTGATTAAAATTTAAATTTTCTCCAAGTATTTAAAAACATTATTCTGAAAAGGGAAAAGGATCTACTTGTACAAAACCATGTACAGCAACTCTTTTTGAGGTGGCAAAGAATTGGAAATTGAGGGGATGTCCATCAGTTGGAAAATGGCTGAACAAGTTGTGGTATACAACTTTGACAGAATACTATTGTGCTATAAGAAAGGACAAGCAAACAATGGTTTCAGAAAATCCTGGGAAGACTTACATGAATTAACGTAAAGTGAGGTGAGCAGAACCAGGAGAATGTTGTACACAGTAACATCAATATTGTAGGGATAATCAACTATGAAAGACTTTGATACTCTGATTGAGACAATGATCTAAGACAAGTCCAAAGGATCCATGATGAAAAAATGCTCTCTATCTCCAGAGAGAGAAATGATGAACTCTGAATGCAGAGTGAAACATACTTTATTAATTTTATTTTCTATGTGTGTGCATGTTCTTTTACAACATATCTATTATGAAAATATATTTTGCATGACTTCAACTGTATAATCAATATATTTTTGTGTTCTCAAGGGGTGTGGGAGGGATGGGAGAGAATTTGGAATTCAAATTTAAAAAAATTAATGTTTAAAACTTTTAGAAGTGTAATTGGGAAATATTAAACAAAATAAATAAAATATCATTCTGAGAAGGTTATAGTCCTCAGAGTGCCAAAGGGGTTCATAACACAAAAAGGTTAAGAATCCATGATTGCATAGGGAATGGTTGTTTCTTTAAAAGAAAGAAGGAAAGAAAGAAATGAGTAAGTGATGAATGAAGAGACAGTGAGTCTGGCTTCTCATAAATCCCCATCATCTCTTAGCATTACAAGGAACGTATGAATGCAGAGAAGGGTTGAAGGAGAAAAAGACTGAGAAGAAAAGGTGTTGCTAAAATTAGGCTTCTTGGTGAGATCGATCCTAGGGTTGGAGGAAACTCCAAGATCAGGGTCTATAACTGTATACAAAATCCAGTTTCTGCTCTCCTCAGTGTCTTGGGGGGCCATAGAGACCTTTAGGCACAGATTTTGAAGTATTCACACTCTTTTGTCAGACACTATACAACTGAGAAATCTCATTGGATTGACCAAGAAAATTCATAGTATTGTACAGCAATGCCTTACATTATTAATTTGAAAGGGAAGCTATGTGTTGCTAAAATCTATAACATCAACAAGAGTGATGCAAAAATCCACAATAATGATCTGAGAGAATAAATGTATTTACTTTTAATTGCCTAAGTTATGGAAAAGGTGTCACCAGATGATCTAAGAGAAGTCTTTTCAGAACCATACGGCAGAATCACAGAAATTAGAGGAAAAAAAGTAAAGCTCATTCATTCTTTTCAAGGAATGCTGTTCTCTACATGAAAATAGTTCAAAGAATGATGAACCATAATGAAAATAATGGACAATGAAAAGAAATGGCTTGGTCAAGGCATCATCACCATAAGAATAATGTTATTCATTATAATAATATATTAGCTAATGTACAATAGCTAATAATAATAACAGCCAACATTTATAAAGTGATTTAAGATTTGCAAAGCCCTTTACAAATTTTAGCTCATCTGATTTTCACAACAACCCTGGAAGGAGGGTACTAATATTACTGTTCCCATCTTATAGGTTAGGAAACTGAGGCAAAAAGTAAAATGACACAGCTAATAAGTATGTGAAGCCACATTTGAACTCAAGTCTTCCTGACGCCAGGTCCGCTTCTCTATCCACTGTACCACCTAGCTGCCTGAGAGATGGTTTAGTAGGATTACAGATAGAAGATTGACCCTAGAGTCTGGAAGACTTGGGTGTAGGATTTTGTCTCTGGCATAAAGTAACCATGCAATCCTGGGCAAGTCATTTAATTATCCAGTGTCCCTGACAATTCTCTGAGTCAGTGCTTCTCAAAGTGTGGTGCTATTTTCATAACAATACTAAGCCATTTTAATTTCTAATATGGTACATATTGGTAATCTCCATAAACAAAAGCTCTTTGGATGGTTGTCAATGATTTTTAAGAGTGTAAAGGAGTCCCGAGACTAAAGCATTTGAGAATCGCTGCTCTAGGTTACAGAGAATTGCCCATATACATTGACAGAAGGAGTTTCCATATGAGTGAAATTATAGGTCTAGACAAAAAAAAAATGAAAATTAGCACATAGTAAAAATGGTAGTAATCTTATATAGGGTTTCAACAGTTTAACCAGCAGCATGAATCCATGGGAAGAACTTTGGCTCTTGAGTCAGAGAAACTAGGTTCAAATGCTGCCTCTGACACATCACTTGTGTGACCCTGGCTTCATTTCCCTGGGCGTCAGTTTCCTCATCTGTAAATTTATGAAGTTGAACTATATGGGCCTCTGAGGAGCCTTCCAGCTCTATGAGTCTATGACCTGGAGATGTTCACAGAGCAAGTATAATCGTTCCCATTTTAGAGATGGTTGGTTCTTGTCTACTGTCCCACAATAAGTAATTGGCCTATCAGAGCTTTGAACGCAAGTCTAATCTGTGGGTATATTCATTTAAAAAGATGTTAATAAAAATTTTAAAAATGTTGCCTCTCATAATATTTATATTCTAATGTCCTAGCCCACTTCTTTCCCAATACTTGAGCAGAATGCTGATTTATCCTGGGCCCAGAGAGGTTTTATCAGCATATGTATAAACCTGTCCTAATTCAGGGTTTATTTTAAGCATCCCCATTAGCACCCTTTGCAATTTCATTCACACTCTGAATTCCAATGTATAAAATATGCCCATGTAAGTGAAAATTTCTGAGCATCCTTTCATGAGGCCAAATCTGACTTGGAAGAAGGGTAAAATGTGGGAGCATCTATCTTCAGTATGTAGCACTGGTTCTAACATCATCTCACCAATGGTCTGAACTATCACCTAATGAAGAATACTTCCTCCCACTCCCAGATCCCAGGGCTTCTGGGGGTCTATGGTGAGTTCTCTGACAGAGATGTAGCAGCTGACCTGGATTTGAATGAGAGGCAGGAATCAACATTTCAGATGTCACAAACTTCCCAGAATGAACTGCAACAGAGACCATCTTAAGTCTGAGAGGGACAAATCATCCACAGTAGCCTTGAATTATTTCAATGACTTATTCTTTTTAATAAAGAGGGCAGGAAATACCTTTCTTCTGTTGAATTCAGAAGGGCAGGCCCTTTGGGACTTTGTAGGGGTGGATGTCTCCCAGTTCCTGTTTCCATTTTAGAACATCTAGCTATATTTGGTAAGAGTTTGGGTTGTTTTGAATTTGGTTGTAAGAAGATTAACCTGAAACCTCTGAACCAAGATATAAAGCTAACTTTGGGGGTGGGGTGGGGAAGGATGGCTGGGATTCTAGGAAGATGGAGAAATAGGTAAAAAAAAAATTCCAAGCTATCCAGGTTTCCTTCACAAACAAGACAAAGTAGTACCTCAGGGCAAAAAAAGAATGGTAAAAATAAACAGGAGTTGGGGCAGAGCAGTGATCCTCCAGGGACACTGGAGGAAACAGGAGGAAAGACCCTGGGGATGGAGACTCGGTCTGAGTGAAGTACAAAAACCTCCAAGATATCTCCACTGAAACAACAAACAAACTGTCATTAGTAATTGGGTAGTTCAGAAGAAAGACTGGGGATGAGCTGAGTAAGATGTGGTGATTCTAAAAAGCAAAATTGTGTAGGAAAATGTTAAAAAAAGCACAATATCTCATACAAATGAGGTGGGAGAGGAAGAACTGATACAGAAGAATCAGGTGGGGGTGAAGGGCTGGTAGTAATGGAATGCTACTCTCATTAGATCTGGTTTAAAGAGGGAATAACATATACATCTAGAAGGCCATAAAAGTCTTCTAAATTTATAAAGAAATAAGAGGGTGAGGGAACAGGATAAAGAGGAGGGCTCAGAAGGGTGTGTAGATTAAGATTTAGGAGGGTAGGGGAAGAAGAAAAGGTAGGGACCTTTAGAGGAGTGGATAGAACAAAGAAAAGGAGGATTAGGGGACAGGATAAGAGAGAGATTAAAAGGATGTGAAATGGGGAGGTAGGAGGGATAGGGTGAAAAAAGAGGCTGAGACGGATAACAGTGAGGAAAAATAGGATAGAAGGAAATATAGAAATAGTAATTATAACTATGAATGTGAACGGGATGAATTCACCCATAAAATAGAGATAGTAGAATAGATTAAAAATCAGAATCTGACAATATCCTGTTTACAAGAGACACATTTAAAAATGAGAGACATACACAGAGTTAAAATAAAGAGTTGGAATAGAACATGTTATGTCCCTGCTGATGCAAAAAAAAAAAAAAAAAGCAGGTGTAGCAATCATGATATCAAAGTCAAAGCTAAAATAGATTTAATTAAAAGCAATAAAGAAACTCCATTGTGATAAAAGGTACCATAGATAGTGAAGCAATATTAGTATTAAACTTATGTGCACCAAATACCATAGCATCTAAATCTTTAAAAGAAAAATTATATTAATTACAGGTGGAACTATATAGTAGTACTATGATAGTGGGGGATCTTTAATCTCCCCCTTTCAGAACTAGACAAATCTAACCAAAAATAAATTAGGAAGAAGTTAAGGAAGTGAATATATGATAGATATTTGGAGAATTGAATGGAAAGAGAGAGGAATATACCTTTTTCTCAGTGATATATAATACCTTTACAAAGACTGACTATATATTAGGGCACAAAAATTTTATAACTAAAAACAGAAAAGCATAAATATTAAATGCTTCCTTTATAGACTATAATGCAATAAAAATTATATTTAATAAGGGACCATGGAAACATAGAAAAAAACTAATAAGAGATTAAGTAATTTTAAAGAACATATAGGTTAAAGAACAAATAATAGAAACAACCAGAAATTTCATTAAAGAAAATGACAATAATGAAACAACATATCAAAACCTATGGGGTACAGAAAAAGCAGTAATCAAGAGGAAAATTTTATCTCTAAGTACTTACATCAATAAAAAAGAGAAAGAACAGATGAATGAGCTGGGTAGGCAAATAAAGAAAAAACTGGAAAAAGAACAAATTAAAAATCCCCAATTAAACACTAAGTTGGAAATCCTAAAAATTTAATGTGAAATTAATACAACTGAGCCTAAGAAAACTATTGAATTAGTAAACAAAACTAGGAGTTGGTATTATGAAAAAAATCAGTAAAATAGATATGTCATTGGATTAATATGATTTAAAAAGAGAAAGAAGAAAGCCAAATCACTAGTACCCAAAATGAAAAGGGTGACCATATCACTAAAGAAAATGAAATCAAAGCAATTATAAGAACTAAGTTTGCCCAATTATATGCCAATAAACTTAACAACTTAAGTGAAATGAAAGAATACTTAGAAAAACACAGCCTAGATAAGCAGAAGAAGAAATAAAGTATCTAAATAGACCTATTTTAGAAAAAGAGATTGAACAGACCATAAATGAGCTTCCTAAGAAAAAAGTGCCAGGACCAGATGGATTTACAAGTGAATTCCATCAAACATTTAAAGACCAACTAATTCTAATATTAAATGAATTATTTGGAATAATAGGCAAAGTAGGGATCTTGCCAAATTTGTTTTATGAAATTAGTATGATACTGAGCCCTAAACCAGGAAAAGTAAAAACAGTGAAAGAAAATTATAGACTAATTTCATTAATGAATATGGATGCAAAAATCCTAAATAAAATGTTAGCTAAAAGATTACAATAATACACTGCAAAGATTATACATTATGACACCAAGCTGAATTCAAACCAGGAATGCAGGAATATGGTCTAACCTAAGGAAAACTATTAACATAATTGATTATATAAATAATAAAGGTAACAAAAATCACATGATAATATTAATAGATGCAGGAAAAGCATTTGATAAAGTACAACACTCATTTCTATTAAAAACACTTGATTGCATAGGCATAAATCAAACCTGCACAACATATGGTCTGTGGGCTGTTGCTGCCTGTGAAGAAAAGTGTAGGGTTATCACTGTTTATCATGTGACCCACAGTAACCAACCATCATCAGTCCATTTCTAGTCTACCCTTTCTGTGGCCAAAGGAAGTTTAGTCTATTTTAATTTTGGCAACTGCGAAGTTGTGCAGGACTGGCATAAATGGACTTTTCCTCAAGTTGATAAGAAGCATTTACCTAACACCACTAGCAAGCATTATTTGTAATGGGAATAAGCTAGAAGCCTTCCCAGTAAGATCAGGTATGAAACAAGGATGCCCACTGCCACCAGTATTATTCAATATTGTATTGGAAATCCTAGCAATAGCAATAAAAGAAGAAAAAGAAATAGAAGGAATCAGAGTCAGAAATGAGGAAAGAAAACTATTTTCTTTTGCAGATGATATACTTGGAAAACCCTAACGATTAAGTTAATTGAAATCATTAACAATTTCAGCAAAGTAGCAGGGTATAAAGTAAACCCACATAAATCATCAGCATTCCTATAAAATATAACACCAACAGGATCCTGCAGGAAAAGACAGCTAGAGATACCACATTTAAAATAACTCTAGTTTAGACAGTATAAAAACCTGGGACTATGCCTACCATAACAAACCCAGGATCTATATGAACAAAACCATAAAAAACTTTGTACACAAAATCAGATTTAAATAAATGGAGAAATACTAATTGTTCATGGAGAGGCAGGGCCAATAAGAAAAAAATGATATTTTTTTTACCAAAATTAATCTATATATTCAATGCTTCCCCCAATTGAATTATCAAAAAAATATTTTATGGAGCTAGAAAATAATAACAGGATTCATCTGGAAGAACAAAATATCATGACTATCAAAGGAACCAATAGAAAAAATAAAAAGAAAGGAGATTTATCAGTACTAGAACTTAAATTGAATTATTGAAAGACAGTAATTATCAAAACTTTCTGGAATTGGCTAAGAAATAGAAAGGTAGATCAGTAGAACAGAGCAGACATACAATCTACAACAGCAAATGAATATAGTAACCCACTGTCTAACAAGTGTAAAGACTTAAATTTTGGGGATAATAATTTATTATTTGGTAAAAATTATTAAGAAAGCTGGAAAGTAGTCTGGCAGAAACTGGGCATAGACCAATATCTTACACCATTTACCAAGATAAGGTCAAAATGGATACATGACTTAGATACAAAGGGAGATACTACAAGAAAATCTAAAGAACATCAAACATATTACCTATCAGACTTATGGACAGGTGTACAATTTATGAACAAATGAGAGACAGAATTGTGAGATATAAAATGGATAATTCTGATTACATTAAATTAAAAAAGTTTTGTGCAAATAAAACAAATAAAAGCAGAAAACTGGGGGGAAATTTTATAGACACTTCCTCAGATAAAGGTCTCATATCTCAAATATATAAAAAACTCTGTCAAATCTATAAGAATGCAAGTCATTCCCCAAATGAAAAATGGTCAAAGGACATGAACAGGAAATTTTCCAGTGAAGAAATCAAAACAATTTATAATTATATGAAAAGATGCTCTAAATCATCATTGATTAGGGAAATGCAAATTAAAGCAACCTTAAGATATCATTTCACACCTATCAGATAGGCTAAAATGATAGAAGGAGACAGTGATAAATGCTGGAGGGGATGTAGAAAAATTGGGGCCTTAATTCATTGCTGATGGATCTTGAGTTGATCCAACCATTCTGGAGAGAGATTTGGAATTACATTCAAAGAGTTATTAAACTACCTATATATACACCCGTTGAGCCAGCAATACCAAGATGATTAGGGAAAATGGAAAAGAACCTACACATTCCAAAATATTTATAGCAGCTTTCTTTGTGGTGGCAAAGAACTGGAAATTGCGGGGATGTCCATCAACTGGGGAATGGGTAAGCAAATTGTGGTATATGTTCACGATGGAATATTACTCTGTTATAAGACATGATGTGCTCAATGATTTTAAAAGCATGTAGAGATCTTCATGAAACAATAAAGAAAGGAAGAAGCAGAACCCAGAGAACATAATAGACAATAACAGCAGTATTGTTTTAAGAACATCTTTGAGTATCCAAGTTATTACAATTATTATAAATACCCAAATTAACTGCAAAGATCCTTATGAAGGAAAATGCTATTTGAATCCAGGAAAAGAATGGACACACACAGATGTGTATGCATATATGTATGCATCCATGTGATATATGTATGTATACACATGCGATATGGGTTCATATATATATATTTGTGTGTACACCAATACACACACAGTTCTGTGTCTAATGGCAGCCATCTCAAAGTTTGGCATGAGGGAGAAGGAAAAAAAAGAAAGTTACATGATAACTTTGTTGCATATTTGGAAGAAATAACAAGTTGTGAATAATGAATCTGCAATTTCAGGTGCCATACAGTTTTTCTATTCCACTTTGTTATGGAAATGCTCATTTTATTTCTTAAGTTCAAAATAAAATAAATTAATTTTAAAACAGCTAACATTTTCCCAGGAAGCAACAGGCTGACTTCTTAGAATTGTGTCTATAACATAGACTGTGGTTAGTTTTTGAATAATGTTTATATCACAAACTTGGGTGTTTAGCCTAGCGGTCTCTTAGCCTCCCTAGACTATGCTGTGTGCTCATCTGCTTTTGAATGAATAACAAATTTTTGACTTAAAATGAGTGTGATTCCTAGGAATAGTGTTTTCTATAGAAGCTTTGAAAAGAATCACTTGTCTAGAAAAGGGTTTAGATATTTTCTGCTGGTCCTCCAGAAAGTAGAATTAGGAGCAGGGAGTGAAGGTTTCCAGAAAGTAAAATTAAGCTTGATGTAAGGAAGGTTCTCCTAATAACTGGAAAAATCAATAGTAGAATGGGTTGCACCAGGAGGTAGTGAGCTCTGTTTCACTGGAGGTCCTGTAGAAAAGCCTGTTTGGGACCAATTATTGAGTGTACTGTAGAAGGCCTCTTGTTCAGAGATGCACAGGACTATAAAGCCTTTGAAGTCTAGATCCGACAGTGGTGAAATATGAAGTGCCTCAGTTGGAAAAAACGAAAACTATAATGATAAGTATCACATTTTCAAGAATCATTCATAGATTGGATAAATCTTTATGGGCGAGAGCTACAACTACTACCCACCTTTAAAAGAAATCTGTCCTGGGTGTGAGTTTTATACCTTCATTAAACTACTACTTGATACATCTCAAAAGGATTAATGAGGAAGTAGGTAGAGATATTTGCAGACAGCTTCCAAAGTGGATTGACTTAGAACAGAGAGGGGAGGAGGGAGGGCTCTCTTAGGTTCAATGGTTTGGATTTCATCTCTGCTATTTCCTATCCACATGACTTCAGACAAGTCACTTAACTACTCCGGGTTTCCCTTTCTCATCTACAAAGCAATCAGGTTAGATTCGTTGACTTCTATGTTCCCTCCAATCAGACCTCTGAAACTCCACTCTGTGACCATGGGAAGCCCTTAGCCTCTCGGAGATTCAGCTTCCTCTGTCCAGCGTTGGGATAAGAATTCATTATTTTGCTCTTTAATGATGTCTGTTGAACCTGCTTCACTTGACTGTTGTGAATATTGCCCTATCTGAAATTCACTCTATATGAATAAAGAAGTTTGATGGTTCTAGTTTGTTTACTTCTCATATAAGCAAGGAGATAATTTTCAGTGGGCTGACCCAGGGGAACTTTTCAGCTTTATGGTTAAATCTGTGCAACGGTAAATCTCATAAATTAAAAAATCTTCACATGTAAACAAATACACCTAGAAAGGAGTATGAAAGTCTAGTCAATAAGCAATGAGTAAGTGTCTACTGTGTGCCAGTTACTGTGCAAAGTGCTGGCTGCCTGTGGTTGTAGTCAGAATGCTGGAGGTAGAGCCAGAAAGACCTGGCTTCAGAGCCTACTCCTGACACAAGGTGCGATCACGAAGGCAGGTCATCTCTTGGAGCCTGCCACCTCATCAATCAACATTTGATTTATTAATTACATAATAACATTCTAATGTTACAATAAAACATATATCTATTATAACATTCCCATATTATCATAAACATGTGTCATGATAACATTCTAATTGATACATGATAATACATGTATCATGATCATAACATTCTAATGTTATCATAAAACATGTATCATTATTAGAATATTCTAATCTTATAAAACATGCATCATTATCAGAATATTCCAATGTTATAAAACATGTATCATTATTAGAATATTATTACAAAACATTCATTAAGCACCCATCATATTCTAGCCACTGTGCTAGGCATGGAAAATACAAAAACCAAACCCAAGGAATCTCCTAAGAAGCTCATATTCTCTGCAGGGAAACAACACATATACATTTAAGTATAAAGACAAATGTATGGACTCATCCAACAGGGATGGTGCTTGTGCTGCTTACTTCACAGGATTTTGAGGCTTTAATGAGACAATGTCTGTGAGGTCCATTGCAAACTGTAAAGCTCTATATAAATGTTGACTTTTATCAGTTTACCAGTGCTGCCCTGGAAGGTATAATTTATCAAATGGTATCTAATGTGAATTAGCAGGTGAACATTCCATTACTAGAAAAATATTCTGCCAATCAATAATTAAATGGCTTTGCTTAGCTTCTATTTAATAAACTTAATAATAATTGATATTTACATATTGCTTTAATGTTTGGAAATCACTTTACGTACATTATCTCACTGGTATTCATAACAACCCAGGTGAGGCAGGTTCAACAGATATTATTAAAGACTAAAACTAGTTATTATTATCTCAAGTGTACAGAGAGGAAACAGAGTCTCAGAGAGGCTAAGGGGCTTGCCCATGGTCAGAAAACTAAGTTTTAGAGGTCTGATTTGGAGCAAAGTCCTGCTAACCAATCCAGGACTCTACTCACTATAACTGCCTTGTCTCTTTACATTAACTGACTTTACAAATAAGTCCTGAAAGTATTGCAGTATTTTTATTTTTACAGAAGGAAAAATCAAGGTCCAGGGAACAACCCCGACTTGTTCAATAAATGCCAACACAGAAGTAGGAATAAAAGTCTAGTGGTCTGAGTTATGGTCTTAGAAGGCTTCGCTGGCTAGAAAGGCATCATTCATTAAGTACAATTTTATTGAATGATTCGGGCAGAACTCAAATGAGAAGCCTCTTCTGCAAGCACTGTGGGTAGTTCTACTTTCCTTAGCAATTCTGTATTCATTTTGCTTTATTTATTTACCCAGCTGTCATTAGGAAGCTGTCCTTCTTGGTCCCATTATCAGCTTTCATGTATAGGGTTGATACTAAACCTAATGCAGTATGAATTGGCCTATGGTCACTCTCACCATTAAACATTCCTTATCTTCTTGTTATAAATATAGTTTACATGTGATCCAATATACCACTGGGACCACTTGTAAAGAGGACATGACTTGTTGTTTTCTCCACAGCTTCATTCTAATAGAGTATGCATGTAAATGCCCACACTGGTCCAAATCAGCACACTGTTGCCAGTGTTTGTAGTTTACATAAACCAGCTCCAGAACTACAAGAAAAATGACAGGAGCTGCTCAGCTAAGCCAGAGCAGACCACAGAGGAGAGGACAAGGTCAGTAAGGACTCAGATAGGACAACCTCTGACCTAACCCTGGACAAGGCCAAAGAACCAATGGCAGCTGCACACATTCAGCTGATCCTTGCTTTTGTCAGTGAGTTCCTTTCCTGAACATCTGCCTGCCTCCCAGCTGTCTGAAAAGAGGGGAAGAAAGGGCTGGCAAGGAGATTTGGAGTCCCCATTTCCGTGAAACTAGCAAAAGTGATTCATTTTTAACTGCTGCTGTTTATACTGCTCCCTTACCACTTGCTCCTTCTATCATTTGTGTCTAGCAAAGGGCCTTCAGCTCAACAAACATCTGGAGACTGACGCCCAAGGGCATCATCACAGCCCCATCACTGTAAAATAGCTAAGACCGGAGGATTTGACCTGAGTGCAGGGCACACTAGAAATGCCCCCATATGAGTTAAGGGACTTACACAGCCTGTATAGTCTCCCTCTCCTCTCCCTATGGTAATGTGGATAATCAGAATATGTTCTAATGAGACCAGATTTGCAGGGGACATTTGAATGTCCTGGACCCAAGGGAGATCTGTCCTCTAAATCAGTGCTGTCAACCTCAAATAGAAACGGGTCCACACAAAAGGATTCCCTGAGGGCACACACTGACTTACTTTTAAAATGTAACAATATCTATGCTTTACTGTATTTTTATTTATTTTGTCAAATATTTCCCAATTATATTTTAATCTGGTTCTGCTAGAGTGAGGAGCATTGAGCAATTACGTGCCCCATGTTTGACAGCTGGCTTTCAGTCATGTCTGACTTTTCATGACACCATTTGGGGTTAGGCAAACCACACAAGTGGTTTGCCATTTTCTTCTCTGGTTCACTTGGAAACTGAGGAAAACTGGCTAAGTGACTTGCCTAGGGTTATCCAGCTAGAAAGTGTCTGAGGTCAAATTTGAACTCAGGAAGATGAGTTTTCCCTACTCCTGGGATTCGATCCCCTATACACCTAGCTGACCTTGTGTTTGATAACTCTACTCTATTACTATTTTCCTAGGCAATTTCCTTGAATTTCACAGTTTTTTCCTAAATAAATTAGTTCTTTCTTATTTATAAGGTTCTACAGAGCATCCCTAGGCTCTTTATTCTGTCATAGGATATGCAAACAATAGGGATGATTTGGAAAGGTAAGGCTTACTTTCTAATCCAAAACTCTGCCCACTAACTGCCTGACCTTGAACAAATCATGTAACCATCTCTAGGCCTCAGTATTCTAATCTGTAAAAGGAGAGATCTGGAAGAGATAACTGCTAAGATTATTTTTACATCTAAAGTTCAATGACTCAATAGCATCTTAAGCAAGTTCTGTGGGAAGTCACATATTCCTGGTGGAGTGACATGTTGACAAAATTATTTGCAGGTGGTGCTTTTGGTGCACAGATGGTATATAAGCTCTCTGTGGGCAGGGATAGCTCTTTTTTTGTCTTAGTATTTCATGAGCACTCATTGAGATCCAGTACTGTATGCACCTGAGGAAGGCCTTTATCTCACTCTCATCCCCCTATAGGGGTGTGATAAAGGGAAGGAAGTGGAGACTTTGAAGATGATTTGCGGTGTGACCTTGAGTAAGTGACTTAACCTCCTTGATGTTTCCTCATTAGTACAATGAGGGGGGAGGTTGGACTATATGGCCTCTGAGGTGCCTTGGAGCTCTGCATCTATGATCCTAGGATTCATGGGAGGACAAGGACATAAGGCCCATGGTTACAAAGGGCAGAGAGGAATCAATCTATGCTGCCAGAGGAAGTATCCACACATTGATGATGTCATAACACCACTTGAGCTAGTTTTGTGACAGTAAAACATAGAAGGCTAATTTTAAAGTTAGAGCTTAGAATTAACATGAGGGGGCGGAGCTAAGATGGCAGTAGAAAGATGCACATACCCTAGCTCTTCTCCCACAGTCTATAAAACACCTGTAAAAAATGACTCTCAAAAAATTCTAGTGCATCAGAAACCACAGAACAACAGAGTGAAAGAGATTTCCAGTTAAAGGTAACCTAGAAGACCAACAGGAAAGGTCTATCTCATGGGACATGGAGCAGAGTGGAGCCCAGCCTTGGCTGTGCAGCACCGGTATTGGCACCAGGAGGAACAGGACCAGAACAGGCCTCTGGGGCAGAATCCTCAGTAGCAGTGGAGGGTCTCAGGTCCCTCAACCCACAAGCACCAAAGAAAGCTTCAAAGGTCAGTGAGAGGGCTTTCCCAAATGGGTGAGAGAGGAGCAAGGTCCCCTCTACTCCCAGCACCAACTCCAGGAGGCAGTGGCAGTAGCAGTGATGACAGTGGTGGCAGCTGCAGCATCCATTTGTGAAGCACTTCACCTAAAGCCCCCAGGGGAATTGAGCAGCTGATCTGAATCTCAGCCCTGAGCGTGGTCCAGGGGTGAGGAGGAGCACTAGAACCCTCCTCTTGACAAAGGATTCAGAAGTCAAGTAACTGGCTGGGAAAAGGCCCCCCAAAAAAAGGAAAAAAAAAAGACTATAGAACAGGTATTTCCTTCCATCCTTTCAGGTGAGCAAGAACAATGCATACTGTCAGTGGAAGTCAAGGCCTCTGCATCCAGTACTTCCAAAATAAATATGCAGTGGTCTCAGGCCATGGAAGAGCTTGAAAAGCAAGTCAATAGCTTGCTAAAGGAGACCCAAAAATGCTGAAGAAAATAACACCTTTAAAAGTAGGCTAACTCAATTGGAAAAAGTGGTCCAAAAAGCCAATGAGGAGAAGAAGGCTTTAAAAAGCAGAATTAGCCAAATGGAAAAGGAAGTTCAGAAGCTCACTGAAGAAAATACTTCTTTAAAAATTAGAATGGATGGAAGCTAATGACTTTATGAGAAACCAAGAAATTACAAAACAAAACCAAAAGATGAAAAAATGGAAGATAATGTGAAATATCTCATTGGAAATATGACTGACCTGGAAAATAGATCCAAGAGAGACAATTTAAAAATTATGGGACTACCTGAAAGCCATGATCAAAAAAAGAACCTAGACATCATCTTTCATGAAATTATCAAGGAAAACTGCCCTGATATTCTAGAACCAGAGGACAAAATAAATATTGAAAGAATCCACCAATCACCTTCTGAAAGAGCTCTGAAAAGAGAAACTCCTAGGAATATTGTAGCCATATTTCAGAATTTTCAGGTCAAGGAAAAAATATTGCAAGCAGCTAGAAAGAAACAATTTGAGTATTGTGGAAATACAATCAGGATAACACAAGATCTAGCAGCTTCTACATTAAGGAATCGAAAGGCTTGGAATAGGACATTCCAAAAGTCAAAGAACTGGGATTAAAAGCAAGAATCACCTACCCAGCAAAACTGAGTATAATACTTCAGGGGGGAAAATGGTCATTCAATGATATAGAGGACTTCCAATCATTCTTGATGAAAAGACTAGAGCTGAATAGAAAATCTGACTTTCAAAAACAAGAATCAAGAGAGGCATGAAAAGGTAAACAGGAAAGCGAAATCATAAAAGACTTTCTAAAGCTGAACTGTTTACATTCCTATATGGAAAGAAAATATTTGTAACTCTTGAGACTTTTCTCAGTATTTGGGTACGTGGAGGGATTATACACACACACGCACACACACACAGAGCACAGGTTGAGTTGAATCAGAAGGGATGGTATCTATAAAAAATAAAATTAAAGGGTGAGAGAGGAATATATTGGGAGGAGAAAGGGCGAAATGGAATGAGACAAACTATCACTTATAAAAGAGATAAGAAAAATCTTCTTCAATGGAGGAGAAAAGGGAGGAGGTACGAGGGGAAAAATGAAGCTTACTTTCTTCACATATGGCTTAAGGAGAGAATAACATGCTCACTAAATTTGGTATGAAAATCTGTCTTACGCCACAGAAAAGTAGGGGAGAAGGGAACAAGTGGGATGAGGGGGATGATAGAAGGGAGGGCAAATGGGAGAAGGGAGTAATTAGAAGTGAACACTTTTGAGAAGGCACAAGGTCAAATGAGAAAATAGAATAAATGGAGGACAGGGTAGGATAGAGGGGAAATATAGTTAATCTTAAACAACATGACTATTATGGAAGTCTTTTGCAAAACTACACATATATAGCCTGTATTGAATTGCTTGTCTTCTCATTGGGCATGGGTGAGGAGGGAGGAAGGGTGAGAAGTTGGAATTCAAAGTATTAGAAACGAATGCTGAGAATTGTTACTGTATATAGCTGGGAAAGAAGAAATACAGGTAATGGAGTACAGAAATCTATCTTGCCCTACAAGAAAAGAAAGAAGATGAGGATATGGGAAGGGTGGGGTATGATAGAAGGGAGGACACATTGAGGGAAAGGGTAATCAGAATGGAAGGTGTTATGGGGTGGGGGAGGGGAGAGATGGGGAGAAAAATTGGAACTCAAAATTTTGTGGAAATGAATGTTGAAATCTAAAAATAAATAAACATTAAAAAAAGAATTAAAATTGGGTAGAAAGGCATTTATCTGAGAAGCATAAAAAGAAAAACATCTAAGCAGTCAGGTGATACAGTGGATCGTGCACTGGACTTGAAATTAGGAGGACCTGAGTTCATATCTGACTTTGGATACTTACTATGTGATCCTGGGCAAGTCATTTAACCCTGATTACCTTTTTTAAAAAAAGAAAAATATCCCTTTTGAAAGAAAGTGTGGCATCAGAGGAAGTGACTGGATTTGAAGTCAAGGGATGAGAGTTCAAATTCTTGCTCTGTTACTGTGAGATGTTGGACAGCTCAAGTCACTTAACCATCCTTGGCCTCAGCTCCTCACCAACAGAATGGGGCGGAGAGGCTGATTGCAGCAGATGGCATCTAAGGTTGTAGCCAACCCTAAATTTATGATCTCATGATCCTATGGCCTGTGAATTATTTTAATTATTATTTTAATTTTAATTAATTTAATTTTAATATTATTTTAATTTCCTCATTCAACAATTCTTAAGATCAGGTATATTTTTTTATATTTGTTTTAAAAGCAAAACAAAACAGAAACCCCAGGAACAAAACCTACTTAGCTATCAATCAGTTGCCTTTTAGTTTCCGTGAAAGCATATAAGAACATTGATTCATAATCTCAGTGCCAGGGCTCCAAGGATGCTCATCAAAAGAGCTCAGCTCCCTGCCATGCAACAAATAGCAATGGGGTAAGGAGCAAGAACTAAAAGATACATGTAAAATAGGTCTCCAGTGATTCTTAGAAATGGTTTCTTTTGATTTCAGAGACACATGGGGAGATGCAAGGTGAAATGAGCAGGACCCAGAAAATAACATATACAAATGACAGCAACCGCATGAAGGACCACTAAAAGTCAATGAAAAACTAAAGAGGATCCTGGAGAGCAGATCATGAATTACACTTCCCTTCCTTTTAGTCAGCCAGCTAGCATTAAGTGCCTACTATGTGTTAAGTGCTGGATGTATGTGTGTGTGTGTGTGTGTGTGTGTGTGTGTTCATTCTTTGTTGCTGAAGAAGACCAGGCCATCAGAGAAATGATGCCATGACTTGCACTTGACTTTGTTTTGAGTGAGGGAGGGCTGTGCAGGTCACCAGCCTCATTTCAGAGTCACCTGAATCTAGTGACCAGATACTCATCAGGATGACTAGAGATGACCCAGGATGAGGCAATTGGGGTTAAGTGACTTGCCCAAGGTCACACAGCTAGTGAGTGTCAAGTGTCTGAGGTGAGATTTGAACTCAGGTCCTCCTGACTCCTGCACTGATGCTCTATCCACTGCACTACCTAGCTGCCCCACATAGTGACAGCAATATTGTAAGAATGAACAAACTATCATAGACTTAACTACTCTGATCATGACAGTGATCCAAGATAATTCTAAAGGACCCATGATGAACAAATGCTATCCACTTCTAGAGAGAGAACTGGTGAAATCTGAGAGCAGATGAAAGTATACTTTCTTTTTTTAAAAAAAGAATAGAGCAAGAGCCATTCCCCGATTGATAAATGGTCTAAGGATATAAATAGGCAGTTCTAAAGGTAAGAAAGTAAGGCTATCTCCAGACAAATGAAAAAAACTAATAACTAGAGGATTGAGAATTAAGCAATTCACATTTAGAGTTAGTCAATCCATCAACATTTGTTAAGCACCTAATGTGGCAGGCAGAAGGCAAACAGAGCAATAACCCCTGCTCCTACAGAGTTCACACATAGTCTAAGGAGAGAGGAAACCTGCTAACAACTATGTACAAACAAAATATGTGCAAGATAATTAGGGTGCAGTCTGGGCGCCGGTGCTAGCATTAAGCAACAATGAAAGGGGCTTCCTGTAGAAGGAAGGAATTTAGCAGAGACTGTAAGGAAACCGGGGAAGCCAGGAGCTGGAGATGAGGAGGGAGGGCATTCCAGGCAGGGGGTCACAGCCAGTGAAAACACTTAGCCAGGAGACAGTGAAAAATTGCAAGGAGACCAGTGTAACTAGAAAGAAGAGTACTTGGAGGGGAGTAAGGAGAGAAGACGGGAAACTATTGGGGTGCTGGGTTATCACTTCACTATGGATTGTGGTCACTGTTTTGAGTTTTTGCTTAACTGAATTTGTTACAAGGGAGGGTTCAATTTTCAGGGAGGGAGAGTGGTAGAAAGAAAAGTGGAAATGAATATAAAAATGTAAGGCACTAATAAAACTTATTTGGAAGAAAAAAAAGAAAAAGTTTCCTTTGTTCCCATGTCTCTCATCCCCGAATTTACGGTAAGGTTTTATTTACTTACTTGTAAGGTACAGCCAAACACACCGATCATTAGCATGACTACAGAGAGATATTCTGTAAACACATCCCACCAAGGTTTGAGTACTCGGAATGCAGGCTGCTGTTCAGAAAATTGCCTGAATTCCGTCACCGGAATCATGATTCTGAAAAAGAAGGAGAAGTACAGATGAGTTAAACCAGTAAGTCCACATCCATATGGGTAAGGAAAGCTGAGTGCTGTAGAATTCATGCTTTTGAATTGTGGTGCTGAAAAAGACTTCTGAGAGTCTCTTGGACAGCAAGGACATCATATTAGTAGATATTTAAAAAAAATAATTCATGCACTGGCAGGTCAAATACGGAAGCTGAGTTTAAATACTTCGGCCACATAGTAAGAAGACAGGACTCACTGGAAAAGACCCTGATGTTGAGAAAGACTGAAGGAAAAAGGAGAAGGGGATGACAGAGGATGAGATGGATAGTGTCACAGAAACAATGAACATGAACTTGGACAGACTTTGAGACATAGTTGTGAATTAGAAAGGTTGGGGTGCTAGGGTCCCTGGGGTCACAAAATAAGACACAATTGAATGACTAAATGACAAGAAATAGGTAAATCTGATGTCTTTCATACATAAGCATTAAGTTTTGCAAAAGTCATATTTGAATAATATGGAGATTTAATTTAAATTTTATGTTTATTAAATACCTATTATACCTACTTTGTATGAGACATGCAGCTAAATTGGTTAATTTTCTGGCAAACTTAGTCACATAGACCTATTGTTCAAGTGGGAAGGGGACGATAAAGTCAGTATGGGAAGTAATCAAAGATTCTCTGGGTTGATCTTATTCTGCAGAATGATGAGTCTCTGGAGATGCTGAAGTCTAGAAAAGCGGCCAGGTGAAGACAAATAAGGAGAATTCCATGAGTATTCTCCTTAAATAATAGAGGATTCATTCCCAGAAGTTCAATGGCTTCCTACTCTTCTAACCAGATAAGGGTACAAAGCTTTAAAGAAATACAGGGAGTTTCAGGGACTGTTTTGATTTTATCTTATGTTATGTGGTATATATTTTGATTTGCTTTGTTTGCCTTCATTCTCCTGTTTGTCCGTGTTCCCAATATCACCAAAAGTTCAGATTAGACTTATTTCCATTTGGTTTCCCTCTGGGGCCCAAGCTGACTTCTTTTCATCTCCACGAGGAGATGAAATTAATAAGGTAGAGATGGTGCAGAGGCATTCACCAAAGGGAGTTAAGTCAGGTTCCATTAAAATTACCTGTCCCAGTCAGTCCTCACAACTAATGTTAACGTTCTGCCAGGTGAAGAAACGTCGTGACGGGAGTGGTAGTTGTTGGTAGTAAACGGGAAGAGGAAGAGGAGGGAAGTTAGACTTAGCAGTCATAGTGGTGGTGGTGGTAGTAGTAGTAGTAATAGTAGTTGTAGTAGCAGTAGAAGTTGCTCTCAACATTTATATAGCACTTTAAAGTTTGCCAACCTTAAAGCAAGTATAAAGATGATGTGTATAAACATCTTTCGTGTACATCATCTCATCTGATGGTTACAACTGCAGAACACAGGTACACTTATTATTCCCATCTTACAATCTTCGTTTGCTAGGCGCTGCTACGCTTGATTTCTACGCCATTATTATGCGCATCATGAAAAACTCATCATCCTGGAGATTGCTTCAGCTTAGCTACTCATATCTCAACATCTTCAGTTGTCTCTGCCTCTTTGATTGATGGGCTGGAGGGCAGAGTAAAAAACTCTTCCCACAACCTTTATTTATAGAGGGTTCAAAACACCAGCCTTCTCTTCATTTGCCACCAGCTGTTCTGCTTCATATTGACTTCATCATCATCTTCCTCATGCCCTTAAGTCAAGTACATAGCCCTCTGGCTCTCTCCCTAACCCTCATCTCTCAGCTTCTGTGTACTGTTTTCCCCCATTAGATTACAAGCTCCTTGAGGGCAGACTTTTCTTTTCCTTATTTGTATCTCTAGTATTTAGCACAGGGCCTGACACATAGCAGAAAATTAATAAATGTTTATCATATTGTATTTATAGACAAAAAAATTGAGGATGAAAGAGATTTGCCCAGGGTCACAAAGCTTGTAATATGTGATTATTGTTGGAAAATTAAGTATTCAAACCGAGTTTCAAACCCAGGTCTTCCTCCAGTTCAGCTGTAAGAGCAGCTAAAATAAACTGCCTGTTCTGTTATCGCTCTGATATTGGGAGCCTTGCACAGGACATTATCATCCCTCTGTGTGCTGTGGATTAGGGACTGGTTATCCTCTTCTCTCTGAGTGTTTCTAGAATGATAGAAAGCTAATTTCTCTACCTATGCTTTAAATTTAGGGTAATTTCAGGCACAAAAGACCCAGGGACTCAAAGAATAAAATCAGAACTGTCCTCTTTCAACTCTTGCTCAGGAAATCCATTATTGAGGCCTATAGCTCTCACCCACAAGAAGTTCATGGGAGTTTTGTGACAATTGAGTTGTACTATCAAGGGCTGGGGAAGGAAATGGCAAACCAACCCACATGGACGGTATGGTCCATGGAATCATGAAGAGTCAGATGTGACTGAACAACACATTAAAGGCTACCTTCTAAAACTAGTAAGTAATTACAACTTAGAGGGTCTTGAAATCAACACTAAGGTTAACATGCTGAATTCTTGATCATCTCAAAGCCTTATTTAACCTAGACTTTACACTCAGCTGGTAGAAATGAGTCAACGTCTTTATAAAGTTCTCTAACATTGTGCTTTTCTTCAGTGTTAATGTCGGACTCTTCAGGAAGAAAAGAAGGCAGATCCAACTATGTCACTTTCTGCTTAAGAAATGCAGAGATTTCTAAGAGAAAATGAAAACTCCTCTATGGGGCATTTATAGCCCTTCATGACAACTTGGTATAGATGATTATCATTAGCCAGGCTTTAAGTAGACTGGGAAGTAGAAAGACAAAAAAACAAAAACAAATCCCAAGATTGTAAAAAGTCAGCCATGACTGTTTGCTCTGGGGAATGAGTCACTTGTACTTGCTCCTGAGTGGTTTTCTACATATTCACAAAAGCCTTTGCAGGGCAGTTAAAGCTACCCTTGATTGCTTTTTAATCACTACTCAGTGGGAAGCAAATGATTTAGCTCAACTTTGGGTCATCATTTCAAGTCCCGAGGGAACTATTTTGATACAAATGTAAGATCTAAATTATCTTTTCCTCCCAGTTCAGGTTCAGGTTTTCTTTTTCACAAGTGTCAATGACTGTTTTTTTCCCTTTATCTCAGCCCTTTGCTTACTCAGTGCTCTCTGAGAAGTATTAGCTACTTTTGCTCTTGTAATTTTACAGGTGTGGGGAATTCACTCCCCAGACACTGATAGCATCCTCCCTACAACTGAGTAGATAGTAGATAGCTGCCTCCCATGGGTATAAAAAAGCCCCCCACCCTCGCCTCCACCTCCTAAATCCCTCAATTCCTTCAAGACTCAGCTTAAGCATCATGGCCTTCTATATTAAATGTTCTTAACCTCCATATTGCAAATGACTCTTTTTAGCATAATTATTTTCCATTGCAATGATCTGCATATTTTACTTTATACATTTCAAAATATTATTCTAAGATGATGTCCATAGGCTTGACAGACAGCAAAAAGAAGGTTACATAAGTCTTTCTTGATTTCCTCAAGTTCTAGAACCTTCCTTCACACCTCTCTCTAGCTCTCCTCATCTGTAAAGCATGGCCTCTGGGGCCTCTTCCTGGGTGATTTCAAATCTATGAGCCCTTCATTTTTTGGTATCTTGTCTACATTTACTTATTTGTGAGCATGTTATCTCTCCAGATAGACAGTAAGCTTCTTGAGGGCAAGGATTGGTTTGTTTTTTGTTTCTGTAATCACAATGCCTAGAACAGTCCTTAGTATATAGTAAGTACATAATAAATGCATAATCCTGCATAGAAGGTACATAATAAATGCTTGCTGACTAATCTGTTAGTCTTTGAGAGTCGTATAGGGTCCTTCTAAACTTATCATTTATTTTGTTTCTCATCTGTACATACTTACTTATGGACTTGTTTTTCCTGATAGAATATAAGCTCTTTGAGGGCAGGCTGTCTAATTTTTGTCTGGGTCATTCTAGGATCTAGCACAGTGCCTTGTCTATGGAAGGCATTTAATAAAATCTTGCTGATTGATTGGTCTTTGAGAATTGCTCCTGACAAAATACTTATCACGCTGTGACCAACCTGGTGATGCGCTTTTCTGAATTCGTGCAGCCTGGTCCCACACCATCCACATATTAGGCCCACATTTCTCTTTCCAGGGAGTTTACCTTCCCTCTGGTGGAGTTTTCAACAATTCATGGTAAAGGCCAATGCACGACTAGGCATCAAACACAGTAGGACTTCTGTGGGGGCTCTTAGAAAGGGGGTCTCTCCAAAGACAATAAAAGGAATCCAAGTAGATGCTTATCTACAATTCAACAAGAATTCCTCATTGAATCTACTTTCTCTGTCCTCACTAAGCTTTCCCAGGAAGGAAATGAACCACATTTCCTCTTGCAGTCTAAAATGTTTGTCACTACAAAATGTCATTACGCACATACAACTCATTTTTTTCCATTAAGCACAACAAATCCTGGTCTCTCAGAGGTAAACAAAGAATAACATTTTGGTAAAGAAGTTTGTGAGAGCTAAGGTCATTGTTAAAGTTGTTTCCCCATACAGCTCTCCTAGAGACAATTTCTACTCCTGTAACATGAAGACTTTCATCTCCTTTTTCCTTAGAGTTTCTAGCAGTTTCAAGTAGAGAAGTAATTAATTAGATCTATAAAGCTATTCTTTCCATCACTGATGCTAAAAAAAAAAAAACACCGTCAGGCTGCACGGAAAGGGGCAATTGACCTCTTGTATCTCTGAACATCTAACTTGTCTAAGAAGGATTTTCCATATCCATTTTTCAAGAAGTTTTCCATGTTTTGCTGTGGGCCAGTGACATTATGCAACAAGGTGGTGTATGTATAGTGCTAGTCCCAGAGTGCGGAAGACCTGAGTTTGAATTCTGCCTCAAACACTTATTAGTTTTGTGAATTCTGGGAAAATCACGTAACCACTCAGTCTCATTTTCCTCATCTGTAAAGTGCGGTTAAGGATAACACCTATCTCACAGGGTTGTTGTGAGTATCAAATGAGAAAACATATGTAAATTCTTTTCAAACCTGAAAGAAGTATATAAATGTTATTTTGATGTTGTTTTTACAGTACATACAGGTCAAGGGACCAGCCGGTGATAAATTTCTTTTTTAAGGCAATCAGAGTTAAGTGACTTGCTCAAGGTCACACAGCTAGTAAGTATCTGAGGCAGATTTGAACTTAGATCCACCTGATTCCAGAGCCAGTGCTCTATTCATTGAGTCACCTGGATGCTCCTAGTGATAAATTTCTTAATGAAAGTTGCCAATAGTTTAAATTGCCAATTATAGAAAACAAAAGAGAATTTAGAGGAATAGCCTATGGATGTATATAACTTGGCTTTCATGGGCAAGAATCCCAAACCTACAGGGACTAGGTAAGGCAGGTCTTCTCCATCTATTTGGGGACAAAGAGGACAACTGAGACCCTGAACTCAAATGTGTGACTTTACGTTGAACTCTACTGACTTTAGGAGAGTACAATGTATATTCCAGGGCAGCGTGTAACACGGTTTTGCCAGGTCACAGAGCATGTGAATAATGTGAGAAATGTCTGTAATATGTAGAGGAATGTCAGCTTGGGGAAGTCTGTGCATGCTAGGGGAGGTATATGCTCTTTAATCAGGAGCCAATAGGGATCCACTGAAGATTCTGGAGCAGGGAAGTAATTAGATCTATAAATCTAGAAATAAATTAGGTGTATAAATATAAAATAACTATATATAATAATATATAAAACATATGTAACATAACTATATAAATATGATTAGATCTATAAAACAAGACAAACTCTTCTGGCAGAGGTAAGAAGGACATATTGGAGGAGGCAGGGAAAGGAGGCTGGAGGGCTTTTAAAGAAGCATTTGCAAAAGTCTAGGCAGGTGGTACTGAGACTTCATCTAATGATGGAATGAGGCTGGTAGTGGGACAGATGTGAGGCTGCAGATGGAATCAATAGGATCTGAGACATAACAGATGGAAGCCTTAAATAAGAACCCCAAACTGGGGACAAAAGGATAGTGTGGCACAGTGAAAATATCACTGGATTTTCAGCCAAAGGTTCTGGGTTCAAATGTCAGCTTTGCCTATTTGACCTTGGACAGGTCATTTAAATCTCAGTGTCTTAAGGAGGGTATTGAACCTGAGGTAAAATCATGGGGTAGAGTGAGCCTCAGTCTGGGAGAGGGGCTCAGGTTCACATCTCAGCACTTCCTAGCCCAGAGGCCCTAAGCAAGTCACCTTACTTCTGAACTTCAGCCTCAGTTTCCTCCTCTGTAGAATAAGAGGGCTAGATTAAATAATATCTAAAATCCCTTCCAATTCTAAACCTGTGTACTGGCGTTAGGATTTGAATCCTGACTTCAATTCCCATTTAAAGGCTCACCAGCCACAAATAGTGGTAGGTGGTGTGTCATTTTGGGGAGCAGATCTGTGCTTTTGCCCAAAGAGCAGCACCAACCATCTACAAAAAGTTCTACCAGCGTACACAATCCAAACTCTTGGAGAAGTGCCACTGAGAGATTACGTAGCTGAGCTAGGGTCCCACAACCAGGTTGTGTTGGAAGGACTTGAACCCAGACCTTCCTGACTTGGAGGTTGAATGTCACCGAGTAGTAATGGTAATTACAAAGCAACCGCTGACGTTCAGATGGCACTTGAAAGTTTGCAAAACATTTTAACAGCCACATTTCATTAGTAGCTATCAGATGCTACAGTTCTGGAGGAGGTCTATCCCACCTCAGGGAGGCAGCAATGCCCAGGCAGGACACATTGATCTCCAACCACCTCTGTGTCCCTCAGCAGAAAAGGACCTAAGAGGTTACTTCAAGCCCTAAGACCAAAGTTGGGGGTTAAGGGAACGGGAAAAGGGGTGGAAAGGGGAGACTGAAGAAATAGCCTCTTTTCTCCTCAATTTGTCCCAGGTGCTTCCCCAATCGGAAGGCAAACCTAAAGACAGGCACAAAATATCATCTATTTACAAAAGGAGTCAAGTGTCACTCCCAACTCACCGACCAAGAGGGCAGAGAACTACCTTGTAGAGGTGGGGAATATGGATCTGTGATTCACTGACTTGGGAGCTCCCAGGTGAGGTAACTTCTTCTACCAATGTAGCCTTGCACCTTCTCTACAACTTAACAGATGGCTCCGGAGGAGAAAGTGAGGCTGATGACTTTGTACAGCCCTCCCTCACTTAAATCTGATTCACTTGCAGGTCTGGGCATCACTCTCTTGATGTCATGGACCTCGTTGAGAATGAAACGCAAAGAACAACAGCCTTAGTGAATTGCCTAAAGCAGTAAGAGGTAAAGGGTCATATAGCCACTATACATGAGAGGCCAGACTGGAGTCTTCTCAGTTTTGAAACCAGCTCTCTAACCATTACACCACACTGCTTCTTCTAGAGGCTTTATTTAAGATCAAACTAACCTCATTTGAAGAAAACAGAAAGGCATCTTATCCTAATTACAAGAAAGCACATATAATATATAATTAACCCCTTCCAAAGTCTCCTGTCCAGTGTTTCATCCTAGGGTGGAGCTGTCCCACGGCTCTTAAGGGCTACTCTATCAGCAAAGCACGAATCCTAGTGGTTTCTTATGAGCTGGAGAGGTTTTAAGTACGAGTCCCGTGATAGATCACATACTTGTCATCTGAGGTGGTACCAGCCTAGCTAAATTCATGGAGGCTCCCTCTCCAGAGGGTTGGCCGCCAACTAATAAAAGTATCAGTCCACTTGTCAATCAGTTCACATACAACTATCTACTAAGGAATCATGAAGGATAATCATGTGAGTTCAAGGACGGCTCACATCCCCAGAATCATGGGAATATTCATATGTTTACATATTTGCATATACAAATACATATTTGAATTTGCATGCCATTTACATGGTAGTTTGGTGTTTTTTTCCTCATAAGATATCTTCCTGAGACTACCATAACTATTAATCATTGTCTTAGAAGAACAGATCACAGAGACTCTTACAGCTAGAAAGGACTCAGAGATAACCATCTAATCTCACCATTGGATAGGTAAGGTAAACTGAGGCCCAGAAAATTAAGAGTCTTAACAGCTAGTTAACAGCAGAGCCAGGCCCACCACCTGGCCTCCTGACTCTATGAAGGACTCATCTGACTATATCTTAGTAATATATCCTCTATATCCTAATAATATATCTTGGACATTTCAGACCTACAAAATGATGACTTCAAATTATTTTGTCTTCATAGACATCTTTTTAAGTTTAGAGGGACAGTATTCTATCATTAGTAACTTAATGCCAGATTTAAATAACTCGTAAGGCAAAAAAAAACAAAACAAAACTTAATACCATAGAAAATATAATTTTAGAGTTGGAAGGGGCCTTTGAGGTCATAAAATATAGCCCTCCACTAAATTCCTGTCTTAAGAGATGATGAGCAAGGTGTAATGGGCACCCTCATAAGTGTACCACTTGGACACATCCAACAACATGGAAGTTACTACCTACAAAACCACCTATTTTCACTGCTTGACACTTCTGGCTGTTAGAATGTTCTTATGCTGAACAGAGCTGAAATCTACCTCCTATAACTGTTACTCTTGGGTTCTCATTCTTCCCACTGCACTAAAACGTATTCCCTTTTGTTCTTCAAACATATGAAAGAACTCCTCTTCCAAAGGACTCCAATTTTTGACTGAATGACTAACTCCTCAGTCTCTGCTGTCCTCAGTTCCATCAACTGAGCCTAGGAAGATGAGGCTTTCATATCCCTCATCGTTCTGGTCATCCTTCAGTGAATTCACCCTCTATAGTTTGTCATATGTTGGTATTTTTCATCTCATTTCTCCCCTATTCCCCCTCAAAATTTTTGAGTGGGTATTTATCATAGCACTTCTTGTAAAAAGTTTCAAAGTCTTTTAGGACAATGTGATATTTCATTTTTGACATCAACATTTGTCTGAAAAACCAGCTGCTGGACTTATGGATGAACAATAGTTTGTTTTTCAAATGAAGCAGGAAATATGTTTTGTTTTTTTTAAAAATAAGACTTAAGGTACAAAATGTAGGATATTAAAAAACCAAAACATGAAAGTTACAAGCAGCCCAAAGTCCAGAGTTTTCCTTACTAGCAGTAATTCTCCATTTCTTGACACTGAGAAATAAAATAAAAAAATCTAATAAATAATAAAATCTAAATAAAATAAAATAAAAAAATCTCACATCCACATTCTGTTGCAGCTTGGCAATGGTCCATTATGACAATACACAGAACATCCCCCAAAAGTGGTTGAGGAACAGATGTAAGAGGATCAGGAAAAATTTATCATTTCAATTTTAAGGTTCACTGATATTTTGAAACAAAACATTCTGCCACAGTCATAAAATAGTCTTGGCTGATTAATATCATATTTTATATTTTATGTCTCAGCTCAGGAACTAAGGAGAAAGACAAATTATAATTGCTTCCTAGATCAGAAGCAATAACCTATTTGGAAGTGATGGAGAGAAAACAGATCCAAAAATAAAGTATTATATGTGATATAATGGCCTGGGATGTTTCTTTCTTGAATATGTCAAGAGGTCAAAAAAGGTTTTGCCTGTATTTTTTGTTTTTTTTTTTTTTGTATAAAAAAGCTTCGACACTATGCATGGATCCCTTCCTACAAATATTGCACCTTCATCCTGAATCCTTTATGCAAGATGACAGCTTGTACCATTTGGATTCAGAAGGAGAGGGTAAGATGAGGTTAAGCCACTTCCTATTAGCCTAATCTGAAATAAACACTTTCCAAATGAAAAGGATCATGACCTCATGTTCTTTATTTTCTTCTCACATCCACATTCTACTTGTTCCTAGAATTCCTTCCATGAAATGGTGTCCAAATTCAATTTAGTGCTTAGTAAAGATTTTTAATGGTAGCAATCATGATCTCAGGCAAAGCAAAAGCCAAAGCCCTCATTAAAATAGACAATCTGGGAAACTACATTTTGCTAAAAGACAATGAAGAACTATCATAGACAAATGAAGCAATATCAATACTAAACATATATGTACCAAACAGCAGAGCATTCAACTTCTTAAAGGAGAAGTTAAATGAGTTACAGGAGGAAACACAGCAAAATTATAATAATGGGGAATTTAAGCTTCTCATCTCAGAGCTAGATAAATCTAACCATAAAATAAATAAGAACTTAAAGAAAAGAACTGAATCACAGAAACATTAGAGATGATAGAACTCTGAAAAAAATTGAATGGGAATAGAAAGTTGTATACCTTTTTCTCAGCTATTCATAGCACCTTCACAGAAACTGACTGTCTTAGGGCCTAAAAACTTGATAAGCAAATTCAGAAGAGCAGAAATACTAAATGCACTTTTTCTAGACCATAATGCAATAAAAATTACACTCAATAAAGGGCCTTAGGAGGAAAGATTAAAAATTAATGTGAAATTAAATAATCTTATCCTAAAGAATGAGTGGGTCAAAGAACAAATCATAGAAACAATCAATAATTTCATTAATGAAAATGGCAACAATGACACAACAAACCAAAATTTGTGGGATGTAGCCAAAGGAGTACTTAAGGGAAATTTTATATCTCTAAATGCTTACATCAATAAAACAGAGAAAGAACAGATCAATAAATTGGGCATGCAACTAAAATAAAATAAAATAAAAAAAGAACAAATTAAATATTCTCAAATAAACAACAAATTGGAAATAATGAAAATCAAGGGAGAGATTAATAAAATTGAAAGAAAATCAGTGAACTAATAAATAAAACTAGGAGGTAGTTTTATGAAAAAAAAAACCCAATGAAATAGATAAACCTTAGGTTAATTGGATTAAAAGAAAATCAAATTACTGGTATAAAAAATATGAATGTACCACTAATGAAGAGGAAAATAAAACAATTCTTAGGAGCTATTTTGCTTAATTATATATCAAACAAAAATGACAATCTAAATGAAATATATGGATATTTTCAAAAATATAAATTGTCCAGATTAACAGAAGAGGAAATAGATTACTTAAATGACTCTATCTTAGAAAAAGAAATTGAACAAGCCATCAATGAGCTCCCAAGGAAATAATTCCCAGACCTAGATGGATTTACAGGTGAATTCTACCAAACATTTAAAGAACAATTAATTCTAATAACATAGAAACCATTTGGAAACATAGGTAAAGAAGGAGTTTTATCAAAATCCTCATATGATACAAATATGGTTTTGATACCTAAACCATGAAAAGCAAAAACAGAGAAAGAAAACTATAGACCAGTTTCCCTAATGAACACTGATGTAAAAATTTAAAATAAAATTAGTAAGGATTATCACATTATCACCAGGATCACATGCTATGACCAGGTGAGATTTATTCAAGGAATACAGGGCTACTTCAATATTAGGAAAACTATCAGCGTAATTGAGTATAGCAATAACAAAAATCATATGATTATCTCAATAGATGCAGCAAAAGCTTTTGACAAAGTATAGTACTTATTTCTATTAAAAAACACTAGAAACCACAGGAATAAATGGAACCTTTCTTAAAATAAATAGTATCTGTCTAAAACCAACAGTAAGCATTATGTGTAATGAGTATAAACTACAAGCCTTTCCAAAAAGATCAGGGGTACAAAGCAAGGAAGCCCATTCTCACCACTATTAGTAAGCCTTATATTAGAGATGTTAGCAGCTTGGCCTTTATGTTCTCTGCAACATACAGTCTTTGAGGGTAGCCTAAGACACTGAGAAGAGATTTGACCAAGGTCACACAACCAGGAGCTGTCATGGGGTGGGTCTTGAACCAAGGTCTTCCTGGCTCTGAGTCTAGCTCTCTACGCTTCTGAAGCACTTGACACAAATAAAGTACTGTGTAATGTGGGAGGAAGGAATCATTACTTCTGACTTTACAGACATCAGGGAAGGCATTTTTATAGCTTGGACCATACTTGACCTCATATTACACAATTTCAGAGCTGGAAGGGACTACAGAGGTCCTCTGATCTAATCGAACAAAAATCCCTTATATCACATTGCTGGTAAGCGGTAGTTCAGGCTTTGCTTGAAGATACATGGTTGGGAACAGAACAGAACAGGCAACTAACTCCCCAAGGCCATTCATTCTATTTTGGGATAGTTCTAATTACTAGGAAGTATCTGAGTAGTGGCAGCTAAGTGGATAGCGCATGGAGCTTGGAATCAAGAAGACTCATCTTCCTGAGTTCAAATCTGGCCTCAGATACCTACTAGCTGTGTGACCCTGGGTAAGTCCCTTAACCTGTTTACCTCAAGTTTCCCCATCTGTAAAATGAACTGGAGAAGGCAATGGCATACCACTCCACCCCAGTATTTTTGCCAAGAAAACCTCAAAGTGGGTCATGAAGAGTTAGACACGACTGAATAACATCTAAGTAGTAACCTAGAAAACAACCTCTAATTTTCTGGCCCTGACTTTTCTCTGAAAAGCTGTCTCTGCCCAGAGACACCTCCCTCTTCTTCTTTCCTTTCCATCCTCCCTCTCTCTTCTATTTTCTGGAACTCAAATATCTGGAATTCTCTATGCCTAGAACCTTCCAGGTTAGATACTTCTATGTCTCTTGCAACCTCCCCTGATTAGTGTCTTCCTGCTTGTGACCCCAGAAGTGGGAAATCATTTGGACACTAGAATAAGCCAGATTCCCTGCATCTCACCCTCAAACCTAACCTTCCTTCTGTATCAGGGGCAGTTCTGGGACACTGGGACAGCCTTTGGAGGGCCTCCCCCTACTGTCCTGGTTCTTCCTGCTGGGACTAACAAGAAGAAATCTAACCACTCTTCTGATGGAAGCCCTTCAGATACTTGGGAGACAGATAATTATGTCCCATCCTAAGTCTATCCCTCTCCAGTCTGTTCTTCTTTCTCACTTACTTCAACCAATGACCACATGGCATGACCCTAAGGTCCTTCACCATCCTGTTCTCCCTTCTGTGGATGATCAATTTCCAGTTTATTATCTTTTTTTTTGTTTACAAGATGCAACTATGGGTATATATTATGTATCTTATGTATTGTATATGTATATATAGGTAAATAAAATTCATCCCAGTAGAGCATCAACTAAGCTCCTTGTAAATCTGTGAAGGTCATACCACTTTCCATCCAACTTAGCATTGAACCTTGCACAAAGGAAGGCCTGAATAAGTGTTTCTTACATTGAAGGCTCCATGGAAGAGGTGACATTTGACCTGCACCTTGATGGAAAGAGAGGTTTTCAACAGATACCCACATTTAATGGGGTTTTAGGGAATGGCATGAAGAAAGGCATGATGGGGGAAAGGGAGACGCTTTGAAAGAATGGTGAACCTTATGCAGTTTGGCTTAATGATGAATTGTGTGGTAGGGGAAAGGAAAGAGATAGGCTTGGAAGAGAATACAAGGAGAAACCAGGCTGTGCAGGGCTTTGAACTCCCAGTTTAGGAACTTCAAGCATCTGTTAGGTGTCTGTCTTCTCTTCTTTCTCCTCCTCATCTGATTATATGGTTTAAAAATTTTAATGAACAAAATCAGAATTAAATTAACAACTGAAAGGTAGCATAGTGGATAGAGCACTGGACCTGAAGTCAGGAAGACTCATCTTCCTTAGTTTGAATCTTGCTTCGGAGAGTTACTAGCTGTATGACCCTGGGCAAGTCATTTAACTCTGCCTCAGTTTCTTCATCCATAAAATGAGCTGGAGAAGGAAATGGCAAACAACTGCAGTATTTTTGCCAAGTTTGGGGTATGAAGGGTTAGACATGGGTGGAAAATGTCTCATCAGGAACAATTTTTTAAAAAGGCAAATTTTCTTCTTCCAGGAGAGCTATTCTCTTCTCTGGAGATGTCAGTGGGTTTATGTTTTGATCCAGTAGGAATATCTTTCAACAATGTTTTGTTTGTTCTGGCAATTTCTAATTACCATTCATACAGGGCTTTATTCTCAACTGTATCAAACTAGAAAGCATACTATAATGATAAGACTTTTGGACCTAGGATGAGAAGATCTAGTTTCATATCCTAGCTTTGACACTCGCTAACTGTGGGACTCTGGCAAAGTCTTTTAACTACTCTGAGCCTCTGTTTGCTCATCTATAAAATGGAAATATTAATAACTGCCCAAACAATGTTATTATGAAAAAATGAGCTTGTATTATCTTAAAGTACTATATAAATGTCAGTTATCATCATTGAGGTAAACAGCTGCAACAGAGAGAAGCTTATCAGTAGTCACTGAGGCACTGTTCAGATACCAAAGAAGTTCATTTCTTTGGAGGAAAAGGGATTAAAGTTGACTTCCATTCTAGCTTTAACTCTGTACATCCCAGAGCTCTCCATTATCATGTCAGGCTACAGGAAGTACTTACACAGCCCAGGAAGGAAAATTAATTGACAAAATATAAGTGACAAATGAGGATCATAGATCTGAAGGCTGAAGAGACCTTTCAAAACTACTCTAGTCCAGCACTCTCATTTCATAGACGAGGAATCATGGGAGGGCAGGTGAAATACCAAGAATTTGTGGAGTGTCTACGGTGTGCCAGGCACTATGCCAAGTGCTGGGGATACAAAGAGAGGCAAGAAACAGTCTCAAGGAGCTCAGTGTAATAGGAGAGGCACCTCGCAAACAATCAGTTAAAAATAAGATATATATGACATGATACGGAGATAATTAACAGAGGAAAGGCACTAGAATTAAGAGGCATTAATTAAGGGGCATTGGGGAAAGCTTCTTGTAGAAGGTAGGATTTTAATTGGAACTTGAAAGAAGCTAGGAGGTGGAGTCATTGTCTCATAGTGATAGTAGCAGTAGTAACAGTAGCAGTAGCCTTAATAGTGATGGCGGTGCTGGTGGTAGTAGTGGTAGTTTGGTTGGCTGGCCGTTGTCCTTCATTCTCAAAGAGGACCAAAGTGAAACCACTGTGTTAGAGTCAAGCTTTAACGTGTCTAACTGGCTGAGCAAACCAATACAAGCTGAGAATGCTCTACCACAAGTCAGCCACAAATAGCCCATGTGAACATTTGAGGTGGATTCTCTGAATCTGCCGCATCTCGCGTTTCTTTTGAGCTACTTCGGACACAGCACCTTCTCCGATGTGGGTATGCCACACTGAGCAGTCCTCTGCTAGTGTCTCCCATGTCACATAATCAGTTCCAAAGTTCTTGAGAGAGACCTTGAGCGTGTCCTTTGTATCGCTTCTTCTGGCCACCATGGGATCGCCTGCCCTGTGTGAATTCTCCATAAAATAGTCTTTTTGGCAAGTCTATGTTTGGCATTCAAGCAACATGGCCAGCCCGTCGGAGTTGTGCTCTCTGCGGTAGAGAGTGGTGGTGGTGGTAATGATGACAGAAGTAGTAGCAGCAGCAGCAGTAACCGCAATACTGATAAATCATAATAGTAGCTAACACTTACGTAGCACACACTATACGTGACGCTCTATGCTCATCACTAGCATTATTATCTCATTTCATCCTCACAACAGTCCTGGGAGCTAGTCCCATTTTAGAGATAAGGAAACCAAAGCAACAGAGGTAAAGTGAGTTACCAAGAGTCATAGACCTAAGTATCTGAGACCAGATTTGAACTCGTCTTCCTGACTCCACAGACTCCAGGTTTAGCATTCTATCTACTATCAAAGGTGTAACTGAAATCTTGGTCTTCTGGCTCCAGAGCCAGTATTCTACCCACAGTACCTATTACATAGAAGAAATAGTGTAAAGCCTACCAAACACATATGTAACTGAAAAAGACAAAGATGAGCCTATCATGGAGTGAGAGCACAGGATAAGAGACAGTCAACTCCCATGTTTATTTGAATCCATATAACTTCAAGAGAATGCAGAGAAGGTCCTCTGTCACACTGGGTGGATCCCTTGCAACAAACTTATAGGAAGCCCAGGAGGAGATTCAGAAAAGGCTGAGCAGTCATGGATGGGCCATGACCACATCACTGAAGTGACAAGCCCATTGGGATTATCTTGTACTTTGGTAATCCCGGAACCAGTAGAGGAAAAAGGAAAAAGGAATGGTTGAAAGGACAAAATACCAGTTATGAAACTGTTTACAACTTCAGGACTGCAGACTTTTTAGGAAAGGGAAAAAAAAAAGAACACAATGAAAATATTTGCTGATTCTAAGGGGAAAAGCTTCATCTTCTCTTTTCCCCCTGGGAAATCTGGTTTGCTTTGTACATGGCTTACTCAGATCCCAGAATGTGGTTTTATTTCTTAAGCATCTGAAACTCACAAATGAAACATTTTCTGCTATTATGTCTTCTCTTCAAGGAATCTGTTTTTCTCTATTAAGCAAACATAAAAGCAAGTTGTGAAAAAAAAAATGACCACCATTCAGCTAAGCAGAAGTAATTGGGGAAATAAAAAATAAGTATGAATCAGATAAGCAAAGGTGAATTGGGGGAAAAAATCTAGCATGATTGAGAGTATGCCAGAGTAAACACAGTTGTCATGGGATTGAAAGGCTGTGTTGTAAAGTATAGTTATTTTCCACTTCTCCATCATTAATCTAGCCTCAATGGCTACGTGTTAATGTTTCGATTTTATTTAGGACCCAAGACTAATAGACATGCTTTGTTGGAATTCTTAAAAGCAACAGAGAAAAACAATGAAAAAAATTCCTTTGGATTTTTTTGAGGAAGTCAAAGGAAATGCTTCCATCAATAACATTTTTTCTATTTTTTTTCTTTTGGATGTGACAAAACCAAACGTGGATGCTTTGGCTCTGGCACATAGTTTCCCCCAATTAGTGATAATGAGAAAATCACTGACACCTGATTCTCCCTTTATGGAACTGATGATAGAAGAAAAAGACCATCAGGAAAGAAAATGTGCTATATTTTGTTTTTTAAATAACAATTTTTAACAATTAATAAGCAATTCTTTTCTTTCCTTATCATAGGTCACTGCCTTCCTCATTGGGGGGAAACAAGGGAAAACAAAAACAAGACTCTTGGGATAAATATTCATTCAACAAATTATCTTGGAGAGGCAAAACCAAAAACCCAAGACAGGTTCCAAACTTGATATTAATTTAATGGAATCTTTCTTCCAAATGAGCCATTAGATGGCAAGATTTGATTTCCTCAAGTCATTATTTTGTCATTATGAAGCTGAATAAATTTTAATCACATCTGGTGCTTCGATCAAATGATTCACTCCAGGGACTGGTTTTGAAGGGAGTCAAATGCCCCCTTCAGGGAGCACTGTGTTCATTATCTTTAAAGGATAAAGCAATTTCACTGCTAAAAGAGACCACAGAGGTCCAACTCCTTTCTGAACAAAAATCTGTCCTATGTATTCCCTTTACAAGATTACTTGTTTACATGCCCTCAATCCAGTTTCCACCTTAAGCCCTCCCATGAGGGACCTCACTGCAGCCTCCACTTTTGGATACTTCTATGGTTAATAAACCAAATTCTCCACAATCTGCACTCATTGATCCTGACTCTGCCCTCTGGGTCCAAGCAGAATGATTCTTATCATCTATGAATAGCCTTTCCAATATTGAAGACATCTATCTATCATTCCTCCACTGAGTCTTTTTTTCTTTTTCTACAGTCAAAAAATCCCAGGTTTCTTCAAGTTCCATGCCTGAGGCGAGGGGATGGGGTCTTCCCTCCTCACACACCTCTTGGTTTTCTTCAAGTTCCAGCTAAAACTCCAACTTCTGCAAGAAGCCTTTCCTGATTCCCCATAATGCTCTTCTCCACTGGCTATCTATCTTGTTTGTAACAGTTGTTTTCATGTTGTCGCCCTCATTTGACTGTGAGATCCTCGAGAGCAGGGACAAGTTTTTTTGCCTTTCTTTATATGACTAACACTTACCACAGAGCTTGAAAGACAGTGGGTGCTTAATAAATGTGTTCAGTGGATGTGAAGTAATTCTCACACCACAGGTTTCCAGTATTATCCATAACCTTCTCTGCACATGGCCCCTTCTCCTCGTTGTCCTTCCTGATGTCTGGTACCCAGAAGCGAACACTGAGCTCCAGGTACTGATCGCCTGATTGAATGATTGACTGCCAAGGACAGAGTACACCAGGCTTACTACCGCCCTAGGCTGGCCACTACAATTACATTAGCTTCTTTGTCCAGATGGATCACACTGAAGACTCATGGTCAAAGTTTGCCATTCACTAAAAGATTTTTTTCAGAAAATTTTCAGGGGTGGGGGATCATTTGTTTTCACAAAATCAACTTCATATGTATAAGACTCTATATTATATTTCTTTTTACTAGATTCAGCCCAACATTTTGGTCTGTGAACATCTTTTGGTTTCCTGACTGTATCAGGAGGCAGAGTAGGGTAGTGCAGTGGAAAGAGTCCTGGACCTGGAGTCACAATGACCTGCGTTCAAGTCTGGTCCAAAACACTTGCTAGATGTGTGACCCTGGGTAAGTCACTTTGTCTCAGTCAACTGTAAAATGGAGATAATAATAATACCTACCACCCAAGTATATTGTAAGGATAAAACCCGAGATATTTATAAAGTGCTTTGCAAATCTTAAAGCACTATATACATGCTAGTTTTAGCTGTCCCTTCTAACTTTGTTGTCTGCAAATTTGGGGAGAATACTACATATTATTTTAGCCAAGGCACTGATAAAAATGTTAAACAGCACAGGGCTAAGCACAAGTCCCTGGGGCACTCCATTAGAGATGTATTGCAACCTGACACGGAACCCCTTTAATACTATTTAGCTGCCTGGCTAATGTGGAAATGTGTTTTGCAAATTCAAATTTGTATATTTGTAATGGGTTCTATTTTTCATGCCTTCTCAATGGGTGAGGGAGGAATGGAAGAAGAGAATCTGGAACTGAAAATAAAATATAATTTGTTTTTAAAAAAGGGGGAAGTAAAAAGGAGTATACCTTTTTTGCAGCAGTACATGGCACCTACACAAACAGTAACCATATATTAGGGCATATAAACCTTACACCAAATGCAGAAAAGCAGAAATATTAAAGGCATCCTCTTTAGATTATAATGCAATAAAAATTACATTCAATAAAAAGACTTAGAAGCAGAAATTAAAAATTAATGTGAAACTAAATAATCTAATCCTAAAGAATGAGTGGATCAAAGACCAAATTATAGAAACAATCAATAATTTCATTAAAGAATGACAATAATGAGACAACATACCAAAATCTATGGGATGCAGCCAAAGCAGTACTTAGAGGAAAATTTATATTGCCACACTTATATCCATACAATAGAGAAAGAGCAGATCAATGAATTGTGCATGCAACTAAAAACAAACAAAAAAAACAAATGAAAAATACCTCAACACCAAATTGGAAATCCCGAAAATGACAAGATATATTAATGAAATTGTTAAGCAAGAAAACCACTGAATTAAAGGAATTGAACAAGCTATCAATGATCTCCCTAAGAAAAAATCCTCAGGACCAGATGGATTCACGAATGAATTCTACCAGATATTTAAATAATAATTAATTCTAGTATAAACTATCTGGAAAAATAGGCAGAGGAGTCCTTCTAAACTCTTTTTATGACACAAATACCTAAATCAGGAAAAACAAAAATGGAGAAAGAAAATTATAGACCAATTTTCCTAATCAATATTGAAACAACAATTTTAAATAAAATACTAGCAAGCAGATTAGAGCAATATATCACAAAGATAATACACTATGGCCATGGAATTTATACAAGGAATGCAGGACTGATTCAATATTAGGAAAACCATCAGCATAACTAAGCAAATCAATAACAAAACCAACAGAAATCATATGCTTATCTGAATGTATGCAGAAAAAGCTTTGACAAAACATAACACCCATTCCTATTTAAAAAAAACAAACAAACACTGGAAAGCACAGGAATAAATAATACTTAAGTTAAGTGATCCTTAAAATGACAAGCAGTATCTATCTAAAACCATCAACCAGCATTATATGTAATGATCTGTGTTCCCTTCCACAACATGAAACATGGAAATATGTTTTGCATGATTGCCTATGTATAACCTATATAAAATTACTTACTGTCTCAGGAAGTGGGGATGGAAGGAAGGGAAAGAATTTGGAACTCAACTTTAAAAAAATAGTATGTTAAAATTGTTTTTACACATAACTGGAAAAAAGAAAATATTAAAAAAAGAAAAAGGAAAAGAAATACTCTTTATATGTTCACCATTCAACAAATTTCAGATCCACCTCACCACTCTAGTTAGTCGCTTCCTTTTATCCAAAAGAATGGCATGAATGATCGGGTCAAATATTTTCCTAAAAACTAGGTAAGCTACAGCTATAGAACAGATCTAAGTCTAGTAAGTCCACTCAAAAAGAGAATAAGGTATTTTGTACTAACGGAAGCCTTGGTGGCTCCTGGTGATCGCTGATGCACTAACCACTCCTCTAGTTCAGGGGTTACATTTTTTTTTTTTTTTGCTATCATAGGTCCCTGCTGGAAGCCTTGGAAAACCTATGGACCACTTCTCAGAATGTTTTAAATGCATAAGACAAAATCTGTAAGATAAAAAGGAAACCAAATGTGGTAAAATATACTGATCAAAATTAAAAACAAGTTCATCAACCCCAAATTAAGGATCCCTACTCCAGTGATATATTCTAGGAATTCCCCAGCAACCAAAGTCAAGCTTATTGGCTCATAATCTGAAGGCTCTACTTTCTTTAAAAATAAAAAATCAGGTCATTTGTCTTTCTCTAATTCTGTTGTTGTGATGTTTAAATGAAATCATATTTATAAAGCACAAGATCTGGCACTTGGTGGTGGTAGTTTGCTCACTTTAGTGCTGTCTGACTTTTGGTGACCCCTTTTGGGGGATTTTCTTGGCAAAGATATGGCAGTGGTTTGCCGTTTCCTTCTCTAGCTCATTTTACAGATGAAGAGACTGAGGCAACTGGGGTTAAGTGACTTGCCCAGGGTCACACAAGTTAGTAAGTATCTGAGGTGGGATTTGAATTTATGACTTCGGATTCCTAGTGCTCCACCCATTTTGTCACCTAGCTTCCCGTGCACACGGTAGGCACTTAATAAATACTGTACCAAACCTTGTTCTAAACACTTTCCAAATAATATTCATTTGATAGTCACAACAATCCTGAGAGTTACGTCCTATTATCATCCTCATTTTACAGTTGAGGAAACTGAGGCAGGCAGAGGTTAAGTGACTGGCTCAGGGTCAACCAGCTAGTAAGTGGCTGTATTTGAACTCTGGTCTTCCTCCCTCCAGGTCCAATACTCTATCCATTGCACCACCTAACAGCCACAGCGATCTCTTAAAGACCACTGGCAGTGACTTGACTTAAAAATCCATCATACCTATCAGCTCTTTTCCCCCTCAGTCTTTCTTATTAAAAAATGAATATAGATTTTATTGTTAATTTTTATTTTTATATCACCTAAATTTCTCCTAGTATTCCTTCTCCTTCCAGAGAGCCATTGCAATTAATGAAGATTATTAAATAAAAGAGGAAGAAATAATCAACCAATGAATACAAAAAAAAGTAAAAAAAAAAAAAAAAAGCCACCATTCCACACCTGTGGACCTCCCACCTTGGGCACAGAAGTGAGGAGAGGCATCTTTTCATCTCTGTTCTCTGGAACCGACCTGCTCTTCGTCATTTTGCAAGATTCCCATTCCACTGTTTTGGATTGTTTGCTCTTTTCATTCACACTCTGGTATTCATTTCCTAGACTGTTTTCTTGTCTCTGCTTACTTCAGAGGTCACTCTGTTTCATGTAAGCCTTTCCATGATTTTCTGTATTCATCATAGATTTGTCATTTCATGTAGCAATAATATTTCATGACATCCATGGACCACAATCTGTTTAAGCTTCTCCCCAATCTTTGGGCATCAACTTTGACTTCAAATCAGTGCTACCACAAAAAGTGTTGCTATAAATATTTTGGTTTATATTTAGTTACTTTTTTCACTGACAAAGCAAGTGAAATTTCTGGGTCAAAGGGCATGAGTACCCTAGTCATTTTATGTGCATAATTACAAATTGCTTTCCCAAGTGTTGGTACTGATTCCCAACACAGCCTCCAGCTTTTCCCAGAACCCTTCCAACACTGATGATTCCCATCTTTTGTTATCTTTGCCAGTCTTCTGGTTTCTGTTACCGGCTCTTCCAGCGGGTGCCCTAGAATGGAGTTCATTAGGGGCTGGGGATGCGAGCATCGCAACATCTGCAAGCAGTTTTCTCATATTGCAAGATATTAATGAGTTGATTTAGAATCTGAAAAGTCACGAAGGGAAGGAACTGGAAAGGCCAAGGGGTCAACTTATTAACAATGATCTCTAACAGGAAGTGTATGGTTAAAAATTAGTGATCAAATTTGAGTCCATAACCAGATAATGGAAAAAAGGGAAAAGTTCAATGACCAAGAGAAAATTATAAAACAAATTGGACTGTATGTCATATCAGAAAGAGAGTGGATTCATTCCTGGAAGTTTCCTTGAAACAGTGTCCGCAGACTGAGAGATTTAAAAGTGATGAAGGTGCTTTAATTGTCTAGCCTAACCCCTTCATTTTACACATGGGGAAACTGAGTCATTGAGAAGTTAAGTGACTTGCCCAAGTTCATAAGCTAGTAAATGTCTAAGCCAGGACTAGAACCCAGGCTTTCTTGATCCAGTGCTCTATTCACTAAACCCATCTGCAACAATTCACATTGATTTATGCCTTTGAGCTTTACAAGTTACTTGGTTAGTACTTAGAAGATTGCCTGGGAATACTAGGTACTTTCTGTAGGCTGTTTTTTTTTTTTTTATTAAAAAGACTATAAAATAATGAAATAAGTGACTTTACATAATATAAAAATATATATACTTGTGAAACATATATACATGTGCTTATACAAATATACAGTATTTATGGTTACATAATTTGATATATTTCCACAATATTCACAATATAGTTATGCACATATATACATATAAAACTATGTCATTGGTTTACTATTCTCTCTTATTATTTATAATCAGTTTTATTACATAGCTATAAAATCAATTTTTCTTATCTAGGGGTGTAGGATTTGTTCAGGGAGGACTAGTACCATTGGTGTGATGGCTGCCAAGCCCTTTTGGGGGTTCTTTCCACCTTTGGTATCCACCTGTTCCATCCAACTCTCACCTGTGGCTCCAAGAAACCGCAGCATGTGCAGTGGCCACACCCCAGGAAACCATTTCAGCAGACAGGCCAAACCAGGTTGAGGGCTCTCAAACCCATTGGGTGAGTTAGGGGGGTGTCTACCCCAAGCATGTGAAGACTTCATCTGGTGCAATGGGCAGATGAGAACAATTTGTTCCAATAGCCATGAAGGCAGATGAAACAGGCGATGTGGAGTGCTTAGAGCTTGGTTACACACTGAAGATGCCAAGGTCATCCACTACATCCTGAGCCATCGCCAGCCATCTTGACTTTGTCCTGCCACTGGACTATGATGACTCTGGAGGAGAAAGTGAGGCTGACAACTTTGTGCAACTCTGCCTCACTTAAATCCAATTTACTCATGAATCAAAAGACATCACCCATACAACCTGTGGTAGAGCATTCGGAGCTCGTCTTGGTCTGATCAGCCACAGTCGGACACAGTGAAACTTCACTTTATCACGGTGATGTCATTTTGGTCCTCTTCAAGAATGAAGGAAAACAACCAAGCAGCTAAGAAGTGAAGGTGGTATCCAGATCGTCAGCAATTAGCATCATGACTTTATTTAAGTTGATGTAATTTAGCTTTATTTGATAACTTCATCATTAAGCTGGCAGATGAGGAGGTAGGTGTAGAGAGGGCTAAGTGAGGAGATAAACGTGAAGCATGTTATATTGTGAGGTGTCAAATACACTTAATAGTAATTTCTCCTAAGTGTAAAGTCACCTGAAAAGGTTGGAAACTGGGCAGAATTTTGTGCTACAATTTCAAAAGAGGAAGACCTTTGAGAAGTCAGGCAAGAAAGAACATTTAGGAATTAAGTGAAACCTGGATGGTGGGAAAGAAACTCTTTGGATGGCCTTGGGACGAAGTCTGGGAGTGGGAAAAAGGTGAGGTTTGGGTTTTGCTCCTGTCTTGTTTTATTATTACAGAACAAAGTGAAGGGAGCACTTTGCTCAGACCTTGGAGACTTGAGGCAAATCAATAATTCTGTAAGAAAATGATTTATGGACCACAGCCAGGAAAAATAAAAGATTTTTTTATCAAATACAGAAAGACCAACAAACTAATCTCCAATGCTTCAACTTGTTACAGGGAAATTTACAATAAGACAAGCAGAAAAAAAAAATCAAAAAGAAAGCAAGAGAAGGATATCAACTGAGCTGTTTCTCAAATACTCATCAAATGATTCTAAGCTTCCCTAAAAGTCTCTTTATAGAAGGCTGTCAAAGTCAACCCAAGATAACTCTGCTTAAGAAAGACTGGTTCTGCTAAGCACTTTACTGCACACTGTGATGTCATCCAAAGCTTCCAGGCCTTTGAAATGCTTGAGCCAACCTGGATTTGTCCAAGATTGTCAATCCTTTCATCCTTTACAATTCATCTTGCTCTACAGAATCAAAGCCTGAAAGCTTGGGCTTTGAAAGTGAGCAAACATACCCACAGCTAAGGTTGATTCTGAATCCACAAAATCTAGTTGTTCAAATTCAGACACAGGTCCTGGGTAGTTTCAAATAATCACAGGATATAGGGATGGGGCGTTGGATAAAGTCAGGGACTCCTGGGTTCAAGTCTCCCCTGCACTAACACACCCTGGTCTGTATGACCCTGGGCAAGTCATTTGTCAAACAGATAGAAAAATGGTCCACTAAACTGTACTTAAGGGACGCTAGGTGGCGCAGTGGATAGAGCACTGGGTCTGGAGTTGAAAGATTCCTCTTCCTGAGTTCAAATCTGACCTCAGACACCAGCTGTGTGACCCTGGGCAAGCCATTTAACCCTGTGCCTCAGTTTCTTCATCTGTAAAATGAGCTGGAAAAGGAAATGGAAAAGAAACCACTCCAGTATCTTTGTAACCCCCTAAAAGGGGTTACAGAGAATTGGACACAGTTGAAAAATAACTGAACTGAAACTGCATAAAAATCCACAAAGGCTACATATTGACTTAGAAAACTACATATTATCTATTTCTTACTGTATTTTTTGTTTTGTTAAATATCTCCCAATTACATTTTAATCTGGTTTAGCCCTGAGGATTCTGGGTTTGGCGCAGACTAGTCTAAGAATACTGGGTCCACTGTAGACTATTATCTAAGACTGTGGGACGAAGATAAAAATGCATATTCATTGACAAGAAAGTTAAAGGGAGCTGCCTCGACAAATCAAAACACAAAAAGTAAAAGAAAGAAAAGTTAAAACAACAACCTTAAGAAATTAACAAGTTATTTGGATTTTTTTTCAATTTTTCTCTTTTTATATAACATTTCCCCACTCATGTCATTCCCCTGCTTAGAAACCTTCCATGGCTTCCTAAAGATCAGCAAGGTACAGAGGGAAGAAGCCTGGATTCAGTCAAGAGGACCAGGTCCAAATTCCAACTCTGCCACTTACTATATGCTACCTGTGTGATGCTAGACTAGAAACTCTGAAACTCGAGATCCAAATGAAGAACTGAAATCCAAGGTACTTTCTAACTCCAAATCTTTAATTCTGTTCATTTTTTGTAAATTCTAACTCCTCAGTCTGGTTTTCCACAGAATGGTCCAACTCCATCTCACTACATACACACTTATCTCCCCCTATTCTGTACTCAAGCCAAATGAGATTACTTGCTGTTCCCCAAACGCAGTCCTGCAATTTTTCACCCAAGTGCCCTTGATTAAGGCATTTCCTCAGGCTGAACTGTAAAAGCTTCCCCCATATCTCTGCTGGTTGAAGCCCTGCCCATCCTGACCCAAGCACCAGATATCATCTCCACTGAAGCCTCGGTTCACTCTCCCCTCCTGAACATGAGCTTTTCTCTTAAGAAACCCAATTATACCTTGTGTTGTTTGTAAAATAAATTATTGATTTGTAGATACAACCTGGACTGGCCACTATCCCAAGGAGTTTAATGAAGGCTTTAGGCATGAGGAGCTCTCCAGCTGAAAGGATTTTAAAGGAGGCTTTGAAAGGCAAAAGAGGAGGAAGAGTTTGCTTTGCCAGGGCTCGTGAGGCTCTGAAGGTGAAAAATTCCAGTTCATATAGCTCAACTCCCTGACTATAATCCACACTCAGCCTAAAAGGTGGCCCCTGCTAGCTGCCATCCTGACCCTTGCTGTGGTTTTCCAGTACTGTTTCTTCGTCTGAGAATGACATGAATCACTTACCCACTTGGAGGCAGGTCAGTGTGGGAATGGATAGAGCACTGAGTCTGGAATCAGGAGGAACCGGTTCAGCCATGGACACTTAAGTAACTGTGTGACCCTAGACAAGTCACATAATCTCTATCTGCCCCAGTTTCCTCCATTGAAAAATGGGGATAATAACAGCACTTACTTCTCCCAGGATGGTTGTAAGGAACAAATGAGATATTTGGAACTGAGCCTGGCACACAGTAGGTGCTTGCTTAGTAAATACTTGTATGCTTTTTTTTCTCCCTCCTCCCAAATAAACATCACAGACCCTGCCCAGGCAAAGTCCTGGGTCCTACTACCCTGCTTAGTCTGACCCAGTTTAGGGACAGACAGAATGTGTACACAAAGGTAGAAAGAATTTCCTCCTTCCAAGGTCTTCTCCATGGAATCTATTACATAATTCAGCATTCTTGTCCTGATACATCAGAAAAACGGTGAAAGGAAATCAAAGAATTAAGAAGAAAACATGTGGCTGAAAGAAATCAAACTACAAAGAGAAATTTGTGAGTTTTTTCAAAATGATTACGAATGAGCATGAACACAAAAAACTTAACCACGCAAGTCCCTTAAGGATCTAACTTCAAGAAGGAAGTGAAATTACTGAGAACTGCCCACAGTGTTATGTTTGGACAAAATAAGAACATGATAATGCAGAATGAATGTCAGGAAAACTTTCCTTAAAATTAATACGCTTCATACTCTCAGAATGAGCTATCCAATGACCACTTACAAGGTTTGCTCAAATGAAGCATTAAATAAAATATTCTTGGAAGAAAAAACCCATTACAATAGGGAGGGACAAATACTTTAGTCTAATAAAGGTTTTGTGTGTAATTTACAGAAAGAAATGGGTGGAGGAGGAAGAAAAGGAGAATGTTACCTCAACAAGGGATGGATGAGGCTTGGCTTAGTTTGGTGAACTCGGGAAATTATTTTTAAAATTAAGCTCTATCTTCTTTCCTTGGAGGACCACCTCTACCCATTCCTTAGGGCTGGTTATTTTACAGGAAAAAACAAGAGGATAAAGACCATCAGACAGAAGAACAGGCCTTTGTGTTATTTTCCTAGAGCTCTTATCCATCCCGTTCCTGGGGGGAATAGATAAGAGACTGTCTATCTTTGGCAAAAAGAGCATTAACTCATTTCCAAGGAAGATGATGACATTTAAATGATATGGTGGTGTTTCATATTTAGAATATAAACTAGTGCTGGGAGCAGGAGGTACAGATTCTGGGAGGGGGCGTTGGACACTGGGCCAAGAGATGAATAATCCATCCAGTCAGCAATGAGTAGGACTCTTATGCAAGAGTATTTCTGGTGGCCTGGAGGTAAAAGGAAATAACTGTGGAGGCTCCATCAGGATTGTGATGGGATCTTTAGTAGCCATGGATGCATCTCAGACGGGCATTTGTTATCTACGAGCCATAGCAGACAAAGGGAAGTTACAATCTGAAAACTGTGGTTTAAAATTCAGCACAAAGGATAGGAAAAGTCCTCACAACCTCTTGGGACTGGGACTCTTTTCAGAGTGATGTAGTGACCTAGGCTGTGGACAACAATTCAGGAGATTGTTGTTTGTTTCTGTGTTTTATTTCACCATCTTCAGAGTGAGGGGGATGGGGTGGGGGTGGGGGTGGTTAAAGTGGAGATAAGATGATCTCTTGGAACCTCCCAGCCCTGTGATTCCATGTGGTCTTCTGAAAAGGGGGGAAAGAAGTGTGCCATCACAGGATGGCATTCCTCTGGGCTCAGGAAGAACTGCCTCTCTGTCTGACTTTCTATTTCAAATTTAAGATGAGAGGGTAAAAGAATGCTCAAGAGACTGGAAATGCCCGGGTTCAAAAAGAGGGTTGGGGCAGGGGCACCGAGGAAGGCATCAGACTCCTTACACCCTGGCAATGTGGTTCTCCAACTGTTTTCTAGCCTCAACTCCCTGGTTCCACCCTCCAGCCACCATCAAGGCCTTTCTCTTTTCTGAGAGTAATACACACTTTCTGGAGAGGGCTCTGGCTTCTCATTGCTTGAAAAGAGTCCAAATTGCCCAAAAGTGTGTTTGTCAGGCAGAAGAACTAGACAGTTACAATAGCTGATATATTTTCTTAGTGGTCTATAAGGAATCTGTATAGTACCTCTCAGTTGATTCTTTTGGCAGCCCCAGCTACTATGAACAGAGAAATTGAGGAAACTATAGTTTGCAAAACACTGTATTAGAGGCCAGGTAAGGCTATATTAATCTAGAGACCTTCCAGACTCAGTTCAACATCTACCTACCTTCTCCATAAGGATATTTTCCCAATTCCTGCCCTTTCTTACCTTAAAAAAAAATTACCTTATGTATGGCTCTGGATTTATTTATCTCTGTACGTATTGTACTGCCAGCCCTCTGAAGAACGTAAACTACTTAAAGACACAGATTTTCATTTCTATCTTTGGTCCCTAGAGCCTAGTACAGCGCCTGGCACATAGAGAGCCTTTAATCAATGCTTATTGATTTGAATGAACAATGTAATCTATGGTAGAAAAAACCTAACCCCTGCCCCCATGCAAGCTAGGCTACTTTTTCCTTAAAAGGCATTAAGAACACTTGGTTGACTCAGGTTACTGTCACTGTTTTCCTCATCACCTGAATACAAAACAGCCATGAAGAGCTCCAGGAGCTTTCTAGCTTGGTGGTGGGGACTCAGGTGAGGGATTACTTTACTCTGAATCAAATACAACTGCCCTCAATGTATATCCTTGGATTTTCTGCTCCTGCTAATGGCTAAGTAAATCTTCTTAACTTTTGAATGACGTATAAAGGTTCTAACATTTGATTCCCATCCCAAACCTTAACTCCCAAGAGACTGGTCTAACTCAAGTCAAGCCCAGAACATTCCATAAAACAAGATTATCCCAACCAGAGTGACCATCTTTCCCCATTAGAAGATCCTCTTCTTGAGAGCCTTTCTTCACATTTGCAGAGACGAGCAGTGCCTGGCATACAGGCACTGTATTGCATCTGTTTTCAGATGACATACATGCCTAATAAACATTAGTTGACAGGCTGACTGGCCCTACAGGATGTGTGACTGGTAAATGGGTTGGAGGGATAGCAAGTCACACATAGGTGAGATCCCAGTTCCCATCATCATCGCCAAGTCCATTGCCTAAAATGCCAGAAAGGGCAGATGCAAGCTACCAGCACCATGTGAGGGGCTGGGGAAACCCTGGAGTTGTGTAAAGCAAAGCCATGGCAAACAAAGATGATGCTGGCATTTCATTCTTGTAATGGTATATCTTGTCTAGTCAGCAAATCTGTTGTTACATAAACATCTTTCAACTATTTATTTATTCTGCCAAGGTAGGAAGTCGATTTGAAAGCTTTGGGTCCACATCCAATCACACTGCACCATCCTGAGAGGACATGCTGTCTCTTCCTCCAAGGAAGAGGCCAGACTGGTGCAGAGAGCAGAGCAGAGAGGACAGAATGCCCTTCTCTCCCTCATGTGAAGCATCTGGCTTCATTTCAGTGAACTACATATAGGACTTTGGAGAGAATGAGAGTCAAGAGAAGTTAGCCTAGGCCACCTCCTCATTTTACAGATGAAGAAACTGAGGCCTAGAGAAGCCTTTAAGCTACTCACCCAAAGTCACTCAGCTAGTCAGTGACAAAGCCAAATACTATAATCTCCATTTTCTCATTCCCTGAGTGCAGTCCCTCAAAGAATTACATATTTTTGAGGCTGGGAAGATATATTACAGATCCTCTCCATGACACAGTGAAATAGAGCTCTGGACTTAGAAGGAGGAGGAAGTGGGTTTGAATCCCACACCCTTGACAATTGCCAGCTTCATGGATTAGGCTATTAAGTGGCACAGTGGGTAGAGTGCTGGACCTGGAGTCAGGAAGACTTCAACTGAAAACATATATGAGCTATGTGACTCGGGAAAAGTCATTTAACCCCTGCCTTAGTTTCCACAACTGTAAAATACGGATAATAAAACTGTGAACTCCTTGAAGGCAAGCTAGGACCATATTTTGTGTTCCTTTCATTTCTCCCTCTCTCACACACTTTCCCCTCCTCTACTGGCCCCAATAAGAGGCCAGGAGGCAGCAGAAGGTGGTGGAAGGAGTACTGCATTTGGATTCAGGGTGTACATTCCATCTCTCATTCACACATGTGAGACATTGGGCAGGCCACTTAGTTTCCACATCTGTAAAATGAGGGATTTCAAACTAGTCAGTCAGTAAACATTTATGAAGTTCCTACTGTGTGCCAGGCACTGTGCTAAGCACTAGGGATACAAAAAGAGGCAAAAGACAGTCCCTGCTCTCAAGGAACTTACTGTTTAATGGGGGAAGGAGCAACATACGAATAAATATGCACAGGATAAATATGAAATAATTAAGAGAAGGAAGGCACTACAGTGAAGACACATTGGGAGAGGCTTTCTGTAGAATATGGATGGAATTTTAGTTGGAATTTGAAGAAGCCACAGAAGGTGGAGGTGAGGAGGGAGGGCATTTTAAGCATGGGGGCTGAGAGCTGGAGGGTCTTTATGGTGGAATACACAGAAGGCTTATGTCATAGGTTAGAAAAGCATGTGGTGAGGTAGACTTCGCCTCTCGGCTCTTTTTCCTCCCCTCATTTTGGGACCAATCCACCTTCCCCAGTAGAAAAGCGAGAATTGCTTTAACTCTCAAAATTCCAGAGAAGTCTCTCATTTGGGGAGGATTCCAATTCACTTCCACTCCCCCCCAAAAATCAATTCCCTCTAAGAGAAGAGAGCAGGGGCAACAGGATGCTTCCCTTCCCATCACCAATTTTTTCCTTCATTTTCTCTCATCCTTTTCACTTCTGCAATTTCTATCTTGGGCTCTTCTCCCTCCCACTTCCAAGGGGTTCTGTTTTGTGTTGGATTTGCTTGCCTTGTTTCTTATTGAAAAGACAATGCCCCCAAACCAGAAAATGAATAGGAAATGAGGGGAAAAGAGTATGGAGTAAGGCATGAGGAGACAGGAAAGGTAGAAGGAGGGGGCTAAGTTATAAAGGGCTTTGAATGCCAAAAAGAGGATTCTGTATTTGCTCCTGGAGGCAACTGGGAGTTACAGGAGCTTCCTGAATGGAAGAGTGACATTATCTGACTTGCATTATAGGAAAATCACCATAGTGACTGAATGAAAGGAGATTGGATGAACTGGGGAGACAGACCTGAGGCAGGCAGACCCACCAACATAATATTGCAATAATCCAGGTATGAGGTGATGAGGGCTTGTACCAAGGGGGTGGCAGTATTAAAGGAGAGAAGGGGTGTATTCAAGGGATGTTACAAAAGTGAAATTGTTGCCTTGGCAACAGATTGCATATAGGAGTGAGAGACTGGAAAGAGTCAAGGATAACACTAGGTTGTCAGCCTAAGGGATGAGAGGATGGTGCTGCCCTTTACAATAAAAAGGAAGGTGGAGGAGGAATTCGGGGGAAAGATAATGAGTTGCTTTGGACATGTTGAGTTTAAGATGTTTACTGGACATCCATTTTGAGATGTCTGAAAGGCATTATGAAAAGCTCTCTGAAAGGAGATGTGAGATTGGAGATCAGCAGAGAGGTTGGGGAAGGACAGATAGAACTGAGAATCATCACATCCATGGGAGCTGATGAGATCATCAAGTATAGGGAAGGAAGAAAGGAGGGCCCAGGACAAAGCCTTGTGGACCACCTAAAGTTAGAGGGTGTGATTTAGATGAGCAGACTCAGTGGGATTGCTCAGATAGGTAGGAGGAGAACCAGGAAAGAGGGATGTTTCAAAAACCTAGAGAGAAGGGTGTGTCAGAGAAGACAAAGATATCAACAGTGTCAAAGACCGCAGAGAGATCAAGGAGAAAGAGGACTGAGAAAAGGCCATTGGATTTGGCAATTAAGAAATGACTGGTAACTTTGGAAACTTGATGGCCTGCAAGTGCCTTCCATATTTAAAGCTATGATCTTCTTAACAACAAATATCTTTCGATTAATTAGATCAATTGATAGAGTCCCCTTTATCTGGACAGGTGGTAAGTGATAACAGATGTGGAGAGAATTCACAAGTTAGACCTTTTGGCCTGGGTGATGGTCCAGGTAGGGAAGTTCATGGGCTAGTTTCAGAGACATCAGTGCCAGGTCCTGTTTAGCTTAACTGGTACAAGCAATCAGGATCTTTTCCTCCTCACAGGGACCTGTGACTTCAGTCTATTGAATGAATAGTCCAAGACCTTAAGGAACTCGGTGGTGTAGAAATGGCATTGGATTTGGAATTGAAAAAACTGAAGTCTCATTTTGGGCTCTGTCAGAATCTGCTGGTTATCTCCTCCAACCTGAACAGGAAATATGATACCATACTATTAGCAATTTCTAGCCTGCAGTCTGTGCCAAGAATAAATCATAGGATGACTTTTCAGTGAAGATATGCACCCACATGTGACACATACATAATGAGAATAGATATATCAGATCAAGATGATCTCACATTCTGTAGACTACAAAAGCAAAAATGCTTCAGTGGTGATATGATTTAAAATAAGGGAAAATATATATTTTTTGGCTGAAATTTATATTAGCAAAGTTTCCTACCCTCAAGGGGTGGCATAATAAATGAGTACTGGACTTGGAGTCCTCAATACTAATTAGATGCTTCCTAGCTGTGTGAAACCTCATCAAGTCTATTAACCTTTCCATGCCTCAGTTTCCTCATTTGTAAATGAACATAAGAACAGCTCCCATTCACAGAGTCATTGTGAGAATCCACGATAATATATGAATGCACTTTGCAAACCTTATAACATCACAGAACCGCCAGCCATGGCTACCATTATCTTCCTCGAAACACTCTAAAGTAGGAGAGTTACTCTGGCAATAGTACGTCACATTTCACTTCTTTGAGCCTTAGTTTTCTCATCTGGCTTTTGTTTTTTGTTTGTTATTGGCAGGCTTTTTTTTTGGTTTTCTTTTGGGGGGGGTCTAGATATGACTTCAACCATGTAAGGGGATCTCGGTATGGAAATGACATCTGCAATTTATGTCTCAGGGACATGCTGTCAGCATGTGTGTCAGAGGAGGGACTTGTACCTTATCTAGAATAAAAACAGTAAGATAGATATCGGGTGTCCCCCAAGTTGTTGGGCGCTTTCTAGCTTTAATGCCCTAAAGTGCATAGGAATTTTTTGGGGAGGGTCAGCCTGCATTTGTAGCGCCTGCCTCACAAGACTGCCATCAAGATCAAATGAGGTGATCTGTGGAAAGAAGGTTGCAGATCTTTAATAAAGCCCCACAAAACCTCACATGGCATTGTTATCATTATTAACATCACTATTGTCTTTTTCACTGGAGTTGACAACGACAGCCCAAGGACAGACTGCTCTCTGGCCACATCTGCCTATTATCTTTCCTATTTGGTGGCCCACTATAGATAGGAGGGATCAAATTACTGCTTACTGTAACTGAAGGAAACTCTTAGGAGGTCAGCTCATCTTCCTTGTGCTCTCAGAAGCATTTTGGAGTTACACGTAGAATAATGATCATATAACAATATAATAGCACTTCCATAGGGCTTTAAGTTTGGCCCCACCCAGGATAAGCTGAGCACTAGAAACTCATCATCGTGGGAACTGCTTCAACCTTGGCACTCACACTTCATCAGTATCCTCCCCATTGCTTCTGCCTCTCTATTTGCAGGGCTGGAGGGTGGAGCAAAAAAAAATCCCTCCCATTCCCCCCCTTTAATGGCAGCCAAGTCTTCATTTGCCACCAGCTGCTCTGCATCATCTTCATCGTGTTCCTCCAGCTGAGGTGCCCCCTCTTTCCCTCTTTCAGCTGCCTTTTGGGTATCATTTTTCCCCATAAGATTGTAAGCTCCTCGAGGGCAGGAACTTTTTAAAAAATTTCTAGGCACCTAATAAATGTTTATCTTTTATCACTTTATAAAAAGTATCTCATTTGATCTGCACAATAACCCTGGGAGGTTATTATTTTTCCCATTTTATAGATAAGGAAACTGAGGCTGAAAGAGTTTAAATTCCCAGAGTCATGAAGTTAATAAACATCTAAGCCAGGATTTGAACACAGGTTTTCCTGACTCTATGCCCAGTGCTCTACTCACTGTACTATCCATGGGTTTCAGAAAACAAACAAACCCTAAAGCAATAGCAGATAAACCTGAACAGTATTCTTTATGGTAAGTAAGGAGGTAAAAGACCTATGTCAAAGGGATGACGTGCAAACATCCTTTTTCATGGGATAACTTTATCCTCTCAGAGTAAGATAAAATAAAATTTCCCTGTCCTTTTAGGTCCCCTCTATTTCTGCTAACCATGCTTTACTACCATGGGACTTTGGCTAAGGGGAGGTGAGGGTGGGAGAGGGACAGAACTTTCCTTATCTGTAAAATCAATGTATCAATGGACTCTAAGGTCACTTTCTATCTCCAAACCCTAGGATCTTCTGGGTAACATACATGCATACATACACATGTGTGTGTTTATTAGGCAATTCTGAGGGAGTAGAGTGAAGCACCCCTCCAAAGTAGAGAATGTCTACAATCATCCATTCACCATTTGGAGAATGAATACCACAACCCCAGTATGATTATCACCAAACCAAGGAGAGGCAGGAGTGGAGGTAGTGCGGTGGGTGATATGGGATATACTTACGGGTTGCATTGACCCAGGCTTTGAATGTATTACTAATATAATGTTCTTTATAAAGGGAACCTGACCCTGAAATGGGAATATGCTAAAAGCTAAAGTCAACCCTTCAGTATAGTTCAGACTATCACTAGAGCTTTGCCTTTAAGTATGGAACCCTAATAAAGGCAGCTGGTGGCCTAGTGGATGGAGCTCTGGGCCAGGAATCAGGAACATCGGGGTTTAAATCAGGCCTCATACACTTACCAGTTGTGTAATCTTGGACAAGTCACTTGAACTCTGTTTGCTTCAGTTTCCTCAACTGTTAAATGGGGATAATAACAGCCCCCACCTCCCAGGATTATTGTGAGATCAAAGAGGATCATATTTGTAACATGCTTGGCACAGCACAAGGCACACAGTAGGCATTAATGAAATACTTGCTCCTTCTCCTCCCTCTCTCCAACAATGAGGGGAAAAAAAAACAACATTTATTTTAAAACAATAAATTAGCAAAGGAGTGGAAAACAAATTCCAAAAGGAAAAGTTAAATAACTTGGATTCATTTAAGCTGGTAGAGAAATTTCTCATCTGAAAAATGAGAATTCTGGACTAGAAAACACCTAAGATTCTTCCAGCTTGGAATCTATGATTCTAAGAGTGACCTGATAACTGTTAGCCAGTCAATGAGCATATATTAGGTGCCCTCTATGCGACTGGCTGGGATACAAAGAAAGACAAACACAGGCCCCGGCCACAAGGAGCTCACAACCTGGAGGGGAAGAGAATATACAAATGACCAGAGTACAAAACCAAGATATGTGCAGGCAATAATAACGTGCCTTCAAGAGTCTGGGGGAAAGGGTTCCTTGAAAGGCAGTGCTCCAGAATGCTGACCTCACACTGCATTCCTTTGCCCCTAAAGAAACAAGATGAATGGCTAAGCTGCAGAAAGAGATTAAGGCAGAACTAAGGAACAACCGAAGTGTTCTCTGTCTTTAGTTGCTGCTATTAGCGGATCCAACAAGGGTTGACTAAGCAAGCTATTTCTTTTCTTAATTTTATTTTTTCCAATTATATGTAAAGATAGTTTTTTTCAACATTCACTTTTTGTCAAATTTTGAGTTGCAAATTTTTTCTCCCTCCCCCTCTCCCCAAGACGGCAAGCAGTCTGATACAGGCTATCCATGTAAACATATTCCCACATTAGTCATGTTATGAAACAAGAAACAGAACAAAAGGGAAAAGCCACGAAAAACAGCAAAAAAGTGAAAATAGTCTTAAGCAAGCTGTTTCAGTGAAGTTGAATAACCTCCAATTACGGAAAACTTGAAGAATAGAAGACCAAGTTTTCCTTTATGGATGGTTTAGTGACTAAACTTTATGACTAAATCAATGACTAAACTTTAGTCATTGATTGTACTTAACTGTCTGGAAGAGCTCGCCTCCAGCCATAGAGCACAGAATGAATCCGTAACTAGCATTTGTATGACATTGTTAGGTTTGTGAAACGTTCCGCTTATGTTAATTGGTTGGCTGGTTGTTGTCTTTCCTTCTGGAAGAGGACCAGAATGACATCACCATGATAAAGTGAAATTTCAGTGGATCCAACTGTGGCTGATCAGACCAGTATGAGCTCGGAATGCTTTACCACAGATTGGGCACAGATAGTCCTTGTGAATATTTGGGGTGGATATCCCAAATTTGTGCATTCTATGTTTTCTTTGTGCTGTCTCAATTCTGCTTTGCTTACAGAGCACAGCACCCTTTCTCTGATGTGGACATGGCATGTTGAGCGGTCCTGTGCCAATGTCTCCCATGTGGCACAGTCAAATCCAAAGTTCTTGAGAGAGACCTTGAGAGTATCCTTGTATCGCTTCTTCTGACCACCATGTGATTGCCTGCCCCATGTGAGTTCTCCATAAAATAGTCTTTTTGGCAAGTGCACATTTTGCATTCAAACAACGTGGTCAGCCCATTGGAGTTGTGCTCTGCAAAGCATAGTTTGAATGCTTGGCATTCACTAATTCGCTAATTACTGTTAATTAATAGAATACTAAACTGGCAGAGTAAGATTATCTATTGATAGGTGTTGAAGTGGAAAGAGTTCTAGGCTTGAGGAAGACCTGAATTCATATCCAGCTTCAGACAGGAGGCTCTGTGACCTTGGGCAAGATACTTAACCCAGTTTGCCTCTGTTTCCTCATCTATAAAATGAGCTACAGGAGAAGCAAATTGCAAACCATTCCAGTATCTCAAGAAAACCCTCAAAATGGAGTCATGAAGAGTCAGATATGACTAAAATGACGGAAAAAGTGCAATAAGTTATAGTCCTTACTGTGCCTCTTAATGCAGTGGGACTATGAGTAAATCAGGCAGCTAACTTCTCTGAACCTCACTTTCTCTACCTGTAAAATGAGTTTTTTAATACCAGTTCTGGCTGCCTGATTCAGTTGTGAAGGTCAGTAGCTAGCTAGCATGTGAAAACCAAAAGGAGATATGGATAAAGATCACTTTTTCCCACAGATATTAACCTACCATATTGTAACAGGAGAAAGAGTGTGGTGTTTTCTAGAGAATTAAGTCAAAATGAAATGCCTTCTGGGAAAACAGCTACTGATTGATAGAATCTGAGCTCAGCCAGGCCTGTGAAAGTTAAAAGATCATCTGAGAAGGGCCAAAATTCAGGGTCTGTGGACTTAAGAGATGCATTGTTTTCCCATGTATCTTAATCCTGCGGTAAAGGTTCAAAGCTGTGCCTTAGAAAGATCTGTCAAGAAACCCTAAACTGCCTATCCTTCTGCCCACAGAGCAAAGAAATGTCTACTTGAAGACACAGTTAGTTATCTTTGGAGAAAAAACTTTGGTTACTTGGGAGGAAAAATGTTTCTGTCTTCCTTTAAATTCATATAGCAATGGCAAATTTGTGCATAGGACTGTACTGACATTGAGATGCAGGTTTATGTGAAATCTGCCTGATTCAGGGCTGAAAGGAACTGATGACTTTCCTTACCAAATGGCCCTAAAAAGCCCTGCCTCTGCTAACAGCCTCGAAATCCTCTCACCGTCAGAATGAGAATTACAGAAGCCATTTAGTCAAACCCGTTCCCCTTGAGCATTCTCCCTACAACAAACCCGCAGAGTTACCATTCACATTTTGCTTGATGACCCAGAGAGGACTATTTGAAATAGTGCTTCATTCCTGAAGGCTAAGAAATATTCTTTTTCCTAACAGCTAACTATTCCTCTCTGCAACCTTCGCCCTTGGTTCTTCTGCTCTCTTGGGGCAAACATGATGAGTCCAATTCCTCCTTCCGCAAGATGACCCTACCCTTCAAATACGTGAAGACTGCTATAACAGAAGCTCTACCACCCAGTCTCCTGTTCTTCTCTAGGCTGAATACCCCTGGATCCTTCAACCAATTATCCTACGGCAATGACCGGAGGTCCTAGTGGCTCTTCTCTGGAAGCTCTCCAAGTTATCCATTCCTTCCCCTAAATTGTCCTCCATTCGTAGACACTGAATTTGATTAGGTTATTGCTTGGTTCAGCAGCTTAAATGTTGGTCACATAAAAATAAGCAATTTACAACAGATATGTTCCTGAAAAGATGTAATGAAAACTGACCATTGGAATGCCATTTAAATTTTGAAGACATTTTCTTGATTTTTCTTTAATTATTATTTGGCAGTTGTTCTTAATGGTCCTTCTGATTATTGGAATTCCTGTTCAGTCAGTCAAAAAACAAACATGTATTAAGTACTTACAGTATGGTCAGGCATTGTGCTAAATGCTGGGGATATAAAGAAAGGAAAAAAAAAAAACATGGTCTCTTCCCTCAAGTAGTTCACATTCTACTGGGGGAGGCAATATCCAAATAATCTTATATAGATGATATATACAGGGTAAATTGAAGATAATCTCAGAGGGAAGGCATCATGTAAATTTAAAAGTGCTAGGAAAGACTTCTTGCAAAAGGCAGCATTAAGATTTAAAGCATGTTTCTTAAGGGTGAGAAGACATAGGCATATCCCCAGTACCCAGGAAAAGACTGAACATTAGTGAGAAAGTGGGGATGATAGGGCAAACTACTAGAGAAGATGAGACAGAAGGGGATCAAAAGTGTATTTAGAGGGGTTTGCCTTGGCCAAGAGTAGGGTTGCCTCCTCCAGGGAGCCAGGGGTGAAAGAGATAGCAGGCACTTCAGTGGTGTGAGATGAGAAGGGGGAGCTCTAAGTGAATGGCCCTAAGTTTTTCAGTGAGAAAAGAGGACAGCATAGAGTTGAACTGGTTCCCCAAGGGCTTAGGATGATGGGAAATGGAGGAGACTGTAGTTGGGTCAGGGATGAGTAGAAAGGCACCTCAGAAGCTATCTGATCTAAGTAGTACCTAGCCAACCTAACAATTCCTTCTATGGCATACCCAAAAGTGGTCATCCAGCTTTTGTTTAAAAACCTTCTGTGCTGGGAAACTCATTACCTTCCAAGGCAGCACATTCTACTTCCTGACAGCTCTTATTATTAGCATGGTTTTTCTTTCTGTATCTTGAACGCATTTAGCTATTTACACATGGTCTCCTCCATTAAAATGTGTGCTCCTTGAGAGTGGGGAGTGTTTTTACCTTTCTTTGTATCCTTGGGGCTTAATACAGTGCCTGACACATAGTAAGTGATTCAGGAATGTACTCTGATCTATCTGATTGACATCCAGCCAAAATTTGCCTTGGTAACACTCACCCATTGATCTTCCTTCCCAGTCAAAATGAACAGCCTAATCCTTCTTCCGCATACCAACCCTTAATATCATCAAGACATCTATCACATACCGTACCTCCTCTCACCCACTTCTCTTTATATGTTCAATTAACCATATGGCATTATCTTGAAGACTTTCACCAATCAGGCTGTGTTCATGTGGATGCTCTCCAGCTTGACCACGCTGATCCTAAAATGAGGCACCCAGAACTGAACACGATACAACAGATTGACCAGAGCAGAGGGAAGCAGGACTATCCCTTCTCTAGTCTTGGACACAACATCTCCCTTAGGGCAGCCTAAGTCTAGGTTAGCTTTCTTAAGCTATAATCAATCATACTGCAGTCAAGTTTGCCATCTACTAAGACCCCTAAGACTGTCTGGCCATTCCATCCCCATCTGGTACTGAACAAGCTGTTAAAACTCAACTCTAAGACTTTACATATAGTCTATTGTCCTTGATATTTTGGTGTGAGAAAGTAAAAATCAACAGATTCTGTCTACCACACCAATGAATGAGTGAAAAGTTGTAAAATCCCCTCTAGGTTATGCCTTCTACAAAACACAGGTTCATTGCAGAACTAAAAATTCATTTAAGCAGGTAGTGAGTCTGAGCAGTCTAAAGTGCTCGATTTTGGCTTCAGTCTCTCCAGAGGCTTCTAATCCCACTGTTGCCAGGGTGGACATACTCAAGAAACAATATAGAGTAAAATGGGCAGAACCAAGAGAATATCATACACAGTAATAGCAATACTGTTTAAAACGTGAACTAAGTCATTTTGAGTATTATAAACTCAAGTCAACTGCAAAAGACACATGAAGGAAGATGAGAAGCACATTCAGAGAAAGAAGTGATTAACAGAAATACGTACAGTGTGGTTTTATTTATATATGTGTGTATACACACACACACACACACAGATGTTAGGGTCTGATGGCAGCCTTCTGTTCTAGGGCAGAGTGGGGAGCGGGAGAGGAAGAAAAAGCGCACAGCCAAGAACAAAAGAAAACTTAGAAGGAAGCACAGAAAAGCAGGGTAGCTTTGGAAATGGTGTCTGGTAATTATCACAGAGTTTTGCAAAATAAGTAAATGGCATGAAATGGAAATACATGGTTTTATACTGAATTCTCTTTCTGTCTTGTGCTGACTACATGGGAATGTTCTTTTTTTCCCCTTTTGTATTTAAGTTCAAAATAAAGAAATTAAATTTTTTTAAAAGTTCATTTAGCAATGGGGCAAATTCTGAACCCATATCAAAGTACTAGAGAAAATCAGTCCTCAGCTTCTAAATTGTGCTAAGTCACTGTAATCAAAGGCTGTCATGTAATACCCAGCCAACTTACATCATGCAATGAGCAGAGTCTTTGTTTCAAACTCCCATTAGAGTTCGTTTCAAAAATAAAGCTTCAGGAGAGAATGGAACAGAGTTAGGCAGATCTCCAGTTTAAATGGGTCATGTTCTATATGTTGATTTGAAAATGTCCAACGAATTTTTCTACAAAAGCCTATTTAACCCATGATATAGCTGAAATAGTATACATTTCTTTCCCATTCATGGTTAAAAAAAATGGACATGAGGTCTAAAAAATGAAGACTCTACCTCCCCTCTATCTCCTGCACTACTCTGAGTTTCTCAGTAGCACTAATGAGAGGAGAAATATTAGGCTCCTGAAACACTACTCATTCTCAAGGGCAGGCAGGGGTGCCCCCAGTCAAGAAGTCCATGGGTAACTGCAGGGTTCCTTAAACTTGGATGGGGAAAAGATTATATCTTTATTTTCATTAGCCACTAATGGGATTTAGCATTTCCTTCAACTATTTAAAAACGTGATTATGAGAAAACGTTGCCAAGGAGTTCATGATGGAAAGAGTTAAGAGCCCTTGGTCTAGGGTTTTGGGGAACCCCTTTCCATAAGCTATTTTTTTAAGGATTCATGTCTACTTTGAACGTTCCTAACCTTTGGAAATGATTTGCTAATCAGCTAGGAGGGCTGTCCTTGGAGACAGAAGATCTGAATTTCTCACAGGATTAGAAATTAGAGTTTATTAATTATTAATCAGAGACACATTAATCCAATGCCTTCATTTTCAGATTGAGGAAATGGAGTGGGGAAAGGGAACTAAATGACAACTCCACCAGGTAGCAAGTATAAGAGGTAACATTCGAACTCAAGTCCTCTACTCCAGAGCCAGTGTTCTTTCCGGAGTTCTAGCCTTTGATACTTACAGTTTCGTAACCATAGGTAAAACACTTGACTTCTCTGAAGCTCAGTTTCCTACTCTATAAAATGGGGATAACAATAGCTGCGATACCTACCTCATAGGTTCCAGTGAGGTCCTGTCTGCCAAGTGCTTGACAAATTTTTAAGTTCTCAGTCAGTATCAGTTATTATTATCATCACTGATTGCATGACTCTGAGTTGATTACCTTTCTACTTCCACAGGGGCAACTAACTTTCTAAGATAAATAAGTGCGGAGGCAGTGGGAACTGCACTAGAAGAGGAACTGTCTTGATAAAAGTACCCCACACAAATGAAATCATGAGTCCAGTAAGATGATAGGTAGCCCTAGAAATGGATAGAGATAAGGAGGTTCCTCCCCAGGGCTAATCACAGATTTTCAGCTGGATAGGACCTCAGTAAGCATCTCCTCTAAACTTTTCATACAGAGGCAGACAATGAGATAGATGCCCACACGTCATGTTCATGATGTTCGGTTGTTTTCAGTTGTGTCTGACTCTTCATGGCCCCATTTGAGTTTTGTTTTGGTTTGTTTGTTTTTGGAAGGTTTGTCATTTCTTTCTCCAGCTCATTTTACAGATGAGGTAATTGAGGCAAACTGGGTTAAGTGACCTGCCCAGGTCACATAGCTATTAAGTGTCTGAGGTCACATTTGAACTCGGATCTTCCTGCCTCCAAGTCTGGCACTCTATCCACTGCACCACCTAACGGCCCACCCAAGGCCATCCAACTAATAAAAAGTAGAGTCAGGATTTGAACCCAGGTTCTTATCCAGTGCCTGTTTTGCTACATCAAGCTGACTGAATATTCATTCAGTACCGCTAAGTAAACATAAAGATACTCTCAGAGGATCATGAGTTCTTCATGATATGAGGTATTTTGTTAGGGGAAGCCTTAAATGAAGTCATCATTATTAACTAGCTCTTTTATTACTTTGCCCTCGTTTCACACTGTGATTTTATCAGTGCAGGTACTCTCTCAGCGCACAGACATAGCCTCTGACCTCATTCAAATTTAATAAGAGGCTTCCGAAAGCTGTTGTGACTGTGTGATTTACCACGATGAGGCCAAGCAGCTGATGAGTAGGTTCTGAATTTGGCTAGGCTGGTGCTCAGGCAACAGTCCCACAGCCCCTTGCTCAGCCTATGCATGAAGGCTTTCCTTCTGGTGAAGATCTCCAGGACTTGGCCTCTGCTAGCATACTAACGTTGATGGGAAAATGGGGCTTCCCCAAGTCTGAGGTGACGAAGGTGTAAATGAGAAGCATAGGGTACTGGAGGGAGAAGGTCATGCATGAGAATTAGGGTCGCAGCTGTGGGAAGGAAGGAAGGAAGGAAGGAAGGAAGGAAGGAAGGAAGGAAGGAAGGAAGGAAGGAAGGAAGGAAGGAAGGAAGGAAGGAAGGAAGGAAGGAAGGAAGGAAGGAAGGAGGGAGGGAGGGAGGGAGGGAGGAGGGAGGGAAGGAAAGAAGGAAGGAAGGAAGGAAGGAAGGAAGGAAGGAAGGAAGGAAGGAAGGAAGGAAGGAGGGAGGGAGGGAGGGAAGGAAGGAAGGAAGGAAGGAATTCCTCCACCCTTGACTTCCTCGCTGTTGACCATAATATACCATTCTTGTAGGGCAAATCCTCAATTCTAAGGAATTTGAGAACTTCCTCAGCCCCTACTTCTCCATCTGGCTAAATGCTGTGGAGGAAGTCATGGAACTATGCTGACAACAAACAAACGTTATAGAACTGCAACGGGTGATCTTTGCTATTTCTGTGAAAATCTTTTGATTTAATTATTTCTTAGTGACTCCCTAAGTACTTCCCCCACAGCAGCAGTTTCAGCCCCACCCTGCTCAGTGGATGACCTTCCAATCTACTGCATTGGGAAGTCAGAGGTCACCAGTCAACTCCCTCCTCTACACTCCTTCCTCATCTGCTTCTCCTGGTCTCCTGTCTACGTCTCCCAACTCTGGCCATTTTCAATTGCCATTCCATCTCTCGTGGCTCTTTCCTACTGAAATCATTGATTCAGGTCCCCTGGATCTATCAGTCATCACCCATCTCCTCCTTGACTGCAGTCTTTCCTTCTGTATTGGATGATGCTTTGTTCCTTTCTAGGTTAAGTCAAAATGAAACCAAACAAAACCACAAAACGCTGCGAAGACACATTTACTCCTCAAACCATTGGTATCTGGTCCTCCATCCCTACTACTATTCCAGTAAAATTTCTCTCTCTAAGCAGACTGAGTTGCCAAACCCAAATTTCAAGGTCTTCTCTCAGTCCTTATCTTCTGTCACCCAGACTCTTCACCCTGTTTGGAACACTTCTTCCAACCAGAAGGCAGCAGGTAGGTGGTGCAGTGGAGAGAGCACAGGCTTGGTATCAGGAAGACCTGAATTCAGATCTGATCTCAAGACACTGATGAGCAGTGTGACCATGAGTAAATCCCTTTACCCTGTTTGCCTCCATTTCCTCATCTGTAAAATGAACTGGAGAAGGAAATGGTCAACCACTCCAGTATCTCTGCCAAGAAAGCTCCAAATGGGATCACACCAGAGTCAGACACAACTGAAATGCCTGAACAATAACCACTTCCTGAGAACTGAGGATATTTAAGCTGGAGAATTGAAGATCAGAGGAGTGTGTATTTCAGATGGCAAGGCATGATATCAACTATATGAAGAATTCTCAGAAGAAAGAGGTACTGAATGCCTCTGTTAGTCCCCAGAGAGTTGAACCAAGAGGGAGTTAGGTAGGTGACAGAGTGGATAGAGGGCTGAAGAAGACCTGAGTTCAAATTCAGCCTCATGCATTTACTAGTTGTATAACTCTGGGCAACTCACTCAAACTGTTTGCCTCAGTTTCTTCATCTGTACAGTGGAGACAATAAGAGTGCCTAACCCCCAGGGTTTCTATGAGGGTCAAATGAGAGAATATTTGTAAAGCACTTAACACAGTGCCAGGCACATGTTAAGTGCTATGTAAATGCTGGCTATTATCATTATTATTAACCAAGAACAATGGGTAGAAATGATAAACTGATAAATGTAGGCTTTGCATAAGGGAAAATTTCTTAACACTTAGCTCTTCAACAGTAGGTTGGTCTGCCTAGTAGGGAATGCAAAGAGAGGGTTCTCCCAGTGAGGGAGGTCACTCCACAGCAACTGGAAGACTCCTTATCTGTGTTGCTGAGGGGATCCCTGTGCAGATGATGAAACCTCATCACAGGGACTGGTTCGCTTAGCTGGCTTCCAAGGTCCCTGATATCTTGTGATTCTGTTAGATCCCAGGAAATCACAAACTGCTTACTTAGCCAACTCCCTGGCCTATTTTAAGTGTCTGTTGTGGTGAATTCTGAGGTCTCCAAAACAAATGATGTTCATTCAGTTCAAATAGGGCAGTTGGAAGAAAACTGGGACAAACATCCAGTCTCGAGGCGAATACATTCTGGGACTCCAGCAATGCCATCACCTGAAACCTTCACTAAGCCAACCAGTGCTGGAGCCAACGAACAAATCAAGAAGGCCCCCTGGCACTGAGAAATCACAGGGATGCTCTACCTCACCCTGGAAAAGAATGCTACCACCCAAAGCTGCTGTGAGAATCAAGTAAGATGATGATGTCTAGAAAGCGCCCTTTGAGCTACCAGTGCCCTGCCTCAAAATGCTGCCCAGTCCCATAGCCCCGGGGAAAGCCCCCAACCTCCCAAAAAATGCCCACAGTGAACTCGAGAACAACCAGCAGGGTCTCTGGAACAGTAAGGCACTTCTTGAACAACAGTTTACCCCCAATGGTCTCAACTAACTGCCATCACCCCTTCTGTGGTTCAGATGGATTGCCCTAACTTCCAGCCAAGCCCTCTGCCATTAGGGGCCAAAGCCAACTCCCTGAACATTACTGAGTGCCTGATCTGAGAGTGGCTCTGTGCTCTAGACCAATAAAGTCCAGCTCCTGCCCTAAACAAATGCAGTCAGTGAAAGAATCATCCATATATTCATTTTACATCAAAAACCTGCCAACAGCCCATGCAGTATTTCTTAGGCTGGCAAGGCGTTGAGTGACTTGAGTGTTGAGCTAGGAAGACTCGAGTTCAAATCATGCCTCAGTGAGTTGGCCAACTAGCATTTATTAAATGCCAGCTAGTGTGGGGCAGCCAGGTGGCACAGTGGATAGAACACTGGCCCTAGAGTCAAGAGAACCTGAATTCAAATGTGACCTCAGACACTTACTAGCTGTATGACCCTGGGCAAGTCACTTAACCTCCATTGCCTCCAAAAATAAAAAATAAAAATAAATGTCTACTCTATGCCAGGCACCATGCTAAGCACTGAGGATATGAAGAATGGAAAAGACTATCCTTGTTCTCAAGGGGCTACAGTCTAACAAGGGAGACAACCAGCAGATCACCATGTGCAAACAAGGTATACTCAGGATAAATTGGAGGTGATCAACAGACTCTAGCTATGTGACTCTGGGGAAGTCTCAGTTTCCTATCTGCAAAATGGAAATAATTATAATAGTTCCTCCTTCACAGAGTAGTTACAACATCAAATGAGACAACATCTGTAAAGTGATCTGCAAACCTCAAAGGATTATATGAACGCTAGGTATTGTTATTACCGAAACATTAAAAAGCTATTTACTTAAATACAAGAACATGGAGCTTAGTTGAAGCAGAAATGTAATAAGATGTTTATGGGTTGAGGGTTAAGGGTGGGGGACAATGAACTGCAGTATCTACCCTTGGGAAGCTTGTAATAAGGGTTAAGGGGTTGAGAGGAGGTAAACAAACATCACTAAGATGCAGGAATTGACAAAGGCCATAAGAAAGGGGTGGAGCTTCAGAGGTAAGTGTAGATCCTGGAGGGCTTCACAGTGGAGGTGTGAACTCAACTGAGCTTTGGAGTTTTTCCAAGGCAAAGATATCGGAAGGAACAGCATGAGCAAAAGCACAGAGGACAAGGAAGCAGGAGACTGGAGTAGAAGGAGCAGTCCCAAGATCATAGATGGCAGGTCAGAAGGAACCTTAGAGGACATCTAGTCCAGGGCTTTATGAAGGGAAGTAATTTACTTTGGGTGAAATTCAAGAGGATCACAGGGGCTAAGGCTAGAAAGATAGGGTTTGGCTTAAAAGGGCCTTGAATGCCAGGTCCAAAATGGTGGGCTTTACCGTTGTAAAATGACTGGAATTTTGGAGCAGGGCAGAGATATGTTGATACCTTACACAACACTTTGCCATTTCCTCAGGAATTTGCCATTTTAAAAAAAATCTCTAACAGAGAAGGCAGATACTAATGTTCTCTACTTTGTAGATGGGGAAACTGGGGCTCAGAGAACTCAAGTGACTTATCCAAGGTCACACATCTAGTTCATAGAAGAGCTGAGATTGAAGCTTTTAATATTATACTTGAAGAAAATTGGTCTTCCACAAGTGTGAAGGTGTGTGTGTGTGTGTGTGTGTGTGTATTTGGTAGAGGGCAGGGGGGAACTGAAGAATGACAAAGATAGAAAGCAGAAATACTCAAAGTACTATTATAATAATAAAGGCAAGAAGCAATGAGGGTCTCTGAGCCAGGGTGGTGATAACAAATATAATCGAAGATTATCGGAATGGATTTGATGAATATGTTGGAGATAGGATGGAAAAGAAGATAAAACTAAGTGAGAGAAGTCTAAGCCTGGGAAAATGACAGAGCAATCAATAGAAATAAAGAAATTAGGGCCAGGTATTGGGTTTTGGGTGGTGGAGGGTGGAAGGACAGGGAGACTAAAAAGATAGATCAGAGAAATCAAGCAGTTTACCAGCATTTCTATTATTTGAATCTATTTCATTTGGTTATGGGGGAGAGGGGAATATGTTCTGTTTTTACATCATCCTCATTCTAATACTCATATCCCTCCAACTCCACCCTCACCCAAAGGGACAGCTCAGTTAAAAAGAATAAGAGATTTTTGGTTTGTTTTTTTTAAAGTGATTCTGGAAAACCAGCCAAAACCCAAGGCGGACAGTATATGCAATGTATTTATCTCTGTTTTAAGAAATTAACATCACTGAAATTGAGAGGCTTCTCATCATTTTTTGTCAGGTACATCTGTTTCTGGTTCTTTATAACTTCTGTCTCATAATCAGCCAATCCATGACATGGCATAACCCTGCCACAAAAACCACTCCTTGGTCTCCCACGTTATTTCTGACATCTATCAGCACCTAATTGTTATGTGACCCCAGCACAGTAGTAGGTGGGTCACCAACAGAGGATGATTAAGTCGGCTACCTGCTCTCTCCTGGAGTTTCGGAAACAAAGGCGAACTGCCTCCCATAATTCTTTCTATTGCCCACTGCCAAACTCTCTCCTGCTCTGTCCCATTCACTTAAATCCCAAACAAGTTCAGCAGTACTTGTAAGTTCTTTCTGCCTTCATTCCATTCTGGTTGTTGCAGGCTGACTTAAGCTGGTTGAGCTACAGTAACACCATGTCAGAGTGGCATGATGGTGGCCTACCATTTCAGAGACCAGGTAGGAAACATGGTGGGGATAACTGCAGTAGGCAGGGCAGTGCTGTTAGAAGGGGGCTTGTCTCTAGGGCAGGGGACAACCTCATTTTTGTGCCATAGGTCCCTACTGGCAGCCTGGCAAATATCCATAGCGAAGGAAACCAAGGAAGTTAAAAATATAGCATGTCCCAAAAGTTTTAGTGCAGTTTTAAGCTTTAATAACTTCAGAAGAATAAATTCTACAAAGTTCCAAAAACATCATTTAAAAGATTAAATTACTTAAATTTGTTTTTTATATCTAGGTGGTTTTTTGGATTTTGATGAATACATTTTTAATGAATTTAATTTCCTGGATGATACTTTCTCAGACTGGTGGATTGGTAGAATGGGCTCTTCTTGGCCCCCCCTCAGTCATCTGATCTACCTGCATGAATGCTTTTCTTGTGGGAGGGTCACATCGAAACCTTGTTCAGTGTTTGATCTTAAGGCTACAATTATCAATGCAATCCTCCTAGTAGTAACTGAGGAAAATGTTTTCAAAGTTCAGATGGTGATGATGGTGACTTTTATTTGTGTAAAAAACTTTTTAATTTAATATAATCAAAATTCTCCATTTGACATTTTATAATGCTCTCTGGCTCTTGTTCGATCCTAAATGCTTCCCTTTTCCATTGATCTGACAGGTAATGTAATAAAATTTCAATAGTTTAAAATTTTAAATAATAAACCTTTCAAATTTGCTTCATAAGTTTGTAGCTTTTCTTCTAAAGTTATTGAAGCTCAAAAGTGCACTAATTGTTTTAGGACATGCTATACAGTTATCAAAATATGATGATGATGAGGATGATGAGGATGGTGAGGATGATGATGATGATGATGAGGAGGAGGAGGATGAGAGGATGATGGTGGTGGTGATGGTGGTGGTGGCAGTGACGGTGGTGGTGACGGTAACGATAACCTCAGGTTAATAACCCTTACACTAGAGAGAGAAATAAAGCTAACCGGTGTGTCTGGAATACAGGGAAGAGAGCACAGCAGATGCTGTCGATGTTCCCTATGCCTGAGCACTGGTGTTTGCCATCATTTTGATTGTTTACATCTCTTAGTGATGATCTTCTGGCCCTAATTTAGTCTCTGCAGAACACGGTTTCAGAACACCCTATTGATAATGAATCAGCAAACATTTATTAAGCAGCTAATATGTGCCAGGCCCCAGCTGACTTGACTTGCTGTGTTGAAGAAAGTTCTAGATCGGAGATAGTCAAGCTTTCTGGAGTGTTCACAGCCCTGTTTTCTAGGGTGCTCATCATAAGAAGGAAATAAGAAAGCAATGAAGTCTATAGGAAACCTCATTGTGCTATTTTCCAGAGAATTTTATTTTAGCATTCATCATTAAAGCATAGTAGGATTTTTGAGCCAAAGGATTATAAATTTAGAGCTAAATGTGATGTCATGGTGAAACCTCTTAGATGCGTTGTCTCTCACACACTGAAAAGTTGAGGGCAGGGATTTTCTCTGCTTTTCTATGTGTATCTTTGCACATGGTATGGACTTAATTCATACTTTTCCATCCATTCATTCAACTCAATTCATTCTTTCATTTTTATTCAGAGGACTCCTTGATAGAATAAATAAATTTTTTTTATTTTATTTATTATTGAATTAATTTATCATGAAAATAAAGTTAATAGAATAAATAAATAAGATGGAACTTATAAAGAACCAGCACCATGTACATAGACAAGAGGCAACGTGATCTCAAGTCCAGCTCCCTTATTCCACAAAGGAAAAGATGGGGACACAGAGGAAAAACTCCCTCGATTTCAGAAGTGTTTGCCAAAAGTCAGAAAAATACATAGATTTCTGAAAACATTTTTAGTTTAGGTCAGCCAACTTTAAGGTAGCTGAAGATAGATACCAAGTCTGGTAAAGATAAAGGGACCAGTCAGAGGCTCTAGTTTCTACATTTCTCTCTATTACCAACACCAAGAGTGTCCTTTACATCACTTCTTCTGATCTCCATGTGAGCACTTGCCCTGTGTGAGTTCTCCATAAAAGACTTTTAGGCAGGTGTATGATTGGCATTTGAATGGCCAGCCCATCATAGTTGCAGAATTGATTGTGTGACATGGGAGACACTGGTCCAGGACCACCCAGCATGGCATGCCCTCATCGAGAAAGTGCTGTGCTCTATGAGCAAAGCAGAATTGAGACAGCTCAAAAGAAATGAGAGATGGGCAAATTTAGAGAATCTACCCCAAATGTTCACATGGACCCTTTATGTCCAACCTGTGGTAGAGCTGATTAGTCTGATCCGCCATAGTTGGACACATTGTAACTTGACTCTAACATGGTTATGTCATTTTGGTCCTCTTCGAGAAAAACAACCAACCAACACCAGCTTATGGCCAAATTTCATCAAAGGGAATACGAACACAAGACCCCAGTCTCCTGCTCCCTCTCTCTCCCAGACCATCTGACCTGCTTCTGGCCCAACCCCTGAGACCATCATCCTTCCAAAGCAACCCTTGTCCTGGTGGAGGTAAGACCAGGCAACAGTCTCTGCAGGGACTTCAGCCACAGCTACTCAAGGCTCAGAAAAAACTGTTCTAACCACCAAAGTCCTTGGCCTTGCCAAAGTATTCAGCATCAGAAATGGATACGATTTTATCAGTGGAAATGACATCAAAGAAGAGGCAGAACCATCTGCTTTGACACTGCATCCTAAGGATCTTTCCATCTGACTTGCAACTGATACCTCTTCTATGTGTGATCTCCATGACAACGTGAGCTCCAACGAGAGCTGGGACTGTATCCACTCTTCTATTTGTAATCCAGTATTTTAAACATGGAAAAGCTTTATTAAAAGCTTTTTAATTCTTCCATTTGGAGGACTTGTTAATGGAATAATATTACATGCACTTAATGTATACAAGAGGCAGTGTAGCCTAGTGGGCAGAGATCTACCTTGGAATCAGGAAGATGTGGGACATATATAAGCCATGTGATCTGGGTAAACTATTCAACTTCTTCATGCCCTTAGTAATTAATTCCACAAGTAGTAGACAAGTAGCATATTGGGTAAAGGGGATTTCCACAGCAAAAATACCTAGTGCCAGCGGATATTATAGGTCTCAAGGACCCCTCTGCCTCCCAAACTGCACATATATGCAGTTACATAATTTTCCATCATATCTCCTATTATCTGATTGAGATTATCAGCCCTAACTGCAGTATTCTTTTACATGTCTCCTGTGTAATGACCCTGCCTGCCTCAGACTTCTCAGACATTGGTAGTGGTGATTCCAGCCCTGGTACAATTCTGGGTTTACCCAGCTCAGCTTCCTCCTGTCATCCTCACTTTCTCATGGATAAGAAGGAGGTTTTCTTGGGGGCCTGTGTGTTGTTCCTTAAGGAACAGGCAGTTTCCTTGGATGCTTCTGATCCTAAATTTTTCTACCCTGTGGGTCTTTTAGATAATCCCTTAAGCTTCTTGAAATATGCTATGCTAAAACTGACTTTTTAATGAACTCCTTCTTCCTATTTCTTTTCTGGATTTCTGAATAAACAAGCATTTATTTTTAAGTACCTACTATGTGTGCTAAGCACTGGGAATAGAAAGACAAAAGTGAACCAGTCTCTGTTCCCCCAAATCTTATATTCTATCAGAGAAACAACATGTGCATGTGAAGAGATAAAAATTATACACAAAGTAGAGATGCAAGAGGGGAGGACTAGCAGTTGAGGGAATTAACAGAGGTGCTCTGCAAAAGATGATCCTTGAGCTAAGTCTTGAAGGAAAGTATTCAGTCAATAAGCATTTATTAAGCATGCTGTGCATGATGGGGATACAAAGAGAAGAAAAGGGTTCCTGTCCTCAGAGCACTTACATTCTAACTGGGAGAGATAACAGGTAAATAACAAGGAACACAGACATAGAAGATATATATATAATATATATATATATATACACATATATATACACACATATATGTATGTATATATATATGTATATATATATATACATATATATATATATACACACGCAAAGCAGATGATAGGCAGTCCTGGAGGAGAAGGCATTAGCAGCTTGAGGAGGACAAGGTAAGGTGAGCTACAGAAAGCAGGCTTTGAGCTGAGTCTTAAAGGAAGCCAGGGAGGTGAGGGAGCAGAGCGTTCCAGACTCAGAGGACAGTCACTGCTTGGCACAGAAACAGGACCTACAAAGTAGGGAAGTAGATAGCAGGATCATAGAATTTTTGGAAGAGTGGAGAAAGGCTTTAAAAGTCAAAGGACTTCCTTTTTCATTTTGGATGTAATGGGGAGCCACAACAGTTTATTGAGCAGTGTAGTGACATGGTCAGACTTCCATCTTAGGAAAATCACTTGTCTCTCTGTGTGTTTGTCCATCGTTTTCGAAGACCATGACATCAGAGAAATGATGACATGACTTGCACTTGACTTTATTTTGAGTGAGGAAGGCCTGTGCAAGGTCACCAACCTCACTTTCTCCTCCTCAGGAAAATCACCAGTAGTTGAATGAAGGATGGATTGGAGTGGGAGGTTATTTGAAGCAGAGAGACCATTTCAAACTAAGCATTATAGGAGGCAGGGATGGGGAGGGAGGGAGCTTATTTTCTTGTTACATTTTTCCCAAGCTGTCTTTTTATTTTTTTGGGGGGTGGGGGAAGGACAATTGAAATTAAGTGACCAGGGTCACATAGCTAGCAAGTGTCTGAGGCCAGATTTGAATTTAGGTTCTCCTTACTTCAAGCGCAAAAGCTCTTATCCACTGTGCCGTCGAGCTGTCCCTGCCCTTCCTTTAAAAAACACTCAATTAACTCATATACTGAATGTGAAAAAAAAAAATGCCATGATCTAAAAGAGATCCCCAGTCCACTCTGGGCACTTGTGAGACATCCTTGCATTTGGGAGCTGAAACATCCTCTGAGAGACAAATGCAATTTACTCCTCTTCCCTTGGCCACATTCCCTAGACCATTCAGGCAGCCTCCTCTCCCCCTGAGACAAATTGCTATTGAAGGTCCCCTTCTCCATTCAAACTCAGCGCCTTCCCATCTGCCCCAAATTGCATCCCTAGGAATGAGGTAGACTGTCCTTATGCTTGAAGTGAAGACCACATCCCTCTCACCATTCCTTATCTAACTCAACTTTTTTGCTCAGTGACTTTCTTCATCTCACACCTCCTATCCCTACTCTCAGTTTAGGATCACGAAATGTCAATCTGGAAGGTGCTTTAAAGATCTATTCATTCTATGAGGAACTTTTCTATCTAGCCTCAGTCATGCCATATTAACTGTAAAGCTTTCCTCTTATTCCCACCTTTACTAGTGGAACAGATTGGTCAAGCTTCTGTTCTCTTTTCCTTCCTTTCTCTCTCTGTCTCTTTTTCAGGTTCTCCTACTTCTATTCCGAAGCACAAGTGTTTTTCTTTTTTAAATTTATTTTTAGTTTTCAACATTCACTTAATTGTTTTTCTAGCCTTTCTATTTCTTAGTTCTTAAGCATGCTCGGGCCAAATTAGAGGGTAGAGGAAAGGTGTTGTGTTGGGGAAGAGATCTTTTCACAAGGTACAAACAAAGGAAGGATTTCCTATTGAGGAGAGGTGCTCCTACATCCTATTTGCTGATGATGTCAGACTAATTGTGGCAAAACTGAGAACAATACTACACAGAAGAAGAATTAGAGTTTTTCTCCTGGGTCCCAAAGGGAAGCATAAGGAGCAGTGGGTGTAATTTACCCAGAGCCAGAAGCTGACTGTCTGTAAGAAAAGCCTTCCTAACAATTAGAGTTGTTCCCAAAGTATACTGTGTGGCTTGGGGAGATGACAAGTTTGCCACCACTAGAGGTCTTCAAGCTAAGGCTAGATAACATGCATCTGTATGATACGTGATGGGGGGATTCCTTTTTCACGTCCTGGTTGAGACATGATGGCTCTGGGGGCTCATCCGTCATGGAGATGTTTGTCTGTGAAAGCTTCCATAACTCCAAGAAGTACAGAAGGACACAAAAAGATTAAGCCATCAATGGTGAAAAACCAAAGTAGGTGGAAAGTTCATTTTGACCAGTTGATGACATACAACAGTTCAGTGGAAAGCTGCTTAAATCAATCTTCAGTCTGTTAACATGAGAAGCTATCTTGGACAAGTGTTTGTAGGCAAATGACCAATGGGTCCTGGAATGGAGGGCAAAGAAGAAAGGACCTGGCATGTGTTTTGGAAATTGGGCTGTGCTCAATGAATCTAAACTGCTGACTGCCAGGGAAGTCTGCCTCCCACACTGAAATTGTCCAAGTGCCATGGCATGGCTGAGGATTTTACCACACCAAAAGCTAATGATGAATGAAAAGAGATGAGAAGAGGCATGGCAGACACAGGTAGAGTGATATATGACATCAACGCAGATAACAAAAGGTGAGCAAGGCTGAAGGTGGGCCATTCATGTATCAAGAATGAGAAGAAAGGAGCAGTCCCTTCAAATGGTACACTGGGATGTCCCAAATGTTCAAAGAACAAAGAAGCCCTCCATATTGGGTTGTATAACACATTTCCCTCTATCGAGGCAAAACAATAAGAATTTCACAGGCTAACAAGGTGTGGAGAGTTTATTCTGCATGCTGGAAGTGCAGAAAGGAGTAACCACTTTGATGATAATGAATCCAATTCTGTCCAACATGCATTTAATTTAGTGTTGAGTAAGGTACAAGATGTTGTACTGGACTCTGACAACACAAAGATAAAATAGTTCTTGCCCTCAGGGAGTTTATGATCCTATTAGGGGGGCCATCATGTAAACAGAGAAGTATAGAGACAACTCTCTGGGGGCAGAGAAAGCACTAATATCTAGGGGAACAAGACAAGGTTCCTCATAGGAGGTAGTATTCAGGCTGCGCTTTCTTTGTGGCCTTTTTTTTTTATTTTTTTAAGGAAATAATATTTTAGTTTTTCTCAGTTATATGTAAATAGAATTTTAACATCCAGTTTTTAGAGTTCCAATTTTTCCCCTTCTTCCCTCTTTTCTCCCCTCCCTGAGATGGTAAGCAATTTGATAAAGGTTACACATCTGCAATCAAACAAAGCGTATTTCCCCATTAGTCATGTTGTTAAAGACAGATAAAAAGGAAAAAAAAACCCATGAAAAGACTAAAGTGGAAAATGGTACGCTTCGATTTACCTTCAGTTCCCACCAGTTCTTTCTCTGATGTAGGTAGCATTTTTCATGACTCCTTTGGAGCTGTCTTGGATAATATATTACTGAGAAGAGTTAAGTCACTCACAGCTGATCATCATCAATATTGCCAGCACTGTGTACAATATTCTGGATCTTGCTCATTTCACTTCACATCAGTTTATGTCTTTCTTTCTAGATTTTTTGAGGGAAATCAGACTTTGAAACAAGCTAGAGCAGAGGTGGGGAACCTGAGGTCTTGAGGCCACATATGGCCTTCTAGGTCCTTAGGTGCAGCCTTTTGACTGAGTCCAAGTTTTAAAGAACAAAACCTTTCATTAAGGGGATTTGCTCTAAGAACTTTGTATTCAGTCAAAGGCCTATCCCGTCTTAAGCTAGAGCTTAAGAGGCAGAGATAAGGAGGGAGTATATTCCTAGCATGGGAAGAGGAAGGTGGATATATTTCAGGGTAGTTGATGATGATAATAAGAGTAGCTAGTATTTATATAATATTACAAGATTTACAAAATGCTTTATATATGTCATCTCAATTGATTCTCACAACAACCCTGTTTAATAGATATTATTGTCCCAATTTTACAGATAAGGAAACTGAAACAGAAAGAGCTTAAGTGACTTGCCTAAGGTCATACAGCTAGTAAGTGTCTTAGGGTTTGAACTCTAATTCCTCGATTTCAAATTCAGTCCTCTATACTTGAGTCCCCATTTAGCTTCCCACCAGGCCACATCGTTTCCTGGTTTCAACCTCTCTAATTTAAAACTTTCTTTGCTTGATCATTCAAATCAAATTCTGAGCTAGGAATATTACTTTCTCTGTACAGTAAATATGGTTTCTAAGCAGCAGGTGCCCCTCCTGAAATACCACTCCCTATCAAGGATGCTCTAACACCTGAATGCTATTGACTTACTAAATAAATCATATCCATTTATACTGTAACCCTGAAGAGGATACTATATTGCCAAGGGAGGTAAACATCTTCACAATAACAAAATACCTATTAATCTTTGGGAGTACAGCTTAGAGAAAAAAGGCTTGGATTATCAAGGACACAAATGAAAATCACAGGCATCAGACTAAACACACATTGGGGAATTTAGGCTCCGAACAAATTCACCACTTTATTTAAATTATTGGGACGCTGCACAAATAGAGGAAACTATTCTCAAAGTACAGAGGAAGGAAAGCCCAAGATGTGACCAGCAATATTCACAGTTTATAGACTTGTGTTCTTTCCCCCTCATAATAAGGCTAAAAATGGATGATAAAATGGAAGTTAATTTTTTTCTTTCATGAGTTATTCATTCATTTGGTATCTATTTGAGTCCCTATTGATTTACTATATACTTGAGCTGGGACTAGGGTGGGATAGCTGGGGCTTTGTCCCAGGGTACCAAAATATAAAGAGTAAAAAAATGTTAAGTGATTATTTTTAAGAGATTGTGCAGCTTGAAAAATTAGTAACATTCTGATATTTGTATTCTTTCAACAGATCTTAGCACCAAGTTAGCAAGAATATTTCATTTAGCCAAGAAACAACCATATAGCTAGTCTTTCTTAACTCTTCCCCAACATACATATACCAGGTGAGCTCTTGTCTGAATTAAATTCTCTCTGCTCCCCCTGCCAGGCAGCAACCAGGGTCTTTCCTTTTGCTCAAAGGAATCTGTCATAATTGCTTCTTGTATTATTTTCATAGGGCAGCTAGGTGGAACAGAGGAGAGAGAGCTAGATCAGGAGTCAGGAAAGTCTAAGTTCAAATCCAGCCTCAGATACTTACTAGGTGGGTAATGACCCTGGGAAAGTCATTTAACCCTGTTTGCCTCAGTTTCCTCATCTGTAAAATGAACTGGGGAAGGAAATGGCAACCACTCTAGCATCAAGAAACCACTCTTGTCGAAAAAAACCCAAATGGCATCATGAGGAGTTGGACATAACTGAAAAATGATTAAACAACAGAAAACATTTCCATATTGTGGATTACAAAGTTCATTGACCAGTAAGTATCCTTGGTTGGAAAGAGTTGGCACAGGGTTGCAAAATCCCTGAAGGCTGGGGTTACTTTTGTCTTTCTGCCCCAACAAGGTGCCTGGCATATTGTATTTGCTGTTGATTCTTCCTCTGAACCTTCACCTTCCTAAACCCAGTTCGTCCTTCCTTCCTTCCTTCCTTCCTTCCTTCCTTCCTTCCTTCCTTCCTTCCTTCCTTCCTTCCTTCCTTCCTTCCTTCCTTCCTTTCTTCCTTCCTTTTCTTCCTTCCTTCTTCCCTTCCTTCCTCCCTTCCTCCCTTTCCCTCTCTCTCTCTTCCTCTCTCCTTCTCCTTAATCCCATCTCCTCCACAGCCCTTGGCTCTGTCAATTCACTCTCTTAACCCCCCTTCCTCTGCACTAGATATTTCCCAATCACATATAAATATATTCTAGTTTCTTCAGCTCCTGATAACCCCTCCAGTTACTGTCCCATCTTTTTCCTCTCCCCTTCCAAAATTCACAGAAAAAGTAGTCTATGACCCATCCTCTTACCCCCTCATTTCCCACTATCCCCTCAGTCACCTACAATCTGACTCCAATCTCCACCATTCTTCATCATCCTCTCCTCACAGAGAGCACCAAAAACCCCTGAGCTCATCAGTTTTTAGCCAGTACCACTCTCTTCTGACAGCTCTCTGACTGTATTTTTATCAGGGCCATTACCATTCATAAAGTGCTTGGAACCTGTGGGTTCTTGCTTTCCTTCCCACTTTCTATATCTGACAGCTTTCCCATTTCTATTCTCCTTGCCACTAGTGAATCTCTATTTCTTTAAAGGCTGTTTTTTTTTTCCTTTTAAGCATAGTTTATCTTGTAACTTTCAAAGCTGCCCAGGTTGTCAGAGATTCTTCTTCACCTTCCTTTTGTTCTTTTCTATGCATTTAAAAAAAATACTTTAATGAGCTCTTTTCTTCCTTTTCTTTTTCTTTTTTGGCTACTCTGTTTAGTCCTCTCTTTTCCCTTCCTATCCCTAAATGAAAAGAAAAACAAGACTCTTATTTTCAACATGCATAGTCCATAAAAATAAATTTCTACCCTAGTCCTTTCCAAAAATATATTTCATTCTGCATCCTGGTTTTATCATTTCTGTTAGGAGGTGCTACCCCATCAGTTACACCCAGTATACCAGTTCACCTCCTCCATCAAACCTTCCCCAACACCTCCCTCCCACCCATCCCAGAAAACATCCAATTCCTCTCATCTCACAAAGCGTTCTGATGACAAAAACAAAATATTCCCTGACTTCACAGAACTTACACTTTTATGTCACATCCTCTTGGAAGACTATAAACTCTACAAGTGCAAGGTCAGTGCCTTAGTGAACCTATTTATCTCCCCTTCCCCTCCCCCCACAAGTACAGGGTTCTCTCTATAACAGGTATCTATTAAAGGTTTGTTGAATTACACTCATAGCAAAGTAGTTGCAGGGAGGGGTACACCAGGGCCCATGGCCCTATTAGGATGTCATACTATTAGTATAAAGAAGAGGTAATAGGATGCTGGCATTCGATTCAATGAATACAGATTGATTTCCTAAGTGCTAAGCCTTAGGGACAAAACACACAAAAAAGCAAGGATGGGCCAATAGTGAATGAGCTCAGGCAGTAATCATTGTGGCATCTCATTTAATCCTTACAATAATGCAGTAAGGGAGGTATTTTTATTATTTCCATTTTACAGAAAGGGAAACGAGAGAGAGAGAGGTTCAGCGATGTGCCAAAAGTACCTTTCTGCCCTCATAAAGGGCAGCAGTTCATTGCTCATTTTTATAAATGACAGTGTCATGTAGCTTAGCAACTGCTAACAAATTTTTATGTACATTTTAAATTTTTAAATGACTTGCCAGAAGTATCTTTCTAGCCCCTCATAAAAGGCAGCATTTCACAGCTTATTTTTACGAATGACACTATCATGTATCTTAGCAACAGCTGATTTTTTTTTTAATATACATGGCAACTAAAGACTGAACTGCTGTAAGAATATTTCATATTCAGAAGCATTCAGTTTCCTCAAATGAGATTTTCGGGGAATTGTGAACTAAAATGATTTAACATGAATTCAGGAATTAAGTAGAATCAAAATTTGGCAACTGAGAAAGGAATTAAATGATTCAATCATCAACTGAAAAAAACAGAAAAACCCAGTTAAAGCTGAAGAGCATGAATCTGAGGCGCTCATACAATCTATTCAGGTAGATGTTACAAAATTGCCAATTTTTAGATTACTTTTAAGGTTTCAGAGATGCATGCAAAGTGACAAAAACGACCTGATCAGTAACAGAGTTTTAACCATTGGCATATCCAAAAGGTGATGGGAATCGGAATGAAATAAAATCAAGAAAACTTTTAGAGGAGTCAAGGCTCAAAGCAATAGTGAGAAATACTTGAAACATCTTTGATTTTGTATAATGACCTAAGTCGTTCATCAGTCACAAAACTGAATCACTGCTTATACTGATTAGTCATCAGACTGTAACCATATACAATGTATATTCACACATGGATAACTCGGGAAGTATCTATGACTTCATCAGTGTGGGAAACTCCCTTCACAGATGGCCGCTCTTGAGTGATACAGCAGACGTCTTATGTGGCTGTTAGTGAAGTGGAATTCCAACACAGGTCTTTCTGATTCCAAGCCCAGACTCAATCCACTATCCTGACTGCCACCAGTCTGCTATTAGACAGTGATACGATCGTGTCACACATGTAATAGAAACAGTAGGTCAGTTTCAAAAGCAACATTTTGACATTAATTTCACACATATTATGACAGATTGTTTACACATCTGGTATAATTTAGAATCAAAAAGACTCATCTTCAGGAGTTCAAATCTGGCCTAAGATACTTAATAGTTGTGTGACCCTAAGCAAATCACTTAAGCCAGTTTGCCTCAGTTGCCTCATCTATAAAAAGAGCTGGAGAAGGAAATCCCAAATGAGGTCATGCAGAGTCAGATACAACTAGATGAACTAGAAACAATTTGAACAATTTAGAAATTTAGCTATTTTGCATGGGGATAATGGCTTTAAAGCTAGAAGGTACCTCAAAGACACAACTAGTGCTAAAACCAAGTTCTTATTTGCCATTTCCACACACACACACACACACACACAAATTAGTCAGTAGTTGCTAAGATATTTACATCACTTGTAAACAGTGAAATGCTGCCTTGTATGTGACCAGAAAGGCACTTCAGGTAAGCCATTTCAACAGGTGACATGATTTCACCCAAGGGCAACACAGGTAAATAAGGAGCAGAGGCAAGACCTGAATCCATGGTTTCCAGACGCCCCAGTGCTTTCTCAAACTCTGTACCACAACGGATGACTATGCCAAAGCTTTGGAATTTGGGGTCTTTTTTTTTAAATGAAGTTCTTATAAACATCAATAATTGATCTATTTTAGTAACTCATAGGTTACACAACTCTGAAAGTATTTTCTTCGTCAAATACATTACACTATATATTAGCTGGTCTGGCAAAAAGAGGTTCCTAACAAATAACAAAAAGACTGTCCATTTTATTAGTAAGGTATTAGTTCAATCAACTTTTTATTTGAGTTAGACTGGTTTGCTTTACATGATACACTTTACACCCTAGTCTATTTGCAACATCCTGGACATCAATCCTAGAAAAACTACACTCTCATTTTTTTGCAGGGTACTTAATTTAACCACCGACCACAGGGAAACCCATAAGCTTCTTATCTTGGACCCCCTACCTACATGGACACTAAAACACTTCTTACAGTACAAATCTGATCTGCTATTTTTGTTTCCAGTATGATACACTGACCTCACCAAAATTCTGAAGTGCAGTCTATTTTTGTGCCTTCCAAAACCCATAAAACCTTAAATTCATTAACTTAGTTTATTTTGGGTATTTTGCAATTTAATAAGAGTACAACTTTTGTAGATTATTTCTAGGGCAGAGATCCTACATCTAATTTCTGTTAGTTGATACATTAAAGAAATAGGTTTGCTGTTGTCTTTTTTCTTTGGAAATCATTTGTTATATATTAGGAATCATTGACTTTCAGCAATATAAAGATTTCTTACACTAGATTTCTTTTAGGGCAACAACTCTCACAAGAAACATTGATATGTTAATTAAGGCCTCCAATAGTCAAAATCTGAACAGACCACTCCCCTCCCCCAAACGAGCTGAAGCAAAGAAAAATCATTCATTTCTCATACTCTCAGGCTTTCTTGTAAATTTTAAAAGCCTAAGGACTCTTCAACATCTAAGTAAAGTTTGGCACCAACATTCTGAAAGACCCACACAGGTATAGGTGGGATAGATATATAGGGATGCTCTAAAATTGAGCGTGGTTTTGTGAGGCTGACTTGGAGGTGGATTTGGGGGAAAAAAAGACGGCTGTGACAAAAGGAAGGTGCAATTGACGACCTTGCAATTGACAACTAACTCCCTCTGTAATCACCTTTTTATTGGGATCTTTGGAGAGAACAACGCTTTAGAAGCTACTGAAAGAACAAGTTGGCAGCAGGAGGAGGAGGGTTGAATGGTTCTCTTCACCAGCCTGACGGTTCTCGGGGGAAGAGGTGAGCCTCCCCTGCCTCCAGATATTGGACGCCTCCCCGCCCCCACGGGTCAGATTATCCCCTTTCTTCCCGCAGGTGAACAGATATTTCTCAGACACCTTTGCCATCACTGATCTTTAATCCCCATTCCCTTGTCTTCCTCTTAATGAGTTCCAACTTCAGACTTGGGTGTGGGGGAAGGCTGATGAGAGAAGGCAGTTGCTGTTCCCCAGAGGGATGTGCCCAAGGTGAGCGAAAACGATGCTAAGCTCTCCCCATCCCTACCACAGCCTTTCTTCCTCTTCCATCTTCCAGTTCCCAGAGCCTGCAGACCACAAGCAGAGCGCACAGCAGGTTGGGTGGGGAACGGGGGGCACCAGCCCAGCCACAGTGAAGGGGCGAGGCCGAAGAGGCTGAGGCCAGCTTTTGGAGCTGCCACAGGAGGCGGCTGGCTGGCTGCAGCTGCGGCACAGTCACAGCAGAGGCTGGGCGGAGGAAGGCGGTGGCATGCTGCTACAGAGAGGAGCAAGCAAGGGAGGAGGAGGAAAAGGAAGAGAGGCGGTGGTGGAGGTGGTGGCAAGTTCTTATAGTAGTCACTCGTTATAACGGAGCCTGACTAGTCACCCTCCTCCTCCTCCTCCCAGTCCCTGGGGCCAGGAGAGTGGTGCTGGGGCTGGCACTCCTCTCCATCCTGTCCCCCACTGGCCCTGACTGCCCCATCTCCTTTACCTTTGGGTCGTTGGGCGGGCGGGAGAGCTGATGAGGCGAGGCGAGCCGAGGGCGCTCCGAGCTGGACTCACAGGAGGCGGCTGCTCTCCAAGATGGGAGGGTCGTCGGTGGGGCCACCCGGAGGCCGCCGAGGAGCGCGGTTCATGGCTTGTCTCAGGGGTAGCAATGCGGCGGCGGCCGCAGCGGCTTCCTCCTCCCGGTTCCGAGGCAGGAGGCAGCTAACGCCCCTGCCCCTTACCAGCCCTCCCCCCGGCCGCCTCCTCCTCCTTCCTTTTCGTGGTGCTGCTGCTGCCTTCAGCGCCACCCGGCGCCCGGCCCCGTGCCGCCTCTGCTGCCGCTGCCCCGGCTGCTCCCGCTGCCGCTGCTGCCCCGGCTGCTCCCGCCGCGGCTGCGGCCAGCGCCGCCCAGCGCCCGGCCCCGGGGAGGGTGGGCCGCGCCTCCCGCCCCCTGCCCACCCGCGGTGGCGCGCTGAAATCAGCGGGATCCACTCCTGCGCCCTGGCGGTCGTGACGCAAGCCGGCGTTCCGGCGGGGATCCTTCCCGCTCGCCCAAGCTCTCCAAGTTTCGAGCTGGGGAGCGGGCTAGGCGGTGGCTGGATCCCGTGTTCCGGCGGGCTGAAGAGGTGCGAGCCCCACGGGCCTCCTGGGCCGGAGCCCCCTCTGTCGCCTCCCTCCACCCGGTGTGGGTGATTAGGCGGCGGCTGCTGGCTGTGCAAGGTCCTCCATCCCCGAACAATGCTAAGCAAAGCGGGGGGCTTCTGTGGGCGGCCACCCCGCCCAGCCCCGGCTCTCCACCCAAAAGAGGTGCGGGGCTGTAAACAGCCATCCTAGGAACTCCTGGGGCTGTCCCGGGAATGGCCTTTATGCCTCGCCCTCCTTTCCTTCCCTTCCCTCCTGTCTGAGCCGGCGCCCCCAAGAGAAGCAAGGGTTAACAAGGGCAGGGCCCAGTCGGGCTGGGTTGTTGGAGCAGGATGGGAGGGGGTGGGGACAGCTGCAGTTTTCTGAACCTCCTTCCCCACTACAGTCCCCACTCCCAGGTAGACCCTTTCCGAGAGCTAACTTTCTACTTGATGTTCCAATCCCTTCCCCGCGGGGATCTCCATTTTTCCTGTGAGAATTCACTCATTTTCTATCCGCACAGCCAGGTCTAACCTCTGTGCTATCCGACCCCTAAACAACGTCGAGGCTGCGCGTCTTTGGAGTGGAGACCTGGTTCGCACTTGGGAAGCCTTTCTTTCTTGCCTTCATTGTCTTTCCTTCCTACTCAGGTTCTTTGCCATCTTTAAGGCTACCATGTGTATGAGAAGTCTTGGGTCCAAACTGCAGACCTGGAAGGGTCATTCAGGAGCCACTTCTTTCTGAGAAGGATTCCAGAGGTGCGAAACAAACACACAGCTCTGGCCTGGCAAACTGGGTGGGAACTAGGTTTGGACAACCAGGACTGTTATTAGGAAGCCTGTGACCTCACGCAAGGGGCCAGATCTAACCAACAGACCTCGGAAAAAATGGGGCCCGCCTCCTTTTCCTCCTACTTCTCTAAGACTGGATGACAATTACTCTGAAGTTGTTTGACGCCTTTTGCAACTTCCTGGCTGAAGCTCCAGCAAGCCATTCTCCTTTAGTTCCTTCCTTATGATTCCGTTGTACTTTCCAGGAAGCCTACGTCGAATCCCCTTAGGACTGTTCTGAAGATGTTTCTAACTCCAGCCTTATTAAGCAAGCTGTCTCAGAAAGGTGGACTTCATTTGCCCAGCACCTAAAACAAATTCCCAAGATAACCGATGAATGCATGGAGCATCTGTGGGTGCGACTTACCAGAGCGTGTTACTAGGTAGGAAAAAACCAAACAAGCAAGAGATCATAGACATCGACTTGGAAAAGGTTGTAAAAAGTCACTTAGTCCAGCCCTTACCCTAGCATACTGTAGGTGTACTCTGCAATATGCTCTCTACCATACCCCGACTGACCCTTTGAGAAAGCTCCTTACCTCCCCTGGGGCAGCTGGTTCTTTTCTAAGTTAGGAAATTTTATCAGACCTAAATCTACCACGGTATTTCTGCCTTCTGGGGTCAACCAGAATAGTCCAAAGTCTCTTCACAGCAGAATGTAAACATCTGGAGAGGAGGTATTGCTTCAGTCTTGTCTTTGAATTCTCAAGGCAGCGCTGGATTACTAGTGGGCATTCAATAGAAGCTTGTTGAGTTGAATTTTGCTTCTTAGTACTTGAAGACTGCTCTCTTCACCTGCCCAGGTCATCTCTTCTTCGGACTAAACATGCCCACTTCCTTCAAGGGATCAGCCCCTTGCAGGGTCTCCAGTCCTTCCACACCATCCTGGGTCTCTAAGTGAGGTCCAGTACTGGTGTCTTTTCTAACTGAAATACCCAGAACGGGAAAACAGTTCACTTGGACTGACGGACTTCAGTAGTCCGTCCATCCTAGGAAAATTATAGATCCAAGTGATCTCTCTAAAGCATTGGTCTGACCTTGTCGCTCTCCAGCTCAATAAACTCCAGTGACTCCCTCACTTCCAGGATCAAATATAAAATCCCCTCGCATCCAAAGCCTTTTATAACCTGTCCCTGGCACACACAGCATCCACTTTCTCAGTCTTCCTACATCTTATAACCCTATCCCCTTCCCACTGTGTACAGTTATTACTTCCACATCAAGAATGATGATTTGGAAAATTCATGTAAAATCTTTTGGCCTTCCTTTCTTATCAGAGAAGAAGTCTGAATTATTATGGTATTAAAGATAAAATGTGTTCATATTAGATAATAATTTACATATATTTTATGCATTTCTGAGTTTCTAAACTTTTTCTCTGTCATCCACTGGCCTTAGCATGCCATCTTTGGTTTCCACAATACTCCTCAAAAAAATTCCATTTAATTTCTTAAAGTTCTGATGTGGAAGGGTAACTATATTCTTCCCATGTGTCTATCCCTCCTTTGATACTGGCCCTCCTTGCTAGATCTCTCCACTCTAAGCATTTGTACAGACTGTTCCCCATCCTTATAATGTTATCCTTCCTCACCTCTGCCTCCTGGTTTCCTTCAAGACCCAACTAAAATCCTACCTTATATACCAAACCTTTCTCAAACTCTCTTTGTTCTAGTGCCTTCTTTCTGTTGGTTTTCTCCATTTTACTCTGTGTATAACACATTTGGACATAGCTGTTTGCTTGTCTCCCCCTCTCCCAGTATTAGAACATGAGCCCCTTGAGAGCAAAAACTGTCATTTGTCTTTCTTTAGGTACTACCCAGAGCATAGCACGGTGTTTGGCATAGTTTATTTTTTGTTTTTGAAGAGGATCGGTGACATCCCAGGTGATGTCTTCTTGACTTTCAAGTGAATTGGATTTAAGTGAAGCACAGTGTCACAAAGTCATCAGCTTCACTTTCTCTTCCAGAGTCTTCAAAGGCCAGTGGCAAGACTGAAGTCAGGATGACTGTTGATGGTCCAGAATTCAGTGGATGACCCTGGATCCTTTGATGTCTGACCAACCTCTAAGTGTTCCACAGCACCTGCTTCAGGCATCTCCATGGCCTTTGGAACAAATGATTCTGGCCTACCCATTGCACTGGGGGAAGTTTTCACATGCTTGGGGTAGACCCTCCCACTCCCAGCTTACCAGCAGGTCTGAGGCCCATCAGTTACCCTGACCCTGGTTTAGCCCTGAGATAGTTTACCCTGGGTGAGACTGCTGTGCATGCTACAGCTTGAGAGTTGGATGACAGATGGACACCAACAGTGGTCAAAGCAGCCTGAAAAAGGTGCAGCAAGCCCTCAAACCAGAGGTGCAGGTCCCAAGGTGCTTAATAAATGTTTATTCATTGACTGAAGTTACCAGATAAAAATGCCCCAATATCATTTTTTTGCCTCATTATCTTCTGAGGTAGCTCAACTTGATAGAAACATACCTGGCCTCCAGGGGCTTATTATCATCTACTCCTTGCTGAGATCACTCTTATTAAATATTTATTGACATCTGTCCCTTGAATGGTGACAATAGCCTTTGTGGCCTAGGATGAGGTCTCAATTCAAGACTTTTTCCTCAGACTTTTATCTCACATTAATATCCCCAGAACCTTGGTGACACTGAGATGCCTCAATGATTGTCCAGCCACTATGGAAACTCAAGATACTAGCCTCCTCTAAATCATAGATCCCTCAGATTTTTTTTTAAACTTATCCAGACAGCTAGGTGGCACAATGGATAAAGGACTGGACTTGGAATCAGGAAGACCTGGGTTCAGATCCTATCCTGTATGAGCCAGGACAAGTCACTTAACCTCTCTAAAATCTCAGTTTCCTCATCTGTAAAGTGGGGATAATGCCACCTACCCTCACCTTACTCAGTTGTTGTGAATATCAACTGAGATAATATGTGTGTGGTGTTTTGAAAGCCTTAAAGAGCTATATAAATGCTAGGTATGTTGAATTTCTGGCAACTGGCCTGCCGTGTGCATGGGGCACAGGCATTCAGTTTCAGATGAGAATCACATTCTTCACAGCACCATTAAGGAATGCTTAGCCTGCCAATTCTTCATACTTGACATCTCTGAAGCCAATAAACTGCCTCCTCTCTCCTGGTATCTCCTGGTTCATTCAAAGTCCATACTTGCCTGACCTTCCTCAAAACCCCTCCAGTAGGGAAGTGATGGAAATCCAGAGTCTGTTTTCACCTACAAATGCCTCTTGGTTTCCCTGGCTTCCTTCCAATTCCAGTTCCAATCCCACCTTCCAAAGGAAACCTTTGCTAATCTCCCCAGTATTTCCAGTGCCTTCCTTCTCTGGTCCCTCTTTGATTTATTCTCTATAAATCTTGTTTGTGAATAGTTTGCATGTTGTCTTTCCTGGGAACTCTTTGAAAACAGAGATTAATTTTTCGGTGGCCTTTTCTTAGTTATCGCCAGTGTTTAGCACAGTTCTTGGTACACGGTAAGTAGTAAATAAATATTTATTGATTAACTGCACCCCCATCCACAAATGTCAATTCTCCTCTTTCAACTGTTCCTCAAATCCCTCCATTAAGAGCACACACTTGTGTCTTTTAGAAGCACGGTTCCCCATACAAAGTGAACTGATGGGTTATTGCCACCTACCCCCTCCTTTTCTCACTGCAGAAAAAAAAAATCTCAACACAGTGCTCTTTCCACTACATGGTTCTGGCCCCTTGCAATGGAAGAGAAAAATAATAAGTTGGTGTTTATGTTCCTGGCTGGACTCTTTCAGTCACACCTGGAAGAATGCCTTACTCGAATGAAACCCTTGGCTACGGAAGTGACAAATCATGCATCATCATAAAACTTATACCCAGTTTAGACTTAGGCCTCCCCAAAAAAAAACCAATTCCCTGGAAAAGGGTCTGATGATGTGTTACAATCCAAATGTCCGGTTTGCTCATTGTGCTGGTCAGAAAGAGGAGATAAAATTGGAAGCAGGGCCCACTTTGGCTTGGGAGACTCTTCTGGATTTCCTCTGCAGTATTACTCATATTATGGTAAATTTCTTCAGCCAACATAGCTTCCCCAGCCCCTTCTGGCAATGCCCATCACCGGTGACTACTGATCCACAAAGGACAGGAGAATCTACGGCTTACTGATGGTGACAATATTGGCATAGTGAAGATCATTTTCAGGAAAACTTTGATAGAAAATTTGTGTTTTAATCAAATTTTTGAAGCTGGAATCCTTTTCTTATGGACAAATTTATTTTACGGATACTTTATCTTAACTGTTTATTGTTCTACAGTTAGCAATGGCTGCCACTAGTTTAGTTTCTCTGTGAAGGACCCTTGCTCTCCTCAAGTCTTTCTGTTAATTAATTAATAGTCTGTAAAGGAACACTTGTGTGTCCTCATCCTTTGTTGCTGAAGAAGAGCATGCTATCAGAGAAATAACGACATGACTTGCACTTGACTTTGTTTTGAGTGAGGGAGGGCTGTGTAGGTCACCAGCCTCATTTCTCCTCCAGAGCCACCTGAATCCAGAGACCTGATATTCCTCAGGATGACTGGAGATGACCCAGGATGAGGCAAGTGGGGTTAAGTGACTTGCCCAAGGTCACACAGCTAGTGAGTGTCAAGTGTCTGAGGTGAGATTTGAACTCAGGTCCTCCTGACTCCTGCACAGGTGCTCTATCCACTGCACCAAAGGAACACTTATAGATTACAGGAAGGAGATGGAAAGAAAGAAGCTCCTCTTTCAATGAGGCCTGTAGGAAAACTCATTTTTTAAGCAAGAATCTTTTGTGACAAGAGTATGCAAGTTAGGAGCTTATCTGTGAATTCATCATTGTAGTGAATTCCTGATCTCCTCACTCAAATCAAAGTCAACTGCAAGATATGTCATCCTCTTGATGTCATGGTCCCCTTCGAGAAGGGAGAACAAACACAAGAATTCCTGTTATGGGAATTAGATTAGAAGCCTTCAGTGATTTGGTAGAGAAGGCTTAGTTTCCCCAGACTCAGAGAAATTAAGGAACTTGTCCATGGTCAAGCTGAATTTGAACTTGGGTCATAAGTATGTTGACAGGAAAATTAGATAGAGCTAGCCTTGAAGCCAAGAAGTCCTGCCTCAGACAAAGACTGACTGTGTGACTTTGGGCCAGTCACTTAAGTTCTCAATGCTCTAGGGATCTCTATAAAATGATGAGACAGAGAAGGTTCCAATTCACATCAGTAGAGAGAGTTTCTTTACCTGGGAGTTACTTCCACCAGTGAAATCACAGGTCCTATCCTTATTTCTAGCTGTAAGTTCACAGATGCAGAGCTGAAAGGAACCTCTTGTCCAGCTCTATCATTCTATAGATAAGGAAAGTCCCTGAGAGGCTACATGGAAGTCCATGAGAGGCTACATTGAACCCAGAGAAAATGCTTTTTAGGACAGGGGCAGGGACCTTGCAGTCTCTAGGCCACATATGATCTTCTAGGTCCTTGGGTGTGGCCTTTTATCTGAGTCCAAGTTTTACAGAACAAATCTTTTATTAAGAGGATTTGTTCTATGAAGCTTGGATTCAGTCAAAGAGCCTTGCTTGAGGACCTAGAAAGTCACATGTGGCCTTGAGGCTGCAGGTTCCCCATCCTTGTTGTAGATGGAGGCAAGCTAGACAATGCTGTGTATAGAGTGATGGACTTGGGAGTCAGGAAAACCTGACTCCAAATCTTGCTTCAGATACTTACTAGCTATGTGACCCTGGGCAGATGACAGTGTCAGAGTCTTCATCAATGGACAGGGAGTAATCACTGAACCTACTCACAAGGTTGTTGGGAGAACCAAGTGAAATGGCATCCATAAGGTACTTTTAACTTTGTAACCTATGTACTTTGTGCTATGTAAATATTATTATTTTTTTTTATTTTCCAGAGTACCATGCTTCCTGATGGTAAGCCCTGAATATTAGGACACTGCCTCTAAGTGACATGGTATGGCATAAGTCATCACCTCTTAATTAATCTGTTGTTGGTTTGAGAAATTTAGATATTCCTCTACTTGTGTTGTCTCCAAGAGCTAGAAGAAAAGAGGAAAGTGTCTGTATATGTGTATATATGTGTGTATACATATACATGTATACCTGTCTACCTGGAAAATAGTGATGCTTACTTTTCAAGAACAAATGGAGGATGAATTCCAGAGAATTGGAAATGAAACATACCATCAAGTGGTAATAGGTCTTTGAAGAGAGATGGTCAAATGGCCATCCTTTTATTAAGAACCTGTTGGCCTTATTAATAAAATGATGAAATTACCCAAAAGAAAAAGAAGTAATGGACAAAAGTAGAATGAAACACACATGTTTTTTGACAGGATCAATGTGGGAATTGGTTTTGTTGGACTCTGCATATTTGTTACAAGAGTTTTCTTTTAATGTTCAATGGGGGAGGAGTGAGAAAGAAAGATATAAAGTACTTGTAATTTTTTAAAAGAACAATTAGGTGGCAAACTTTTCTAGTTTTGGAGTTAATAAAATCCACATTCTATATTTGACTTAAAAACTATGTACACCCCAAACTCCAAGTTCTTCTGAATTACCCAAACACCATATTCCTGAGGACCAGTGGTAAAATTAGGCTTCTGGAGATTGCTTACAAATAGCCACTCTGTCCTCCCTCACATTCATTCACTACCCAAGGGTCCAAGGATGGTTAAACTCTTGGCTTTTCAATCTAGGCTTTTCACTATGATTTATGGGAGGGCATGGATACAGAGCACAGGACAGAGATCTCCCCCAAACACCCAGATAGAAATTGGCTTCGAAGGAATAGCCATGTATGCTAATCATAGAACAAAGTCAATATTGCTCATCATACTATTTGAAAATGGAAATTAACATGGATTCCTTTGTCAAATGTTGATTGTACCTGATGACAAAACTAGCACCTCCACCCAACCACGTTGCCCTACATCCTCTAGCTTACACATTTTGAGACTGTTTCTGAACCCTTCGGGTGTGACCCTGGTGAAAAAACAAGGCTGTTCTAAGTTCCTCTTCTGTACTATATCTGCACCAGTTAACACTTTCTGAATAAACTATTCAGCTAAAATCTACCTTTTTGCAAGTGCTGAACCTGAAATCCTTGCTTCCAAATATGCCAAGTGAGGGCATGTTCAAAGGTTCCCTAGAAAACTTTCTGTAAACTGAAAGTTGTCTTAGAGGTGAAAAGCCCTGTCTTGAACCTAAAATAACAAAGCTGGTTTGGTGCCAGAGGAAAGGGTGGTGCTGTGGGCCTAAAAATAAGCCCTCCTAGAGACTTTACTTCTAATTTTTCTGCAGGGAGCAGTGTGTCTTTGCACACTGAGAAATGAGAGGGTTGGTTGTTCCCACTTGCATGCTAGGCTTTTCTCCAGGCAGGCAGACAAGGTTTGCTTTAAATTTGTACTTGTGTGTTCCACAAGGTTCTGAGGCCCTTCCCCCAGCTGTTGGAACCAGCCTAGACAGCCTTTCCTTCACAATATGGTATTCATGCCCCAAACATGCTCCGTGAAAGTAGCACTTGTTCTCTTGTAGTTTACTGAAAGCAGGACTCTTAATTAAAAAGATCGTAAAGGGAATGGCTCTTCTGGGCTTTGACAATAACAATAGAGTACATCTGGGAAGCTAATGAGACTCTCTCAGGGAGAATGCAGCACACATCCCAACGATCTATGGCTTGTCTGTGGAACCTTATCTGAGAGGTAACGAGGATCTTAGAAATCGAGGCTCTTCTGGCTCTAAAATCCTCCTATTGTACCTAAGGAGCAGCACCAAGTTGGGCTATACAATTCATGGACTGACACCCACGCCTGGGATTCTCCTCATACCTCTTCCTCCCAGAGACCCTTGTTTTCCTTTTCAGACTTAGGTGCCACTACCTAAAGCTGACCTTCCTGACCCTCACCCCCATCCCCACTTCCTCCTGTTCTCCTCCCCAAAATTATTTTCCAATCGCTTTGTATTTTGTATTTTCAGTGTCCACATATCATTATTCCCCCTTGATGGCGGAGCACTTAAATGATCGTTGAACTGCATCTGGTTGAAATGCCCTACATGGAGGGCAATTGTGGTCAAACATTCTTGGCAGTGTCTTCCTTTTATGATGTCCAAAATATATATCACCACGACTGCTCTGCTGAAATGGGAAAATCTTTTGTCCCCTTGCTGGAGAATTATGAGATATTTAAAATATTCATAGGGCTAAAGGAAAAATTAATGCTAACAATTCCTAACATTTCAAGGCCCACAAATTTTTTCCACAAATTGTGCCCACCAACTATACTATAGATATAGCACAAATATTGTCATTATTCTCATTTCGTGGATGAGGAAGATGAGGTTCTGAGTTATCAAGTGACTTGATCCCTATTTGCAATTAGCCAGATCTAGGATTTCAGTCCAAGCCTTCTGGCTTCTGATAGGAAATAGATATAAGCTTCCCTTATTTCTGCATTACATCAGTGGATAGATGCCACTTCTCAAGCAAGTTATCTGATTTTTCTAGAAAGACCCCCAAATCCTGAATGCACAATGTAGTTTGCCTTCTGTCACTAGCTGACTATGTGACCATGGGCAAGATACTTCCGAGTGTCTCAACTTGTACATCTATGGGTATGACTCAAGAGCCTCCTGATTCCAGCTCTAAATCTATGAAAATGAGAAGGGGGAAACTGAGGCAGGGAGATGACATGCTGCTGGATTAGATGACCATAGTAACTATCCATCTCTAACAATTCTGCATTACTAACCTCATGCAGTACATCACAGGTCAGAACAATGCCAGGTCTGCTTTAAAGACCTGCTAAGAGGCCTACTTTTAAGAAACAGACAGATGTTTCTGGTGCCACCTTTGCTTCTGAGGTCTGGCCATCGCTGACCCTGGATGGAAACCTTAGTAGAGAGGCAGTATTACTGTGACTTCTCTTGTTTCACACATAAATTTGATTCTACCTCTGGAAACTTACCAGTAAAGTTTCTTGGTTTTAGAAAATACTTATCAGCAAGCCCAACTATGCTCTCTCTCTACACGGAAAACAAGATTCATTTTCTTATACTCTTTTATTTTTTATGTGTCTGAATTTTATTGGTTTGCAATGTTCTCCTTTAGCAGAAAAATAAACCAACAACTTGGAATGCTGATTTAGCCTTCCCAGTACTAATGGGGCAGGGGGTGGGGTGGGGGGGGTGAAGGGGAGAAGGGAGACTCTTCAAGACCTTTGGCTCTATTTCTTGGAATTTTTTAGGAAAGTAAGTGGTCACATAAGTCAAAATGAGAAAGCCTCATCATTACCTTAGAAGTCAGTATTTCTGATGTGGCTTAGTTTTGATGGAATTTTTTCTTTTCCTTCTAATTTATTCTTTGTTATAAAGGATGGCTCACTGGGTAGGGAAATGTAAAGTGGTCAATATATTTGGACATGAAGGCGATTTTAAATGCAACTTGTGACTAGTCAGTGGGGACTCAGTCCTTAGAGTAGTCATAGGCTGTGCTTCCTGCAGGCAATCTGAGTGGAGGCTTGGTGAGTCTATTTCTAAAAATGAATGATGGGACAGCCATGGAAGGGCCCTTTCGATACAGAACATGTACAGGAACTCAATGACTGTTTCCTGTTACTTTACTAGATGCCATTTTATTGGCAGCTAAGCCGGAACTGAATGTGCTTGTAAAAGGCTTGGACAGTCAGACTATTCTCTCTCACTCTCTCTGTCTCTCTCTGCTTCTGTCTCTCTCCCTCATTCTCTCTTTCTTTATCTGTGTCTCTTTGTCTCTCTCCTTCCTTCCCTTCTCTCTCTCTTTCTCTCCCTCTCTTTCTCTCTCTCTCTCTCTTTCTCTCGGTGTCTCTCTGTATTTTTCTGTTTGTCTCTATCTCTATCTGACTATGTGAGGAGGACAAAATACTCTTAGCTTCCAGGTGTCAGTCCCTTTCTCACCTGGTCACCATGTAGCCTCAAACAAACACATGGCACTTTCATTTCTTTTATATCTGATGTGTTTATTCTTTACTGATCCTAGGTTTATATGTATCAGGGAAACAATGACATTATGAGCTTCAAAAGTTCATAAGCTCACCAAAAGTACAGTGACAGTAACTGAATCTGATAGCCAGTATAACCTTGAGGAGTGACTTTTTTGACCCAGCTCAGCATTAGAAAGTTTCAGCAGCTGAAACCCTGTGCCTTGTAATCAAGGAAATGCTTAGACTATCAACTATACTACAACCAGAAGTGAACTTGATGGGAGGACTGGTTTGTAGCTAACCCCTCTCCCTCCCACACCCCCTATCTTAAATGGAACCTGAGCTCTCCAGAGACTGAGATGGTGAAGGATAGGGTGTCTCCCATTTCATGGGGAATATTTCATAGGTCAAGTCTGCTCTTGAGAATGTATACCCTGGTTTGCTTTGCTGAGGCATTTTTATCTTTCTATTCTTGCTATATCTTCTCAGCAAACAGCCCTTTATAAAAGCTAATTAATGTTAGTTGGTTATCAGTTATATCAAGATGTCAACTGGTCAGAATGATGTCAGGGTACAGATGTCAACTGGTACAGAATGATGTCAGGGTACAGATGTCAACTGGTACAGAATGATGTAGCAATCCAATGGGGGCTGGGGTAGAGAAAAACATTCCCAACCCTATGGGGATAACCTGTAGAATCTTCAGAAGGGGTTCTAGTAGCTGGGTTATGGGAATTGGACCTGCTAGTGTGAGTGGGGGAAAGGGAGTTGGGAGAATGAACCCTGAGCCTATTTGCAACATAAAATTAAAAAAACTTTTTAAAAAGTCAGTGTCAGACATATCACATCCCAACTCAAAAAACCCACAGTGCTTCCTTATTGCATCTAAGATAAAATAAAACTTTTCCACCTGCCATTCAAAGTCCTTCATAATATAATTCTCACTTTCAGTGGTCACTCATGGGCCTGATCACAATACTGATTGGCAAGACAGCTTCAACATGCTTTATTTTTCTGTCATGTTCCAGACTGGCTCTCTTTAGGCAGCCTGAGGGCTTACCATATTAGTGCTGGGTTTTAGCTTTCCTGGAGCTCAGAACTCCTGAGCTCAAGCAGTACACCAGCCACAGCCTCCCCAGCAGCAAGAACTACAGGCTTCAAGCAACACACTCATCCCAAAAGAACTTTAGCTCTCTCTCCTTCAGGTATGGATTGACCATCTTCCTCACCTTGGACTCCAAGAATCCCTAACTTCTTTCAGAGAACAGCTAAGTTCTCAACCTTCCATAGGAGGAGGCCTTTCCTGATCTCTACTCCCCTGCCTCCACCCAATTTGTCAATGCTCTATCATTCTTGAAATTATTTAGTAATAAAGTTGATACTGTAATATATTCATTTATTACACATGTTGTGCAGTAGAATGTCTACCCTTTGAGGTCAGGGGCTATTTTCATTTTGTCTTGTTTGATTTTTGTATAGCCAATGCCCCGCTCAATTGTATGTAACAGGTGCTAGTTCCTTGTACATAGTAGGTGCTTAATAAATGCTTTCAATTTATTTAACTTGATATGATCCCAGCACCCAATAAATGGAAATGGAAGGCAAACTGACCGTTGCAGGTGGTACCAGCACCCACAATCAGGACTAATTATTCAACATTTTTCTGAGGTAACTTAGATCTTCATCACTTTTACCTAGAGGTGGGGCTTCCCTTTGGAGCTGTAATAGGGAATCTTTATGCTTTTGCTCTTTCTTTCCAAAGATTTGCCCTTTAGGACTGAGTCTGAGATTGTAACCATTTTTCTTTTTTAAAATGTTTTATTTTTCCCAATTACATGTAAAAACAATTTTAAACATTCTGTTAAAAAAATTTTGAGTTTCAGATTCTTTCCTTAATTCCCTCTCCGTCTCTCTTCCTGAGATGGTAAGCAATTTGTTATTGGTTATGCATGCAACCAGTTCTCTTACAAAGAATTATCTCCTATGCTAAGAGGAATGGAGGAGCCCTCACCTTCAGGAGAAAAACAAGAGCAAAAGATCTGTTTTGTTTGTTTTTGTTGAGAAATCTCCTTTTCTTTGGCCTTTCCCCATCGTCCTTTGAACTTTTTGATATTTATTTAAAACTCTATTTGCCCCAATATGAAATCGTAAGAGTGCTTTTTGACTATTCCCCTTCCCCTCAATATCCTATGGTCGTTGAACGCCCACAACATTTCTATGTTCCTCCATATCACACCTCCATTCACCTGGCCACCGATTATCACCCTCTTGGCTCCCATCATGGCTCTGGCCTGGACTGCTGCAACCACCTCCTAACTGGTCTCCTTGCCCCAATTTCACCCCATTCCAGTGGATCCCTTCACACATAGTTGCTAAAATCATCCTTGTAAGGCACAGAACTGACCAGTCACTCTCATGGTCACTCACTTTCAATGGTTTCCAAGTGTTTCTGAGAGAAAAGATGAGCTCCCTCTAGCAGGATTTAAATACGAGACCCCTCTGTGATCTAACTCCAACCTCCCTTTCCAGTTTTATCTGACATAATTTCCCACCCCAGCTCCTGCCTTTATGTACCCTGTTCTTGTCAACCTGGACTGCTAGTGGTTCCCCAGTTTCATCTTGAGCTCTTCTCTCTACCTAACTCTCCCATACCTCTCACAAACTCTCCTTGTCATCTTTATCACAAAGCAATTATTGTGTGTGCCAACTGCATCCACAGTTCTCTCCCTATCCCAGGCCCTCTTAGCTAGGGCAGACTCAGCTACAGTTTGTTTTTAACTTTGCACTCCCCAAGGCTGTGACTTTGCCACAAGGCAGGAGTGTAACAAACATTTGCAGACTCAAATTCTTGCATGTTAGCACACGACATTGCAGCCCTGTTTATCAAGAGATGTCTAGCTTGGTAGACCTGGAAGTTAGTTATTAGCTGAATAACATGCCATGACTTTCTTAGGCATTGTTATATTCTTTGCCCCTTGACATTACATAGTCCTGGTCTCTTAAATGTTAGCTCCTACAGACACCTTTGGGGGGTGGGGTGGGGAATAGATGGAGGTGGGGGTGGAGAGAAATTCCCTCTATCCATGCAGAGCTGCTAGTGTTCTCCAGCTTAGACTCTTAAAAGCTTGCCTTGGAGCATTGGAAGGTTTTTGAACTTGACTAAGGTCACACAGTCAGTACATGTCAGAAACAGGACTGGAACTCAGGTTGTTTTGATCCCAAAGCTGGTTTGCTCTCAACCATCCCACATTGCTTCTTAAGGCACACTTTTAGGCCTCTATACCATAATCATCACACCTGTAATTTCCGCTTGTGTTTCTGGATATTTTTAGTATAGATCTATTAATAATGATGATAATACTAAAAATAGTGATACTAACAAATACACCCCAGTTTTCCAAGAGGACCTGCCATCCATAGACTTATTCATTTTACAACATGATGAATGGAATTTCCTCTAAAATGATTAGAAAACATTTCTTAGCATCCTGTTCTTTTTAACTTAACTTATTTCAAAATAAATTCTTGTAATAAAAAGAAGTGGATCTCACTCATTAATTCCCACTAAGTTAATGTGGACAGTAGAATGGACTTTAGAGGTCAGGCAAGATAAAACATGCCATGTTTTATCATGTATGTTTCTGCCATACAAGGCAGAACATTCTTTGTGTAGTAGTGTCTGACTCTGTGATCCCAATTTGGAGTTTTCTTGGCAAAGATACTTGGAATGGTTTACCATTTCCTCCTCCAGCTCATTTCATAGATGAGGAAACTGAGGCAAGCAAGATTAAGTGATTTGCCCAGGGTCACACACCTAGTAAGTGTCTGAGGCTGGATTTGAATTCAGGAACATTTCTTTGACTCTAGGTCCAAGGCTCTATGCACTATGGCGCCACCTAGCTGTCAGAATATTCTAACTCAATGTAAATCAACAATCTTCTGTTATTGCCTTTTAACATGTACAAAGCACTTTACATTTATTATCTCATTGGATCAGGTCAACCACTGTCTGAGGCAAGCGCAATTATTATCTATCTCCATTTTCACAGATAAACAAACTGAGGCTCAGAGAGGATAATTTGTTCAGGGTTTAATAACGGGTGTTTGAGATGCGATTTAAGTCCAATCAGTCCTGACTCCAAGGTACTGATCTCCCTCAATCCATCATGCTCAGTGCTACCTCTTCACCTTCTAGTCTCATTTGGATGACTGACATTGTTAATTTTTCCAGTGTTCCCAGTTATATCACTGACAACTCTCTCTCTCTCTCTCTCTCTCTCTCTCTCTCTCTCTCTCTCTCTCTCTCTCTCTCTCTCCCTCTCTCCCTCTCTCTCTGTCTCTTTCTGTCCCTATGTCTCTGTCTATCTGTCTCTCCCCATCCCCCCCCCATTGGGTCTGACAAATGGGCAAGGCTCTCTAACTCACATCAAATAAACAAACCACTGACTGGCTAGTCTTGGGCTCAGCTCCAATGCTTTCTGTAAGTGATTCTTTTGATCATTTGATTTGGAGTTACTTATCTTGATCAAAAGGACTATGAGACATTAGAACGATATGTTACTGGTGGAGACTGAAGGGCATCTTGCTCCAGAGAGGATAATAGGAAAGTAGACTTTTATAAGGATTTCAATATTAGGATCAGGAGATGTGTGAGATAAGCCCTTCTATACACTCTAGGACTGTGATTCTATTTTGTGAATTCTCATTAAAAAAAAAAAACAACTGTGAAAACTTGGTCCTTTTGGAGAATTAGAAATGGGAGAGGGAGGAATACATTTCTTTTCTCTTCTTACTGGTGAACCTTATGCCAGGGTCTTTATCTTTCCACTGATTCTATTTATAAGCTTAGAATTTTGCTCTTCATCCTTTCTTATATTTCATAGATATATGAGAGTCAGCAATGAGAAATCAGAAACTGATCAAGACAACCTGAGATGGACCAAGGACTGGTGCTCTGAGGCATGCCAACTTTCGAATACATCCTTTTCAGGAGTCTTCCAATTATCCCATAAAACCTCAACAATGGATGCTGATTTTAAACCTCTAACATTTAAAGAAAAAAAAAACAATTTTTTACCTGGTAAGGCTTACTTTATCCATGGTCAGTCAGGAGTGTCAGATCCAGCTGAAAAGCCAATAAGGGGGTTGCACTGCTATAAGTACTGTGCATTATGACGCTGGCTGGGCTAACTAACCTTCCATCACAATGCTTTCCTCAGACCAGAATGTCAATCAATGAAGACAAAATCCCAGCTAGAAATAAAGGTCAAAAAAGCCACTGGGGAAAAGTGGTATGGAAAAAATTCTAAAGATTTTTTTCCTGTAAAAATAAAAGCATTTGGGAATTATTGTTAATATGAGAAGTTTGTTACTATGATAAAATACTTAAGTTTTTTTGTTTTGCTACCTGACATTTATCATATAAAATTATTATTATTAGTAGTAGTATTTATACAAAATTAGGATAGGCTACTATAATTTATGGATTAGAAACATGTAATCTAGTACAACTCTGACATACAAAAGTAAGTACGGTTCAGGTATGGAATTATTAGATGGGTCTTTGATGGGCCAGATTCCATCTTGAAGAGCCTGTGATTCTCTAACAGCTGCTTAAAGGAGTCATTGATGTTTCCCTGATGGAAAGAAAAAGACTTCAGCATACTTATTGTTCACAGACTTTTTCTTGCTAGTATGAATGAGTGAAGGAAGGAACTGATGAATGAAAAAGCATTTATGAAATGCTTTCTATGTGCAAAAGCTGTTCGAAGTACTGAGAATGGCAAGACAGACCCCGCTATCAAGGAGTTTACCTTCTGATTGTGTGACAAAGACCCAGTTTGCACTCAGGCAGAAAAGCAAGGTCTGCTCTCAAGGAATTCAAATTCTAATAATAAGTAACAAAAGCAAAGTTTGAACTCAAGTCCTCCCACTCCAAAGTCAGGTTTTTGCCTTGTGCAAAGTTAGAACTCAAAATGAATGCTGGACATGCCCACCTGGACATCCCTTAAGCATTTCCAACCCAACGTTTCCCAAATGGAACTTTTTTTAGATTGATACCTGTTCTTGTCATCCTGGTTTGGCTTCAAAGTATGAGCAGTGGAATAAAATTGCAGTAGCATCCCTTTATTCCAAGGCTCTTTACCGATCTGATGGTTCAAAGGGATATTTTGTTGTTTGGTCAGTTGTTTCAGATGTGTTGAACTCTTTGTAACATGATTTGGGGTTATCTTGGTGAAGATACTGGAGTAGTTTGCCATTTCCTTCTCCAGCTCATTTTACAGATGAGGAAACTAAGGCAAACAAGGTTAAGTGACTTGCCCAGCGTCACATAACTAGTAAGTATCTGAAATCAGATTTGAACTCAGGAAGATGTGAAGGGCTTTAAAACCCAAACAGAAAAGTTTGTATTTTATCTTAGAGCAAAAGGGAGCCAACAGTGCTTTTGGATCAGGCAAGGGTCATGATCATATCTGTGGTTTAGACATATCACCTTGGAAGCTGTGTGGAGGACAGATTGGGGAAGTAAGACAAGAAATAGAAAGGCTAATTAGAAAACTATTGTAATAGTACAGATGATAAGTGATAATGGATTAAACTCAGGCTGTAGATAAATTAGTAGAGAGTAGGGGGTGATACATATGAGAGATATTCTGGAGGTTAGAATCAAGAAGACTTGGCATCAGTAAGTCTTGGATTTGATAAAGGGAAGGAAAAATAAAAAATTGAAGATGTCACTAAGGCTGTAAACTTTGGGGATGGTTAGAAGAATGTTGTTCTTAGCAGAAACATAAAAGTTCAGAAGAAAGTTGGGTTTGAAAGTGGTTAGAATTATGGTAGAAATATGAGTTCTGTTTCAGATATGTTGAGTTTGAGATGCTTATGATATATCTAGGTGGAGAGGTCCATTGAGCTACTGGTGTTACAGAACTAGAGGCCAGAAGAAATATAGGAGCTGGGCATGATGTGGTAATCTTTGGTGCAGAGATGATCGTGGAACCCCTGGGAGCTGATGGGATCATTAGGAGAGGGTAAAGAAAGGGAAGAGCAGAAGATCCAGGTCAGAGCCCTAAAATACAATCATGGAACATGAACGATGATCTTGGAAAGTAGATTGAGAAGGAATAATCACACAAGAAGAGAACAAGGTCACAAAAACCAGAGAAGAGAAAGTATACAGGAATAGAAACTGGTTAACCCTTTGAAATGTTTGTAGATAGGTCAAGAAAAATGAAGACTGCAAAGACCATCATATTAAATAACCAAGACTCAACACTGGTAACCTCCAGAAAAGTTTCACTTGAGTGATCTGAAACAAGATTGCAAAGGGGGTTGAACCATAACTAGGAGATGAGAAAGTGAAAACAATGTGTTGGTTACATCCTTGTGACTTCTGTTCTGGGAAGGTTTTCATTATGATGACTGTGTATATGATCAACAGCAGTTATGTTGTTAACAACATTTTGGCAGCTAATTAGTGGGGGGAAAAGGAGGGAAAATCTCACATGAATTACTCTGTGATTTTGGACAAATCACTTCCATCCTGTAAGACTTTCTTTTCTTCATCTTTATGATGAAAGAGTTGGACTATATTACTTCCAAGTCAAGGGTTCTTAGGGTGGGGTCCATGAACTTAAAAAAATACCACATTTTAAAAACTATTTCAATATGGGTTATTACTTTGTAATCGTATATATTTTATTTTATGCTCTTAAACATTACTCTGAGAAGGGCTCCATGAGCTTAATCAGACTGCCAAAAGTAATTGTTTCATACACACAAACACACACACACACACACATACACAGGTTAGACCCCTTCACTAAGCTCTTATTAGCTGTGTGTCTCTGGTCTAGTCATTTAAACTTTCTCTTCCTCAGTTTCCTCATCTGTAAAAAAAGGTTGGACTTGATTTCTCCAAGGTCCTTCTATCTCTAAATCCCATGATTCCAGCAAGTTCTAAACCCTCTGGTCCTCTGAGCTTCATTGCCCCTTGGCTGGGCTTGCCTCCAAGGCTCTGAGGTACTGACTGACACAAGACTTTGACTTCAATTCAATTCACTTCAAATAAAAAAAAAATTATTGAATTCCAACTATATGCCAATTACTGCACTGGGTCCTAGGTACTAGGGATATAAAGTCAAAAAACAAAACAACATAGTCCCTGCCTTCAGAGAAGTTATATTCTGCTGAGAGTGGTGGAAACAACATGGACCCAGATAAATATAAAATAGATACAAATACTTTGGAGGCAGAACAATGACTCCTGAGGGGATTGGGGAAAGCCTGCACTTGGAAGGGGTGTGAGTGGAGCCTGTGAAGCCTTCACTGACTTCCCTACTTTTCATCCTTTGAAATCTTAAATAAATTTCCTCTGAAATCCCACTTATTTGCCACATCTTTGTTTTGATATAATCTTCATCTTCCCAAACTAGACTGTAAGCTCCCCAGGGAAAGGGGTCAAAATTCTATTCCATTAAACAAATCATTTAAAGCTCTTCACAATTTGACCCCTTTCTACTTGTCTAACCTTTTTACATTTTAGAGGGTTTTGGGGCCCTCTACATTCAGCTACACTGGCCAACTTGCATTCCTTTAACCGCAACTCCCAAACCAGCACTTTTGTATTGACCATCCCACATTCTTGGAATGCTCTCCTTCCTCAACTCCACCTTTTGGAAACCCTGGCTTCCTTCAAGATTCAGATAAAGGTGGCTATTTCTGGTCAGCCCAATTATTAGAACACTAGACCTGGAGCCAGGAATGGGAGTCCGAATCTTGTCTCAGACACTTACTAGCTATATGACCCTGAGGGAAGGCCCTTACCTTCTTCATGGTTCAGTTTCCTCATCTGCAAAATGGGGATAATAGCACAAATCCGTCTGGGTTGTTGTGAGGATAAAATGACATATCCGTAAAATGTTGGGTTTTTTTTTTCAAACTCTGCCTACATAAACATATACATTTATGCTATATATGTATATGTAATATATATGTATATATATAGCATATGTATATGTAATATATATGTATATATACATATATATTAACATTATATATTAAATACTTAACCCTCTATGATACTAGCTGTTTTGTTATTGTTGTTATTTTTATTTTTTACCATGCATGTTGACTTAGTTCAAAGGGTCTTGTCAATTTTTTCATGGAATTTAGGACCAAAGGGGAGCTCACTTGGAGAGGCAATGTGGCTTAGTGGGCAGAAGAGGCACTCAGGAAAACTTGGGCTCAAACTCTGCCAGAAATATTTGCTAAAGAGATGATTCTGGGACATGGAATCTTTCTGAGTATTAATTTTCTCTTCTGCTAGATGGGAATATATAGTATTTACCTCATAGGGTTGGCATGAAGACCAAATGAGATATTCACATAAAGCACTGCATGAATCTCAACTCATCTGGTCCAGCTGTGCCATTTTACAGATGAGGAAACTGAAGCCCAGAGAGTCTTAGTGATTTGCTAGAGGTCACCCTGCTAGTAGAGAAGAGAACCAGCCTGGGGCCTTTGGTGCTGAATTCAGCACTCTGCAGACCTTGGTCTCTGCTTTCTACTTTTGTTGAAATGTTTGAAATGTCATTAAATGGAAATTTGTTTGGGGGAATAAACTTTCCCTTAAAAAATGTAAATACCCCTTGATTAGAAAGTGTCCTAAGTGATTAGATCCTAAAAGTCATTTTAAACTGATTCTTTTCTCTTACTAAAGATTAGAGAAGAGAGGAAGTAATGTTATTTTGGCAATATAAAACTCAGGGGGTTTGGGGGAGGAAGGGTTAAGGGACTCAGGGAAGGCCACAGGCCAGGGGAAAGTGTTCCCTGGAAGTGAGAGAAAAGACATAGAGGTAAAAGTTGATCAGAGTAGGACTTGGATTAAGAAAGACCAATACTTACTAACTATGTGATCTTGGGCAAGTCACTTAATCTCTGTCTGCCTCAGTTTCCTCAACTGTAAAATGGGGATAATAATGGCACCTACCTCCTAGGGTTGTTGTGAGGATCAAATTTTGTTTAATGTTTATTGATTGATGAGATAATATTTGTAAAGCACTAAGCACTTTACTACAGTGATAGCAGGCACTTAATAAACCACAGAAAACAGCCCTCATTCCCCTTTCATCATACTCTACAACAAATCCTCCGATACTTCGATGGAATACTGAAAAAGAAGGCTGAAGACCCAAATGAAGAAAATAGGTATATGCCTATAAATGCGCAGATTTGCCCCCTTCCACTTGCTGTCTTCCTCCAACTCACTTAGAATGTAAGCTCCTTGAATAATAACTCCGTCTCCCATCCCAGTACTTTTGTACTGGCCATCCCACATTTTTGGGATGTCCTCCTTCCTCACCTCTCCCTCTTTGAAACCCTGGCTTCCATCAAGACTCGAATGAAGGTGACCATTTCTGGTCAGCCCAGTTACTAGAGCAATGAAGTCAGCAGTGTGGGTTCAAATCTTGCCTCAGACACTTAGTAGCTATATGACCCTGAGAGTCATATATCTTCTCCAATCAAATCTCCTAGTCCCTTAGTAAGAGGGGATATCTCACTTTCATCTTTGCCTGCCCAGAACCTAACCCAAGTCCTGGAACATAGCAATTGTTGTTTTTAGGTTTTGTTTTATCAGATGAGCTAACAGAGGTCCTATCAGTTCTTTTCTTGAAAACTTGAAGGGTTATTCAGACCAATATAGTATACTGATGATTTTTAGGGAAACCCAAGTCTCAACCAAAGTGTTTCACCAGCAAAAAGAATGCTAAAAGCTTTCAGCAAAATTTGAGTCCTTTGCAGTGATTGGTGGGGACTACTTCAGCTAGTCTCCATTCTGGGTAGCTCAGGGTAGAGTTGCTCACCTAGGGCTACCCCGGCTTTGCTCTAGAAGATGAAATCTAGAGGGTGCAAGAAATAGCTCCTCTTGAACATAGTAGATGGAGACAAGAACAGTAGGAATTTAGACATGGCCTAGGGAAGGAAGATTAAAAAATAATTTTTAAAATTAAAAAAAACCTAGAAAAAGAAAAAATAGAAAGATTTTTTAAAAAGCATATCGCTTTATGCTTGTGCATTAACTGATAAAACATATCTGTATATTGTCATCCTAGATGTGTACTCAATAAGATAGACCTAGGTCTCATGGATCTTCTTTCTAATACTTTCTACTCATAGAGGATTAATAGTTACTAAGTGATGAAAGGGGGAAAGTAAGATAAAAGACACTTGGGTTCCCTTGAGGTCTGGAAACAACATTCTGTAGTCTGTTCCCTTCTTCCATTTTTTCCCATAAATACCCACCCCATCCACTCACCAGGCATTCCTTTCCCACTGTCCTTCAGATCAGATCAACTTCTTTCCTCTTAAAAAATCAATACTTCCCTCTTCCCCCCACCAACAAGTAGGGATGATAATCCCTGGGCTACCTTCCTTTCACTAATTGGGAAGGAAGCTCATGAGGCCTCTCTGGTGGAGTAGGAAGTACATAGGACCCTAAATCCTGTGGGTTGGGCCAGCTGCCCATCAAGGTCATTGCCAACTCTTGAGATTCTATTCCCTAGGTGCCTAAGGTTAACATTCTTCTCTTCCACTCAGCTGAATTTTTCTTAATTGCCTCGTGTCATTTTCACATCACTAATTACAAAATTATTTTCAGGCTGCATTTCATATTGCTTGACTCAGGCAGTGGTTGCTCCAGGCTTTGAAATCCCTAGTTAGGTGTTGGCTCAAAGTGCTCTGGCAGTATCATGACATTTTTATTAATGAGTTGGATAAAGGTATAGAAGGTAATTTGAAGATGACAAGTTGAGGGAGAGAGAGTTAGTACATTGGATGACAGAGTCAGGATCCAAAAGGTTCTTGACAGACTAGAGCACTGAATTGAATCTAAGACAAAATTCAATAGGGATAAGTATAAAGCCTTAAATTTGTGTACATACAGTAAATTCTGAAAATATAAGATGGGAGAGGCATGTATAGAGAGCAAGATGTTTTGGAAAAAGTTCTGGGGGTTTTAGTGAAACACAAGTTTGATATGAGTCAGCAATGGAATTCCAATCTTGGGCTGCTTTAAGTGGGACATGGCTTCTTAGAACAGAAGAGAAATGATCCCATTATACTTCACCCTTGCCTGAGTTCACCTGGAGTACTATGTTCAGTTTTGATTGATAAAGTTGGAGAAGAAGGTCCAGAGGAGGTTAATCACAATGGAGAAGGATCTTGAACTCATGACAAGAACTGAAGGGATTGGGCATGTTGAACCTGGAGAAAAGAACACTGCAGGAATTATGCTAGCCATCCTCAAGTCTCTGGAGGATTCTCATGTGGTGGGGGGATTAGATTGGTTTTATTAACCAAGAGCCATGGGTAAAAGTTGTTAAGAGGCCAATTTGTATTGATGGCAGAATTGTCCAAAAATGATAAACAGCTTTTCTTGGAAGTCAGAGAGTTCTACTTTCTTGGATGTCATCCAGAAGCTAGATGACCACTTGTTTTGTATGTTATCCTTTGTGTGTGAGTGGGATGGACAAGATGGCTGCTGAGATCCCATCCAATTTATAAATTCTATGATTTTGTAAATTTTATGAATACCAGAATACTCAGGACTCTGTCTGACAAGATCCCTGGATAGTTCTGTTCCTTTTCCTTCCTTGTTCTACTCTGAAATTGTCAACTATCTCCCTGGTTTGGGGTTCAGCTGCTGCCCCAGTTCTTTTTTTGGAGGGGCAGGGGTCTGTACTGTCTTATGGATGGCTAGGTGGTGCAGTGGATAGAGTACTGGGTCTGGAGTCAGGAAGACCTAACTTCCTGAGTTCAAATCCAGCCTCAGACACTTACTAACTGTGTGACTCTGGACAAGTCACTTAGTCCTGTTTCTCTCACTTTTCTCATCTGTAAAATGAGCTGGAGAAGGAAATGGCAAACCACTCCAGTGTCTTTGCCATGAAAACCCTAAATGGGGTCATGGAGAGTTGGACGTGACTGAACAACTGAATGCTGTCTAACTGTTCTTCCCTGTCTTCCCCTAGTTGCTTCCTTGGGTGTTTCTGGTTAAAACACGTAGCTGTCCCTTAGCTACACCAAATAAATTGGCTCTTTTGTTCTTAACCATAACTGACTCAGTTTACTTCATCTTTGAATCTCCCTTCAAGGCATAGAGGAATTAAGTGACTTGCCTAGGATCTCACAGCTAGTAAGTACAGGAGAAAAAAGTTAAACTAGATCTTCCTGCCTTGGAGGTCAGTGCTCTCTACCCATTACATCGTACTCCTTCCCCCCGCCCCCCTCCACAGTGGCCCCTTTTGGTGTGTATCAACCCACCAGAGACACTGAGAAAAGGTTCACACTGTCTCTGAGAAGCAAACATGGTGTCAACTGTCCAAGAGCACACAGCCGGGCTGCTCCCCCCTCACCTTTCGTTGACTTATACAGTATTAGAGATAGAAGGGAACGTAGAGATTACAGACCATCTCTCTCATTTTACAGACAAGAAAACAGGTCCAGAGAGAGGAAGGTACTTCAAGGTCATACAATTAGTCAGTAGCACATCCTCCATTTTCAAATCAGTAATTTCCCATGGAAACATGAAGGCATCTTTTTTTAAAAACCATTTGGCATTTTTAGCTTCCTTATCTGAGTGACTGTCTGAATATTCAGACATATGCTACAGTCATTATCCTGGGAAAATAAAACCAAAAGGAAAATAGAATCTTGGATGCTTAGAGTTGGACATAGTGACCTGAAATAATAACCTGGTGTTTAAATAACATTAAGGTTTGTGAAAGCACTTCACAAATATTATTTCATTTTATTCTCAGGACAACCTTGGGAGGTAGGTTCTATTTCTACTCCATTTTACAGTCAAGGAAACTGAGGCAGGCTGAGTATGTCTTGCCCAGGGTCACACCAAGAGTAAGTGTCTGAGGCTAGATTTGAACTCAGGTCTTCTTGATTCCAGGTCCTGTGTTCTATCCACTGCGCCCCCTAGTTCCTCATCTAGTCCAACCTCAATTTACAGGTAAAACGTGAGGCCCAGAAAACAGAAGAGACTTGCCCTCCCTTGCTTCCTTTCCTTTTCCTCCTTTCCCTTCTCTTCCCTTCCTTTCCTTTTTTCCCTCATCCCCTCCTTATTTATTTTTTTTGAAAGTAGGATAGAAGAGCAGGGACCACTCACAGCTCAATCCTATTATTGTTGGTATGGAAGCTCTGAGCTGCTCTTTTCCCAACCTGAGCTTTTTCCTTCTCTGGTGGCCTGGTGACCCAGTGCTCACCTGAGGGTTCATTATATTGTTTCTGGACTTAGTTCAGATATCTGATCAGCTTTAACCAATTGTATCTCAGAATTCACAAACTCAAGAAATCCACCCACCTCATCCTCCATAGCAGTAGGGATTACAGGTATGCCCCTGACAAATATCAACTTTGTAATGAGCGTGTCTGAATCTAGAGCTTGGATGAATGACACTATAGTACTTCTGGTATGATGGTAAACTGCTGGACCTTACCATCTGCTCTGCTACTGCTCCTGAAGGTCACTGGGCCTTAAAGAATGCCCTGCTATTAGGTTCTCCAGACTCCCAGGTATTGTCATCCCTGTTATAACACCCTAGGACAAGCTGGTCTTGCTTTCCACCCTTTCCACCCTTCGGCTGTCACCTAAGGTCTTTCCTTTCCCTCTACCGCTGTGCCTTTCTCTGAGTACTGTCTACCACAATTAGGGGTGTCTTGTTTTCTTTCTGAAGCCTCAGTTCTTAGCAACGATTTTTGTGCTCAGTAAATGCTTGAATGCCTTTCTACTTCATTTCATCTTAATTATCCTTCCTCTGAACTCCTAGAAATCTGTTCTCTCCAAATACGACTATGCCAATCTTTCTTTTATCTAACATGAACTGGAGGAGAGATCAGCTCCTTCTCCCCACTCCCCAACCCTACTATCCATTACTTCTAACTCTACAACCAATTATTCCCCTGCTAACAATCAGGCCTAGAACAGAATTTTCCCTTATTGTTTCCTCCATGTTTTGAAATAAGAAATTATCATCAAGGCAAGTAGAGAAATATTTATTTTCCCTGCTTTGGAGAAAGAAAACAGCTCCAGATAAATAAAGTTTCTCATTACTCCTATTGTCACACCTCTTTGTGCCAGGCTTCATTTCCTGCATAGCCTCATTTTCCCCCCTGTAGTCTTTTGGAAAAGGTAATCAGTGAGATATAAGATTCTCTAATTCCACACAAAGTACATGCTCCATACCTGGAAGACCATCTATGTCAGGAATTCTTAATATTTTGGGGCATCATGGACTTTTTTGTGCCATAGATCTCTTCTCATAATAATGGATTTTTTTTTAACAAAATTATATAAATAGAGGGAATGCTAAATTTCAATTAGCAATTAGTGAAGATAAAGATGAATTTTTTCCATCCAAGTTCACAGACATCCTAAAATCTCTCCACAAACCCCTTCCCCAAATTTGGAATGTTTTATCTAGATAAACAGTGTTCTGTTAGATTATGATGTGAGACTTCACTCTAAAGAGAAATAGAATGGTAAGACTATTGATCGAAATTATTATAGAAATTAACTAAGAGAGTACATAACATTTGAAATTTATTGTGAAATCATCTTTTTAAAGTTATACTGTTATAGAAATGCTTGTTTTATTCCATAAATTGAAAATTAAAGAAAAATTTAAAAATAAGCAAATAAAGAATTTAAAAATGACATTAGTTTTTGAATTGGAGAGAAACTATTTTCCCCATGAGAGTTCATTTCATATGTAAAATACATGTTCCATCTCTTTCTATATTTTCCTTCAGCCAGTAGGCAGAGTGTGACATTATACGTCTGAGTCAGGATTCAGTGTCTGCTGAAGTAGATGGCCAACAGGAGATTATGATGCAATGCTTACTTAACTGTAGTCCTGTAAGATGTACCATCCTGGGCACAATAGAGGTCTTTATGCCCTGGAGAGCCAGTGGAAAGTTTACTGGGACTAAAAGGGTGATTTGGTCACTGAGTTCAAAGATACAGAAGCTTTTTGTGAACTCAGCCAAAGTCTGTGGCACTTTTTTTTTTATGAAGGCAGATTTTGATTCCTTATTTAGGAAGGATTAACTAGGCATCTCAGAAAGGACATTCCATTTTTTATTTTGTTTGGACACAAGAGGACTGTGGGTCACCTGTGATAAATGCTTGTAGAGAGTACTCTTCGTCATAGTTCCCAGCACATACAGTCAGAGAATCTCAGAGTTGGAAAGAATCTCAGATGCCAGCAGTTCCTACATGTACCTGAACAGGAATCTCACCCAAAACATACTAAAAAAAATGGTCACCTAGCTCTTTTTTGAAAACCTGAAGTGAGCAATAGAACCTACAAATTCTTGTGCCAGCCCACTTCTCTTTTTGAATGGTTTAATTGAGGCGAAGCATGGCGTAGCAGACAGGTGCTAGCCTTGGAATCAAGACAGACTCGAGTTCAAATCCAACCCTAATATGAGCCTAGGTCCTGAAAAAGCAAACAATGAATATATTAACTGGTCAAATTATTTGATTTTGCAATGCATATTTTCATTGACTATATTTTTACCTAATTCTAACTTAGGATAGTACAAATTCAAATAGATAGGACTACTTCACACCATGGGTAATTTACTTAAACATTGAGTGAATTGTAAGACTACAAGTTGCAAATAATTATGTTGATCTACATTGGTAAAGAGAATTGCCACCCTGGGAGTGCCAAACAATGATGAAATAAAAAATTCAGTTCCCCTTATCAAATCTCCAAAATCATAAGGACTTTTTTTCTTAGGTTGAAATTTTCCTCTTTTGTAACTTATACTCATTGCTCATAGGTCTTCCCTCTGGTTTTAAATGTTACACATCTATTCCTTTTTTCCTATGAAAACTGTGTAAATACTAGAAAATGGTTATTATAGCTCCTTTAAGTCTTTTTTTCTCAAGGCTAAATATATCCATGTTTTTCAGTCAGTTCTCAGATGATATGAATTCAAGGCCCTTCAAGATCCCTTTCCAAAATAGATTCCCAGAACTCAACACAATGCTCAAGCTAATGATTTGACCAAGACAGAGCACAGAGGATTATAACAGCCTCCCTAGTTCTTGACAATATAAGATTACATAAACTTTTTTTTTTGGCTCCCATAACCTACTGATTCATGTTGTTCTTGAAGTTTGTGAAACCCCCAGATCTTTTTCAGATAAATTGTTATCTAGCCATACTTCACCCATCTGGTACTTGTGAAGTTGATTTTTAAAACTCCAATGCAAATATACCCTGACACAATAGACAGAAAATGGAATCTGGAGTCAGGAAGACCTGGATTCAAGTTCTGACACTCCTTTGCTTTGTGACTCAAGGCAGGTCACTTAATCTTTGATTCTTATTTTCCTTTTCTATAAAATGGGCATCATAACACCTGTTGTGAGGTCCAAATGAGAATATACATGTAAGGGGATATCTGTACTGGAGCAAAGACAAAGGTTGGAAGGGGCAAAAGGGAGCCCCAATGAAAAGTAAAGGACAATCCCTTTTAGACGTAAAGGAAGCACTCCCCATGAAGCCTTGAGTGTCTCAACTGCATAGGAAAAGTCCAGCAGACAATGAACTTGCCCCTAGGGCACAGATAGCCCCCTCAACTTTGTTCTCAGCCACTCCTCTGCGTTAGGCCCTCCAGGAATCCAGAGGTATAACTGGGATGCTGACTAAAAGTAAAAGTGTGTGGGGTCCCTCTCTGAGAGACCCCAGATCTGAACCAGAATGCTTGTCAAACAGGGAATCTCCATCTGTCACACCTCCTGCCTGAAGGTGACAAACCTCAGAGCTGAAGTTCAGAGAGAATCAGACAGGAGAGGCTTCTCAAACAATCAATCAGTCAAAAAACCACCAATCAAACATTCATTAAGCACCTACCATGTGTCAGGTATTGTGCTAAGAACTGGGGATACAAAAGGAGGCAAAAGACAGGTCTTGTCCTCAAGGAGATTACAACATGCAAACAAATATGTACAAAGCAAGCTACATATAGGTTAAATAGGAAATAGTTAACAGAGGGTAGGCAATAGAATTAAGAGGGGTTAGGGAAGACTGGCTCAAGGCTGTTGCCCTGGATCAGGAATACTGCAATAAGTAGCCAGAGGCTAGAGGTGGGAAACACTGCAAGTGCTCATCAAAAGCAAGTCCCCAGAGACTACAGCAAGTTGTTCCATACAGCAGGGATACCATTCACTGGGGAAAGACCAGAGACCAAGTATTCTGACTAGCCCAGGACTGAGCTGCAGCCCAGGTACCAAGTGATCTTCTCAGCTCAGTTTGACTGTAGGCTGAGCCCAGTTCAGCAACAGCTTTGACCTGTGGCTGAGTAACCTTCTTGGTCGAGCTCATCAGCATCTGAGCCAGCTCAGGAACTTAGTAACTAAACAACCTGCTTGATGCAGGCCAGCAGTAGAGTGACCTGTCCACCCAAGACGCCATGACCTGCAAAGAGTCAACCTGATTTAATAGTAATTCATCATGCCCTGCCCCACAGTGAACTTCATGGGACTCTCCAGAGAAAGAAAGAACAACGTCCTGATGTTCCAAAGTTTGAATTATTTTGACCAGGTCTGTTCCCAACCTGTCTGTTCCATGACCATTGCACTTTAAGTTTATGCTCACTCTTCTTTTCGTGGACTTATTGCATATTTATGGGAGAGTATGCCCCAGGTTTTTCAGGAAAATGCTTTGTAATAATTATTTTGCTATGTCATTTGAGTAAATATCCTTTAAAAAAAACTAACTGAATCTACTGGCTGAACATTATTAGGGAGGCACACAAGTGAGGACACATAAGCTAAAAGGTTACCCTTAAAACACAAAAGAGGAGTTAGTGAGTTGGGGGAGATAACCCAGAGAGGGTGCTACACAAAGAATGTATTCTCCAATCTTCAAAGTGCTATACATACATCTGCTCTTGTTATTATCCTTAATTATTATGTTTATACAGGTTTGGAATGTGTACAGGACACCAAATGAGAGAATCACGACACTCAAGGGAGTCTCAGTGATCCTACAGGTCATCACAGGGCTCTCTAAGGCACTTCATGTTCTGGCCAACTTATCTGGTCAGTAGCCAAAGTGAAAATTCACTTTAGGTCTTGGATAAACATTATGGAATGACCAAGGCTCTCTTCAATGAACATAATATTATACAACAATCTCTCTCTCTTCTTTGTAGCATCTATTGTCTCTATTAATTATAACATTTACATATTTCCTTGGGTTGTTAATCATTTTTTATACTTCTTTCATTCACTAAGTCTGTGATGTCATGAACATTTGTGCCCCTGTACTGGTACAGATTACAACCCATCTAAGCTTTCTAATTCTGCTCAGTTGTGGACCAGGTCTTTCCCCGAACCCTCCCAAAAGGGTCTTCTTAATGTGCCCTATCTAGTCCTCTTTCTCTATTTCTCTTTTGATGCTTTGTACAATTTTATACAATATGTACTTCTTCAGACATGGATTTCAAGAATTCATGATAAAAAACTTTTCCTTCTCTTAGGCAGAGAGGTAATAAACCCAGATGAATATGACTGCAATTCTCTATGTCAGTTTCTTTAGATTAGTTATTTTTCTTTGTTAAACGAGATGGTTTGGAATTAGTAAAAATTTTGATTTCTCCTCTGATTCAGAGCTGCCATTCACTGAAGCAAAAATTCCTTCTATTACTTTGACCACACACTCTCAGCTCTATCTTCCTTTGCCTTTCCTTTCCACTTCACATTCTAGAACTTTCAGCTATCTTAATAGCTAATACATTTAGATCAATAGATAATCTTTATCTTAACAGATAATAGATTTAGTGGTAAGTGTGACATTAGAGGTCACCACCTCATTTTCTGGATGAGAAAGTGAGACCCACAGAAGTTAAATAATTTGCCCAAGCTCACATAGCTACTAAAATGACAGAGCTAGCTAGTGTTTGGACTCAACTTCTGTGATTCCAAGCTGATTCTCCTCACCAATATTACATAAGCTCTTGTAAAAATCGAGAAAGAATCCTTTTAAATTACTTTTAGGATACAGTTGTGATCTTGATATCTAAACCATGGAGGGATAAAGAAGAAAAGGAAAATCATAGACCAACATTTCTAATATGGCTATCACCAAAAAAAGTTAAATATTAGCAAAAAGTCTATAGCAGCACATTATACATTCTAATTGCCAACTCGATCTATTGTGAGTCAAAACACTCTGGAGCAGACCAGGGGCTGTTTGAATTAATATTGTTCTCAGGTAGATTTACTTGAGACCCAACTGTGGACCCTTTAGGCAAGGCATATCTAAAGCAAGGAACTCTGGATGTCTATTAGGAAGCTGTAGAGACCCCAGGTGAATTCCTTACTAGCTACTTTTACCTGGTTAGCTTTTATTTCCTTGTGGACTGCTCTCACCTGGAGGTCACTGTGTTTTTATTAAAGAAATTATATGTCTTAATATTGGTGCTGTAAGTGATGCTTTGTGAAGATGGTTCATAGATAGATTCAAAGAAACCTGGAAAGACTTGTATGAGTTGATATAGAGTGAAGTGAGCAGAAATAGGAGAATGATTTATAAAATGATTGCAACATTATAAAGAAAAACACATTTGGAAGACTTAAGAATTCTAATCCATGGCAATCGTCAATCATCTAATCCCTGGCAATACTCCAGAGGACTGAAGCATACTGCCCACCTCCTGACTTGTACATTAGGGATGAAGAGTAAGGCAGATATTTTCATGCGTGGTCAATGAACAAATTTATTTTGTTTGTTTATTTCTATTTGTTACTTGAAGATTTTCTTAATCTTTTTTGAGGGGGAGAATTGAAAGAGAAAAGAAAATTGGTGATGAAGAAAAGAGAAAAGGGCATCAGTGAAGCATTTTAAAATGCATAGAAGGTAAGAGGAAGTAGTATTGAGAACAACATGGACAAGCCGGGCATCTTTGAAACCAACATGCTTAATTATTATGTACTTTTAAAAACTTAAACTGTAGATAATTGGTAATTCAGTTTCATATTCAATCTTTTTTTCCTCTGTATATTTTTTGGGTATATGGAAATGTTCATGGTTTTTAGTGTTTAAGTTCAGAATTAAAAAAAAATTTAAAAATATTAGATTGTCGTTGTCCAGTCATTTCAGTTGCGTCCAGATCTTTATAATCTCATTTGGGGTTTTCTTGGCAAAGATGCTGGAGTGGTTTGCCATTTCCTTCTCTACCTCATATTACAGATGAGGAAACTGAGACTTGCCCAGGGTCACACAGCTGACTGAGATTGGATTTGAACCCAGGTCTTCCTGATTTCAAGTCTAGCATTCCAACCACTGTACCAACCAGCTGCCAGTCAGTCCACTGAACTGAATTTCTGTAGCTTACTTACACCTGCCATGGGTTCCACCCTTTAGGTCATCTACAATTTTGCGTCTTTCAAGAAGTTCGTGTGTGTGTGTAAAAACCCAGGTCAACTGGGCAACTTTTGTCTGTTCAAATTTACTTTCCTTTGGAGAGGGAAGGAAGGGGAGGGAGAAGCAGACAAGAGAGGAGGAAGTGAGGTATCCAGCTAGCATTCAGTCAGCTGCATCTACTCACAGGATCACAGTTCATCCTGGGCCATGTCCAGTTATCCTGAGGAATATCAGGTCTCTGGATTCAGCTGGCTCTGCAGAAGAAGTGAGGCTAGTGACCTGCACAGGCCTCCTTTAGTCAAAACTAAGTCAAGTACAAATCATGTCATTATTTCTCTGATGGCATGGTCTCCTTCAGCAATGAAGGACAAACACAATCCTGTGAGTAGATGCAGCTGGCTGAATACTAGCTGGGTACCTCACCGCCTCCTCTCCTGTTTGCCTCTCCCTCACCTTCCTTCTCCTCTCCAAAGGAAGGTAAATTTTGATGGCCAAGAGTTGCCTGGTTGACCTGGGTTTTACTGCCTCCTTTCTCCTTCCCTTCCCTTCCCTTCCCTTCCCTTCCCTTCCCTTCCCTTCCCTTCCCTCCCCTCCCCTTCCCTTCCCTTCCCTCCCCTCCCCTTCCCTTCCCTTCCCTCCCCCTTCCTTCCTTCCTTCCTTCCTTCCTTCCTTCCTTCCTTCCTTCCTTCCTTCCTTCCTTCCTTCCTTCCTTCCTTCCTTCCTTCCTTCCTTCCTTCCTTCTTTTCTTTCCTTCCTTTCCTTCCCTTCCCTTTCCCTGTCCTCTCTCCCCAAACCTTAAACCTACTAAACTCTGGAACTGGGACTCCAAGAGGCCCCTGTCAAGGGCTCCTGGACTCCCTTAGCTTTAGAGTGATTATCAATAGTAACTGTTGCTGTTTCCCACCCATCCTGATGTCTTTGTTTTCTTGACTTCATTAAAGGGGCCATGTCTTGACTACTTCTTAAATAGACCTATTCAATGAATGGGTGTTGCCTCACCCTAAGTGAGTGCCTGCAAAGACTTTGACCTACAGGGCCCAAGGTCTCCCAATACATTCTGGGTCCTCTCCAGTCATCCTGAGGAATATCTGGTCACTGGATTTAGATGGCTCTGGAGGAGAAGTGAGGCTGGTGACCTGCACAGCCCTCACTCAAAACAAAGTCACGTGCAAGTCATCATTTCTCTGATGGCATGGTCTTCTTCGGCAATAAAGGACAAACATGACGTGTGTGTGTGTGTGTGTGTGTGTGTGTGTGTATGTATGCACATATTTATGTGTTTATTTACCTCTTTGTCTTTCCCAATAGATTATAAGTTCCATCAGGGTTGAGGCACCCTGTCTTGTTCTTAATAAATGCTTGTACCCTCCCTTCCCCTCTTACATTTCAAGTGTTATCTTCGAAATCCCAACTGGTTTGGAGCTCTTTATAGTTTATGCCACTATCTATTATTCAGTATAATGAGCTTCCCAGCAATGCCAGGCTGACTGAAGTCTGAAAAGCTGTAGAGACCCTCATTCTGTAGACTTTCCTATCTGCTCTAGATTGATATCATTTCTCTGATGTGATGGTCTTCTTTGGAAATGGACAAACACAACAGGTAGCGTTTCATTAAGAGTCTTGGTAGTCTGGCAGAAGGTGCAGTAAGACTGCCAAAGAGAGTTAGGGGGATTGTGTTTTAGAAGGCTTGATCAATGAATAGGTAAGCTAGGAGAGTACCAACTCTTGGGAGCATATTTAGAGGTAGGTAGATTAATGTTTGGTAGAATTCACTTGTGAATTCATGTGGTTCTGGGGATTTTTTCTTAGGGACCTCATTTATAGCTTTTTCAATTTCTTTACTAAGATGTGACTAAGCATTTCATTTCCTCTTCTGTTAATCTGGACAAATTACATTTTTGTAAATAGTCACATCTTTCTGTAAGATAGTTTTATATATATATATATATATATATATATATATATATATATATATGTAATTAGGCATAATACATCCTTATAATTCCTACAATTTTATATTAATTAGTGATAAAGACATCTTTTCATTTTGTTTTTTACATAATTTTTATCTTCAAATATATCCATCTCTCACATAGAGCCATCCCTTAGAATAAAAGATTTTAAAATATTTAGCAAAACTAGCCAATATATCTAATAGTTTTTATATTACATGCAATATTCCATACTGATATGCCCTTACCATTCCAATGAAGGGAAATAAATTTTAATATCTCTTCTTAATGGCCAAGATTGTCATTAGAATTTCAGAGCATTCAGTTACAATTTGTATCGTTGTTCTTGACATTCACACTGTTAAATGTTGTACACGCTGTTTAAGTGGCTCTTCGTACTTCGATTTCTATTGGATCCTATGTTTTCCCATGCAAAGTAGGTAGATCAAAGAGCATACGGATCATGAGTTTGGGCATTTAAGCACATTCCTTGCATAATTCCAAATTATTTTCCAGAATGATTCAACCAATTTAAACCACTAGAAGCATGTTGGTGTGCTTCTCTTTTCATAAGACCTATGCTATTGATTATTCCTATTTTCTCTCGTCTTTGTCAATTTGATGGTTGGGAGGTGAAATCTCAGAGGTATTTTAATTTACAATACTCTTATTGCTACTGATTTGGAAAACTTTTTCACAAGTTGAATAGTGGACAATGATTCTTTTGAGAACTCTTTCTTGACACCCATTAGGGAATGGTTTTTGGTCTTATACGTTTGCATTAGTTTTCTATTTATCTTGATATCAGACCCTTAAAGTGATTCAATAAGATTGCTTTCATTGATCACAGACTACTTTCTGTAAATTATTACAGCACAGTTCATAGGAATTGAACACCTTTGGCCAAAAGGGAACTCCAACCCCCTTTTCAGGAGGAGGGAGCATCAGATACAGAAGCGAAATTGGCTTTATACTGTTCATTCAGGACAGATCCTCCTTTCAGGGGATGGATTGGTCTGTTCTCCATTAGGTCATCACCTTCTCTACATACCCACTACATAGCCACACTTAGTGTGATCCCTCCTCCCAAACATGCTTCAACATAGGACCTATGATCAGAAAATGGAGGGATAACTTTGTGTGGGGTGTGTCATATGCATGAGGTTCATTAAGCAAGTACAATGAAGAAAAACTTTCTCCAGGTTATTCTAGGTCATTTTCCTTGACTGATTTAAGCTAGTTTTAGATTGGGTCCCTTTTATCAAAAACAGTGACTTTCTAAAGGCCACTGTCTGTCTCCTGGTTGGTTGAGTTCACCTGCATTCTGCTAGCTTTCTTATTATCTGTCTTATTCTCAGTGGTCATTTAGCTCTCTAGGTCTAAGTTTCAGGCAGAGTTCATGGAGGGGCCTCTGGTGTAAATGTCCTTAAGGTCCTCTTTGCTCTAGGCCTAGGCACCTGTTGGTGATCACATTCAGGTCCCTCAAGTTCCCTTGTCCTCATGTTTCCCCCAACTACAGTCATAGTAGGGGCTCTGGCTCGAAAGTCATTGAATGCCTTGATATTTTTCATCCTAACAGCTTGGGAGTGATCTTACACTTGTCTATTCAGCTTTCTAGGACTCAGTTTCCTTTAGAGGCACATGAAGTGCTTGGACTCTAAGGCCCCTGAAAGACTAGTCATGTTTATTCCTTGGACCCTTCTGGTTGACCATACAATGGTCATTTGTTTCATTTGGTCTCAGTTTCAGGAAGATACCTGGGAGGGGACTTTGTAGTCTAAATGGTCTTAAGGTCTTCTTACCTTTAGGTCTAGGAAATTGTCTTTGATCACATACAAATCCCTGAAGCCACCTAGACCTCTATTTCTCCTATAGTCACAGTAGGGGGTCTGGCTCAAAAGCTCTTGAAATCCTTGATATTTTTAATCCTTGGATCTTATTAGTGATCTTACACTAAGCTATCCAGCTTTCTAGGACTCAGTTTCCTTTTGAATCACATAAAAGGTTTGGACTCTAAGGTCTCTGTCACTTTTTGTCACTTGGACACTTGTGGGTGCACATACAATGTTCATTAGACACGTTAGGCCTCAGTTTGAGGCATAGTCCATGGAGGGGCCTCTAGAGAAAATGCTTTTCATTTTCAATGCTCAAGTTCCACTCAAAGGCTGGCTTAGAGTGATTATCAATAGTAACAATTTCTCTTTCCCTCCCAGCTTCATTTAGTTATTTTTTTTTTGCTCATTAAAAGGGCTATTGCCTGACTACTTCTTAAAGAGGTCTAGTCACTCAATGGGTGTTACCTCCCTTTAAGTGAATACCTGAGAAGGCCAAGGTCCCCCACTGCCTCCTGGACCATCTCCAGTCATCCTGATGAATATCTAGTCACTGGATTCAGATGACTCTGGAGGAGAAAGTGAGCCTGGTGACCTTGCACAGCCCTCCCTCACTCAGAACAAGGTCCTTTGCAAGTCATGTCATCATTTCTCTGACATCATGGTCTTCTTTGAAAATGAAGGATGAACACAGCACCAGGATCCACAATCTGTTTCCTTTCACAGTAGAATGCAATGACCATCTTTGAAATCTTTAATGAAACCTCAATTCAGAATGGTAATTTTAATATTCCAATTGCTGATGTCTTTATTTTTGCATTTTCCTGAGTAATGCACTATTGTATTTAGTTCCTGATTCTGAATTTTGACAGGACCTGGGTTTAAATCTCAACTTTCTACCTTGAAAATTGTATGGCCTTGGAAGGCAGTTTGAACCATCCTGGGCCTCATTTTCCTCATTTGAGTAAAATGAGAGGGTTGTCCTCTCTAGTCCTTTCCAATCTCCTCAGACTCTAAATCTATGATACTATGCTTCCTTATCAGTCAGTCATTTAATAGTCAACAAGAATTTATTAAGTAAGTGCTGTGCACCAGGTACTGTGCTAAGGACTGGGGCTACAAAAAATGTCCAAAACCTGCTTCCTACTCCAAATGACTCTATATCCTAATGGAGGGAGAAAGCATTAAAACAACTATATGTAAAAAACATAGAGTAAATAGAAGGTGATCCTCAGAGGGAAGGTACTAGCAGGGGAGGACATTGGCAAAGTGTTCCTGAACAAGGTGGGATTTGAGCTGAGTCTTGAAGAAAGTCAGGGAGACCAGGAGGTGGGGGTGTGAAGGTAGAGCACTCCAGAGATGGGGAGACAGTCAGTGAAAAGCCATGGTGGCAGGGGAAAGAGTGTCATGTTCAGGGAACAGCAAGGAGACCTTTGCTGCCTATGTGGAAGGGGTAAAGTGTAAGAAAACTAGAAAGCTAATAGGGACCAAGTCATGTATGACTTTAAGCAAAATGGAAGATGTTATATTTGATCTGGGAGGTAATAGGGAGCCATAGAAGTTTAATGAGTAGGGGTATGACATGTGGGTATCACAGACCTATGCTTTAGGACAGGTTTTCCTTTAGGAAAACAACTAGCAGGCTATGTAACAGTCCAGCCATGCGATGATGAAAGCCAACACCAACATGGTGGCTACATGAGCAAAGAGAAGCAGATATTTACAAGAGATCATATTTCAATAATTTAACCATCCAAGATTTTGTCAGTGCAGAGAATTCCCAGTGTAGACCCCAGCCCTGTTCTGACTGAGTAGAGGGTGTCCTTGAGCATTGCTTTGCTTGAAAAACTCATCACTAAGGGTAAAAAAAACAAAGGTAGGAGAAAATATTGCAAGAAGCTAGAAAGAAACAATTCCAGTATTGTGGAAATAAAATCAGGATAAATCAAGATCTAGCAGCTTCTATATTAAGGGATCGAAGGGCGTGGAATAGGATATTCCAGAAGTCAAAGGAACTAGGACTAAAACCAGGAATCACCTACCCAGCAAAACTGAGTATAATACTTCAGGGGAAAATATGGTCTTTCAATGAAACAGAGGACTTTCAAGCATTCTTGATGAAAAGACCAGAGCTGAAAAGAAAATTTGACTTTCAAATACAAGAATGAGAAGAAGCATGAAAAAGTAAACAGCAAAGAGAAGTCATAAGGGACTTACCAAAAGTGAACTGTTTACATTCCTATATGGAAAGACAATATTTGTAACTCTTAAAATTTTTCAGTATCTGGGTAGTTGGTGGGACCACACACACACACACATACATACACATGTACACGCATGCACGCACACACACATACACACATGCACACACATACAGAGACAGAGAGCACAGAGTGAATTGAATAGGATGGGAGGATATCTTAAAAGAAATTAAGGTAAATGGTGAGAGAGAAATGTAGTGGGAGAAAAGAGGGTGAAATGGAATGGGGTAAATTATATCTCATTCAAGAGGCGAGCAGGACACTTTTTAGTGGAGGGAAAAAGAGGAGAGCTGAGAAAAAAACAAGAAGTTTACCCTCATCACATTCGACTAAAGGAAGGAATAAAATGCACACTCATTTTGGTATGAAAACCTATCTTATAATACAGGAAAGTGGGGGAGAAGGAGATAAGCAAGGTGGGGGGGATGATGGAAGGGAGGGCAATGGGAGGAGGGAGCAATTTGAAGTCAACACTCGGGGAGGGACAGGATCAAAAGACAGAATAGAAACAATGGGAGGCAGGATAGGATGGAGGGAAATACAGTTAGTCTTACACAACACGACTATTATCGAAGTCATTTGCAAAACTACACAGATATGGCCTATATTGAATTGCCTGCCTTCCCAAAGGGAATGGGTGGGGAGGGAGGGATGGGGAGAATTTGGAACTCAAAGTTTTAGGAACAACTGTTGAGTATTGTTCTTGCTACTAGGAAATAAGAAATACAGTTAATGGGGAATAGAAAGTCATCTGGCCCTACAGGACAAAAGAGAAGATGGGGACAAGAGAAGGGAGGGATGATAGAAGAGAGGGCAGATCGGTAATAGGGAAAATTAGAATGCTTGGGGTATTAGGGTGGGGGGAGGGGATAAATGGGGAGAAAATTTGGAACCCAAAATTTTGTGAAAATGAATGTAAAAAGTTAAATAAATAAATTTATATTAAAAAAAAAAACAAAAAAACCCACAAAGGTATGACATGGTTGAATTCGTTAATGACTATTTTTTCTTTTTTTAATGCTTCGTTGCCAATCTCCATGCCTTTTCCAGAATCTTCATGTGTTAGAGCTGACAAGGACCTCCTACAAGCCTTTTGCTACATTATCTTGAAGTGGAGCTTGTAAGGACCCTGACATAAATCAGATACTAGATAGAGATCAGGAAGTGAAGGCTGCCTCTAAGATATGTAGGTCATGAGCACCCACACATGACTTGTTCTCCTTCTGACAGCTTATATAAACACTGAACAGCTTTCAATGGAGGTGTACTTGCTCGTGGATGTTCATGTGCCAGGGGCAACTAACTGTTAGTCCTAAAGCAATGTGGACAGAATGCTGGACCTGGAGTCAGGAAGACGAGTTCAAATCCAGCTTTGGGCAAGATCTAGTCTGTATGACCCTGGGCAAGTCACTTAATCCTTGTTGGCCTCAGTTTCCTCATCTGTAAAGTGAGATAATAATAGCACCTACCTTCCAGGGTTGGTAGGAGGATCACATGAGATGGTATTTGTAAGACACTTTGCAAACTTTAAGGCACTATATAAATGCTAGCAATAACAATGATTATTATTAATATTATCATCTATGTTCCCATGACGTAACAACTCAATCAAGGTCCTATCTATTCAGCTACAGATAGAAGGCAAGAGCCCATCTCTGACTTGTTTTATTTGGCTCCGAAGATCAGTGTGGTGGAATAGAAACAATGTTCTGGAAAAAGCCAAAGTTTTAAGATTCTGGATTCAACTGTAGTTATTCAATTGTCATGATCCCATCTGGGGTTTCTTGGCAGAGGTGCTGGAGTGATTTGCCATTTCCTTCTCCAGCTCATTTTACAGATGAGGAAATTGAGGCAAACAGGGTTAAGTGATCTGCTCAGGATCACACAGCTAGTAAATGTTGGAGGCTGGATTTGAACTCAGGTCTTCCTGACCCCAGGCTTTGGCACTCTATCCATTATGTCTCTGGTTCTTTAACTTCCTTTCTGTATGACCTTGAGTAATTTATTTGTATTCTCTGGGTTTCCATTTCTTCATCTATAAAGAGAGAAAGGAAAGAAAGAAGGAAGGAAGGAAAGAAAGAAGGAAGGAAGGAAGGAAGGAAGGAAGGAAAGAAGGAAGGAAGGAAGGAAGGAAGGAAGGAAGGAAGGAAGGAAGGAAGGAAGGAAGGAAGGAAGGAAGAAGGGATGGCAGGAGAATAGGAGGGAGGAAAAGAGAAGGGAGGAATGGAGGGCAAAAAGGAGGGAGGAAAGAAATAAGCATTTACTAAGAGCTTACTACGTGCCAGACTCTGTATTAAGTGTTGGGGATGCAAAAAGATGCTCCTTGCCTTCTGGACCTTACGTTCTAATGGGGGTAAACCAACACACAAAAGGGAGGGGATGGGCAGGGGAAGTGATGGTAGTTGAAGAGTCCAGAAAGTGATAAAAAGGGCTGGAAGGGGAATAAAGGTTCTTTTCAAGTCAGACTCCTTTGAGTCTATTAAGAAGAATTAGGGCTAAAGGGTAGAAATCACATAGAGGAAGATTTCATAAATCTCAGTCTTTCAGGGTACCTCAGGTATAATACTGTCTAATTCCTACCTAAAATACTGTCTAATTCCTACCTAAAATACTGTCTAATTCCTACCTAAAAATTCCCACCTAATTCCTACTAAAACATTTAAAGTGTTTTAAGATTTGCTATACATATATCTCATTTGATCCTTACAACAATCCTGGAAGGTAGGTCCTATTATTATCCCCATTTTACAGATGAGGAAACTGAGGCAAGAGAAGTTCAATGATTTGCTCAGAATCACACTCTGGTTTTCCTGATTGGGTCCAATATTTTAGCCACTAGGCTATAAAATTGGGCTTGATCTGAAAAACTCCAGTAAGAGGGAGCTCACTACCTTCTGTGGTCCATTCCATTTTCAATCACTTCAGATTATTTGTACATTTTTCTCTTTATGAAGGTGAAATCTGTCCTCCTGACACTTTCCCCTCCACCCTGCACTGCTTCTGTCTCTGTCCTCTGGGGCCATGAAGAACAAATCTAGCCTCTCTTCCCCATTATAGTCCTTCGAACACAGTTGTTATGTCTTCCCATAAATCATGTCTTTATTATGCAAAATATCTGATTTTCATACAGAATGAGCTTTGTTCAGTCTTCTCACTATCTCTATAGTCCTCCTCTAGACTCTGTATTTTGTCAATATCCTTCTTAAAAAGTGATACCAAGAATAATACTAAAGGCCTTTCTTTGTGTTCCCAGCTTAGTATAACTCTTGGCACATGGAAAGTGCTTAATATGTTCTTGTCAATGATTTCAATGAGATCTGACATTTTCAGCCCAACGTAAACAATTCCTAAGAATTAAACTTGTTCCTCCGTAGAATGGGCTGCCTCAGCAGGTAATGAGTTCTCTGTCTCTGGACAAAGGCTTTCAAGGAAAGGGGGGATATTACAGATAGGGTTTTTAACTTGTGATCAGAGGACTTCAGAAGTCTTGCAACTCACAATCTATAATTGTATGATATTCATCATCAGTTGTCATCACTAATACTGGTCCTCAGTCCTAATCTGGAGGGAAGGAGGATGGAGAGGGTGGTTAGTCTTTCCCCACTCTTCCTTAATCTTGGTACCTTCTCTCTGTGGTTATCCTTAATTTATCCTGTATATGTCTTGTGTGTACAAAGGTGACTGCATGTTGTCTCCCCCATGGGGCTGCGAACTTCTTGAAAGTGTTTTGTGTTTCTTTATATGCCTATTACTTAGCAAAGTGCCAGGCACATAGTAGGCACTTAAATGCTAGTTTACTAATTTGCCTCAATAAAGTAAACGGGAAAGAATTTCCTTATTTTATTGGCTGATGAAATCATGGCTTCTGTTTCCAAGCAAGACATTAATGAAAAAAAGAAAAAAATTGATTGGGCATCCACATTCTGGGAAGAGTTATCTTATATCATATTGTTTTCATAGGTGGAGCTCAGAGGGTAATACTGGAGCAACTTCCCAGGTTATCTGCCCTATCCACCCTGTGTGTCTGCTTGGGACGCCACTGCCCTATGGGGTCTAATTGCATGGCTAGAATAAGCTATCCCAAAGCAAGGATTGACATCTCAAAGATTCTCAGGTCAGGTGCAGAGGTATGCTAAGGGCATCCATGCTAGGAGGCAGACTTTGGAATGTGGTCTACAGCTTTCCCCTCCTTATTTCTGAGCTCTGGCTCAGGGCAAGGCCAGGGCAATACTGTCATCCTGTCACTGAAGAGAGAAGGGGCCTGCTTTTTGTCTAGCAGAGAAGTTTATCTGAGACCTGGCATGGTTTACAAGAATGATCCACCCCCTTCCCCAAATTTACATAAATCAGAAAAAGAAAAATAACTTTAGCCCATGCTATGTTGGTGAGGTGGTGCCACATGGCCCTTTCCCCAAGACAGCATTTTCATGTTATAAATCAGGATTCTTGGGGGACTTAAAATAGAATCTAAATACCAGAATGAAAACCACAGTGGACTGGTAGCTGTGGTTGCAACTTGGAGTGTTTTGAAACTAAATGCTAATAACTCTGAATTACTCTACCACTTATATGAATGATAGGATCAGAGACCAAAGGCTGAAAGGGACCTCCAAGGTGGGCTAGTTCATTCCTTTGGTTTTACAGAGAAGGAAACTGAGGCAAAAACTTGAGGGAGGTGAAATCATACAGGTAGTAAGCATTAGATTAGGATTTGAACCTATTTATCTAAGGATGTGCCGGTAAATATTAAAAATTGACTCTCATTCATATGTATGTATGTATACATACACATACACACATACATATGCTCACAACACACTTTAAAGTTTAATATACATTGTTAACATTTTCTCCATCATTTTGTTAAGTCTAGAGAACCAACAAAAAATAAATTGAGCTCTGATTTGTAGCATTTGCTGAAACTTTAGCCATTGACTCTTATGAGCCAGTAAGAGCTATTTCCATCACAACCCAACATTTATCCAACAATACTCATACAGGGTGAGATGACCAGTGTCTCATGACATTCCCCTATCTTCAACTGCTCAGTGAAATACAACTTTCATATTTCCCAAATATAACAAACACAAAACTACAGTTTAGTTCTGATTTAGTTCTCTGTGTGAAAATTTTTTTAAACAAATGTGCATTATCTGACATCCTGAGTTTCTAGGATACATATAAACTTTTCAAAAACAAGAGATAATGTTTTAGCTCTAAGACTCCATGGGTGAAAAGCTTGCCAGGATTGGGGTGTGGGGGGTGGAGATGACAACAGCAATCGCATACTGGCACCATCCAGTAAAGTAAGGGAGGAAGAGGCAGGTCTTAAGTCTTGCAGAAGACACCTTTAGGGAAACCAGATATGAAGAAAACAGTGTCTAACCAATTGGAAGGTATTTATATGGAGTCTAACGTAAGATCTAGAGTAGGCTACTCTGAGGTCTCAGAGTCAGTGAGTTTAAGTGTAACAGGTGACAATTTGCATCGATAGAAACATCATTGGAAGCTCCCCACATTGATGAAATCATGGAACAATTAAAAAAATAAATTTAGATTTGCTAGTGATTTGGAAACTTTCCCATTGACATTCCGTGGCCATGGAAACCAGAGCAAAATTAGTCAGAAATGAGAGTGTATTCCAATGAGCAGTACAAGGAATTCGTGTTCCCGTTAATTTCTGTGCATTCAATGAGCAGTACAAGGAATTCGTGTTCCTGTTAATCTCTGTGCATTCTGGGAGGGGTCTGGTCAACTCAATCACATTTCAAGAAGACATGTCTCATGTCTCTGCTCCCTAGGAGAGTGACCTCCTGGAATGCTACTGGTCTGGCTAGGCCAGGGGATGGGAGTGATCAGTATGGACATGAGGATGTTTCAATCACTGGGAGAGGAGACAGAGACAAATGAGTTCCTCTCAGTCTTTTCTGTGTCCTTGGGACTTGAGAAACCTAATCATTCTTCATTCTTCAAGTCAGGACCAAAATAGAGACCTTGGCCTCTGATGCTCTAACAGGCTAGTTTGGGAAAGCATAGGATGGCAAGTCTAGCTTTTAGACTAGTAAGAGGTAAGATTGGATGAGGTAGTGCTATATGAATACCAGCTAGTATTATTTACAGATAGGATATGTTCATTCTGAGAGCTCGGGTAGCTCTAGAAAAGAAGGAAGGAAGGAAACTGGGAGAGAGGAAAGAAGGAAGGAAATAAGAATTTATTATATTGTACTTTATTTTTCCCCATTACATTTAAAGATAGTTTTTAACATTCATTTAAAAAAATTTTTGAGTTCCAAATTTTCCTCCTTCCTCCCTTACCTCCCCTCTCCCTAAGATAGTAATTTGATATGTTATATGTGTGCAGTCATGTAAAACATATTTCCATATTTGTCATGTTGTGAAAGAAGAAACAGACCAAAAGAAAAAATCCACATAAAAATAAAGTGAAAAATAGTATGCTTTTATCTACATTCATACTCCATCAGTTTTTTCTCTGGATGTGGATAGATTTTTATTTTCATCCTGAATTCCTAGATCATTATATTATTGAGAATGGCTATATCATTCATCGTTGATCATTCTATAATATTATGGTTACTGTGTACAATATTCTGCTGGTTCTGCTCACTTCACTTTGCATCTGTTCATGTAAGTCTTTCCAGGTAATAAACATTTATTAAGCACCTACTATGTGCTGCATTGTGCTGAGTGCTGGGGATATAAAAGAGGCAAAAGACAGTCCTTGCCCTCCAGGAATTCATAATCTAAGGGGGTAGACAACAAGCAAACAAATATATACAAGCCACCTATATAGAGGATAAATAGGGTATAATTAAGAGAGGAAAGATGCTAGAATTAAGAGGGGATGGAAAAGTTTTCCTGAAAAAAGATGAGATTTTAGTTAGGATTTGAATCCAGGTAAATGAGGAGGTAGAGATAAGGAGGGAAAGCATTTTAGGCATTCGGAAGAGCCAGAATAAATACCTGGAGCTAAGGAAGGAAGGAAGGAAGGAAAGAAAGAAAAAAGAAAGAAAGAAAGGAAGGAAGGAAGGAAGGAAGGAAGGAAGGAAGAAGAAAACCACAAATAAACATTATCTATGTTGTATTGAAGTTTTACTTATTTTACTAACCATTTCCCAATTACATTTTAATCTGGTTTGGATCCCACTCAGAAGCTTTGTGAAGAGGACCTCATTTTACAGATGACCACACTGGAATCCAGAAGAAGGAGGGAAGGAAGGAAGGAAGGAAGGTGGGAGGGAGGGAGGGAAAGAAGGAAGGAGGAAGGGAAGGAGGTAAGGGAGGGAGGGAGAGATGGAGGGAGGAAGGGGAAGGAAGGAAAGACAAGGAAGAAAAGGGAAAGGAAGGATGGAGGGAAGAAGAAGGGTATGTATAAATGTGTATCAAGCCAACCAGAGTAATTTCACGGGGTCCGTGGATACATGGAAAGACAACACTGAAGTGGTTAAGGTCTAAGAATTCAACAGTTGAGGAGGATTGGAAAGGAATTCCTTCTTCAATAACATTCCTAACAAGTTCTAATTATTAAAACTTTTATTTTCTTCAGTTGGGCTGAGATCTGCCTACCTGTCACCTCCACCCTCTGGTCTTAATTCTGCCTTTTGGAGCCAAGCAAAACAATCTTATTCCTGCTTCCATAAGATAAGTTTCCAAAAGGGGAGGGTATCTAAAAGAGGAAAGACAATGCCATAGAACAGGATAAAGACATCATCTATAGGATCCATTTAGCCTCTTGTATCCTTGGAAAAATTTTCCCTCTCTGTCTTTCTCTCATGTTAACTTTTCATTTGGATCAGTCCGTTCCTACCCTTGGTTAGACTCTCTCTTCTGGTGCTGCTCAAACTACTCTGTGTAGGAGCTCCAGGGGTTGCTCCTGTAATTGCCTTGCCCATGGGAAGTGCTGCTGCTGAGACTGAAGTCACCTAGCATCTTGAGTTTTCACAGATCCTGGATATAAAAAGGAGGTGTCCCCATACCAGGCATAGGTTTTATGAATGCAAGTCAGGGGAGTGATTTTGCTTCCCTCTCTCCTCCAGATCTGATTTTTTAGAGCAGGCGTATCAAATCTAAACAGCAATGGATCTCTGTGGGCTGTATATTGACTTAGAAAATCACACATTATCTATGTTGTATTGAATTTTTACTTATTTTGTTAAACATTTCCCAATTACATTTTAATCTGGTTTGAGTCCCACCCAGGAGCTTTGTAAAGGGACCTCGGAGGACATCTAGCCTAATCCTCTCATTTCACAGATCCAGAGAAGTAGTTTTGCAGGGGACATGAGCTGACAGAACAGAGGATTGATTTCATTTGGATGCTTTTTCATCTACCAGCAGAAGAGGGAGCTAGAGAGCAAAACATGCTTCATTTCCAGTTTCATTGTAACAAACAAACACACTTTTCCTTGAAAGGTGTAATTTTTCATCCAGTCTCTTTAATGGAAGGGTTTTAAAGCTAAATTCTGGCAGAGCTGTGAATCTTGCTCCCTGTGCACCAGAAGTGACCTGCTGAATTTCCAAGTCAGACTGAACCAGATTAAAATGAAATTGGGAAATGTTTAATGAATTATAAATAAAAATACACTGCAACATGGAAAACATTAATTTGTGATTTTCTGCGTCAACATGTGGGATCCCCCATGGGGATCTAGTTCTTTTAGAGTTTGATACTTCAGTATCTTACAAGGACTGCACTAGGACAGGTACACAAACAAATAAAAGTGAGCATTTTTATGGTCCTTCAAGATTTGCAAAGGTTTCACAAAGATTAATTTATTTGATCATCACAATAACCTTAGGATATAGGTGCCATTATTATTTACATACTACAGATGAAAAAGCTGAGGTGGGCAGTGTTTAAGAGCTTAGTGTTGCACAGCTAATAAGTATCTGGGGTTAGATTTGAACTCTAGTTTTCCTGACTCCAGACTGAATTAAATTCTACCTCCCAGTGAAATTAGGTACTATTTGTAATATGCTTTGCAAACCTTAAAATGTCATATAAATAGTGAGGATGATGATGAAGATAATGATGTTGAATTGTCAAGCACACCAACCACAGGGGACTATTGGAAAAATATGCCCCCTTTCTTTTTGTCAGATTCTCAAATTTCTCCAGTTGGATGTTGGAGGAAGCTCAGATTGTCTTAGGAGACCGACTGTTAAATTTTCAATGTGTGCCGTTATTAATTAGTGCACATTATAAATCAAGAATTAATTTACTGTTTTCTTGATTGTTTAGGCTTTTGAAAGTGCTGAAGAAAATATTGATAATGTGGATTAAATGTTGTGAATAATTTCTTCTATTAAACATTTAATAGCACACCACTAAAGCTAGTTGGAAGGAGATAAAGATAAAAACAAGATAAATTGTATCCAAGAAAAAGAAACTTTCCTTTCCTTTTTGATATTCCAGAAGGAAACATTTATCCGCTTAACAATATTCAATCAAATGAAATTCATTCCTGAAGAGAAGTATGCTTTTAACTGGAGAGAGTACTTGATGAGGATTTGTGTTGGAGTGACAGAACCTGACCAAATGAGTGAGGATTACATGAGATGATGGTGGTGACTAAGGCAAAGAGGGTTAAGTGACTTGCCCAGGGTCACACAGCTGGTAAGTGTTAGGGGACATATCTGAACTCAGGAAGATGAGACTTCCTGACTCTAAGCCTGCACAGCTAAACTTCTGGGAGAAAGAAAATAGGTATACCTATTTCTATAGCTGATCTGCTTTGCAGATGAGATAGTGTCTTTTAAAAATCCCTTATTTTATCCAATAATTTTAATTTCTTTCCTTATCTACTATTTTTATTTGTAGATTGAATCCAATGGATTATAAAGTCCTTGAGGGTGGACAGGGTCTGTTTTTTGTTTTTATTTTGTATCCCTTAGTAGGGTGGTATCACACTCAAATAGAAGGGGTTCCCCTCATATATAAATATGGTATACAAGGATCCCTGTGGGCAGCATATTGACTCAGTTTTAAAATGTAACACTATGCTTTATTGTTTGTATTTTGTAAAATATTTCCCAATTACATTTTAATCTGGTTCGAGCAACACTCAAGTGTGTTGCAGTCCTATGTATCCGACTTCTCTGATACCTAGTAGATAGTTAATAAATGCTTGTTAAATGGAATTAAATCAGAGATGCTGCTAAGCAGCAGTTTTGGCTGCTTTAATTCATCATCTTTTGCTCCCTCATTCCCATCCTTTAAAGGGGGTGCTATGGAAATTCTATGGATCAGAGAATTTCAAAGTTGAGACTTTTAGATCATGTATCTACTAATTATATGATACGTCCCAAAAAGTCTCAGTGCAGTTTGGAGCTTTAATAGGTAACAGTAGCATGTGTAGCAGTCACATTCACACATCTGTCCCAGCAGACAGAATAAACCAGATCAAGGGTTACCAACTGGCCTCAAACCTGTTTGTGAGTCAGGGAGATGTCTTCCCCAAGCATGTGAAGACTTTCCTGGCAGAATGGGGAGATGAGAACTATTTCTTCCAATGGCTGTGAAAATGGCTCAAGCAGGCATTGTGTACTATACTTCAGCTGCTACACTATACTATATAGTATATATCACATTTAAACTTTAATGGCTTAAATCTAAGACCTTCTGGGACACCCATAATAGAGATCGGACTGGGGGTTGTTCAAAATAGTCAAACAGAGGATAGAAGGAAAGAAAAATAGTAAATAATCCACATATTGGATCAACATCTGAATAATCCAGGCAGAAGCACCCCTACGGTCATGTTCCACAATGAGACACATGCCATTTTATTCAGCCACGCCTAGTTTAAAAAAAAAATGAACTTCAAAAATTTCACAGGAAAACAACAAAAACTTTTCTGAATATCAAAGTCTACATTTACGTCTGTATAATCTATAATTTTGAATTTTATACTATTGTATGTAATATAAAAGATGTACATAAAAATATACTATTTTAGTTGTGCACCTTAAATATACTCATTGCCATGTATCAAGAGTCTACACATATTTGTCATTTTTAATATTTAGAATTTTACATCTATTATAGCATATACAGTCATTTACATGGGAATGTTCGAAGTTCCCTCTTTGGAGAACAGTTATTTCTGTGGCTATTGTAACATATTTTTAAACGTATCCTTCATCATTTTGGTATGTGGTATGTAAATTTTAGTAAGGTGAATCGGACAAGCAGAATGATGACACGACAATCGAGGGATGCTATGACGGGTGCATCGATGGGAGAAGTTATGGACACAGAAGTCATGGAGTCTATTGATTCAATGAAACCAAACAATGCCAACTTCTTTCAACATTTAATCCAGCTTTATTTTTTCATTACAAATGCCAACCTTTTTATTTTTCAGAAAAGAAACTTTAAAAACCTGTAAAGAATTTAATTTATCAAAATACTGCTGTAGTTGGTGGAAATGGATTTCCACCAAAAATCAGGTTTCCATCAAAAACCTGGGGCAAGGAGGGGAGACAAAAAGATTGTCAAGCCATTATAAAATCCCTATTTTTAAAGAAATCATTCCTAAGGAAGAGATTTCACACCAGATTTTTTTCTAAAATGATCTTCAACTGCACAGTTTCCAGAAGTTTTGTTTGTTCAAAAAGCAAGAAATCCTGACAATCACAATATTAAAAACATAACCAAATGAAATTTCCCCTCAAACTGATTTCTCAACATTTGTTTGAGAAAAGTTCATTGGAGTTTTTAAGAGATCCTCTTCAAGGGTTAAGTTTTATAGATGCCTTTACACATACACACAAACACACTTTTGTATCCTTCCAGCTGTAATACTGCTGTTAGGACCAACACAGTATCCAAGGGCCATCAGTTATTTCCTGTGCCCACCTCTGAATTAAATAATGCTGAGTGCTAGAACTTCAGGAGAACTCATGTACAGAATGTATCATCCAGGTTCCCTCTGGCTTCCACTACAGCAAACGCATGCTCAAAGCCTCCCCAGTGGATTTATCCCAAGCCATAACTTTCTTTTATTTGGCATTGTCTCAAAAGCATTAAGGAAAGTTATTATTTTTGTTGTGCAGTTATGTCTGATTTTTCAAGACCCCACTTGAAAAGAACCTGAATGAGGAAACTGAGGCAAACAGGTTCAAGTGACTTGCTCAGGGTCACACAGCTAGAAAGAGTCTGAAGCTGAATTTGGGTCCTCCTGATTCTAAACTCAGTGCTCTATCCACTGTGCCACCTAGCAGCTGGAAGTTGCTTAACTGTATTTTCTCCTAGTGAACACAAACGTTTTGGGTGGAGGAGCAGGAATAATCCAATTAAATAAGATGATGGTGGTGGCCTTTTCCATTCTGTTGATTTGGAAGTCTTTGTTTAGACATTTGGCATTGCTTACTCACATATACCCTGCACAAGTCACTTAACCCTGTTTGCCTCAGTTACCTCATTTGTAAGAGGAGCTAGAGAAATGGCAAACCACTTCAGTATCTCTCCCAAGAAACCCCAAATAGGGTCACAACTATTAAGGTAACAAAGCTTTACAAAGTACACTGTCACACTTTGATTCTCAGTCCTGTGAGGTAGGGAGGACATGCAATATTGTATACTCATTTTACAGATGAGGGTACAGATTTAGAGAACTTTTAAGTGACCTGCTCAAGGTAGGTGGCAGCCATGCTAGATTGTAACCTGGGTTTTTTGACTCAAAGTCCAGGGCCCTCTCCATTCTACTGGGTTACCTTTCTTTATCATGGGAAAGCATCTCAACTTGAGATTTCATTTCAAATATTTTATGAGTTCTCTAGTGCTAAAGGAACATATTTAAAGGGGATTGGAGAGGGTGCAGGAAAGGTTACTGGTCCCCATAAGTTTCTATACCAAAAACCTTTGATATTATTTGTAATAGAATATTTGGATTTTTCTGGGATAAATTTATAGATGGAAGGAAAATGCTGAGAAATTTAGGAAGATAAAAGACAGTAATAAGGTCACAGAGTTCTCATCCAGCCATTTTAATAACTTCTGAAGCAATCAGAACATTCTGTATAATTACATGAAATTATGAATCATGGCAGTAATTGGATTGTGGAAATGGACATTCTTTCTCATCAAACAAAGATTCAGTGCCAACAAATCCCTTGTGGTTCCCATTCCTGAATCATCCATTATTTGGGATATGAGTCTCTTCAACTGAGTCCCTGGGGAACTCAATTCATCCTGCTTCACTTCCTAAATACATATTAATATCCAGTGGCAATGCAGATGCTGGTTAACCTTCCCTTTTCCACATGTTGTCTGAGAACAGAGACTAGAAATACGTGATCTGCAGAGAATGGCTCTACAGATGGCATCCTGAAAACCGTCTAGGAAAGTTAAACCAACTTCTTACCAGGAAGGTCCAACTACCCCATGCGTAATGTGAACAAGTTTCAGTAATTAGCTTCCCTTTAATTGGTTATGACTGAGGAAATGAAATATGTTGACCCTAGAGATCACGGTGAAAAGGGAAATATTTTAGAATAAATCTACTGACTTTTGGAAGGAAAAACAGGTAACAAAAATTGAAGTTAGTTACATTTTGATGAGATTATCTCTTAAATGGAAAAGCACTGATGAAGTAAACCATATGTCTTTGTAAAAAGCCATACTTTTGGCTGAAAATACTTTTTAAAATTTTTAATTAATTTAATTTTGTTTTTTTTTTAAAAAAATTAGTGACTACAAGTCTTAAAAGGGCATTTTAACACACTTTCTTCCAATATTTAAAATTCTCTTAAATTAAGTCGGTTGTAGAATAAAAGCTTGCTTTTAAAATGGTCTTAAAAGTTCTTTCTTCAGCAACCTGTTGACCAGTAGCTCAAATTTAGCATAGTCATAGCAAAAAAAAAATCAATTTCACCTATACATGAGGATTATAAGTGTGGATGACACCTGCTTCTGGAGGCACAGATAGCACTATTCCAGTGCCAGGATAATGCCAACTGAGTTACCTTATCACTTTTTTTTTTTTTTTTTACTGGCCAGATCCTCCTGCTGGGAACTTCTTTCCTGAAAAGTTAGTGCAAGTGTGGGGAGGGGAGGGGAGTTTGCATAGATACAGGATCACTTGGAGAGGAGAGTTACCTATCTAGGTCTAGTTGCGTTCATTCGATCTGATAGCTTGTCTCACTAAGAGTAAATCAAATCTGGTTAGCTGAGTGGTAGAATTCACATTTCATTAAAAGAACCACCTACTTCCTATTTTTTTTGGATGGTGGAGGAAAAATATTTTTGTTGTTGATGTTGTAAAACATCAGTCTGACTGTTCATGATCCCATTTGTGGTTTTCCAGTACAAAGGTACTGGAGTGGTTTGCCATTTCCTTCTCCAACTCATTTACAGATGAGGAAACTGAGGCAGTGACTTTCCCAGGGTCACAAAGCCACTAAGTGTGTAAGTCTGAATTTGAACTCCAGAAAACAAGTTCTGCTGACTCCAGGACTGGTATTCTACCCACTGTACCACCTAGCTGCCTTTACTGGTTAACTATATGACCTGAAAGCATTTCTACAGCTCCCCAAGCAACTGAAAGTCAGAGAATGATGAAAAATTGGGACCAAACCTATGATAATCTTTTTCCATTAAAAAATTAGATTTGGAAGATTGTATGTGTGTGTGTGTGTGTATACATACGAAACGCTAGGTAGTGCATTTGTATGTATATATATATATGTATATGCACTTATATACACACATAGCAAACATCTCTATACCACCCTATTTGCCTACAATCTATGATTTGGGCTGTTGTTATATTTGGTCTACACCTGGGATTTCATCCATTTGAGGGTAATCCTGGAAACTCCCTCCCCTGAAACATCATCAATTTGTAATAACTTAGCCTCAGAAAACTGCTTAGAGTTGTTGGGAAATGGCAAAAAATTACCCACAATGACAAAGAGAGAAGTGTCTGCGATGAAACTTGAACTTGGAGCTTCCTTTTCACTAATCTGTGCTGCTTTTCATTGCTTGTGACTCAAAGACATCTATCTCTATAGAACTCTCTTCATCTGTATGTATTTATCACTATTTGGATAAATATATTTGTGTGCACACACATGTATTCATGCATACACATGTATGTATGTATGTATATTTGCATACACACATATCCACAGGGACATACAGATTGGGAAGGTGTGTCTTTTGCTTATAAGTCTTTTCTAAAGTCTCAGAACAAAATCTGCCCACCCTCTGTTGGGATCCCTGAGAACTTGAATGCCCTGACTATGGGGTTTGGGTAAGCCTGGGCATGAAGGGAGATTTCACACTGTTTACTCCCGAAAAAAAGCCTAGGCAGGCCTAAGGAACCATGCTTCTTTTCCTCTGGCCAAACTTTTCTTCCCTGCCCCCACCCCCCTATTCCCCCCGACCCCTTCTTTTATCTATACCATCACTCTAGAGAAAAATAAATAAAATAAGCTAGACCTTCCCATGATTGAATGACTAATTTTCACTATTCTGAAAAAAAAAGGCAAATTAAGAAAAAAAACCCCTATGTTTACAGCGCTTTATTCCCAAAATGTTTTCCAGTCTGAACAGAAGACTATATATTAGGCCTCAATGAGGCATATTAATGCCATGTTACATTACAGAAAAAGACTTTAAATGTATACTTCCTGAAAGCGTGCCTATCAATTTTATTATTTATTTTTGCAGTGCTGCATACAACAGAAGGCAAAACACAAAGTTCTTTATAGGAAGAAGCAGATATATTCTTAAAGAACTAGATAAAGATGTAAGATAAATTTGTTTTTAAGTGACATATTTGCAATTTTGAGAACTCATCATGAGCAAACATCAGGATATGGCAGAAAATTTCTGTTATGCCACTAACTACAAATCATGCAAATGGAAAAATTGAGTGTTTTGAGTTAACAGTTACTAATTTTCCATCAGTATTTAATTAAGATTAAAAAGCTCAATTCTGTACCTCCCTTCTCCCCTTTCCCCGAGTTTTTTATTTTTTGCAAGTAATAAGAAGTTGTACCCGTACAATAGTTCAGCAACTGGGGAAGAGGTAGACTTTGAGGATCTCTCTTCTCAAATTCAGGAGTCACTAAATAATACACCAGGGGTCCCCCTCTCCCCTGATGAGAGACTAGCCATGCTCCTACCTACAGTAGCAAATGAAAGCAATTGATTACAGACAAGTAAAACACTGGCAAACTGAACACAAGATAAACCTGAGAATCCTAGTAAAGGAACTATGTTACTAGCAGGTGCTTAAAGAAATAGGTGATTTCCCTAGATCCTCTGTACCTTAGAAAAATGAATCTCTTTGGATTCGGAGTCCCCAGTTACGTGATATAAAACAACTGTACGTCATACATTCCATGAATAGAAAACTTTGGGGTGAATTTTTTAAATGGGGCTTTGGAGATGAATGGGAAGATTTTTAAACAGCATGCAAGTTTTTCACCTCTCCCAAATACCCTGTTTTAGAGTTTGTGCAATGGCCCTAAGGCAGGAGATTTGTCAGTCAATGGTCCTCATTTATTCCCTTGTGTCGTGAAAAGAAGCATAAGGAAGACTCAACCAATGAAAAGAAGTTAGTGTTAAGAGGGGAAAAAACCCACCTCTTCAAGGATGCATCCAGGCTAATAGGTTATAAGAATATTAATCAAAGTTGGGGGTGAGGATATTTCCAGACACTTATCTTGATGATCTTAGTCTGAGATGTCAAAAGAGAGTGAAAGCCATCTAAAACCAGAGATCTCAGATAGTGAATGGGAAGGAAAGGATACTACTCAACTCCTACAGTTCCAAAGACCAGATGGGGATGGTTTCAATGGTTGCCTCTCCCCATGTCACCATGGATCTATCCTGCATGGAGCAGCTCAGTAAATTAAAGGGTGATTACACCAAGAAAACACACACTTTTCAGGTTACTCTTTTTACTCATGGGGTTTAGGGCTAGTCAAGGCATTGTGTATGTATATCTGATGCATAGACCCTCCCTATAAGTTTTTCCTCTTTTCAACTAAAAAAAAAAAGGGGGGGGTTTCTGTTTAAAAAAACAACTTTTCATTCAAAGTCCCAAGGAATATTTCTTTTTTATAATTATTTTGAGACACAATGCATCTCCTTCCTTAGTTCAACATTTATCCAAGCACGTCTGCAGCCGCTCTGTGGTGGGAGGAGACAGGGTGTTCAGCAGGTTTTCTTCCACAAGCACACAGCTCCGCTTCAGCGATGGGCATGCTTCCAGTTCTGGGGGGAGGGCCTCCAGGTGGTTTCCAACGAGTTCCAACTGCACCAGGTTTGTCAACTCCCCGATGAGGGGGGGCAGAGTCATCAAGCTGTTCTTCCCCAAGAGTAAGGTCTGCAGCTTTTTGCACTGAAACAATCCATTTGGCAGCGTCTCGATCTAAGAAGAAATAAAGAGGACATGGAAACTGAAGGCTCAGCTCATGGAGGGAGAGTCTCTCTTGTTATGACCTGATGCTCCAGGAAAGATACCACCCAGACAAACCCCTAGAGCAGAGGACTTTTAACCTGGGGTATGGGAACTTTCCAAAAAAAAATTTCAATAACTGAATTTCAATATAATTGGTTTCCTTTGCAGTCTTTTGTATTTTACTTTATGCATCTAAAAACATGTCTATGGGTGCCCATGATGACAAAGGGTGTCGGCCAGCAGCCTGTCTTTTCTGAAACAGGTATTGAGCCAGAATGCAGATAGGGTAGGCTTGTGAGTTAGTAAATACCTGATAGTCAGATACTGAAGGATTTAACTGAACTCACACCTGGCACCAATTTCTTGCCTCATCTTTCCATGTTTATCTTACGTTATTCTCCTGTGCACATTCTGTGTTCCAGACATAGGCCAGATTTCTGGCTATTCCCCAAAACAAGTTACTCCACTTCCTGCTCCCGTGCTTTTGGAAGGCTGACCCCCATTCTGGAATGCAGCACCTCCTCACCTCTCTCAGAGTGAGTGTAAATAGCAATTATTTCTGTTTTGGCCAGAAACCTTTCCCAGGTGATTTTTTTTTTTTTGACTAGGTAAAAAGGGGACATTTTTTGCCTCATTTCTCTCCTAGCCTTAATCGCTGAATGGGTGTTGCCTCAATCAAATTGAGACCTGGGAGAGACTTTTACTTAAAAAAGGCCAAAAGGTGCCTGCATCTGGGGCCATCACCAGTCATCTAGCTCTATTATCTGGCCACTGGCCCAGATGGCTCCAGAGGAGACGGTGAGGCTGGTGACTTTGCACAAGCCTCCCTCACTTAAATCCAATTCACTTGCAAGTCACAGTACCATCTTCCTGAAGTCCTGAGGTCCTCTTCGAGAATGAAGGACCTGCAATAACCACCTCACCTCTGCCTAGCTTTTTAGGCTCAGTTCAAAGGTCACTTCCTATGACACCTGTCTTGATCTTTCCCCACCCTAGTTACTGATGTGTCACTCCATCTCAAAATTACTGTGAATGAGGCTTAGAAAGGTACTAGACAGACCTGTGATTTCATCAGGAACTGCCTCCACAGTGCCATTAGGGACCTTCTCTGCCACTTAAACTCAGAATTAGCTGTAACACTGAGAGATTAAATGGGTTAGAAGGAAGACCTGAAGAGTGCTCCTTCTGTCCTGAGGCCAATTTTTTATCCACTACTCCATGCTCCCTCTGAACTACGGCTGGCCTAGGAAAGTCCCTGTTTTTACTCTGTTCCCATGAGGTTCAGTCAGCATCTGCGGAGGCAAAAATCTGTTCCTGCCTTTCTTCTCTCATACTCTCATTGTCATCCACATGAACTTTGCCTTTCCAAGTCAACATCCTCCAGACTTCCTTTGCTTTGCGCACTCCAGAACCCCTGGACAAGCTCTCCTTCATCCAGAATCTTGTCATTTCGCAATCTACTGTCTTGTGGTAATAGAAACCTACCCCTGTCTAGAAGACTCTACAACCTTGGCCACCCTCTTGAACACTAGTTGGGCTCATCTCTTAAAGTGGAGCAAGATATGCTGGGCCAAGAGTGGTTGACCCATTCCATGATCTTCACGACTATATTCAGTCTTTCTGGTACCATCACTCAGCAACTTCTCTCCTAAGAGGGTCACTCCATTTATAGAGCAGCTAGGAGGCATAGTGGATAAGGCTTGGAATCAGGAAGACCTGAATTCAAATCTAGCCTTAGACATTTACTAGCTGTGTGACCCTGGACAAGTCATTTAACTCTGCCTCAGTTTTCTCATCTGTAAAGTGAGTTACGAACAAAATGGCAAACACTCCAGTATCTATGTCAAGAAAATCCCATGGACAAAAATTCATGTCATGTAGACATGACATGGAGTCATGTAGAGTCTGTCATGACTGAATGACTGAACAACATCTAATCCAGCTCATAGTCATAGCCATTTATAGACCTGTGGATTCTTTCTTCTTTTCAAAGAGTTTGCTGCCTGGCTTGCAGCCTTCTGTCTTCTCCACCCTAAACCTTATGTTGATACTTGGAATGCTGAAGGAACATCAACAGTAACCATAGCTACCCATCAGTCCCCATGACCTCAAGCTTCACTTCACAACCTGGACCTCAACATTACTTATCTTTGCTCCTAAACTGTCCTCTTTTCCAAATTTCCCCATTTCTACACAAGGCACCACCATATTTTCTTCCACTCTTTGCTCTTCTTCATCCTACGTACCCAACCTGTGGCGAAATCTTACTGTTTCTCCCTTTGCAACATCTCTCAAATAAGGCCCTTTCTCTCCCCCACACAGTGTCTACTCTAGTTCCAGCCCCTTTCCCCTCTTGTAACAGCCTCATTGGTCTCTCTCCTTCTAAACTGTCTGTGCTGCAGTCTATCCTTCACAATGCTGCCATAGGAATTTTCCTTCCTTGCAGATCTGACCACATGATTCCCCAACTCAATTTACCCCTGTGGCTATCCATTGCCCCAAGGGTAAAATATAACATCCCTACTTAGCTTTTAAAGCCTTATATGACCTGGTCTCAGCATACTTTTGCATCCTCGTTGGATTCCACATTGCGTGGTCCAGAGAAAGAGGTCTCTCTCTTCCTCTCGAAGGACATTCCATCTTCCATCTCTGAATTTTGCACTGGTTCTTCCCCATGTCTGGAATGCACTTCCTCTTCTTGGCCTCCACCACATAGAATCTATTTCTTTTAAGATACAGTTCAGGTGCCATCTTCTACATCGTGATCCCAGCAACTACGAATGCCCTCCCTCCCAAACTATCTCATATTGGATATATTTGTATTTATTACATTTTTGATATCTCCCCCATTAGAATGTAAACTCATTAAGAGTAGGAATTGTTTAATTCTTTATAGGTATCCCCAGCACCAAGCAAAGTGCATGGAAGAAGGTGCTTCGTTAATACTTGCTACTTGATTAATGATCCAAAACTCTGCAACTTCCCTCTGACTGTAAACTCCCACTCTGCCATCATTCTGTTTAATCTATTCTTCTAAACGTAAGTAGACTTAGTTGGAAGGGGACTGTGGAGGCCACTGAATCCAAACTCCACATTTTAAGGATGAGGAAACTGAGGCAGAAGGCAACATAGTGACTTGTTTAGCATCATACAGCTAGTAAGTATCCGTAACAGGATCTGAACCCAGGTCTTCCTAGCTCCTAGGATCAGAACCTGATCTACTGCACTGTGCTGCCTCCTCACAATGACATGATCTTCATCCTCACCATGACTCCCAGTCCTCCTCCTCGTCCACATCTCCCATCATATACCATCCTCTCCTCTTGGATCTCTTGGCCCACTGTCCTTCTGCATTTCCTGCCTTACCAAATCCCAACATTCAGTCACCTTCCATTCTCCTACCCAAATGCTGAACACTGCTTTAGAAGCCAAGTAACCACACCTACTAAGTGTGTTATAAATTTATGTTATTTAGCTTTAATGAGGCCATCACTGCTTCATGACAATCCCATTATCCTTCCCTGGCCGAACTCTGCACAGCACATTACAAACCTTCATCTTCCCCCTTCTCTTCAGCACGGTTCTTTTCTCCTAGAAAAAGTAGTCTACACTCCTTAACCCCTTCCCTTCCACACCTCCCTCTTAGCCTCTTGCCATCTGAATGTCTCTAAAGCATTTTTAAATTCAACGTGTCTGGCCTTCTCCAGTGTGGGATGGGGAGAGGGTAAAGAAGGGAGGAAGGGAGGGAGATAGTTCAAAACTTAAAATGTAACAAAAATAAATAAAATTTAAAAAAACAAATTCAACACATCCAAAGTGGACATCATTAACTTTCCTATTAAACCCCTTCTCCCAAAATTCCTTATTCTTGCTGAGGGCACCACTATCCTTTCAATTACTCAGGTCTGCAATGTTGATGCTGTTCTCAATCTTTTACTCACTCCATATATCCAGTTTCTGGTAGGAAGCAAATTGTTGGATTTTGTCTTCTTAACTATTTGGCCACTTGTGTATGTTTTATTGGGAAGTTTAATTCACTCCCAAAGTTATCATTGTTAGATATTTATTTTCTTCTACTTACCGTGTATTGCTTTTCGACTTTCTTAAGTCCTGGTATCAGTGATTAGATTTGCTTAGAATAATTTGATCCCAGGCTTTCCCTATCTCTCCCTCCTGTTCTCCTGAATTTACTTAAATTTTTATTTATTTATCATTACAGTCTACTTGCTTTTCAACTGTCCAGCATAATTCTGAATTCTTGGCATCTCATTCCATCCCCATCCCAGTCAATAATTCCTTTTACACTGAGTGGCATTCACTTGTGGCATCCTTTTCCAGTAAGCGTTAATTCACTTTTCTATTTTTAATTTATTCATTCAATTCAATTTATTTATTTATTTATCATTTATTTAATTTTTATTTTTTATGAATATTTATATTTATATATATTTATATATAAATATTATAAATATTTATAATATTTAATTATTATCAACTTAATTATTATTTATTTATTAAATTTATTTTTAATAAAAATTTGCTTTTTATTTCTTTCCACTTCAGTCTAATCTGAAATCTAGCTTGCCATTCACAATGTAATAGGACGACAGATTTAGAGCTTACTCTGAGAAGTGTGTCTCCTGAGATACACATCTCTCCCCCAACAAAAGGCAATTTTATCTCACTCTCCCATATTCCCAGGAAAGTCCAGGAATCCAAAGGACAGAAGAGATGGCCTTTCCACACCAGTCTGCCTTTGAGAACAAACTTGGAAGTATCTCCAAAATAATTTCTATTTCATACCTCATTATCTTCCAACCTGAAGTATTTTCCTCAAGTTAATGTCCCTCTTCCCCTACAAACATAATGATTCATTTAGGATGTAATGTAGATTTCCCTGGATTATTAATTACATTCTTTATCCTTCACATGGCCTGATTCCTTTAAAGCTTTAGTCCCCTTAGATCTTTTCTCTCTCTCAATAGTGGACAGAGTACTAGGCCTGTAGTCATGAAGACCTGAGTTCAAATCCAGTCTCAGACATTTACTAGGTTGGGTGACTGACCTAGAGCAAGCCATATAACTTCCGTCCGCCTCAGTTTCCACAACTATAAAATGGGTACCATAATAGCACCCACCTTGCAACAATGATGTGAAGCTCCAGTAAGATATTTAGCACACAGTAGATGCCAGATAGACATTTATTCCCTTTCCCTTCCTTTTCCTTTTCTCTCTAATTCTTCACAAAAAACTAACAATAGCTAGTCTTGATCGAGAACCATGAGTTAACCATCTTGTTTAATCTTTCTTTGTGAATGGTACTTACTTAGCTTTCTTATGGTTCTCCTGTTTAAAATGTTTACACATTAAGTCCATTCACTTGGGGGCTCTTTTGGAGGAATGACCCATTTGTTAAATGTCTATTTTCAATGAAAGGGGCAGCTAGGTGGTGCAGTGGATAGAGCACCAGTGCAGGAGTCAGGAGGACCTGAGTTCCAATCTCACCTCAGACATGTGACACTCACTAGCTGTGCGACCTCGGGAAAATCACTTAACCCCAACTACCTCATCCTGGGTCACCTCCAGTCATCCTGATGAATATCTATCTGGTCACTGGATTCAGATGGCTCTGGAGGAAAAGTGAGGCTGGTGACCTGCACAGCCCTCCTTCCCTCAAAACAAAGTCAAGTGCAAGTCATGTCATCATTTCTTTGATGGCATGGTCTTCTTCAGCAACGGATGAACATGCATTTTCAACGAAAAGAACATTCAGCACTTGTTATTGCTGATTCATTCTTTGCAGACTCCTTATTAGGAAATGTTAAGAATTTCATAGCAGCCAATAAGCCATCATTATAGAATTTTAAATAATTTAGAATATAAACAGCCAAACAGTCAATTGTAATTTATCATCAATTTAGAGTATAAACAGCCAATTGCGAATTTATCAACTCCTGGTCCAACTCCTCCTTTTTCTTTTTACAAGTAAGTGTCCAGGGATCGATTTGCTCGTTCCACTATAGCTTGACCAGTGGGATTATGGGGGATTCCAGTGACATGTAAAATGGAAAATTCCACCATGAACTGTTCAATGGCTTTACTGATATAAGCTGGACCATTGTTTGGTTTAATGCTTTTTGGTACTGCATGATTTAGAATGTGACCGAGTGTGTGTGATATAAAATATTGTTGTTTTGGCCCTTATTGCTAGTTGAACTTCCATAGTTATCTGTTTGATACTATCTGCCCTATCAGGAATATAGGCTGACTCTACTCTAGGTATCAATGGTACTGCATAATAATGCTTGCAATGCTTCATATAATTCATTTTGTTGTGTAAAAGTAAATGTTGTTTTAAATTTATGCATCTCCTTTTTAGATGGAATACACATAGATGCCCTAAAATTTTTTGTTGCATCTGTAAAAACATTAACTCCCTCTACCAGTGAGGAAGAACATTTGTTGGCCCAAGATCATGGCCACGTGGCAAATTGCCACCCAGAAGGAATTGGGAACCCATGTTGGAAATTCTGATTAATCAATATCTGCCATTCCACAAACTCTTGTATGCAGTTCTCTATTTGTTGACTTGTATACATAGTATATATTGTGTGAGGTTTCTGTCCTATTAACATCCTTACTCTCTTCACTGCCTTATGTATGATTTGGGCTACCAGCACAGCATAAGGCACACAAGCTCTGTTCTTTATCTGAGCCAAATGTACCCACTCAATAATCCCTTGTTTTTGATGTAAAACTCCAGTGGGTATTTTTTCAGTGAATAAAATTGTTACTTCCAAGTCCTGTGATTCTCATATCCTGCTAATAGTACACCCCATAATCTTTTTCTGCACTAATTTCAAACATTCCAGTGCTTCACCTGTCCATTCTCTGCATGAGTTTAATTGAGAAGGACCTTTCAATAAATCATATAATGGTTTCATTTGATCATTTGTAATTCTCCACTGTGGCCTACACCACTGAATTTCTCCTATCAATTTCTGAAAGTCATTTAAAGTTGTAACCTTTGTAGAATCTATGATAGGTGATTTCAAACTTAAGCCTTACCACCTTACATCATTGTTTCACAGGGTAGTTTCTCCTTCTCTGATTACATTTACTCTGAAAAAGAAACTTTTTAGAAATTAAGTTGTTAATAAGTTCAAACATTAAATTTAACTTTTGCTTAAGCCAAGGAATGACTGCAAGTTCAGATTAAAAGAGCAAGATCTTTTCTGCTTCATAGACCATTACATATTAATTTACCAATACATTGTCTTGAAAATGAAAATTTAAAACCATTTAAAATTTCTCCTGTTGTTAACAGTCACTAAACTTTTACAAAAATTTAGTTGAAAACCTTCAAAATAATAGTTCTCTTCTCTTGATCTAATCTGGAATGATAAAAATTACAATTCACTGTAGACCCAGCTGAATGATAGTTGGGACTGCAGGGCAAAAATCTTAATGGTTCCATCCTTTACTCAAGTAAATTTTATTTACTTATTTATTTATTTATTTATTTATTTATTTATTTTTTTGTGTCCACTCCTTAAGAACTTCTTTGATTGAGAGAGTTTTTGAATTCCTCAGCTGAAGGGAGGGAGACTTCTGGACAACTGCCCAGTGGCGCCAAGTCTATTCCGTTCCGCTGGAGAGTTTCAAAAGCTTTATCTCTGCTGAGGTGTTCCTTTAAGATTTATGCATATTTCCAATTTGCCTAGTGCCAAATAATATAACAAATCCTGATCTGTTTTAAACATCCAATTGGGAGTGACACGTTTCACTTAAAATGTGGACAGAATAACTACCTTTTGGTTACTTCTCATTATACAAAATACTTTTCTTTTAGGTGAGATTTAGGTGAAAATTCTGATCAGCCTGCACCAGATCTCGTCTCGTCTCTCTCCACCCTCACAATTTGGCCAGAATTGGAGGGAAGAGGGTAAGGCGAGAGAGTTTAACCAAAAACTTTCAAATAATTCCCAAAACTTTTATGCTTTCCTTAAACTTCATATCCATGTTGTTTTCCTAATGGGCTTTGATTAAAGCCCCCTTTAAAACTGCACAGACACTATGTCCCTGCATTTCCCATCCAAGACTACACCTTGCAATCACATAAACTAAATAATATAAGATTAGTTCCTCTCTTTCTCTCTCCCATACTTCTCCCCGATGCTGCAGTCATCAGAGAGAAGGGAGGAGGGGGAGGGAAAGAGATAACATTCCAAGGTCCAGCTACCATGGAGCTGACCGTAATAACTCACAAACACACGCACACAGAACATGTAAAGACAGAACACATATACAGACAATAAAAGAATCCAAAAAACTGAGAAAAATTGTCAGAAATCCTCTGTACACATTATAACTCTGGCTTAATTTCTATCACTGTGTCCGGGCTGCTGAATTCGCCACTGTGCCACAAATCCTGGGCAAATTTTTTGCTGTGCCACAAAACCAGGCCCTGGGCCAACTCTGGATGTATTTCCTGGTTGAATTTCTGACTGCACCAACTCCCTCTTTCCTCTCTGTCCTATCTGGTCATGATTGTCTCCTGAGCTCCCAGACCGCCAAGATTGTATGACTGTCTGTACGTAAGCAGAGCCAGGACCATATTTTGCAGCGGCCTCTTTAAGATCTCTTAGGAATTTGTAGAGGAACTGTCTATGCACCCTTTGAGGCTGTCCGCCCTGTTCTGGCTGAACAAGCACAGGGAATAGGTTGGCCCCTTCCCAATCTACCTCCTCTCTATTTTTCTGCTGCTCTATTAATCGGCAACGGGTCGGATCAATTCCTGTATGCTCTACCCATGGACTGATGGTTATTATTTTCTCGACCCAATCTTGGCAAATTCTTATGTGTATTTTTATCCCATTCTGCTTGCAGAGTTTGTACACTTGGCAAGCGAGAATGCCTTTATCCTCTGGCCTCACTTCTGTATTTCCCATAACTAAACTGCCTTCGGGACTAGAGGGGAAAACCCAAAAGTCCCGGTGTGCCTGGTCCTTCTGACCCTCGCCTGCGAGGGACAGGAAGGCTCACAACGTACCTGAACTGTAGTGCCCCACGTTTGGGCGCCAAATGTCCGCGCTCTGTCCCTGCCGGACCTCAGGGGGTACGTCGTGACCTCTGCTTCCACCTAACTAACGGCGGCTTCGGACGTCTCCGGTCCCGACCCCAGGGGCTGAGGACGGGCAAAACCAGACACTGGCCAGAGTGGTAGAGCAATGCAGATGTTTATTCAGTAGTTCACATCAGTCCAGTCCCACTTTCCCTCTTAGGGCATTGGCTTATATTCCTTATCCTTTCCGGTTCTTGCTATCTGGCCCCTGATTGGAGAGCTCAGCCTGCTGTCACCCCAGCCCCCTCCCCTTAGCTGGTTGTGTCCTGTGGCAATAGGGCAGGAGTCTCTCTGGACCTTCCCTCCCCACTCGGACCATCTACTTGGTCCTATCACAGGTGGCCAGGTGTGTTTTACTCTCACTGGGGCTTCCTCAGCACCTCCCAGAGGGCGGTATCGTGCCTTGTACACGAGCCTTCCCTGCACCCTTAGCCCGGAAGTCACAGGTGAGGCACGTGATTGCCGGGGAGGGGCAGGTATAGACTCCTGCTGTTACCTCTCTGCCCAGGAGGTTCAGGGACGGCCCCTGACAGCCTGCATCTCATCTTTGGAAAAAAAAAATCTTTCTGAAAATTAATCCTTTATGTTGTTGTTTCCTTGTAAACAAAGTGTAATCTTGGACTATTCATATTTATTTTCTTAAGAGTTAATAGTTAAAGGCTACTATCTTAATTACCTGCAGCAGTACTTTTCATTTTGACACAAGCATAACCACTATATTCCTCAGTGATTGAACCATAAGGTTACTTCTTTAGGTGATTTGTGGATTTTAAGAATCAGAACTTTTCTTTCCGTTTTCAACATTTCAGTATTTCTAGGAAATTTTCTTGGATTTTTCTTGTATTTAGGCTTCTTACTTCATCTGGATGATTTTTTTTTTCTTCTGTGAGACACAGGCCTCACATTATTTCTGAAACTATTCTCAATGTTAGTAACTGATCAAAAAATGCATGTAATTTGCCCTATTTCTGGGAGCTACATCTTCATTTTCTCTTCAAAACCTCTACTGTTTTGAAAACATCTCCTGCTATATGTTCTAAATTACCTATTCTTTTCATTTGTCTTATTTCTCAGATTTCACCTCTTCTCATATTCCTTTCCTTCCTTCCTTTCCTATCTTGATCATTTTTTTTTTAGTCATGTTTGATTCTTTGTGACCCATTTGGATTTTCTTGGAAAGATACTGGAGTGGTTTGCTATTCCTTCTCCACCTCATTTCATAGATGAAGAAACTGAAGCCAACAGGGTTAAGTGACTTTCCCAGGGTCACACAGCTAGCTAATAAATATCTAGAGGCACCATGGAGTCACCTAGCGGCCTAATTTCTGCCTTAAGTTAATTAATTCAACTTCACCCTGTCTTCAATTTCTTGTCCTCCCTTTCTTATCACAGATCATCCTTTGCCAAACCCCAGCCCCAAAATTACCCCCACCATAGGCTCCTCTACTCCTGTGCTCACATACTGAATAAATAATAAATATAATATATAATAAATATGATATATAATAATATATAATAAAAAATATACTAAGTATACTACAAATCCATATACATCCAATTCTGACTGGGCCCTCAATGAAGCAACAACATTCTTTTAGTGCTCCCTGATTCACTGCTTCACTCCCCAAAGATGCTGTGTAAAGTCTTCTCTTTCCTCCTCTCAATTACTGACCCTCTCAGGTAAGGACCTCTCCTCTACTTCCTCTCCTTGACCCTTTGAAAACTAGCTTCTGACCTCATCATTCAATGGAAATGCTCTTTCCAAAGTTATTAATTTTCTCTTAATAATTAACTAATTTGATAGTATTTTTCTCAGTTCTTATCATTTAAAAAAATTCTTCTATTTTTCTTGCTCTCCCTCAATTCTAGTGCATTCCCTTTGAGATTACCTCCAACATATCTTGTATGTGAATAATTATTGGCGTGTTGCTTCCCCCATTAGGTTGTGAGATCCTTGAGGGCAGGGACTATTTCTGTATCCCCAACACTTAGCATAGTGCCTGGCACAGAGGAGCTGCCTAACAGACAGCAGTTGGGGCCAGTGGGAGTGGGGGGAGGAATTGGGACAATTATCAATGTCTACTGGAGCAAATTCCATAAGTGAAGGTTGGTTGCTGATGGGTACAGAATGATGGAGGGCATTCAATTGCTTCAGGTTAGTAAGGGAAAGCTCCTCAAAGAAGCAGATTTTAAGCTGATTTATCGAAGACAAGAAGAATGTAGAAAAGTGACCAGAAGTAGAAAAGTGACCAGAAGAAAGCTGTCTTGCTTGAGGCAGTAACATCCTAACACTGGAGAGGAGGACAGCAGTTAAATTTGTGGGAAGAATGGGAGAGGAGTGACCTAAAGCAGTCTCTATGCAGTGTACACTCAGTTGTTTACATGTTGTCTCTCCCAATGGAACGAGTTCCTTGAAAGCAGGCTGTTTTTGCCTTTTTTCTCATTTGTCCATAGCTTAACCCCATATCTTGGCACACATAGTAGGTGCTTAGTAAATGAATGGCCAACCCAGTGACTCTGTATGGACACATCTTTTCTATTTCTCTATACAGTCTCCTTCTTTGATGATAGTTTCTGAGGCACAAGTCAGACAGTATCTGGTCTGAAAGTATCTTATCTAGTCCTGCGACTCCTATAGGTGTTTTCCAATTTTAATCCATAAACATCTGTTCAAGACTGACTGTATGGGGACACTGTGTTCAGTACTGGGGGTGATGCAAAGTCACAGAGAAAAAGGTGTCCCTTGTCCTCATGCAACTGAACAGGGATCTAGTACAGGGATATGACACAGAGACAAGAATGCCTCTAATGAAAACACTACACTGACACTCTTATGGTCATTTATGGTCCGCAGAGCACTTAACAAACACCTCATGTGCTTGGTGCAATAACACCAGGATGCAGGAAATGAAGTGCCGTTATCTCCATTTTGAAGATGAGGAAACTGAGTCCTAAAGGTTACCTTTCCAAAGGTTATCTTATTTTCTTATTAAAAAATAAGAATCACAACTGGGTCTTCTTATTTCAAATCCAAAGCTTGGTAAGTACATGGAAGGTGGAAACAAAATCAGTTATGAAGTCCATAGGGAGAAAAATTACAGTTGGAGAGCAGCATGGTGCAGTGGGAAGAATACTGAATGAGTAAACTTAGTCAAATCCTGATTTTGTCACTCATTAGCTGTGTGAACATGGGCAAGTTAATTAATTTCTCCAGGCCTCAGTGTCCTCAAAGGTAAAAATCAAGGTGAACTAGATGACCTTATTTTTAGGTTATTTATAGCTGTAGATCTATGATCATATCATCAAGGAAAGCTATACGAGGGAGACGGCACCTAACCTGGCTTTTGAAGGAGTAACAGTCATTCAGCTGGGGGGTAGAAAGAATATTCCAAGCATTCCAGACAGCCTGACCAAAGGTATGAAAGTGAGAAAGCTCAGGGTCTAAGTGGGAGAGGGAAGGTGGAAAGGTCATGGGATCATCTCCTTGGAGACAGGTCATACAAGCATTACTGCATCCATTTTATAGATGAAGGAAAGTATGTCTGAGAAAAAGAGGTGAGTTATTGATGGTTGAGTGTTCAGCAAATGTCAGACCTGGCACTCAAGCCTTGATTTTTCCAGCTATGGTTTACTTCTTTCCCCGTCCTCTAAGACACCAGTAATCACTGGATGGTGATGCCATATGAGTCCATGTGCTCCTAAGGAAAATCCTGCTATAGGGGATCAGAATTATTCTGACAAAGGAGAGCCACATTTGTTCAACGTACCATTTTTTTTCCCAACGAATATACCAGGATCCTATTCCCATGACATAAAAGCACATATTCTGATGACCAATTCAGATTAGAGTCTTTGAATTTCCAAATTTGGCAAATGCTAGTAAGTCCATGGGATAAACTCATCCTAGGCTCAAATAACAAGTAAAACACTATGGTTTATGAGTTCTGGCCCCAGTGACACTAAGTCCACACTTTGGTGGGTTTCTTGTAAGGTCATTCTGAGTTCCCCTTGGGAAGTGGTGCAGATACAGATAGATAGCACCTGAACATTTTAGCTTCCTTGGCCAGGAACCTTTCTCCACACCAGTCCTAAGAAGCTTTACAACCCTATAATCTTTTAAACACTTAAGTTTTTCTTCCATTTTCAGAACAGCTTTGCGCTTTCTTTTACAGAAGATCGGGGCAGATAGATGGTGCAGTGGATAGAGCACCAGTGCAGGAGTCAGGAGGACCTGAGTTCAAATCTCACCTCAGACATTGGACACTCACTAGCTGTGTGACCATGGGCAAGTCACTTAACCCCAATTGCCTCATCCTGGGTCATCTCAGTCATCCTGTTGAATATCTGGTCAGTGGATTCAGATGGCTCTGGAGGAGAAGTGAGGCTGGTGACCTGCATAGCCCTTCCTCACTCAAAAAGTGCAAGTCATGTCATTATTTCTCTGATGGCATGGTCTTCTTCAGCAGTGAAGGACAAATGCACACACGCATAGAGGGCCAAAGTGTCAAAGTGATGGCTAAGATAACATCATTCCTGAAAAACCAACGTGAACATTGCCTTCCCAATTTTCTAGTAAATCTCTTACGCTCCGTGGCATTTTTAAGATAAATACATAGGGACTGGTGTATTTTTTTTTAGCTACACCATGCAGAACACAGCACAGCAGAGGTGGCTTAAAAGAAGAGAAATTTTATGAGACGAGGGACAAGGTGCTTCCAGTGACATTTTACAAAAAGGCAAAACAGCCGTGATTGCTTGTCAGGTCTGGGATTCCTTTGATATAAGAACTGGAATTTTGTGATTCTTCTGCTAAAGGGCAGACCTTAGCTCAGAATACTCACCAGCATGACCCTAGGCTACCATCAACAGGGATGATTTGCTGTCCTTAGTACTTCACCACCTAGCTGTCACTACGGGAGAATGCTAGTCCTGGAGTCAGGAAGACCTGAGCTCAAATTCAGCCTCAGACACCTACAAGCTGTGTGACCTTGGGCAAGTCACTTCATTGCTGCCTGCCTCAGTTTCCACATCTGTAAAATGGGGATAAAAGAGACAGCTACCTCCCCAGGCTTGCTGTGAAGATAATACTTATAAAGTGCATCTCCAACCTTAAGGCACTACAGAATTGCTAACTGTCACTAGCTCCTAATGGAACAATCCTCAAATTCAACATATCCAAAATGTAGCTTATCTTCCCCTCCCTCCACTACTAATCCTAATTCCACTATGTCTGTTGAGAGCACCCTCATCCTTCCAGTCACCCACATTTTCAACCTTGGGAGTCATCTTCCTCGACTCTTCCCCCTTTTTCTCACCCCTTATAACCAATCAGGTATCAAGTCTTGGCAATTCTACATCTACAATATATCTCGGTCTTTTCCCTTCTCTCCACTCACATGGCCACCACCCTTTTTCAGACAATTACGTGGTCTGCTGCCATAATCCTCCTAAGAGGCCCTCCTGGATGCAACCTCCCCCATCCCTTTTCATTTCATCCTCCAACCCATCACCAGGTTGCTACTCCTAAAGCAAAAAGTCGGATCACATCCCTTCTCCTGATCAAGAAGTTCCTGTGACTTCCTCTTGCCTCCTGGACGGAAGAACAGCCTTCTCCCACTTGGCTTAACAGTCTGCTGCTGTTATGTGGTTGTTTTTAACTCCGTGACCCCATTTGGGGTCTTCTTGACAAAGATACTGGAGTGGTTTGACATTTTCATCTCCAGCTCATTGTACAGATGAGGAAACGGAGGCAAACAGGGATAAGTGACTTGCCCAGAGTCACAGAGCTGGTAAATATCTGAAGCCACATTTTAACTCAGGTCTTCCGGACTCCGGGACTAGCACTCTGTGCACTACAGTAACACTGGCTGTGCCCTTTGTGCACTTGAGGCTCTAAGGCAAACACCCTGGGTGACATTCTATCTCTTACCTGGCCCTTTGCCCAGGCTGACCCTCTGCCCACAATATAATGTGTCCTTTCATCCTTAGAATCCCTCAAAGCTTAGCTCCAATGTCACTTCCTAGAGAAATTCTATTCTGATCCTTTCCTTTATTAATTATTGTCCTCTGTATTCTCCCATGGCAGATATGCAGTAAGTGCTTAATAAATGTTGACTGAAAGAATCTTCTGGAACAGGCCCAGAATTTTCACATCTCCTCACTAATACATGTTCCTGGCATTCCTCCTTCTCTATCTTTTTAAATTCTGGAAAGACCTGGAAGATAACATTTCATTCACAGAAAGTAATCTATTTCTTGGCTGGACTCAAAGCACCCTTCCCAGAATGTAGGGTTCTTAAGGTTGAGGCCGTATCTTCTTAATAACAACTGTTTGTACTTATTTACACAGCATTTTAAGGCTGGAAAGTCCTTTCTTCAAAATAGTAGTGTTCTCCCCTATTTTACATATGAGAAAACTGAGGCTTTGAGAAGAGGGAGGGGTGATTCTCCCACACTTACATAAGGATAGAGACTTTAAGTCTCATACTCTCTTGTCTAAGTCATTCCCTGCTGCTACTCACTGATGCTCATATTCCCACTGGGCCAGGATGTTCACCCCCTCTGGAATTCACAACCCAACTGTGACTCCATTTGGATAAAGCCTAGGGAGTTGCTGAAAGCACATAAATTAAGTGACTTAAGCATAGTCACACTGCCAGTGGCAGAAGCGGGGATTCGAACCTGGGTCTTTCTGGGTCAAGCCCAGGGCTCTAAACCCTGTCTCATGCTGCTTCAATACCTAGAACACATGGGTGTACCAGATATCTTGCTTCTGGTCAGGATCTGTGATTTCATCAGTGTAGGAGGCTGAAGGTGAAGAAATTTCCTCTACAGATGGAGCTCTGGAATCTCTGGGTGACTGAAAGTTTCAGAGAAACCCTGGAGTTAAGTGAGTTGGGCAGGGCCACAGACCAACATATGCCAGACGAGGACTTGAACCCACATGTTTCTAACTCAAGGGCCAGCACTGTATCCAAGGGCAGCTAGGTGGTACAGTGGATAGAGCACCAGTGCAGGGGTCAGGAGGATCTGAGTTCAAATCTTACCTCAGACACTTGACACTCACTAGCTGTGTGACCTTGGGCAAGTCACTTAACCCCAACTGCCTCATCCTGGGTCATCTCCAGTCATCCTGATAAATATCTGATCACTGGATTCAGATGGCTCTGGAGGAGAAGTGAGGCTGGTGACCTGCACAGCTCTCCCTCACTCAAAACAAAGTCAAGTGCAAGTCATGTCATTATTTCTCGTTTTCTTCAGCAATGAAGGACAAAACACATGCACACCGTATCCATTGTGCCACTGTGTTTCTCATAAAACTTATACAATAGGCACTCTCTACCTACCTGTCTACTTCTCTGCCAATTTATCTGCCTCCCTTCCCTACTTATCTGCCTTCTTCCCTCCCACCTATCTTTCTCCTTCCCCAGTGACCTGATCTGCCCATCTACCTTTCTGCCTACCTCACTACCTGTGCACCTGCCTAACTATCCACCTATCCACAGTGCTGAATACCTTCCTTGGACTTACAGTGATGCAGATTAAGTAATGAAAAATAATACCAGAACGCTGAGAAAAGGAGTGGCCCAACCTACTTACATAGTTCTTTGTCACCGCAAAATACAGCAGGTTCGTCAGAAACTGGATCTCCTCAGGAATGAACGTGAGGTTGTTGTAGCTGAGATCCAGGTGGGTCAGTTTGGTGCAGAGGAAGAGCTGCAGTGGCATATTCTCAATCTTGTTGTGGTCCAGGTAGAGCTGCTCCAGGTTGGAGAGGGTGCCGATCTGGGCAGGAATGTAGGCGATATGGTTGTGCCACAACTTTAAAGAGGAAAGGTTCTGGAGATGTTGGAAGCTGATAATCTCTTCAATGGTTTTGAGATTGTTTTCTTTTAAGTTTAATTCATGCAGATGGATGAGGCTGAAGATGGAGTGAGGAATGCGCTCTAAGTCACAGTTGATGAGTTCCAGGCTTTTTAGATTTATCATCTTTTTCAAATTATTCAATACCACCAGCTTGTTCCCCTCATTATCAAGGGACAATTTCTGCAGTCCAGGCAGCATATCAGTGATAACCTGGGGGATCCGGGACAGAGTGCTCTTTAAGTAAAGGGTCCTCAAGTTCTTGAGATCCTGAAAGCCTGGGGTTGGGCTCTGTACTGGGCTCAATGTGCTCAGGTTGTCAGATATTATGTAGCCAGACAAATAAAGTTCCTTGAGGTTTTTAAGGTGAAATATCCAACGGGGAATCTTCCCCCTTTCTGTAAATTTCAGGCGCAGTATTTTCAGATTCTCTTCCAGGAAAGTCAGTGCAGGGCGGTCAACTAGGAGAGAGGAATGGTAAATATTTAGCTCTTTAAGGTTGACTAGTGTAGAGACAGCGGGAGGCAGCTTGACCTCGGGGATCAGTTCCAGAGTGAGCACCTCTATCTCAGTCAGCTCAAAGATGTTATCGGGAAGCCCACTCAGCATAAAAAGATGGAGTTCCACCTTGTCCTGGGAGTTTCTCACCAACTTGTTTTTTAGCTTCTCCATTGTCCATTCATTATTGAGGTTGATCTGTTTCAGCTTGTTCTCACTCACCTCCGAGAGAAATATGGAGAAGCGCTTGGAGTAGAGTGGATCGTACTGGTCTGCAAGGTGAAGGATGAACGCAAAGTCATTCTTGACATCGGGAATGTCGCTGTAGTTACTCTTCTCTCTCAGTGCCTCAAAGGAGTATTCCTTGAGGGAACTCCTCAGCATCCACCATAAGCTGTATGAAGAAGTGAGACCGTAGAACAGAACCATGATCACGTAAAACGAGGCCAGTACCTGAAATATCTCCGCCAAGGCATAGACGCAGTGGTAGCGTTTATATCCCGTGAAGGCCTGCATGTCAACGAGGCATTCAATTTCTAGGGTAATGTAGGTCAAAAAGTATGGGACGTAAGCTATGATAATGAGGAATAAAATGACTTTGATTATGATCTGACTCATGTACACTCTATAGATGATGTCCTTCTGCTCTACGTGCAATCTGAATCTTTTCACTTTTTCAAAGATGGCTTTCGCTTGCTCCCCTTCTTTTTTGTCCAGGACGCTGGAGGTTGGGCTTTCAAGACCTGACTCCATGCTTGCCTGTCCCACAAGTAATGACTGCTTACTAGTACTGATGTTGGAAGATAAGCCAGAGGGTGAGAACAGACTTCTGGACTTTCTGACGGGGACCCTCACAGACTGTTCAGCTACGGTTTCCGAAAGGGCGCGAGTGGTCCAGGGAGAATCAAAACACTTATGAAGGATGGAGACAAAATGCTCGATTCTGGAACTGGTGCTGGGGTAGTGAAGCCAGAAATTACTGCATGCAGCAAAAATGAGGGTGTGCAGGAGCACCAGGTAAGGGAAAAACTTGGCGAACCAATGGAGCTGCTTCTCATAGCACACTGCGTCGATGTAGGAGTACTGCTGCTTGTGAAGGTCGTTCTGGATGCGGATAGGCGGCGTCACTTGGGACAAGGAACTCAAGGGGGTGCTGCTGTTGGGTTTCAGCATATCCAAAGGCACTACACAGCGATTGTTGTATTCTACTTTACAAGGAAGACAGCACAAGATTTTGGTATCAGCAAGCTGAAGGGCCCCAGACAACACCGCCACCAGCAGCATGATCAGGGTGAGATAGTACCAGAAGACGTCCCACCATGGTTTCAGTATGTGGTATGAGGACTGGGCGTCTGCTATGTATTTGAGCTCTGAGAGTGAGAGCATGGCGTTCGCTTGGAAGGAGACAGCAACTGGAAAAGAAAACCAAAGAAAATCAGCACAGCAGGGATCCCCAGCATCCACTTCCAACCATAGGAGGTAATCCCAGGACTCATTAGCTGGCAAGAACCCTTTAAGGTCTATAAAGTTTACTTTACAAACACTGGCTCACTGGAGCTTCCCAACAAGCTGGCTGGTAGGTACTATTATTATTCTAATTTTTGAGATGGAAAAACTGAGGTTGAATAAGATTCAATCATTTGCCCAGGATCACACAACTATGAAATTCAGAAGCTGAATTTGAACTCAAGTTTTTCTGACTCCAAATCCACTAGCCCTTCCACTGTGCCACCTAGCTGTCATAATAATAATTGATGATGATGATGGCACTTACAGTGTTTTAAAATAATATCTTTTATCCGCATAACAACTCTGGGAAGGTAGGTGCTATTACCATCCCCATTTAACAGATGAGGAAACTGAGGCAGGCAGAAAGAAGCCAATTAAATGACCTGCCCAGGGTCACAAAATTAGTAAATGTTTTGAGGCTAGATTTGAACTTATGCCTTCCTGACTTCAGGGCATGAGCATTCTATCCACTGTATCACCTACTTCTTTTCTCCTTTTCCTTTCAGGTTTTTTTTTTCCAGTCCTGTCTGACTATAACCCCATTTGGAGCTTTCTCGGCAGAGATACTGGAATGGTTTGCCATTTCCTTCTCCAGCTCATTTTACAGATGAGGAAACTGAGGCAAACAGGGTTAAATGAAATGTCCAGGGTCAGTGTCTGAGACCAGATTTGAACTCAGGAAGATAGGTCTTCCTGCCTCCAGGCCCAACACTCTACCCACTGTACTACCTAGCTGTGCCCCCCCCCACCCCATGTCACCTACATGCCTCTAAATATAATCCTGACATCCCAAAAGGAGATGCTAGCAAAAAAGTTTCTTATCAAAGACATCACCTTTTTAAGGAATAAGCTGAAGGTAGGTGGGTGAGTTGACTGTCAAAGGGAGACTCAGTTGCCCAGTTTTTATTGGGACTCTCTCAAGGCTATCCCAAGCAGGCCAAGTCCTCTAGAAGGAAGGGGCCTGATGTGGTTTGGGGACCCTGCGCCAGAGCCTTCTGACCTGTCCAGATCCACACCTCTAACCAAACAGGGGAGGGGTGATACTTGATAAAGGATGCTTTACCCTCCCAAATTCTACTCAAAGTTGAGCTTCTAAAGAAATACAGGTCAAACTTCTTTTTTTTAATTGATAGTAGGTAAGTTGTTCTCAGAACATTTCCAGCCTAACTTCTCTTCCTCAAGGAGTCTGGATAAAACCCTCAGAATTTGGGGTGTTATCCTCCGTAAGCCTGACCTCCATCCCACCCAGAGGATCTCCTCTGCTGCTCACAGCCCTACGGGGAAGTGATTCTCAAGCTGGGGCCCATGGACCATGGACAAAGTCCATGGAAAAACTTCAGTGGGGGGGGGGGGGTCTGTGAAATTGGATAGGAAAAAATTACATCCTTATATCATTACAATCAGTTCCCTTGATAATCCTATGTATTTAATTTTATATATTTAGAAACATGTTTCCCAGAAAGGATCCATGGGCTTGATTTACCAGGTTGTCCAAAGGCACTCAAGTCACACAACCTGCTAAGAACTCCAGCTCTAGAAAGCTTCCCCTCAGTTTAGCCATCATTTAAACTCTTCTCGGGGAACATGTCACAGTTCTATTCTCCTTTGAGCAAGCCATCTTTGAACATTTTAGTTCCACATCAAACTTGAGAATCTTTGAAAGCTGAGCAACAACAGGGTCAGCCACAGAAGGGATGGAAAAGAGTGACCTGCCCTGAACAAATGGCCACATTCTGAGAAATGCCTCTCACGCACAAAATTGTCTGCGGCTTTGAAGATGAGACCACTGCTTCTGAGTCACAGATTATGACAAATGATTAAGTGCTTGGCATAGCTGGACTGTACTCTATTATTTAAGTGGTGTTTTCTCTTTAGGAAAACAAGCTGGATTTTCCAGTCCAAAATTAGAAAAGCTGTCTGTCCAATCCGAATAGGAAAACACTCCCTCCCTTGCTCCGCCTTGCACTCATTAGCTTGTCCAGAATTATTAATTCCTCAAGGCTAAAGACCACCCCCACCCCTCGGCATGTGGCAAGACCAAAAAAGTGGAACATGGGATTCCTGGCAGCTAAGTGTACACATGCAGACTTAACTTGACTGAAGTCCTGCAGAATAGATCAGTGAAAGGTGTAGGCTTGGTAAGAATTCCCATCATGACTGTGTTCTCAGAGATGGGTGGTTAAGGAAGGCTTGAGATTTCCATTCCAGGAAGGCACATCCCCATCAGTGAGATCATAAAACCCTTGGAGTCCTAGACTGCCATCACTGATGTAAGGTTAAAATAGTGCTAACATTTTATTTTTCCTTCTTCAAAGCTACTCAGGGGCTTTTGGAGATTTAAAATGTACAAAAGACTAAAGCAGAAACATCACCATGGCCCCAAATACCCCAAACTGATATTAACCTATAATACTACTATAGGAAGACAAAAGCCTACAATGAGGCAAGACTTGTGAAAATCGGAAAAACACAGAAGGAACCGAGAAGAGGAAAAATAAGTGAAAAGATCAATGACCAGAGAAAATGGTACGTCACGTAGACAGGGCAAACAGGACAAGGATGACTCCTATACTATCTGATCTTTCAAACAGGACAAAAAGGAAGGGAAACAAATATTTCTTAAGCACCTACTGTGTGCAGGCACTAGCCTAAGTAAGCTCTTTACAAATATTAACTCATTTGATACGACCCTGAGAGGTAGACACTATTATCATGGTCACTTTACAGACATGAAAACTGAGTTAGAGAAAATGTTACGTGAATGCAGGGTCATACAGCTAAGTAAGTGTCTAAGGCTGGATCTGAGCTCAAGTCTTCCTGACTCGAGGCTCCCAGTGTTGTACAATTACTAAGATAAAATTGAGGCTTAAAATGGGAGAGAAGAAGGTAAGAGGATGTCCAGCCACTTCAAAAATGTCCAAATGTCTAATAATTGGTAGTATTTTTATAGGGTTTACAAAGCTATATATGCACACACACACACACACACAACCCCATCGTAAGCTTTAAACGGCAGCCAGACTTTTGCGATACCCTGTATGATACCTCACTGAATGTCAAAGCCCAGATGACTCAGGAAAGATAAAGACATCTTCATGAGTCTGAAGGACTGTCTCCTAGAAGAAAGATCAGAATTATTCTTCTTGGCCTCACACCACGGAACGAGGTGTAATGGGAGGAAGATGCTGTTTGTCCTGAAGAACGGTTCTCTAAGAGGTCCATGTAATATGTAAATGAACCTACTTGCTTCTCCTACATGGAAGTCCACTGCCCGCTTGGGTGGGTCTTGGAGACTCTCTTTTCTTCAGGTCACCTTCATCTCTGACCATCCCTAGTTTCATTCAGGTCCATTCAGATACCCCCTCTTACAGGAAGCATGTCCTGACCTCTCCAACTCTTAGCCCTCTTCACCCACTGAATTCAGTTCGTATTTCTTCTTTGTGCACATGCTGACACTGTCCCCTGGCCCCGACCCCAAGAGGAAGGCAAGATCATTGAAGATGGGGGACTATTTCATGTTTGTTTTTGTTACCCACTGCCTAGTACAGTGTCTGCTAAGTGCTCAATAACAGGTGCTCAGTAAATACCTACAGAGTTGAGGAAAACCTTTCTCCTCAAGCTTTCTAAGTCTGGTAATGCCAGCTGCCCTTAGGGGGCTCCTGCATAGTTGAGATTTTCAAGCCAATATTGGGATATCACTGGCTGGGATAGGCCAGACAAATAGCCCATTTGCAGACCCTTCTAACTCCGTAATTGTGCACTGTATCTGGCAAACAGGGCAAAACAAAACCAATCAGAAGATGCCATCAAGGAACTACAATTGGTAATTTGGGGAAAATTAGAGAGGATAGGAAAAATGTTGTTTTGACATTCAAATAAGGTAGATAAGATTCCAGAAATTCTAGAATGGTTGTTCTGAGACCCACTTGTAGAAAAAATTCTACAAGGAAATTGTAGATTAAGAACATGACATGCCAAATGAATACCACTGGCCCTTCTTCTAATGACCCTATGTATGACATGGAGATAACCTAAAAAAGGACTGAAAAAAACTTTGAGAGTGGTAATCTTGAGATCCGCCTCTAGAAAATTTCAGAAGAGGCTGCAACACACTGACTTGAAATACCATGCTATGACTACCCAAAGCACTGAGATTGCTTTCCCAATGGAATTTCAGCAAGGAAGGCTCTTAGTACTTTATGACCCAGGACAGACTGTGTGTCTACTATCTAAGGAAGAGTCTAGCTATGTTCTGAGAGGTGAGCTGCAAAGAGAAGGTTCTTTTATTTTGGCCATGCAACTCTTGAAGGTCTTTGATGGTTTGAGATCATTACTGTGGGACAGAGGACCCTTGTTTTCAATTCTTCAAGGATAAGTAATTTTGGAAATGTGGGTACTCCCTCTACTGACAGTGATCAAAACTACTTAGCCTGGAAGACCAAGAATGTCAAAGATGCAGGGTACTTGATTTAAACAAGGCCTAGGAAAATGTCTTTCGTGGTTTCTTTGTGGGAAAAGATGGAGAAATGTAGGGAAGAGAAGGCAAGAAGCATTTCTTAATTACCTGCGGCGTTAAGTGCTTTGCAAATATTATCTCGTTTGTAAAAATCACAATGTGGACTGGATGAAAATACGATCAGGTGGATCTGCTGCTGTTTTACCCAAAAGAGGACTGCTTAACAGACCAATATTTATCTGGAGGGTTATGGAGTTCCTAGGGCTCTTGTCTGGTTTATCATTTTGTTGGAGGAATCACAATAATTAAATTTGCAGATCAAACTATGGCTAGGAGAGGTAATGAATACAGTGAGAGAGAAAATGAGTATTTGAAAACTTCAGCAAGTTGAATGAGCCCAGAACAGATTTCAATAGGGATAAACTCAAAGGCCTGTGCGAACTCTGTAAGAACAAGATGGAAAAGCTCTATGTTTTAACTGAATTTATATAAACTAGCAGTGTTATGTACAAAAACTGTTACAATTCCTGACAATAAAACAAGAAGCACAATGCTCAGCTAGAGAGCATATTCTCCACGTGGGTCAGGTCACAGCTGCACATGGGTTTCCACTTCTGGTTATCACTTTTCAAGAGGGTCACTGACCAACTGGAATGTGTACAAAAGGAGGACCATGATGGGAATTAGAGGACTCTCAATGACATCCTCTGTGAAATGGTTGAAGAAACTGGGATTTGGTGTGGAGAAAAGAATGCTAAAAAAGGAAGAGATGGGATAACAGCTGTCTTCAAGCATCTATCACCCAGGTTCCTAGTTCAACAGAAGTTCTCAGCCTTGAGGATTTAACCAAGTACTTCTGTCTTCAGCATGGCTCCTGACATGGCTGTCATGAAGAAGGAACTGCAGGCTTATTCTGTACTGAAATGTAGAGGGTACAAGCCAAAAGGGAGCAACATCTCACAAAGACACAAATAGCTTTAATTCTGATAATGGCATGTAACACATATTAAATGTTTAAAAGTGATTTTACTAAGTGTCTCTGTACAGGACAGCACAGATGGAAGTGGATGGAGTTTCAATAGTTATACTTACTACAATGGTAAAAGGGAGAAAAGCAGGGGCACTACTCTTCAGTCAGGAGGTCTACACCTTTTGAAGTTTCTTAGGCACACCATCTCTGCCTTTGTCTTCATTCTAGATGGAAAAAAAGAGAGGCATCTTGAAGTGGTGACAACAACTGGAACAAATTTATCATTTCTATTGCAAGGCATTCCCTGTGAGACAGGCTGCAGAAAAGAAGTTCCTCCAGTCTTATTTACGCTACACATGACACACTTTTGGGAAAGTTGTTTGCCCACAGACTTTCCCTGACTTTCTTCGCAAACCTATAATGGAAGTTTTCATAAGCAAGGTCAATCTCACTTCAGGATTCCAACAGTTTATACAAGGAGCTTTCTGTTTAGCTCAACAGAATCCCCCTCCACCCCACCTCCCCATGCCATTCCCAAGTAAATTCAGCCACTTGACTAATACTATTCTTCAAATGTGTGATTTATCCATACAATCTCTGCCCTTCTTGATTTAAAGGGCACACATATTAAAATCTATCACCCAGGTTCCTAGTTCATCAGAAATTCTTGACTTTGAGTATTATCAAGTACTTCTGCCTTCAGTATGGCTCCTGACATGGAATAGTTTATTAACTGGAAGAGTCTCCTGGGAAAACTTTTTCAGACTCAGAAAATGGAAGAAAAAAAATGGAAGCAGGGACCAACTTCTGCTCAATGAATGAAGATGTTACTATCACTTCTAGTGTAAGAGAGCCCTGATACTACTTAATTTTTTTTTAGGCAGTCACTAGGTGAAGAAAGAGTTTCTAGGCTCCTAAATATAACTTTTATATTGTTGAATTCAATTAAACAAATATTTAGTAACAGCTACTTTGAAAAAGGCACCAACTATGCTAGGAGCTGAAGAGTTAATAGGGATCTCTGAATACGTTTGATCCACTACCAATGGCAAAGAAAACTCCAAACATTGATATGGCAGTGACCTATGGGCATCTGTAGTGCTAGAGGAGGTACTGTAGACAGAGTACTGAATCTGGTTAGATCTGGCCTCATACCCTACTAGCTTGTGTGACCCTGGGGCCATGTAGCCTCTGTCTGCCTCAGTTTTTTCATCTGTAAAACAGGAAAAAATAACATCACCTATTTTCCAGGGCTGTTGTAAAGATTAAATGAGAGCATTTTATAAAGTGCTATGCAAACCTTAAAGCAATCTATAAAAGCTAACTACTGCCACCACCACCACTACATTCAGTAAAGTATTCAATGCCATTTAGACTGAAATTTAGAGACATCCATTCCAAATGTTGATACAGACCATCTGGGTCCAACCTGTGGCAGCTTTCCTAGCTTATACTGGTCTGATTAGTCACATTGGGATACACTGTCCACTGACCTTGACATAGCGATGTCATTTTGGTCTTCTTCAACTGTGAAGGACAACCACCAGTATGAGGTAGAGGTAAGAGGATTGGTTTCCTGACCAAACTTGATGTCTCACAGTGAGAAGTTTTATAATGAAATGACTGTTTCCTCTCTTTAGCCCTGAATTGTTGATTTTCTTTTTCCCCCATCTACTAATTGCCAGAGGTGCTAGGAATGTCTAGTAAGCAGAAAGCTCATTTCCTTCCCCTGGCCAAGTCCCACTTAAACCCCAAGGGCAAAGGGAACTGGCCTATAACTTGATCAAACAATTTATTTTCTTTTGGGAGGCAATCAGGATTAAGTGACTTGCCCAGGTTCACAGAGCTAGTAAGCCTCAAGTGTCTTGAGGCCACATTTGAACTCAGGTCATCCAGATTCCAGGGCAAGTGCTCTACCTGCCACCTAGGTGCTCGATTAAGTATTTAAAAAAAAGTATCCGTAGCAATTTATATTAGTTTTTCATATTTGTAAACATTTCAAAGATTTAAACATGCTGGACATACCATTTCAGACAATAATACCACAAAGTTCTACCACTGGCTAATGCAAATAGAAATATGTTAAACCTTTATCCTTCACTGGATAGAAATGACAATAGCTCCACTAAGAGCATGAAGTCAACAAACTGTAGGGCAGGGCTATCTACTTAAACTAACCACTGAGTAATTCCATCCTTGAATGAAAGCTAGACCACAGGACCATACTGAAGAGACACTAACAGATAAGGGCTCCAACAGGACCCGGCATCAGCAAGCTCTTTGACTCAGTTATCCTTCCCCTCAGCCTCAGTTCTCTGGGTCTGTGACTAGGACACAAGACTTATCAGTCACCTCCCAGGCTGACAGAAGGCTGCAAAGATTAGATATTATCTAGAAAGCACTTCAAGAGTTGGTGCAAAAGTCAATATGTGAATGTATGCACCAAAATAATACCAATGTTCAATTAAAATAATTTATTAAGCCCTTTGTAGGCACTTAATAAATGCTTATTGATTGGAAAACTTCCAAGGAACTCAAAGCCCTTTGCAGAGAAGCTAGTCAGGCCATTAAAAAAATAGTGAGCTGGAATTGACTGCTGGAATTAACATCAGCTAGTTTACCTTGAGATCTTTAGGTCATATTTATTAGACTAAGAACAAAAAGCACTTTTTTGAAAAAGTGAAGAAATTAGACCTGTCTGTTTTTTTTTCCTCCCAAAGAGAAGTGAGAGAGCTCTTTTAAGTGAACTTTTGTAATGAGGTGCGTTGTATCTATCCATCTGCATCCACAGAATGCTGCTCAGGGCTTTGGGGCTGATGCTATCTTCTCTGGGAACAGACTATGGCTTCAGGATGGTCAGCTGGATTTTGATGATTTCCTTGGTTGAGAATGACTGGGCCAATGGAAGAATTCAATTCAACTCAACAAGCATTTATGAAGAGACTTCTACATGTGGTGCTGAGGACCAGAAATACAAAGACAAAAGGAAAACGTCTTTGTCCTAAAGAGCTTACATTCTACTGGGGAGGGAGGAAGAGATACAACATTTACATGCGTTAACAATAATGTTGATGATAATAATAACTAGCCTTTACATGGCACTTTATAAACATCATTTTAAATAAATAAAATAAATGTGATCTAATTTGAGGAGGTGGAGTTCACTAACAGCCATGGGAGAATGAGAAAATCTTTCAAAGGTATTGTCAACTGAATTGAATCCTTAAGAAATCTAAAAATTCTAAGAGGTGGCACATTCCAGATGTGGAAGCACAAGGTGGGCAAAGGTCCTGAGGTGGTAGATGAGAGAATTAGCCACAGAGGTGGCGGACTTTGGGGAAAAGCACTTTGGCTTGGTTGGTTGCACTGCTGGATATGGAATAAAGAATTGTATGAAACCAATACGGAAAATAAAGCAGGAGCTAGGCTGAGACAAAGAGTTTTTGTACCTTTTCCTAGAGGCAAGAGAGGGGCAGTAAAGATTTTTTTTAAACAGAGGAGTAATGAAATCAGACCGGCGCTTTAGGAAGATGGATCTTGACAGTCATGTAGAGGATGGACTGGAGTAGTCAGTCAGGCAATAAATATTGATTAAACACCTACTCCCTGCCAGGTATGTGCTAAGCACTTAGGACACAAATAGGAACAGAAAGAAAAACAGTCCCTGCTCACAAGATGCTTATTATCTAAGGGGAGGAAGAAGAGACAATATACAAAAAAAAAAAACTGAAAAGGGGGAATGAAAGAAGGTCCCCAAAGTCCCTGGTGGCATGCTGAAGTCAGTCCTAAAGCAGGGGAGCTGGTGGAAAGATGGGAGAAGATTGGGCTGAGCCCCTTCCTTACATAGGGGACCTGGAGTTCCCAGAGGGGCAGAAGGAACCGATGAGATGTGATGAGCAAACAAAAGATGAAGAACGAGAAGACATTGCTACTGGAATAGTTCAGGCAATTATTGGTTTATGGTGTGTGGCCTCATTTGCAGCCTTTTTATGTAGCAATAATATTTAGGAGCAGTTATCGCTATAGCCTTCTGTCCAGGTATTAACTCCGGAAGTTTTACTTTCCATTCTTGAAAATAAGACCAAAACTTTCTAGGTTTGGGTCCTACAAGGATGACTAACTATAGATTCTAACTTCAGATAAACTAACTGAACATAGCCATCGCCTGACCTCATTTCATTGCCTGTGAGAATGACCACAGAAAGAGATACACTTAGAAGCTAACAGTGCTGATTGCTATGGGGGAGGCACTTCAGAAATGAGCACCCTCCCTGGGCACAAGGGAAACATCAGAGTCTGGTAAAATGCAGCCTTGGAGGGATTCATTAAGGCAAGTGAACTGTGTGACTTTAAAATTCTTCTTTTAAAAGTGGTGAGTGGTAAAAGTTCCAGTCACAAGAGTTGCTTTTAGCAACAGAAAAATGATACTGGCATGCAAAGGAATGATGGGGGAGACTTGATTCACGTGTTTCCCCTAGAGGGGGATCATGTTTGGAACAAACAGCCCACAGAATTTTAAGGAAGAAAAAAATAGGTCAGAGCATTCACCATTTACCTAAGACAGGAGTAGTAACACACCTCTGACTATCTCAGAATGCTACCAAGAAACCAAGGACTATGATGAAAAGGACAGTTTTACTCCAACTACAGCCTCTCATTCTCTCACTGCAATCATCCACACAAGGTGTTATGGATTCCATCATTCATACAAAAGCACGCTGCTTTATTACTATGATCACCCTCCTCAAGGCACCGCCATGGGGCTGCGGTCCTGACAAAAGGAGAGAGATGTTGGCTATGACATGCTTGGCTGGTAGTAGCTCATAATTTCATTAGCTTAAAAAAACCATGTCCAAACACACACATGTATGGAATGTGTCGTAAAGACAATCTGCAATGGGAATAGTTATTGCACATTGTGTTCCATAATGGAGACCAAGGATAATTAGTGCATAAATCTAAAGTTTTATTTGCTTTCTTCAATATATTTTGTTGACGTCTAGACTTTCTCGAAAACATGATACATTCTCTCTCTCTCTTTCCCCCCTCTCCTCTCTCCCTCTCTTCCTTCTCTCTCTCTCTCTCATAATATAACCCACACTAATAGGAGGGAAATATGAGCTTCTAGAAACTGGTGATATTCTCAAATGATCTTAATGAGATCACACTGTAAACTGATCTGCCAGGGAACAGAATAGGAACAAAACCCTGGGGGATGCAATCTGAGCAGTGACTTTCTTCAAGCTTTCCTTTCACCAGGTGTTTCCATGTTAAATATGTGTGCGTATATTCAACTTAACTCCTACATGTGAACTCTCATTGACATGATCCTTTATCAACCATTGTACAAGATACAGCAAAAATCCAATGTAAATTTCCCTAAGGTTCTATAGGATCTAGCTAAATCAAGTGTTTCACATATGTAGTCATATCTATAGTGTACCTCTCATTAAAATTAAGAGAAAATTGCAAAAAGGCTGTCATTCTTGTAACTCCACAACTGTGGCATGACAGGATTTTTACTCCTGGGGGAAAAAGATTTTGAATGTTATATGTCTTGTGTTATGCCCAGTAATATATACAGTCTGATGGGCGGCCTTAGTAGAGAAGAGCTTTGGACTTTAAAATCAGGAAGATGTAAGTTCAAGGCCTAACCTTAGATACTTATTAGCTGTGTGACCCTGAACAAGTCATTTAACTTCTGCCTGCCTCAGGTCTACAACTGTAAAATGGGAATAATTCTAGCTGAATAAGTCATTGAACCTCTGCCTGCCTTCGTATTCTCCTTTATAAAACTGGAGATAATAATAGAAATTACCTTCTAGGGTTGTTATGAGGATTAAATGAGATATTATATGGGAAACACTTTACAAACCTTGAAAGCTTTCCATAAATACTGACTATTATGATTACACCATATAGTATACTCTCTACTTTCTCAGCATAGAACCATTGTTTTACTACAGAATTCCACAATTCTACAGAATTAAGATTTTCTTTAGACTTCAGCACTGGGAGGAGCAGGGATTTTGTTGCTTTGGGCACTCCCTTTCACCAATCATCTCTTGCTAGGGGATTGGTAAAAGGTCTTCAAGAATCAGTTTGGCTGAAAGTTTCCTATTCCTGAAGATGACCTGGCAATGAGCTCCTCTGACCTTTGCTATATCCTTGGACCACAGAGATATAATCTCTTTCCAGGCCCTTACTCAAGGCTTTTTGAATTTGGCACAGCCTGCCAGGGCTTGTGTTCCTCTTCTGACATAGACTTTGAGGTGCCAAGGCTTTCCTCTAAGCCATGATCAGGCATCAGCCTGGATCTTTTGTGGAGTCGCCAAGATCTGAATATTTAAAAGTATACCCCACCTGGATCTCATAATGGATAACAAGTCTTAAAGACCCTTGTAGTCTATGTGATGCTTGTTTTTCATTCCAGTGCTAGTTGGAGAATATTCTGAAAATGCCCTTTTCTGGTCTTGCTGCAGTGCTATTTGGTTCTACATTTTTAAGGCACCCCCTCCAGCTTCCCAGATCTCAACGGTATCTTGCAAGCCACCAGGATGCAGTCCAGATCAGATCCTGATTTTGAATATATGAATGTACTAAATTAGATCAAAGAAACAATGTGAAGTGAAGGGAGTTTTATGGTCTTAATCCTACGCCCTTTACTTCCCGCCTTTATTATAAAGCCATAAACAGCTTTTGTGAATTTCTTTGGCAGTCTTACCCCCAGTCTTTCACACTGGGATAACGACAATAAGGCAAGGCATATTTATGTCCCAGTAATCTGTATTTTACAGTTAAAACTCTCTAAAATAATCAAAGAAAAAACACACCAATATGAACTGCAAATATTTATGTTCATAAGATTCCAAGAGCTTAGAGCAACAACTTCAAAGATCATGTAAGCCTTGGCCCTTGGCTTCTACTCAAGACTTCAGTGAAACAATTCAAGGTAGGTAGTAGCATAACGGCTACAGAGATGAACTTCTGAGTCAGCAAGATCCGAGTGCGACTCTTCCCTCAGACACTCACTAGGCAAGTCACTCGACCACTCTGTACATCAGTTTCCTCATCTGTAAAATGAGGGAGTTGGGCTTGATGCTTCTAAGTCCCATCCAACTCTAAATTGATGAACCATCAAGAGTTGCTTAATCTGTTCTTATCTAAGGTTCTTAAAAGATTTAGAAGTAAGAAGCTTCTGGCGAAGAGCTCTTGTTGTATCACCCTCATACATTTCTCTAGACCGTTCCTTTACTCCCATCCCTCAATAATCTTTCCTCTTTTCTACAAAACAAGTATTCCGAAATCCATACAATCCTCTTCCCCTCATTCTTGCTATCATCTCTAGATTATTCTCTTATCTTTCTCAATGACTTCTAGAGTTGGATGAGTTTTCCTCACCACCTCATCCATTCCCTAGTATTATCCTTGATGGACCTAAAGTTTTCACATCAATCACCCTACTCATATCCTGACCATATAGGTCAAATCCAATGACCTCTTTTTCCCACCTTTCTTTGGCAATTCAAACATGATCTTATCTATCTTAAAGTTCACCTCCAAGACCCAGAATGCTGAGATGGCACTCTTCAACTGCAACCTTCTGAGCCTTACGCTTGCTCAATCTTCACCTTTTTCAGCTTAATCTCATACTCTAGTCTCAAATCCCAACTGGATTGCCTTTTGACCTCTGAATGCATGGAGGGCTTCCCCAGCTCTATACATTTCTGCATATTGTTCTCTGCCTTCAGTTCTCCTTTCCCCCTAAATTACTACCCATTCTTCAAAGCTCAAGACACATGCCAACTAGCCACTCTATAAAGTCCAAAAGCTACTTCTACTGAGATGAAAGTACCGAACTTACGACATGTTGGGCAGAAGGATGGAAAGATTGAAATAGTACATTCAATGAATTGGAATGGGAACAGACTGGACAGCAAGAGAATCAAACAAAAGGCCAATAATAGAACAGCAAAGAATTTAGGGCCTGAATTTAGGTGGTTCCTGGTAGGTGTTAAAGAGAAGAATGCTGGTCTTTTAGCACTGGCCAGTGCCTTAACTGGGGTGCTCCCCACCCCAGCTCAGTCTGAGGTCCTTTGATATATGAAGTTCTACTTGTAAAAGTAAAACTAAGTCATGGTTCAACCCTAGCACTGTTGTTTTTGTGGTCACGGATGCTGTTATTAATACTTATCGTATACCAAAACTGAAAATGGAACCCACATTTTGGGAAACTCCTTGCCCAAGTAGGAGAAACTTCTGAATAAGGCAAAACTTATTACAACAAATCACACAAAGGCTGTTGAGCCTCAAAGGGAGAGTGGTGGCTGGTTTGGAGCCAGGAAGATCCAAGCCCTACTTTTGTGACTAGCAGTGTGATCCTAGGCAACTCTAAAACTCCAAGTCACAGAGAAGGTGCTGATCTACAATGGTGGAAGAAATTTCTTCACCTTCAAATTCCTTATACCAATGAGATCACCAGTCCAATTTCTATCACATTATTGCAATGCTTTTTCCTTGCACATTAATAGTATTTTTTTCCTTGCAGTATGGCTGCCTATAGTCTCATAAGTTAGAATATTGAAAGAACAATAAGTTTTTTCCTTTTGTTCTCATTTTGAACCCCCCCTCCCTCCCAACATATATACAACTGGTGTCCCCAATGCTAAATAGCATTAGCTTCTATCAAGGTCATTCTAAGTCTGTTTGTTGGCATTTAGTGTGAGCATACTGTTCAAATAGAACTAGCCACCACCTCCCAATGTCACTAACTACATTATTTTTAGGACAATTGTGAGATCCAACGAGGTTCCTACATCTATCAATAAGAACAAGAGGGCCTTAAGCTGTTTTGTTGCTGAAGACTCATCTTGTGACCTTCACATGGAGACTGGTATTTATATTGGCATGAAGAAGGCTGGCACAGGACCAGAAGAAACTTCCTAAGCCTGGAAGAATGCACCCATCATTTGGAAGGACCTGAGGGAACAATAAGTAGCTTTCACATTTCTTGTACTTGCCACCCATCCAAGACCTGCCTGGGCTCCAGTCATTTCTGTAATAACACATACCCTACTGGAATACATGTGAGCTGTGTACTGGGTTTTACTTTCACCTTTTAGAGTCATGTTTACCACCTGATTAACTTATGGGAACATTAGTTGCTAGATGTTGGGAAAAGAGCAGGAAAGTATGACCATCTCTTCAACCCATGAACTTTGAAAAGATGTAAGAGACTTGGTTTAGGTAGAATTGACAAGATCTAGGAGTGGTTTGAATATACAGTGCGAGGAGAAGGAAAAACCAAATATGCCTCTGAGGTTTTGAACCGGAATGACTTAAGAGGATGGCGGCACCACTGACAGAATCAAGGAAGTTAGGAGGAGAGGTTTTTGAAGGTGAAGAATTTTGGACATCTTTAATTTGAGATGCTTATAGCACTAAAATGGGGATACTTAACAGGCAGTTGGAAGGTTCAGGATAGGATCTCTGGGAAGAGAGGCGGGATGGGAATCTAGAGGTGCTGACTAGAGCAATGGGAACATTTAAGATCATTAAAGGAAAGAGAACAGTGAGAGAACATTAACGACAGTATCTTGGAAAAATCATGGCTAAAGAGATGGAGAGAGAATGAAAAACCAAGTAAAAGTAAGGGAAAACAGTCAGAGAGGTAGGAGGAGAATATTCAGAGTGCAGAGAGAGACATGACAGGGAAGCCAAAGGAAACAGTTACATCAAGAACAAGGGCATGATCTACAATGTCCAGCATTGCAGAGGGGCTCATCATGAGAATTAAGATGGGCAAACAAAACTGGATTTACTGATATGCAGGGCCCCTCATTCCCCTCAGAGAGGGTTGTTTCGGTAGTCATAGAGATGGTGGTAGGATTCCCATGACTGGTGCAGAGCCGTTTTATTTAGAAGATTGGCGGAGAATGGGAAGAGTGGGGACTTGTAGCTTGAAGGAGTGGGCACAGCCACGGGAAGGGTTGGTTGCTTGTTTGCCTTTAAAACAAGTGGAAATGGGAGAATATTTGCAAGCTAAGGTAAAACAGCAAGCAAGAAGCAGAGATGGAGAGATCTTAGAACAAAAAAACCAGATTAATGGAACAAGATCATGGAGAGAGGTAGAGAATAAGTACTTATATAGAGCTGGTTATGTGCCAGGAGTGCTAGGAACTTTACAAACATCATCTCATTTGGTTCTCTCAATAACTCTTATCCTCACTTCACAATTGAGGAAACTGAAGCAGATAGAGGTTAAGGATCTTACAGCAAAATGAGTGTCTGAGGTTAAATCTGAACAGCACTCAATCCACTGCATCACCTAGTAGCTGGACATGAGATGAGATGGGACAGAATGAAAGAGATGAAGGGAATAGGGGACAGGGTTAGTTTTTGTAAAGGAGAAAGTGATTTCTTCTCTAAGACTAGAAAAAAAAGGTATAGAAAGGATGAGGATATTGAGAGGACCTGAGCAATAAAGGTGCCAGTTCTTGTTGAACAGCCTCCAAGTCAGAGTGGAAGGGAAGGGAGGGAGCAGAGATGGGCGCCTGAAGAGAGAAAATTTGGGATGATATGAGTGAACACGGAGAACAACAGCCTCCAGCAGCACAGGAGGCCAATGAGAGGAGCTCCTCTGGACTGAGAGTTAGCAACAGATATGGCGGAAGTTCAAAGGAATGCAGAAGAGAGGGCATTGCCCAAGTAGCTGGCCAAGAATGGCTAACAACAAATGTGGTTGATAGACTAGGGGGACGGTGAAATTTAGGAAGGGTAAATACTTTCATCAGGGATAGTGATGAAGGGACAGGAGATTAATTTTAGAAGCACAGCAGTTTTGGGTAATGGTGATATCATAGGAGGCTCAAAAAATTGTGAGAATAGGTTATTTATTCAGAAGAATATTGAAGTCCTTGACAATGACAGAAGGAACAGGAGTGACAAAGGTAAGTGCCAAATTCACAGAGAAAAATGAGAGATTGACTGGGAAGTTGGTAGATGATAATAAGAATTTGGAGATGCTGGTTTACTCCAAGGGTTCTTAACTTGGCATCCATAAACGTGTTTTTAAAAGTATTTTGAGAACTGAATTTTCATAATTGATTTCCTTTGTAATCCTATGTATTAAATGAATTTAAAAAACACCATGCTGAGAAGGAATCCATAGCTCTTCACCAGATTGCTGAAGGAGGCTATGACACACAAGAAGATTCAGCTCAAGTTCCCATGTACAAATTAGAAACCACCATTGTAAGTCTTCTCCTTATACTGAAATTAACTTTATATAGCTAATTTAATATATAATATTAAATATAATAAAATGTATGAAATTATATATAAATAATACAATGTAAAAATATTAAGTAAAATTAAACAATATAATATTAAAATATAATTTGCATAGTTAATATACAGTGCTCTGTGTCCATGGATAGAGCCCAAGCTTCCTGAGTACAGAGGCTGTTTTTATTTTGTATCTCCAGTACCTTACCCTTAGTAACTACTTAATTGATGCCTGTTGAACTGACAAACTCAAGTACAAGATATGGAAGATGAATAATGAGACAGCTTTTACTTTCAGAGCAAGAAAGCAGGGGTGAGGGAAGGTTTCCCAGGGGAGGCTGCAGCTGGATTGAGCTCTTTCCTGCAATCATTATTTATTACTACTTTGCAAATGGAACTCAAAAAGAAACTCACCATTTTGTGAGCTCCAGTCTCGTTACCATTTGGCCCGTTTTACTATCTGTCTTGTTCACTTCCAGGTCCAGGCTCACGGGTTTTCTGTCTTCTTTCTGCCTACCAGACTCCCATCCTTCTTTCTAGGACAAGTTCCAATCCTTCATGAAACCTTGCAGCTTTGCTCCCATCAAAGTTGCCCTTCTTCTAAACTGTTAGGGCACATATCATCTGTACCCCACTCCGCCACCCAGCTCAATGCTACTATGCATACATCATTTATCCAGCAAATAGTTGGCGAATGTCAAGACCTTGTTCCAACAGGAACTTAAATTTCAATGCTCCAGGAAAGGCACATTCATCAAAGAGTTCAATGATTAATAGAGATTACCTAAGTGTCTTTGGCTACCTTTTAGAGCTAAAAAGTTCCACCAAAAGGAGAAAACTAATCTTTTGCCTTAGGTGAGAAGCCTGACAGTTTGCAACTTTCCTTACATCTTATCCAGATTCTCTCCTAAAGAAGATGAACCACAATCCTTCCTGTTCAGTGTTTTGTGGTGATGGAGGACAAGCAGCAAGTATTCTCTCAATAGACTTTCATTTTCTTAAATGCAATTACTCAATTACCCTTGAGGAACTTCTCATCTCTACTAAAGACCCTACTTAAGGCATGGAGGGGACTCTAGTTTCTCAAAGGCTTACAAAAGCAAAATACAAAATTTTTCAGGTCAGATTAAGTCAGGCTAGAAAGAGTGATAACACATATCTGTTACCCAAGGCCCAGTTCAGATAGGGACATCAGGATAAAGTTGGTCATCACATAATGAAGTGACCAATTCGCTTCATTTGTCTGGGACTCCCTTTCTTCATTTCTAAAATAAAGGGTTTGGACTAGATAAGCAACGCAGCCCCTTCAAGCTTTAGATATATGGTCCTATAAATTTTTTAAAATCACAATTTATGAAAACCATCTACTAAGATACAGAAGTATGATTTGCAGTCATGGAGAGAGTACACACACCTGCAAAATTATAGTTTTTTAAAAATGGAATTATTTTCTTATGGAGGGTATCAGAATTAACATACTAATTAATTAATTTGTGAGTACAGGTGTATATTATTCTAGATAAGAAATGTGCCCAGAGACAGTACATCAGCTCTATGTGTGAATTAACCAATGACCTGCCAAAGTATTGCCTATAAAACTTAGTATCAGGAATTAGTAATCATCCCAACCTTCTGGAAACAAAGTCTGCCCTAGATTATATTTCCTAAGATATGTACAAATTTGAGTCATATGTGGATTTTCCTATTAGAAGTATGGTCATGATTTCCAAAAAATTAAAATAATCAAGCTGTGCACAGTTATAGAGAAAACCCTAGAGGCCTTCCAAGGTCTGCTGGATATTTGCAGGCCTTCTTAGGAGCTGTGTATATGAAACAAGGCACTTCTAGAGCTCAGGGAGAAATCTGACTTTTGATGCCCATTATTTTTCATAAGCTGTTGGCACTTGAACACAATTTTCCAAAATGTTAAAAGCCAATGTATAAATCATTCATCATAAGAAACTATAAACTTTTGTCAGAGAATTAAAGGAAAGATTAATCTTTCAAAACTCTAAAAGTGAAGTAATGCTTTAAAGAAGTAAACCTAAATGACTCAGGATTTGTACATTCTCCATACTATCCTCTACTGCTAGGAGAAAGCAAACCAGTAGTTCTCAGGCAAAGAATAATGCCCCTAAATCATGAGTCATGATGATAGGAGAGTCAGTTGAGAGCCTTCTGACATTTTAAGTTTCCCAGCATTTTAAAATCTTCTAGAGCAAGTTTTCAAATGGGATGACTTTTTGAAAAGTAAGATTATGTTGCTGACTTCTTTACTGAAACTTAAGTCGATGATTTTTTTAATCCCAAGAGGTTTATTCAAAATCTCTTAAGAACAGTAATAATTACTATTAATAGTAATAACTGAATGATAAAAAACAAAAACAAGTAATCAGTGACTTTGTATGCCATGAATTCTTTTAAATATCATAAGCCAGCCCTTACACTAAGATTGGAAAAAACAAAAAAATTATTAATGCAGGTCCCTGCCCTCTAAGAGATTACGAATAATAAGATAGATATACACATAACACAAAGTATGTTGAGAGGTAACAAAGCAGTACAGCAGGTGAGGTGAGAAAAAGATCGGGTGTGTGTGTGTGTGTGTGTGTGTGTGTGTGTGTGTGTGTGTGTGTGTGTGTTGGGGAGGATCTGGGAAGTCGTTATCAAGGAAGTTTTCAGGAAAGAGGCAGCATTTCAGCCATGTTCTCAAGCATGATTTCAACAGGCAAGGATGATGGAGAGATTATCATAAGTGAAGGGACAGCTGGAAAAGGTCAATGACAGAGGAAAACAAAATCTCATCATGGAATTTTAAGTCATCTAGTTTGGCAACTGTATGCCACAGGACATACTATTTTAGGTAACAGCCATCATCATCATAACTGAGTTGTATATAGTACTTTACGTACATATAAGCAATATGGTTAAAGATGCTCTTGAGTGCCAGGCTAAAGAACTTTTACTTTATTTGGTGAGAATTAAGAGGTAAGGTTATCTACTTGGAAAGCAAATTGGAAGTTTTAACAAGAATGGAAAACAAGAATGGAAAAGATCTGGAACAGTCACTGCAAAGAACACATTACAGAATCTTTAAGAAGAAAAGCTTGGTTGAACAGCAGTGAGGGCCCAGTCAATAGTTAGTACCAATCAATAGTTTCATGACAGAGTTACAGAGCTGAAAGGCACAGTCATTTAGAATATCTGTGAATTGCCTCTATGATATTCAATTACTAGTCATCCAGATCTCCATGGAGGGGACACCCATCATCCTCTGAAGAACACTGTTCCAATTTTGGATAGCTCAAAAATCCTTACATTGAATCTCTATCTGTCACTTTGTGAAACTTCTACCCTCTGGCTCCTACGTCTTCCCTCAGGAGCAAACTGGAATATAATCCTCCCACATGACAGTCCTTTGAATACTTGAAAATAATGACCAGATTCCCCTAAAGAACTTCATTTTCTAGGCTAAACAAAAAAAGGAATAGTTCCTGATCTAAAACAGCTTATAGTCAGTCTGGGAAAAGAATATACTTTTTAGGTGATATTAAAAATATACAAAGTAAACGTCTGATTTTTTTTCCACTCATATAGATGATGGTGTTTCAGGTGACCTTTGAAGGAGGCCAGGGATTCTAAGATCTGGAGATGAGGAAGAAGTGTGTTCCAGACATGAAGGACAACCTGTGAAAGGACAGGGAGAAAGAAATATCATACACTAGTGACAGCAAGCAGGTCATTGTGACTACACTGTGGAAGGTATGAAGGCTATGAAGTATAACATAAATTTGGAAAGGCAAACAAAAGCCAGTTGAGAGAGGCTTTCGAATGTCAAGAAAACACATTTTTATTTGATCTGAGGAGCCAATGGGAGCCACTTCTCAAGCATAAGAAGAACATGATCTGATCATGTCAGCAACTATGTGAAAAATGGATTGGAGAGGGGAGAGGATGGAGGAAAGGGGACCTATCAGGAAGCCATTATGATAGTCTAATAAGTGAGACACGTTGAGGGCCTGAAGTAGGGTGGCTGTGTCAGCATAAAAAAGGAGAAAGATGTGAGAGATGTTGCGAAGGAAGAAATGAGATGACAACGATTAGATGAGAAGGTTAAGGAAGTGTGAGTTGAGAATAGTTTCAAGGTTATAAACCTAGAAGATCAGAAGGATGGTGCTGCTTTTAACAGAAACAGGAAAGCAGGAAAGAGGAATGGGTTTGGGAGAGAAATATGTGGAGATATTTTGGACATAGTGAGTTTGAGATGCCTGGATGACATCCAATTGGCAAAGTCCAATAGGCAATTTATGATGTGGCACTGGAGCTCAGAAGAAATTGGCCTGGATACACAGCTCTTTGGGAGACATCTGCACTGAAATGGTAGCTGAATCAATGGGAATTGATGAGATTGCCTTCAACTAAGACAGTGTAGACAGAGAAGAGGTCCCAGGACATAGTTATGAGGTATACCCCCAGTTAGTGGGCCTCAGATGAGATATTGATAAAGCAAAGGAAACTGGAAAGGATTGGTCAGAAAGGTAGGAGGAGAATCAAGAAAACAGGGCTGTCAAAACCCAGGGAAAAGAGAAAACGCAGGAGGGCTATGTGGCCAACAGTGTCAGATGATAGGTAAAAAAAAAGGATGAGGACTGAGAACAGGTCATTCGATTTGAGAACTACTCTACTGGTAACTTTGGAGAGAGAAGTTTCAGTTGATTGATGAGCTTAGATACTCAAAGGGCTGAGGAGAGGAAATGGAAACAATTAGTGTAGATGACTTTTTCCCTAGTTTTATAGTGAGAGGGAATAAAGATATGATGACATCTGGAGAGGCTGGTAGGTAGGAACAATTGCTTTGTTTCTTTTTTAATGATGGAGAGACCTGGTTGTGCTTGTTGGCAGCAGAGGAGTCAACAGATAGGAAAAATCAGGTCTTGTCTCCCCTGTCAGATTATAAAGTCAAGGAGGCCAAGGGCATACTGATCTTTGCATCTCTCTCCAAATGTCTGCCAACCTCCCAGCTAAATTAGCACCTGCTTTCTGCTGTATCTGTATGCTCGTACTGAGTGGCCATGAATCGTATATTTGTATTTCCTTGTCTTTTTTCATGGTCAGTGAGTACAGGGAAGTTAGACAGCAAGTAACTAGCTAGGAATGTTAACAGAACATTCCCAAACCTGCCATATATTCTGAAGGCTTCCTCCTAGGCAGACAATGAACCTGAGATTACAGAAAGGACCAGTGAGTTTGATCTAAAACAAAAAAGGGTGCTTTTATAAAACCATGTCAAAATGAGGGAAGGAGTATTCTGGAATAGAAAACATAATTTCTCTTCTGCTTCACAAGAGATCCTGACAATGTGATGTGGGACTTCTGATCTAAAGAAATCATGAGGGAAGCTAGATCTGGGGAACTCAGGCTAGACAGATTTAGAAAGCTTACCTACCCCTAGGCAGTTTTCCTGTATATGCTTGTCTAATTACCTTACTATGCTAATTCATTTCCAAATAAATATAAATAAATATAAATATATTGCAAATAAAATATAGCAACATTTTTTTATCATTTAGAGTGTGTGGTCTCAGGAGATAGGAGGGGAAAGAGAGTGTGGATGCTCAAACTGAGAATGTACTTACAGGGATGGTGGCAGAAGGGAGGAGGTATTGGGATTGTCAGCTCTCTGAACTCAAGAAGCTAAGCAGACTCAGGGACCAAAAGCCTCAGGAGCCCAGACTCCTCAAACTGGTGTTTGGTGGTAATGGCAAATTTAGAAAAAAGGGATAGCCTTAAGAGTCAAAGTCAAATGTCTCCTCCAAATGATAAGTTGTAGATACCTAGAGCAAATGGGAATGTTTCATCTCTGTAGCTTCTAACATAATATGCTGCCTTCTATACAAAAGACCCTTATTAAAAGTACTTGTTGAATGTAAAGAAATTGAATACCCAGAAAGTTGCCTGAGATTTGTAAGGTATAAGGGGCCAGACTAGATCTCCTCTGAAAGGCTTTTTAGTTTGCATTTCCTTATTTACCAGTACCTAATTTTCTACCATTAAATGGTTTCTTTGACCCTAGTAGGGTCCAGTTATTGGTCAGAGACATGTAGAAAGTGAGCAGACAAAAGATAAACCTGGAAAAATCAGCAGTTGATTTCTGTGATTCCAAAACTCTGGAACCCTAGAGAGTCTAGCAGGGGTGAGGCTAGTAATGAATTACTCCAATAGGTAAGCAACATTGGAGGAATCTGTGCGAGACAGGATTCTGGTAGAAGTCTGGGGCTGAAGAACAAGGAACACAATTTACCTTTTCCCTTACTGGAATCCAAGTTCAGACTGCTGGACTTACCCTCTGAATGCTGGTCAAGTAGAACCTCAGCAATTAGAGTTTCTGCTGGAGGAATTCCTAAAGAGAAATCAGAAGCATGTTGCTATATTTTCAGTATGCAGTACCAATGTTTTTTAAAACTTTTCAATACCCAGCTATACAACAGTTTTAATGATGATAAACTTATAAACATGTACAAGTGTTGGATTTTAAGTTTCTACTATTTTTAGAGAGCTTATTACCTCATTCTTTTTTTTTTTGAAAAAAGCCTTTGAAATTATATGAAGGGCGTTTCTTTAAATAAGAAAACCTGAATATACTGTGCTGATCTAACTATGTAGGAATTTTGAAGGTTTTATCATCAAAAAACTGAAGTAAGACTACATTACTCATGTAAGAGCATTGCAGCTAATAAAGTGTGCATTACACTCCTGAGGCCCAATCCATTCTGAAACTGCAGGGTCCAGCTGCTGTGCTCTCAAACATTTACCCGATCCGCAGGGACATTTTGCTGGGAATACACGCATAATGAAGGCTCTCTCATGGTGATGATAACCCATCATCCTGGGTTCCGGATATTACTCTCCACTGGGAGAAACAGTGAAATGTGGCTCCATTTTCCAATTAAGACTAATATCATACCATGTGACCTGATTTTAAAATGTTCTGTTGGTACCTTTTGTCTGCATGACATTAGGAAGAAATATCCTCCCCACCCCACTCCTGACACAGAGATAAACTTCTCCCTTACTTCATGGGATAAAAATAATTAAGGAGAAATATCTGATAGAGTAACCACATCCGTCTGACATTCTGCTCCAGTTATGAGTCTGTTCGCTTTAGCTTTGACGAAGAAGGTGAACGCCATCTGTATGTATGTAACCTGCTTTCAAAAAGCTATAGTTCTTCAGAATCACCCCTCTTTCCTTCCCCTCACCAGTGACACACAAAGTAAAAAGTAAGGAAAAGTGAAAAGCCTGTAAATATTTGTAGTCAGACAAAAATGAGAAAAGGAAACAGTGGTTCTGAGAGAACCAGCTGCCTACATAGTCTGCCAAGATGGCTATTTTGTTGCCTGAATGCAATACAATGGAGTCAAGATTGCGGGAAAACCAACTTTACCCAACTGATCTAAGAAAATACCAAAGAATTAGGGGAGGGAGGGAGAGGGCTTGTTTTGTCCAGGCCTAAGAGGCAATCTCCAAAATGACTAATATGTATATTGAAGGACCTGTAAATGATGTTCTGAATGCTACCCTTTTCAACATATAAGCTGCCAAAGGACACCTCAAGGAGAACCTAGCTGCTCTTGGCGATAGCTAAGGATAAGAAGGCCAGAGGAGGCTAATCTGCTTTTAGTAGAGCACAAGGCCCAGATACCTTTATCGAGAGAGCCGAGAGATCTGCCTTCAAGAGTTGTACCTGCCTCTTCTCACTGGCTGAGATCCTATGAACTAATAAAACCTCCTGATGTTTCTGCAGTGCCAGAGGGGGAGAAATGCAAAGCCCAGCTCCACACTTAGAGAAGGTATTCCAATTCTAAACATTTCACTTTTAGTTTAAGTTTGGGAAATCATGCAAAACAGAGGGCAAGAGGGCCCATGAGGACTCCCAAGAGGTCTGAATGCCATGTGAATGGATGGGTCTCTCCCTTCATCTCTTTAGCTCTGTGTAGAGTGAACAGTCACCTCGGGTTCGCAAGCTCTTCGGAGTTAACCAACTTACAGTGCCATTGACTGGTCTCCAAAGGTTTGTACAGTGTTTTCTAAGGAAATAAACTTCATGAATAATAACAAAAATTCCCACACGAGCTTGTTAGGTTGAGGTGGGATGTTAGAAAGGACAGCTGAACTCTGAGTAAAGGAAAACTTGGCTTCCAATTCCACCGCTAAGTCTTAGCAGCTACGACCTTGCTAAGAATCTCTCTTACTTTCTTCATCTATAAAATGGGAATAATATACCAAGAGGCAGCTATGGCTCAGTGGATAGAGAGTTGGCATCAGTCAGAAAGACCTAGGCTCAAATCTTGCTGGACACAACCTCTCGGTGTCCTAGGAAACTCTCAAAATTTTTAAGTTGCAAGGCAGGGGCCAATTTGCATTGGTAGAGGAATTTTCTTTGCTGTAAGCTCCCTTTACCAATAAAATCAGAGGTCTGGGTTTTTGGTTTTTTTTTTAAATTACTGCTTCATGGAATTCCTGTGACGAGGAAATAAGGTGATGTCTCTAATTTGTAAAAGTTAAAAGTCCACTAGAAATGTGCACTTCTATTATCAGTGGGAAAGTAGATCGCTTGCCCTAGGCCAGTGTCTTGTACACCCCAGCTACCTGCCAGGAACTTATAACCAACTAAAGAAGTCTTGCTGTTGTTCGCTTAGACTGCAGGTGTTTTTAACCTGAGGACCATGAACTTTAAAAAAAATTTTTTTGATAATTATATTTCAACACTTGGTTCCCTATGTAATATTATGTATTTTATGTAACTGAAAATGCTATTCTGAGGAGTCCAAAGGCTTCACTGGACTGCCAAAAGGGTTCATGAAACAGAAAAAATAAAAGTTAAGAACCCTCAGCTTAGAGACATTTATTCTTATTCTCTTCTAAAACTTTAAAGGAGGAGGGGGAGGAAGTTGTAGTTAAGGAAAGGAAATTTGGTGTGGCTAGCAGGGTGCTAAGGGGCTGAGAGACCATGACAGCTGATGATGCACTCTTCCCTCCCACTTCCCAAAAGAGCAGTTTGCTACAGCACTCTGTAGGGGAATTACTAGTGAAAACAAAAAAAGGCTGGGGAGAGGGGTGTTTCCTCATTTCCAGCAAGTATGGTGAATTCTGTAGGCATCCATACTATGTGTGATGCTAGTGTTTCTGATATGGTCAAGTAACTCATAGCTATTGGTGTGTTAGTGGGATCCAATGGGAATAACACAGGATTTAGAGTCAGAGCACCTGAGTACTCCAGATCTCCCATGTAATACTTGTGTGACCTTTGGCAAATCAGTTAAGTTCTGAGGTTTTAACCTCTGTGAGAAACCTTATATGACAAAAAAGGGGTTTGGACTAGATGACCTCTAATGTCCTTTTCAGCTCTAAGTCTGTGATACTCTATGACCCTCTCCACTTAAAGGGATAGTGATGGGGCTCAAGGAGTGGCCCTCGATTCAGTGACTGTGAGGGAAAATGAAGATCTCCTTAAATCAAAACAAAATGGAAGCAGGAAGGGTTTCAATGGGAAAATAAGGAAGGGACAGAAGGAAATCCTGACCTGTGTGACACCAGGCATGTGGGTAAGAATGCGCCAGAAGAGGAAAAGAAGAACTTTGTAAACACTTGGACCTGAAGAACAGATGAGGCTCTTCCTGAAGAAGGGGGATTGGGCCCTCTGATGGAGAAGAAGCCGGTCAACCTTCCTGGAATGGTGAAGGAACTACGGGTCCTAGACTAGCCATGCGAGGTCAAGGGGAGAAGAGATTGCTGAATGGTGATGGAGGATTCCTGCTAAGAGATAGTCATATCCAGTCAAGTCAGTAAGCACTGTGCTAAGCACTGCGGATAGAGACAAGGGCAAAATTTCCCAAACAGAATCAAACCAATCCTTGCTCCCTAGGAGCTCGGTCCAATAAGGAAGACAGTATGCAAACAGCTATGCACAGACAAGCTATCAAAAGGAAAAATCTGGCATAATCAACAGGAAGAAGGGTGCTAAGAGAGGCGTCCTGTAGAAGGTGAGATTTCAGTTGGAGCCAGGAAAAGCAGGAGGCAGAGATGAGGAGAGAAAGAATCCTGGGGATGAGGGGCAACAGGAGTGGAGAATGAAATTCTGGAAACAAAACAAAAACCATATGATTATCATGAAGGAGAAATAGGGGAGTTGTGTAAAGAGACTGATATGAACACACAGGGAATCGACGAAGCAAGTAAGATTTAAAAAGATATTCACAGAAGAGGGAAGCAAGGACAGGTAACAGATGATGTTGAAAACATGTCATGGTATGGTGAGAACATCATCAGGAAAGGTACTGCTCACAAGGAGCTGAGGTTGGCAAGCAAGACTAAGAAGAGAAGGGGAGTGTGTGCGTGTGTGTGTCTGTGTGTCTGTCAGTTTTTCACTAAATTATTTTTGCCTTTGTTTTCTGTCAAGAAGAATGATCTTTGAACTGGAAGGTCAAAAATGATTAACAGGCAGCTGAAACTCAAGCTAAGTGGGGAGATGGCATGAGAGCACTCAGTTGCCATAGTAAGGAAACACTTAGTTGTCCTTCATGAGTTCTCAAGTCTCCAGATGCAAATAAAATTACATCCTTCGGTATTAAAAGAACTGGCAGAGAGATGAGTGCTGAGCCATTCTCAGGGGATGTTGGGAATGCTATCAAGAATAGGAGAGGGATTGAATTGGCAATTGTACTGATATCCATCCCCAACCCCCAAAAAGAATGTGGGTGGAGCAAAGAAGAGATTCTACAAATTAACATCAGTGAATTTGATTTCAATTCTGTTGGTATACAGTGGGCCAAGAAGCCCAGTAAATTCTAGGCCATTATAAACTTTTTACAAAGGATGGGAATATATAAGACTTGCCAGCCTACCTCCCATGGCATCGTTTTCCATAAATCTGAAAGGATACTACCTATCAAATTCAAAAAATCAATACGTGTTTTGACCAGTGGTCCCAGAAAGCCAACGGGGTGACCTATATGTAAGGGAACATTTGTGGATACCCTGTATAATCTTAGCATGAAAATTAAGGTTAAGGAAATTCACTGTCAGAGTGGCACAGTGGATAGTGGCACTCTTGGGCCAGGAGCCTAGAAGACTCTTCCTCCTGAGTTCAAATTTGACCTTAAACACTTCTGAGTTCTGTGACCCTGGACAAGTCACTTCACCCTGTTTGCCTCAGTTTCCCCATCTGTAAAATGAGCTGGAGAATGAAATGGCAAATTAGCTCTATGCTAAGAAAACTCCAAATGGGTCAAAAAGAGGTAGACATGACTGAACAACTGTCAGAAGAAACATGGAGGCGGCATTGATCCCATATCCCAACAAATCATGTCTCCACTGACTGGCTTCCTGAAAGTTCCAGCTAAAATCCCACCTTCTAAGAGAAGCTTTTCCTGACCCCCCTTATTGCTATGGCATTACCTCTGATTTTTCTTGTCTCTTGTGTATGGCTGTTGTTTTTATGTTATTTACCTCATTAGACTATGAGCTCACTAAGAGTAGGTTTTGTTTTTTTGCATTTCTTTGTATTCTCAGCACTTAGCACAAAGTTTAATAAATGCTTACTGACTGGTAAGGTGTCCAACATCCCCTAATGAAGTTTTATTAAGTTTAAAACAAGACTGCACATAGGACAGCTAGGTGGCACAGTGGATAGAGCGCCAAGCCTGGAGTAAGGAAGACCTGAGTTTCAGTCCAATTTCAGACACTTACCAGCCGTTTGATCCTGAGCAAGGCATAAAACACTCCAGAGTCTTTGCCAAGAACACATCGGAAGGGGTCACGAAGAGTCAGACACAACTGAAATGACTGAACAACATATGGAAATGTAGGAGACAGTAGAGGATTTGGTTTTCTACCTGAACTAGTCATTTCCATGCTGAGGTGCTGGCACTATTAGTGCTTCTAATTATCTTCCATCACCTTACACAATGCATGTTTGAACTGAATGAATTCCAGAGAGTTTGGGAATACAATCCACTGTCATAAAAAAACAACCCGAGCTAAATTGAGGCTTCACTGTCAAAAGGCTAGTGATCAGGTGATAAAAATTTTAGCTCCAGCAACTCAAGAAACCACCTACTAAGGTTTGGAAGGATTTCAGATGGAGAGTATACCCAAAGTTGCAATGAAGGTGAAGTGATCAGGGCTTTGCAACAGGGTAGGGTGCAACGTTTAGAAGGCTCCAATGGCACATCCAAGGAGTTCTTCTTTCCTTAACAGTCCTGCGCTAGCAGCCACTTTCTCCATATTCAGAAGCTGCTAGTTAGAACTTTAATTCATAGGTACACATGAATGTAACCTCACATCTTTACCCACACAGACACACACACATCTCATCTTCCACTAGGGCCCTATACCAATGCATGGAGGAGATTACCCTGATTTTTCTAAGGCAGTGACAGAAAGGCTGATCATATCAGAAAGTGGGAGTCAAGAGACATCAGATGTCATACAGTCCAACCACAATATTCATAACAAATGGCCATCTTATCACTATCATTCCTCTCTACAACTACTTAATGTTTTATTCGTTTATGCTAATAACACCTGACTCTTCAAGGATGGGGGAGAAAGCACTTAGCACAGTGCCTGGCACATAATAGGTATTATATAAATGTTTATTCTCCTCAGTTCCCCTAAATTCCAAAGATGGAGAAGTAACTACCTCAAGAGTTAGCCTGTTCTACTCTGGACAGCTCCAAAGGTTACATCCTTATCTGCCAATGCTTGAATGAATCCCCAAAGGTCTGTCCTTGACCCTTTCTTCATCTGTTTTTCAAGGCAATTCCTTCCTTCCTACCTTTCCTTCCTTTCTTTATTCTTTCCCTCCCTTCCTCTTCCTTTTCTTCTGAGACTGGGTCTCCCATCTCCACCAGGCTAAAATGGAGCAGCCATTCATGGGCCAATCCCACCACTGACTAGCTCAGTGCTTTGACCTGCTCTCTCTCCAATATGACCTGGTTTGTTCCATCTTAGGCAGTCTTGTTCCCCCTTGTTTGCCTCCACCCTGTTCCCAGACTTTTACTATATTCATGCCAGACTGAGCACAGAAGCCTGATGGACTTTGGTCTTACCACAGCTTAGAATTCCAGAGTTCAAGAGATCCACCAGCTTTAGTCTCCCCAGAAGCAAGGATCACAGACGTGGGCCATCATTACTGGCTACGGCAGTAGCTTTCATTTGCCATGGTCTCAACCACACTACTGCAAATGACACTCAAATCCTGATCAGTCTGAGCTCCAGGTAGGGGGAGGGGATGTCTAGAACTTAAAAATCTTGTCACTTCCTATTAATCATCAAGTCAAGGTCAACTTAATTTACCTAGCATTCAAGGCCCCTCACAATCTGGCACAACTCTACCATAGCTCCTCTCCAAACCCTTGACATCCAGTCAAGCTACATGACTTTACTCTATCTCACATTCCTGTGCCTTTATTTATAGTTTCTGTTTCCTAGAATGACTTCCTTTTTCCTTCTTCACTTGTTGAATTTCTATCACTTTTTCGGAGGCAATTGAGGGTAACTTGCCCAGGGTCACACAGCTAAGAGGTGTCTGAGGTGGGATTTGAGCTTGAGTCCTCCTGTCTCCAGGGTCAGTGCTTTATCCAGCTAGCTGCCTCCCACCCCCATCCTTTAAACTTGAATTAAAATGTTATCTCTTTCTGGAAGTCTTCCTTGCTTCCCAGGGTCAATAACAACTTTTCACTTCAGACTTCATATTGTACACTGCTTCTCTCATACTTACTAAAGAAAGCAGTCTTCTAGGCGCTAGACTTGGAGAAAGACTTTAATTCAAATTCAACTGCATGTGAGGTCTAGTTACTAGCTATGTGACTCCAGACAAGTCACTTAATCTCTGCCTCAATTTCTCCCTCCATTAAATGGTGCTAATAATAGCATCTACTTATCACTGTTGTGAGGATAAAAGAGATAAAATGCTTTGCCAACCTTAAGGTGCTACAGAAACGTTTCCTATTATTCCGGTGTGGGGCAGTACATACAGCTCTGGGCTTGAAATCAGGAAGACTCAGCTTCCTAAGTTCAAATCTAGTCTCAGACACTAACTTGCTGTTTGACTCTAGGCAAGTCACTTAACCCTATTTGCCTTAATTTCCTCATCTGTAAAATGAGCTGGAGAAGAAAACCCTCCAATATTTTTGCTAAGAAAACCCCAAATGGGGTCATGAAGAGTCGGACATAACTAAAACAACTCAACAATAACAAATCTTCTCTCAATTTTGTGTCTCCCTTGCACTCTGCACTGCACTCTCTCAGAAGTCAGAACAATAAATGTTTATTGTCACTTACTGTATATCTTTGGTGTCCCTCCAAAAGACCCAGCACCTAACTGCAAAACAGCGAATGCCTAATTAATGCTGTTGAAAAGTTTGGCTTCTTGTGCCTACCCACCCAACGGAAGTGGATGTGGAAGAGGCTAATTCCCGAGGGGGAGGACTTTAATAGGTCCTTGTCTGGCCAAAGGCCCCCTCTGCAAAATGGTTTGAACAGGAGGCTGTCTATGAGCTTGGGGCTTTACCTTGAAAGGAAACAAAATCATCTAGGGAATGAACTTTACTTTTTGAACTTGGTTTCCAAAGAAGACAAAATAGCAAATGTTCCAAGGTCAACGTCATTCTCTAGCATCCAAACTCTTAACTGGAGTCAAAAGGAAGCTCCCCAGGGCTCAGCCAGAAAGAGAAGCAGCTCCTTCTTTCACAGTTGAAATCTAACAATTTCTGGGTCATTCTGCCGCTCCTCAGCCCAGTTATGCAGGGTAGTCACAACAGGCCATTATTTTTCTTGAAATGACGTTTCATTCAATCAGGTGTTTTTAAATCCCCATTTTTCTGGCTCGTATCTTTTATGCACTTGTCATAAATGAATATTGGTCAATGGCTCATAACTACACCAGAAAAATCAAAGTGACTTTAAAAGCATTTTCCGGAAAAAAAAAATGCTCAAACCAATCCTTGCACGTTAACTTGGCCAAATGGGGACCATACATGGGTCAGCATGGTATAACGCAAAGGGCATTGAATTGGAAGTCAGAACCTGGATTCAAATTCTTTCCCTATCACTTACTAGCTATGTGACTGAACTTGGGCAAGTCATTTAAATCCATCTCATGGCAAAATAAGAGGGCTGGATGAGATGCCCTGGAAGATGCCTTCCTCCTTCACATTGGTGATTCGATGACGTTAGCAGGAATTGCACAGGTCGAGAGGGCATGTTGTGGGGGAGAGGGCAGCCCCCACAGAAATGAGCTTCCTGCTCCATCAAGGTATCCAAAGACATTGTTTATGAAGTATAGCCAAATCAGGTCATGCCACTTCTTTACCACTCCCCACAAGGAGAAAGATGGAGAGGTTCTGGATATAAGCACTGGGTTAGAAATAGGTCAGTGAGGAGAATGTAGGCTCTTATGCCGGGTAAGCTTTTATCTATCCTCTTCTTGACAATCAGTCAAAGCTATGCAGCTATCTCCTCTCTGCCTAATGGACTGCTTTATTTTGTCAAAATCACTGGTTCTCACATTACACTTCTGGCTTATAACAGAGTCTAGGCTTTCCTTATATTTTGATTCAATATGGCATTATGGTATAAAAATGATGGCATTTAAGAGTTCTCTTAATTGAGAAGAACTGACTCACTGTAGGGTGGTGAATTAAGGTGCTGGACTTGGAACCAGAAGGGCCTGAGTTCAAATCCTGTGTACCCTTGGACAAGAACCTCTTTGTACTTCAGTCTCCTCAAATGTAAAATGAGACGGTTGGCTCAGTTGTCCCCTATGGTCTTTTCCAGTTCTTAATCTATGACTCTTTAATCAATCCTAGTCTATAAACTGCTCTTTTAAAGACCACATCCAGGTCTCCCCAATCACTGCTTAATAACTTCAATTATTTATTTATGTTAACTAAAATTTGATCCCTCAGAGAGGCTGGCAGATGGCAAATACCACAACCATTTAAGTTCACTAAAACCCTCTTCCAAACAAGCTGGCTTCCCTCAATGTTCATATAAGAATAACAGAGGGAAGGAGACCTAGGAACACACTAGAAATACCCAGGGTTGCTTCTACAGAATTGCTGGGACAGAACTGGCCCAGCCTGATAGATGGGCAGAGTGATATTTAATTCATGCCAAGAAAACACAAGTAATTACCAGAAGTCAAGCAACCAAACCCATTGGTATTGAACATCAAGTATTTGGACAGATTCTTGGATCTCTCTGCAGATGACTTCCAAATCTGTCTATCTCACCTATATCTGCCTCCTGAGTTCTAGTCCCACATCTCCAACCATTGGCATGACATGTCAACCTAGATGTCCCAATGGTATCTCAAATTCAATGGGTCCAAACAAAATCCAGCACCTTTCTTGTAAAACTCATTCTGCCCCCTAACTGCCTTATTTCTATCCAGGGTACCATCCAGGTCACCACTACCCTTCCAATCACTCAGGTTCATAAGCTTGGGGTCATCCTTGACATGGCACTTTTAATCATCTCCACATCCAATCGATTGCCAAGTTTGCCAATTCTGCATCCATAATATCTCTTGTGCATTTCTCTCTACTCCCTATAGTGCTAGTTTGGTCTCACTGCCCCCCCTGCACTACAGCAAATGGCCTCTCCATGTTGGGGGGGGGGCATCTCCCTCCCACTAACACAGCTGCCAAATTCTTATTCCTAAAGTGATCACGTCACTCTCCTGCTGACAAAGACTAAGTGGTCCACTCTCTCCTCTAGGCTCCTCAAACATTTAATGCTTTTTACAATCTGACTCCAAATAATTTTTCCAGTATAATTACATATCACCTCCCTCATGAACTCTATATTCCAGCCAGATTAGCCTACCTTCTCTTCTCCATATATGACATTCCACCTCTAACCTCCATGCCTTTATCCTGGCTGTGCCCTCGTATGCCCAGATTGGTCTCCATCCTTAGGTGCCTTGAAGTCTGTAAGTCCTTTTAAGACTCAGCGCAAATTCTATCTTCTACTTAAGGCTTGAGGGAATCGAGGAGATTGGAGCAGCAAGTGGTGGTGGGAACTGAGTGAACCACACTAACTTCATTCAGTTTTGGAGCTAGCTCAGTTCTCTATGTAATTATGGGTCTAATCCAATTTCGGTCCAGTGAAAAAGTTTGTTCAGTTATGGAAATTGGGAGAAAATCTTATTGCACTGTTTGAACCTTAGCCCTGTGTGGCTAGGAAACTGGACCAGCTCTCTCTACTGTTTAGAGACCCTTAGCCAAAGACCTCGGTTATGCTGACCAGAAACACAGTTAGATCCAAAGACTGCTGCAAGTTTTCTCCCAATTGTACATCTCAAGCAGTCCACATGTCTTATCTGAAAACTGGTCTGTACTGATCAATCAATCAGTTATCCTCAGCTCCTTCAGTCATCACATGGTGAAGATGCCAGTCATCATCCTGGTCACTCTCCTCTGGACATTGTCCATCTAGTCATTTTCCTTCCTTCAATGTGGTGTGTGGAGTTGAACACAACTCTCCAGAAGTGGTAGGACCACAGCAGAGTACTCTGGGAGATCAACTTTCTATGGTCTGGTTATGTTGCAGACTAGAGTCTCAGTTGGACTACTTACTGTAGGTTGGCCTTCCAATTGGTCTATCTCATGCCAATCCATCCGCTACTCAGCTGCCAAAGTGGTTTTCCAAGGGGAAGATCCGATCATGTCACCCTACACCCCCATTCAAAAAAGTCCAGCAGCTTCCTGTCACCTCCAGGACCAAATGCAAAATTCTGTTTGTTTTTTAAAGCCCTCCCTAACCTGGCCTGGCCCCTTCCTACCTTCCCAACGTCATCATGCAGTCTTCCAAATAAGCCTTCTTCCTACAGCTTACTGGACAACACCAGTTCCTCCTACATTTCTTAAAGATCCCTTACTTCCTCCAACACTCAGTTCAAGCACCACCTTCTGTATAAAGCCATTCTAGAAGCCCCTGGCTGCTTGTGATCCTTTCTCAATATTATCTCATGTGTGCACATGAATATATGTGTAGGTGCCTACATGTCTCCCCATGTAGAATGTAAGCTCTTTGAGGTCAAGGATTGTTTAATTTTTATTCTTATATTCTCTGAACCCAATGTTAAGCACATAACAGGTGCTTAACAAGTGCTTAATGGCTATCTGTTAAGCTGGGTTCCAACTGACCACCCACAATCCATAATGGCAGGTGGTTAGAAAAGAGTCCCTTCACTTTTAGGACCAAGCTGGGCTCTATACCTGTGGAAGGGAGTGCAGAGGAAGAGTCTCTCCACTTGCACCACAATTTTGTGATGACTGTCCCCATATAAAGCCATCTAACATAGGCCTTGCCTGAAAATAGAAGAACAGGGTTTTGGAATCAGGGCACGGTCCTGCTGTGGTGCAGTGACCCAAATTAACTTCTGGAACACCAATGACACAACCCCAGGAAAAAAAAATTTCTTCCCTTGGATCTGATGCCCAGTGATTGCCTAGGAAACAGATGTGTGAGGAATGGGAATTTTTTCCCCCAAATTGCTATGACATACTTCCTTCTGTTTTCATTCATCTTGACTGTATGATTCATATTCAAGAAATATTTTTCTATTTACATTTAAGAATACCATCTGTTTCCATTCTCCTTCTCCCAGAGGAAGGCATTGGCTGTGGAGGGTCAGCTTCATCTTTACAGGCTGAGCTGGTGGGACAGCCCCAAATGTAGCTGGAATCATAGCATCCGGATTATTTTAGAGCTGGAAGAACCCTCCAGAGAAGAGCTAACCTGGCTTCCCTCATTTTACAGCCAAGAAAACTGAGTTCTCAATAGATGAAGTGCCCTGCTTGAGGTCCCCTGAGAACAGAATAATCTACTTTGGACTTCAGGCTCTTCCACTAACCCAGGGGTGGGAACCTGCAGCCTCAAGGCCACATATGGCCTTCTAGGTCCTTGGGTGCAGCCTCCTGACTGAGTCCAAGCTTTAGAGAAAAAATCCTTTTATTAAGGGCTGCCCTTGAGGACCTAAAGGGCCACATGTGGCCTTGAGGCCACAGGTTCCCCATCCCAGTGACGAACCATTCAAACTATCCAAAATTGTAATTTCTGTGTCTCAGGACTGTAGTGAGTTTTCCATCACTGGAGATCTTCAGTCATTGAATAGTTGCTTGTACCACAAATTCTGGAATGACAGAATCAGAGACTTGGCATGTGTGTGTTCATCCTTCATTGCCAAAGAAGACGGTGCCATCAGAGAAATGATGACATGACTTGCACTTGACTTTGTTTTGAGAGAGGGCTGTGCAGGTCACCAACCTCACTTCTCCTCCAGAGCCATCTGAATCCAGTGACCTGATATTCATCAGGATAACTGGAGATGAGCCAGGATGAGGCAACTGGGGTTAAGTGACTTGCCCAAGGTCACACAGCTAGTGAGTGTCAAGTGTCTGAGGTGAGATTTGAACTCAGGTCCTCCTGACTCCTGCACTGGTGCTCTATCCACTGCACCAGAGACTTGGCAAGGTGCATCTAAACAGCAGTATTTATTATTCTGTGTTCCCTGCAGCAGCAGGAGAGATAAGTCAGTCACAGTCAATAAACATTTATTAAGCGTCTACTAGGCTTAGCTCTCATAAGAGACTATCTGCCATTATGCAGCAGGGGATTCCAGGACTGCAGGTTTAGAAGAACTCTGAGGTGGTCTAGTTCAGTCTTCTTATTTTACAGAAGTAGAAAATGGGGCCCAAAGATATAAAAAGACCTGTCCAGTATCACACAGTGGCGGTCCAGGATTTAAAACCGGGTCATCCAGAGCCTCAGAACGCAGTAGTGTTCATTCCAATCCAACTCTAGTGTGACAGGGGGTTACGACACAAACCCTGAGGGGAAGACAATGCATGGCATTACGCAAATGAGAGAGCTGCTGCACCTGAGGGCTAAAGGAGAAGGTCTTGGGTTTCTTGACTGAGAAGGATCAGTCAGGGAAGTTGGTGGCTTTTCAAGAGGGTTTGAAGGGAGGAGGAAGAATTCAGTAATTAAGTGGTACAATGGGTGGGTGGGTGGGGGAGGAAGAAGGGAGGCCTGGAGTCAGGAAGACTCATCTTCCTAAATTCAAATCTGTCCTCAGACAGTTACTAGTTGTGTGACTGTGAGCAAGTCATTCCACCCTATTTGTCTGTTTCCTTATCTGTAAAATGAGCTGGAGAAGGAAATGGCAAACCACTGTTGTATCCTTGCCAAGAAAATTCCAAATGAAGTCAAGATGAGTGGGATATGACTAAAAAATTACTGAATCACAACAAGAACTCAACAGATAAAAGGAGAGGAAGGACCCTCAAAACAGCTGACATGCAACTGCCCGGTGCTTGAAGATCCTGAGGGATGGGAAACTCACCGCTCCCTGAAAGAGTCCATTTCAATTCTGGACAGCTTTAATGGTTAGGAAATCTCTAATTATACTAAACAGGTTCCCTAGCACAATAGATAACTGGAGCATTTAGTAATAAAGGGCATCAGAGCATTACACAATTTTGATCAAGCTTTCTCTCTACATACACACACATACGAATATATGTAATTTAAAACACCAACATACAGCATATTTTACGTAACACACATGTATGTGTATGTGTGCAAGTCCATGCATTATATATACACATGTGTTACTTCATATATATACGTGTATATGTACATATATACATACACACATACACATATACCACAACAGGCCACACCTTAACAAACTAGCCAATGTTTACAGACAGGTTCCTATCTTCAAGAAATTTACATAAATGGCAAGTCTCTTAAGCCATGAGACTTAGGTTTAGGAAAAAGGCTAAACAGCAGCATCTGCTTCACAGGCATGTTGGGAGGATCAGCTGAGATAATATATATAAGGGGCTTCGCCAACCTGAGACTACTACAGAAATGTTAGCGATGATTATAGGGTTGGACTAGCCAGCCTCTGAAGGAGGCCCCTTTCCTGCTTTACAACTATGACCACATGACCTTGGTCTTGCACCTTTCTCCCCTTCAAACTCACTCTAATAAATGAATTTTAAAAATTGTTAAGCTCTAAAGGAGAAAGTCCTTGGTTACTTAACCTGAGAAGGCTCAGTCAGGGAAGCTGGTGGCGTTCCAGTGGGGCTTGAAAGGAGGAGGAAGAATTCAGCAGTTAAGTGGTACAGTGCAGAGAGCCTGGAGTCAGGAGGACTCATCTTCCCGAGTTCAAATCCGGCCTCAAACACTGTGTGACCCTGGACAAGTCACTTAACCCTGTTTGCCTCAGTTTCCTCATCTATAAAATGAGCTGGAGAAGGAAATGACAAACCCCTCCAGAATCTTTGTCAAGAAGAGTGGGACATGACTGAACAAGCATCCAACAGATGAAAGGAAGGACCCTCCTATTCAAAGCAGCCGACACTCGGCGATCTGGCGCCCAGCCTGGGGATATAGAAAGAAAAGGGAGAGCCCCGCCCTGGGAGCGCGACATGCACACCACTCTCCAGCTCAAATACCTATGGCCTGCCCTTCCGTAGCCTGACATCCCAAACCCTTGACCATCTGGTTCCAGCTTCCATGACCAGCCTCACTTCATACAGCAAGACTACGCTACAGGCTACTGTCAAACTGATTCAAGTTGTTAATGTTAAAATGCTAAAAGTTGGGAACTCCTGTGGGGATAATGTAGGCTACAGATTGGGGGTGGATGTCGCTGGAATACTAAGGGAAGGACTTCAGTGCAGCGGAGACTGGACCAAGCTTTGAGAGATGGTTAGAATCTGGCTGGTTGCTGTGGTGGGTTGTCCTTCGTTCTCAAAGGACAGTGATGTTAGAAAGGTGATACATGTGTGTGCATTTGTCCTTCATTGGTGAAAAGACCATGCCATCAGAGAAATAATGACATGACTTGCACTTTTTGAGTGAGGGAGGGCTGTGCAGGTCTTCACCAGCCTCACTTCTGCTCCAGAGCCATCTGAATCCACTGACCAGATATTCATCAGGATGACCGAGATGACCCAGGATGAGGTAACTGGGGTTAAGTGACTTACCCATAGTCACACAGCTAGTGAGTGTCCAATGTCTGAGGTGAGATTTGAACTCAGGTCCTCCTGACTCCTGCACTGGTGCTCTATCCACTGCACCACCTAGCTACCCCAGAGGTGATACAATGACTGAAAAGGAGGAACGGGGGTACAGAAGATCACAGGGTCATAGATCTCAAGCTTCAAGGGACCTGAGAGACCCCTTTAAAGAATGACTTCTCTTTATAGATGAGGAAAATAGGACTTAAACAGGTCTGAAGACTTGCCTCACATCCCAGGGTAGATCTGAACTAACAGGTCTTTGACTCCCATATAGTTAGAGGAATTATAGTTAAGGAAACATTTAGATAAAGGTGAAGTGACTAGCCCAGGGTCACACAGCTAGGAAATGTCCGAGGTTGGATTTGAAGTCAGGCCTAACTGACTCTAGGCCCAACTGACTCTAGGCCCAGAATTCTTAACCACTGGGCAACCTGGCTGCCTCACGTGAGGAGAGGGGTTGGGAGTGAACCACAGAAGGAAATTTAGGTGAAGTTAAGAAAAAGATAAAATTTATTTTAAAAAATGAAATGAAAGATTTTAAAATGAATTACAGGGAGAGTCTTAAATGTGATGCTAAGAAGCTTGGCTTTTCCTCATTTGGTGATAGGAAGCTATTAAAGGCTTTTTAATAATGGGGCAGTAAGACCAAACACGAGGAGGAGCCTGCAGGACAGACTTGAGCAGGTACAGACTGGGGGGTGGGGGTGGGGGGCAGAGCAGGAAGGTAGCTATTACAGGTATCCCACTGTGAAATCAACCTTAGAAGATCAATAAAAATGACAGTCTTCAAGGAGCCCCTGGAGTTTCTTAATGCCTTTGAACACAGTAAAACAGATGTGCTGCAAAATGTAAACTTTCAATATGATCCTGAAAATAGAAGGGTGGAAAAGCAGGGGCTTTTTGGGTTGTTTTATTCTCTCCAAAAAAAAAAAAAAAGAATATTTCAAAGCACCGAGTCCTTCGGATGTTTCCTGCCTATGTAATTTTGGGTAAGTCCCTTAACCTCCATGGGCACCAGTTTCCATGTATGTAAACTGAAAAGGTCGGATTGGATTACATTAGAGTAGGGTTCTGAGCATGCCAGGCAGGGAGCACAGCCAGAGAAAATGACCAGAGTCAGGAGATGGAGGTTCTTGTTTGAGAAACAACAAGGTCGTTGGTATTACTGGATCACAAGAGTATGTGGTGAGGTATAAGGTATAAGAAGAATGGAGAGGCATGTGTACGGGGAGGAGAATGGAGCAGTTATGAAGGACTGTTTGGGGGGAGGGAGTGACATGATCAGAACTGTGCTTTACAGAGATTACTTTGATAGATCATAGAAGGACAGAGTGGAATTGGGAGAGGCTTGAGGGAGGCAGACCCACCAACAGGCTATAGAAATAGTCCAGGATCGTGTGATGAGGGCCTGAAGAGAGAAGAGGGAGCATTGGAAAGATATTACCAAGGTAAAATCAACAGGCATTGACAACAGATTGGATATGGGAAGGGATGAGAGCGAGGAGCCGAGGATGACATCTACGTCACGAGCCTGGGTGACTGGGAGGAAATGGGATCATCCACAGTAATGGGAAAATTAGGAAGAGTGGAAAATTTGGGGGATGGGTAAAGATAATGAATTCACTTTCGGACACACTGAGTTTAAGATGTCTGTAGGGAACCATTCACTTCAAGTGATTCATTCATTGAGCAGTTAGAAATGCAAGACTTCAGTGTATGGCTGAGAGGTTAAGGTTGGATAAGTAGAATTGAGCATCATCAGCATAGAGATAATTGATTCCACAGGAACTGATGAGATCACCAAGTGAAATAATATGCAGAAGGAAGAGAGGAGGGTCAAGGACAAAGCCCTATGAGATACCCAATGTTAGCAGGTGTGACCTAAATGAAGATCCAGCCAAGAAGATGGAGAAGGCAGTTACACAGGTAGGAGGACAACAAAGAGAGGGTAACCTCATGAAATACCTAGAGAGGAGAGTATCAAGGACCAGAGGGTGATCGACAGCGTGGAAGATGGAAGACAGGTCAGGAAGGATGAAGACTGAGAAAAGGCCATTACGTCAATAAGTCTATAATCTTGGTAGAGAGCTTCTCAAAACCAGGGGTCAAGTGAAGATGTCCTTTTGGGACTCAGTATCTGCAGCTTCATGGCAGATAGTATGGTAGAAAGTCATCTTTGACTCATCAGGAAGATTCGGGTTTAAATGCCACCTTGGCTGCCCAAAATCTTCACCTCTCAGGTGAAGGGATTTTCCTCACATGGGAGTTTCCTATTCTCACAAAATCAAGGTCCAATCCCAAAACCCAGATCTTCTTTGATATACTCAAGATCATGGTCCAAGTCATTCAAAAGATGAAACTCTAACAGAATCATTTCGACTCCAGATTTCTCCCCCTCCAGGCTTAACCTGTGATTTCTTCTATGTAAGAGTTGCAGGAGAGGGTGTTTTTCCACAAATGCAAACCCAGGGTCTTTTATTATATTCAATAGTTGTTGAGCCAGAAGGAAATTAAGTAATTGTCCCTCACTACAGAGTACTCTGATACGTGTTAGAATTAGACATCTTGAACCCTAGCTTTCTTGATTCAACAGTCAACACTCTATGCCCTATGGGGCCTATGCTAACCTTACTTCTGACTTTGACCTGACATAATACCCCCTAATTCCAATAAATACAACATTCCCTAATTTCAATAAGTACTCAACAATAGAAACACATAGGTCACCTTTGTTTATGGTACATGGACACTCTGTCACCAGGAAATAGTCTTTTCACCGCTGCGAGAATCAAATTATAGACACTGTAATTAGGTAACCAACATTTTATTAGTTTTTGCAACAGGTGCTTCACCTAACAGCTGTTTGTAGGAAGTGATGGTGATTTTACAAAGTAAAATTAATTCACTTATGAACCCTAAGAAGAGATTTCTTTTGTTGAGGGTTTGGGTGGTTCAGGTTATCCAAATGCTGAATTCTGAAAAAACGACTACAAATGAAAAAATCCAATTTGAGGTATTTTGAGAAGTGAAAGAACAGTTCCCTTCATTATCTTACATATGTCATTTCCCAGAAGGCTTAGAGAGGGATGGGGTGGGGTGCTGGGGGAACCAGGAAATGAAAACAGAAAAGTATATCCATTCTGAAAGCCAAGTCAAATGAAAGAGGGCCATCTGAATGAGCTAAGTCACTGTTAGATTTCATTTTAAAATCCATTTCCTTGGAAATATCAATTTAATTAAGGCACTAATAAGAGAGATTTCAAAAGCCCAAGGCTTTGTTTTTGTTGTTTTGGCAAATCTACTGCTGAGAAGTATCCTTGCAAATCCTCTTTTCCCCACAGCAAAGCAGGCTGAGACAGCATGACAGAATTCCCTGGCTACACTGGGTGTGGTCCTAGGTACCATCTTATTTTGTAATTTTATTGAGAATTTCCATGAGAAACCAACTCTAATAACTTAATAATAAAAACTTTTGTATTTACCAAGTATTTTCCTTAAGAGAACATTGATCACCATTTATTGATCCCTGCCTACATCCAGGGCACTGGGCTAAGTGCAGATGGGGCAAAGACAAATTAAAACCCCAGCACAAAAATGGCATTGTCACCCAGAGGTGCACAAAGCAAACACTACTTGCATTCATCCACCATAAAGACACTTCATAAAAAGAATGGAGACTCAAAAAAGAATCCAGGGAGAAACACTGGCACATAACCCACCAGCCTCTTGTCACACAAGCTCCCAGCATCCCTAAGCATGTCTATTTATGAAAACTAAAGGAGACAATTTCCCTGTTGCATTGGCAAGTTCCTTAGTGGAAGGGAAGATTAAAGTTTATGATGAGAACTAAGGAATTACAGTCAATTGTGCAGTTGTTTTCTTGCAAGAGAGATCAGAACATAATACTCATATCACTAAGGTTAGAAAATTAACCTTTCATTGCTTAGTCTTCTATTACAGGCATACTTCATTTTATTGCACTTTATTATGCAGTTTTTTTTTTTTACAAACTGAAGGTTTATGGCAACCTTACCCTCAGCAAGTCTAACAACACCATTTTTCCAGTAGCATGTACTCACATCATGTCTCTGTCACATTTTGGTAATTCTCACAATATTTCAAACTTTTTCACCGTTATATATCTGTTAGAGTGACTTGTGATCAGTGATCTTTGATGTTATTACCATAACTGTTTTGGGGTGCTCCGAACCACACCCACATAAGATTGTGAATTGAATCGATAAATGTGTTTGTTCTGACTGCTCCACTGACCAGTCCATTCCCCCCCACTTGTCTCCCTTTGCTCAGGTCTCCCTATTCTCTGAGACACAATAATCATGGAATGAGCCCAATTAATAACCCTATAATGGTTTCTAAGTGTTCAAGTGAAAAAAAGATTGAATCGATGTCCTATTTAAGATATTGCAGCCACGACTACCCTGAGCAAACAGAAGCCATCATCGAGGCAAGACTTCCACCAGCAAAAACATTATGGTTGACTGAAGGCTCAGATGATGGTGAGCATTTTTTAAGCAATACAGTATTTTTAATTAAGGTATGTACATTATTTTAGATATAATACTATTATACACTTAATAGATTATAGTGTAAACCTAACTTTTATATGCATTGGGTAATCAAAAATTTGTGTGACTCTATTGTGATATTCATTTTATTGCAGTGGTCTGTAACTGAATCTGCAATATCCCTGAGGTATGCCTATACTTTTAAGCTGGTAGTTATGGGCTTTGTTGGGGCTTGCATATATGTTGGCCAAGATTATAGATATGGTTCACATTGGCCAATTAGATTCATCAGGAAGATGGTTTCCAGACAGCCTTGGTTTCATCTTGATGGGACAGTCCCTCATGACACTAAATTCTCATGGCAAAGTTGGTAGAATCTGGCGTCAGGGAAACAGACCAATTAGGAGGTCACAAAAATTATCCAGGTGTAAGAGAATGACTCTATTAAGATCAACGGGAGAGGGAAGGAACCTTCAGTATCATCTACACTATGCCTTGACTCCAAATACAGAGTTCTTTCCATTACACCAATTTGTGTCTTCATTCTGGTCTATGGTGGTAACTGTGGAGTGTAGAGTGTGTTCAGGAAGGACCAGTACCTTTGGTGTGATGGCTGCCTAGCCCTTTTCAGGGCTGTTTTCCACCTTTGGTGTTCACCCATTCCATCTAACTCTCACCTGTGGCTCCAAGAAGATGCAGCATGTGCAGCGGCCACACCCCAGTAAAACATTTTGGCAGATGAGACAAATCAGGTTGAGGGTAAACCAGGAGTCTCAAAAGTTAGGGGGCTATCTACCCCAAGCATGTGAACACTCCTGCTGGTGGAATGGGAGGATGAGATGATCACAGTGGTCAGAAGAAGCGATACAAGGACACTCTCAAGGTCTCTCTCAAGAACTTTGGATTTGATTGTGGGACATGGGAGACACTGGCACAGGACCGCTCAGCATGGCATGCCCACATCAGAAAGGGTGCTGTGCTCTATGAGCGAAGTAGAATTGAGAAAGCACAAAGGAAACATAGGATGCGCAATTCTGGAGTATCCACTCCAAATGTTCATGCAGACTATCTGTGCCCAATCTGTGCTACAGCATTCCGAGTTCATATTGGTCTGATCAGCCAGTCAGACACATTGAAACTTGACTTTATATCATGGTGATGTCATTATGGTCCTCTTTAAGAACAAAGGACAACAACCATGAAGGAAGATTTAAAGATAGATGAGATACTGGTTGGGGAGGGGCAAGGGAAGATTTTTTAAAAATTACTCCAAAGTTTTCACCTTCAAAGACCAGGAACATGGAAGAAAAATGTTTTAAAAAATAGATACACATAATACACACACACATACACACACACACACGTCAGGAAAGACAGGGATTCAGTTCAAATTTAGACACTGTAAATCTGAGCTGGCAAATAAGACATTTAAGTAGAAAATACAAAGGAATTTGGTATACTTTTGTGCTAGTCTGCAGAGAAAAATCAAGTGGATCAGGCAACAGTTTGGGGGTTCTGGTATTGAGTCAATGGAACTGTGAACTATGTGCACAGTTTAAGTCTGGCCAGCCTATGTGCACACATGCACCTTGAAACATAGGGGAAAAACTAAGTGAGGGGAGGTGGACAAATCTGCAATCATTACTGGGGAAATGACCCAAAAGTCAGGTTGTGTGGACAGTCTTGCCATCATTGGGTAACAGAAGGCAGGAAAGACAGGATGGTAGTTGTAATGAGCAATGGACTTGTCAACAGAGGAGAATCAGTCCTCCCATTTAATTAGCTGGGTGACAATTCACACTTAGAACTAGAAATGTGGAGGTCGTCTAGACCAACTCCTCCTACCCCCATTCTACTGATGAGAAAACTCAGTCCTAGAGAGGTGAATAGATGCCTCCACTGAGGTCACGAAAGACACAAGTAGCAAGCATGGGAGTTGAACCCTGATCTTGGAAAGGAAGCATGGTACAGGAAGAGGAGTGCTAGATTTAGAAGCAGAAGATTTGGGTTCAAATCCTAATTCCAACACAACTTCTCTGAGCCTCAGTTTTAAGTTGTACTGAATGGCCTCCAGGATCTCTTCCAATTCCCTATCTAGGATCCTATGTATTATGTTAGGTAAATCAGCACCTATATCATTACATCCCAGTCACTTAAGCTCTTTAAGACTCAGTTTCCTTGTGTGCCAGAGGGATATAATTATGTGGTCATTACTTAGAAAGCATCTTCTCAGTTATAAAATGCAATGTAGTATGATTGTTATGCAAAATAACTCTTTCGTTTTGTTCTTGCTCCTAAGGGCAGAAGGGTTTTTACAACCAACTGGACTACTGATGTGGGCAAGTCAGTAGAATGACCCTGGATGTCAACCAAAGTATTCAGATTTGGAGCAACAACTCACCATTTTAAGCCCTGTTCTCATCGATGTTATCTCCTTTCCTCCCTGCCTTTTTTTGACCTTTCTACTATCACAGTTACTGGAATCAGAGAACTCACTTTCCATACTCCTAACGAACAAGTTCTGGGACTACAGGACACCAGAGGTAATTATAGATCAGAAAGAAACAACATTTGATGGCCCTGGGAATTGCTGACTGTCAAGCCCCATTGGTCCAGAGAAGCTATCAAATAGAGGCAGTCAGGAAAGGAGAGTCTGGGAGTGCTTAATTTAATTTAATTTTATTTTTAAAAGGAAGTTCTCTCCTTCTTGTCCGACTCTCTGAAGCAAATTCTGCAGGAGTACCTCACCGTTAGCAAGCTCACCTATGGGTTCTACTACATCCCCTCCTCTCCTTGGCCACATAACCCTTGCTTCATCATTAGGTCCAAGGAATCTTGTTTAGGTAAGGGTGTGTAGGTAGGAGTAGGTAGCAGGGTCATGGTCAAGAGGTACTCCTGAGGAAGCCTTCCTCTAGGACTGGGGGCTCTAAAAGAAAGTGGGTAACAACTCCTTAGGAGCACAAAGTTCCACTAAGACATTTAATGACTCCAGTCTTGAGTCTGTGACTTAACACCAGGGAAAGAAGCCTGTGCAGGAGGTGAGTAGGCATGAGCAAACAAGTATAGCCTAAGGGTATGGAAAGTACTAGAACATAGCTCAGACTTCAGTGTCCTTCACTTCAGATTCATCTTTCTAAAGAAGGAATTCTTTTTCTATCATGGATCCCTTTGGGAGTCTGGTAAAGGCTAAAGTCTGGTTAAAAAACCACAAACCTCGAAATATTTTTAAATACACAAAATAAAATACATAGAATTACAAAGAAAACCAATTATGTTGAAACATTTATCAAAATAATAAAAGTTCCAAATAATGGACCATCCTCTGCAAACCTCATGGGGATCCATGGAGCCCAGATTAAGCACCTCTGTTCTAGGACATAGTCAAGCCAAACAACAAACACAGTCAAGTCAACTATATGACAGATCTGGGCAACTAGGTGGCGTAGTAGAGCACGAGGTCTGGAGTCAGGAGCATCTGAGTTCAAATCCAGCTCCCTATCCAGGGCTCTATCCTCTAAACTTTAGAAAAAAATGCAAAACAAAAAACAGAGGGGAGGCAGGTGGGAAGGAATCACCAAGTTGAAACTTCCATAAAGCTATGCTGAACCATGTGGGACAACACCTGCTTGTGATAGGTTCAAAGCGTCCATAACTTCATTGCTTATTAAAAAAGAATCAGTAGCCTTAGTCACAAATTTCACAGGTACTGAACCAGATTTCTACCTCTTGCTCACTGAAATTCTATGGATAAGATCTTACTATTCAATTTAAAAGCCATTATTTTCTTAACTGGTTCACACAGATGAGTCTGGTTTTGCAAAGTCTGTTTCTCATCAAATAAAACCAGGACATTGCTATGTGCGGTTTACCATCCCATTGGGCCAGGGGAATCAAACTGTAGATTCCCTATGGCACTAGGAGAAAAAAATGAAAAAAACAAAACAAACCAAGGAAATAAACATTTTTCCCCTTTCTTTGCAAAGGGATCGGCGTGGGTAGAGTCCATTTGGCAGTTGACAACCATGTATGCAGCACCAGCAGCACTTAAACAGGAAGAATGAAAGCAAGTTACTGCTCAGCTCCCCGCAGCCACTCGACAGCTGTGAACCCCTCGGATTTATTTTCAGTTTAGCAGAATTGAATCATTGCCAGAGGAAAGGAGCAGCACTAGGCCAGTGGGAAGTGTGGTTGTCAAGTGAATTGTCTTCTGTGCAGATGGCCTTAGCCTGCTCCAACAACTGATGTGTCTGGAAATGAGTCAGGTTATAAATGAAATTAAGGTTCCATTGGAGGGACTGAGGTCATAGCTTAGTTTACATACAGTCTGGCTTTTCAGAGGGCCCAGCAGGGCAACAGGTCTTTCTAATTAGATGTGCGAGAATCAGAGATAACCAGAATGCATACCTCCTATCTTACTAAGAATAATCAGTTAACTGAATGGATGCATCCTTACCATTCTGTGAGGCTATTTCTTGATATGAAACTCATCATATATGTAGTTTTCCATCCAGAAAAATTAGCTTCTATAGAATTTACCCAGATAAATTCCAGCTGGGTATCTCAGCTAAATGTATGCTAGGGAAGGAATGGGATACTCCGATCCAACCAGATAGGAATAAAATAAAATTACTTTAATTTGCAGTGGTAAAGAATCAGGGCAAACAATACGCTTTGAGACCATGTCTGTGAGAGAGAGACTTGAGAGTCAGAGGTAAACAGATCTTGTACAAGGGATCTCTCCAGCTCAACCACTATGATTAGAAGGTGGGATAGCATCCCTAACCAAAAATGGGAAAACTCTTCTGTCAAGTAATGAATGGAACATCAAGAGGCATGTTCAGATTACCAGGATGGAGTGAGGAAGAAAGAAGTCAGGGCAGGTTACAGTAGATGTCACCAGAAATGAGGTCAAGATCACTAGAGGTTAGAGTTCAGATGGGGAAGTCAAAGACCACCACAATGCAAAAGAGACAGAACATGATTTGTTGTTATTCAGTCACGTCCAACTCTTAATGACCCCATTTGGGTTTTCTTGGCAAAGATACTGGTGTGGTTTGCCTTTTCCTCCTCCAACCCATTTTACAGATGGGGAGCTGAGGCAAACAGGGTCAAGTGACTTGCGCAGGAGTCACACAGCTAGTCAGTGTCTGAGGCTGGACTGGAACTCAGGTCTTCCTTACTCCGGACTCAGCACTCTATCCACTGCACCCCCTAGCAGTCCTCACAGAATAATAGAACCGGAGAATTAAAACATGATGAGAAACTTTTAAGGCACTTCAAGACTTGGCTGCCTCAATTAGCATCTCTCTGGTTTGAAGGTTAACGACTGCTTGGCTCTTATCTTACCCTGCAGGTGCTGACACTGGGAGACATAGAATTCCTTTACAAGACACGAACAGAAACTACACAGGAGGTTATTAGAAAGCAGCAGAGGAAATGAGACTGGAGCTCTAAAGGTCATCTGCATTCAGAACAGACAGCTGTGGTAGAGTAGAAAAAATCCCAGCCTGGGAGCCAAGGGACCATGTTTCTAGTCTCATCAAGTCACCAAGCTGGGTGACCTTGGGCATCGCTTGTCTTCTCAGCCTCCAAGGCATCCTGGGGTTTATGCTTATGTATGATTTCTAAAATCCTTTCGTTCTGTGAGTCTAACTCATCATATATCTAGTTGACTAATGGTACCCTAATTGATAAAAGAAACCACTTTGGCTTAGGAGAAAAAAGGCTGATCTTGAATATATTTTTCAGCTCCTATATTATGAAAGAGAATGCTGCCAATATTAATTTCTAAAAAAAATTTAAGCCCACAAATGTACTGACTGAATTTGAGGCTCTGGAAAGTGTTCTAAAAACGTAGTAATAAAGTTTTATTTTTTTCCTCAAGGATCTTGTCTTAAGTACACTTTGTATCTTCCCATGCTCTGCAAACAGCAGGCCTTAATAAATGTCTGTTCTCATGGTCTATGTGAACAGCCAATAAAGTGAAAAATACATGGTTGCCTAGAGTCATTATGATAAACACAAACTTCTCAGCCTTGGATTAAAAGCCTTCCCTAATCTGGTTCCCACTTTACCTGTTGAATCCTTTTTTCTTTTCTTTTTTTCCATTTTATTCCAGCACAAAGGACAGAGAACTTGCGCCTGGAGTCAGGAAGATCTAAGCTCAAACCTCATATACTTCCTAGTTGTGTGACTCTGGACAAATCACTGAACTGCTGTCTACCTCAGTTTCCTTATCTGTAAAATGGGGATATCTCTAACAGCACCTACCTCTCAGGGTTGCTATGAGGATCAAATGAGTTAATATTTGTGCAGTACTTTGCAGACCTTGCTATGATTGATCATTCCCCTCTAAGCCCTCATGGTTTTAGTCAAACTGAGGTGCTATTAGTTGCATATCCCAGACATGACACTCCACCTTCCACCTCCACACCACTGCACAAAGGGTCCTCCATAACTGCCCCTTCTCACCTCCACCTTCTATGCTCTACAGATTGCCCTCAAAACAGAGCTGAGCCTCCCACTCCCCTAGTCTTTTCTCAGATGCCCTACTTGTTAGCGCTTCCTACTCAGGGAACTGCTTTGTATCTGCTTTGGTTTTTGTGGAGAGAAAATGAGAATACAGGCAAAGTGTTTTATAAACTCAAAGGGCATCCATGTTGCCTGACAGAATTTTCTGGACTTCTGTATATGTATGTGCATCCCTTTTGTAGAATGCGAATATATTCCTGGAGAGCAGGGAACCTGTAATAATATTAGTAACTAACATATAATCCTTTAAAGGTTTACAAAGTACTTTAAAAATGTCATCTCATCCAATCCTCATATCAACCTTGAACGCAGGTGTTGGTGTTAATTTCCATTTTACATATGAGGAAACTGAGACAGACAGAATTAAGTGACATGCCCAGTGTCTGAGCCTTGGAGGCTGGTTTTGAACTCAGGTCTTCTTGACTCTGGGTCTGGTGCTCTGGCACTCCAGGGCCTCCTAGTGCCTTTATTAGCCTCTACACCTGCCCCTCTCTATTCCTCGTGATGCTTTTACATGAGAGAAGGAAGCTCCAATATATATATCATCACTGCCTCATGACCACAGTTGTCATGGCTAATATATTTTAATGCCTGTGTGTATATTTACACTAAGAAGCCACGTAAAATTGTTTCCCAGTGCATTATACTTTAACCAAAATGTTGCATTTACAATAAACCCTGGATTTTTTTTTATATTTCTCACGTTGCTTCTAGATGGAGCTCAACCCAACATCTCATTGCTTATTATCATCAGAGCCACTCCTTTGAGACAGAGCACATTACATGCCTGATGCCTGCCTCACTAAAAATAAATGCTGTGACTGACAGCAACACTTTTTTTTAAAAAAGATGTGAGCATATAACTGTTTCCAGAGCAATAAATGAGGAAAGTTGAGCCATGTGAAGTTGATTGCTGTAACCAAGTAAAACTTAACACCAATGTTAATCTCACATTATTTTGTTGCATTGTAATTAAGCACAGACAAAAGTATTTCATAAATTATAATAGGTGGTGTAAAAGCAATGCTAAACCAAGAATTCATTGGGTTTTTTCCTCTTCTTTTAAAAATTTCCTGCTTTATAATCAAAGAGAATATTGGGGATTTTTCCTTTAATACCTTGTACATGCTCAGTTACATAAATTAAAAGATAACAATAATAGTAATAACAAACTTTTATATAGTGCCTTACAGTTTACAAAATGCTTTAATGTTATCTCATTTTTATACTAACAATCCTGAGAGGTAGGTGCTATTATTATCCCCATTTGACAGAGGAGAAAACTGAGTCAGGCAGAGGTTAAGTGACTTGCCCAGGGTCCCATAGCTACTAAGTGTCTGAGACCAAACTTGAACTCAGGGCTTCCAGAATCAAGGCCCAATGCTCTATTTAAGCCAACTAGCCACAAAGATAAAGGTCTCAGATTTTATATCTGAACATCTGGGGTTGGTCCTCTTTCCTTTCAGGGGCCCAGACATGAGATTTCCTGTCAAGAGCATTGAAACCACAGCTGAAAGGTTCTTTGCAAATGACCTACCTGGCCCTGCCCTCTTATTTTTCAGTTGACCAACACGACTCAACCAAAGGGTCACATAGGTAAGAAGTCACCCAGCCAAGAGTGCGAACCTCAGTTCTCTGACCCAAGTCTAGTGCTTTCTCTCTTACAGCCCAACATTTTTCTCTTCCCCTCCCACACCCCAATCCCCAGCCAAAAGGGGGTCCAGGGCCTAAAATCCTATCAGTGCCATATCAGATATGCCAAGTTATTAAGCCCAGATCTATGTGGCCCAAATTCAGTCCATTTCAACTGAGAGAAGAAAGGAGAGCAGTCATTCAACAATTATTAAGTGCTGACTACTCCTACTACTACCATTAGTACTACCTACTGTTACTACTACTGCTGCTGCTGCTACGCCCAACATTTAAGTGTTTACCATGTGCCAAGGCATCTGTGCTAAGTTTGAGGATAGAAAGAAAGGCAATAACACAGTCAATGCTCTTATGGAGATCAATCTAATGGAGGGAGACAATGTAAAAATAGCTAAGTCCAAGCTATGGGAGTAAATATGGGAGGTCATCTCGGATGGAAGGTTCTAGCCAGACTGGGGGATGGTGGAGGGATGGGAAAAAGCCTGCTCCTCCAGAAGGAGAGGTGGGAGAGACTACTGGGTATTTCACTCTACAGTTAGAATCAAATCTTAAAATAAAAAACAACTCAGGAAAACTAGCCCATTGCCCAAAAGGTCAGCTGCTGAGTCCTTTCCTCTCATAATAATGAGGAGGGTAAATAACGTGAAAGGTACTAAAAATCTGACGGGGAAGGGGGACGGCCACAAAGGAGGCAAAAGGCATAGAATGGGAAGGCAGTGAAAACAAACTGCTTACTTCAAAATATTACCACGACTTCATGTTTATCTTCAAATAGGCATTAAGAAATATAAAATCTCTCCCAATACAACTTCTTTTTAGAACACTTATGCTTTCTAGAGGGAACTATGTCTATAATCATAGGAAATATACTGCGAAATCTGAATTATTCAAGGAAAATGTTCAGAAGGGAGTGTTCCAAAACCATCTCCTTGGGGATGGAGATGCAGGTGGATGTGTGTTTTGTTTTTTTTAATTTTAAATTCACAGACAAAACTTCAGACTCTGGCATAGGAAGGCACCTAAGAGCTGATGCCGACTTCATGTCGTCAGCAGGAAAGAACTCAAAGCAAATTCACCAGTGTTCTGTTTACATCTATTCCCAAAACTCATTATTTAGGAAAGGGAAGCTGCCTTATTTATAAGCATTAGTAATTTAAAGTGCTTTCATTTTCATAAATTTTGCTTTTGACACCAGAAAGCCAGGGTTTAGATCAATACTTTTATGCTTTCCCAGTCTAATTTTTAAATCTTTCACTTTTGTTGTTTCTCAGTTAACAAGCACTTGTTTTCTTTCCCTCCCACCCACCCCCAACTGAAATGAAAAAAGAAAACAAAAACCCAGTTAATAGGTAAGGACAGAGTAGCTTTTTCAGTGCTCAGTTTGGGGTTGCCATCTCCTAGCACATGGGAAGGACAATCTGCTTTCCTTGACTGCCGGAATCTTAAAATGGTGAGGCTGAATTCATCATTTCCAAGAACTCCAGCACCCTGCCTCTGACATAGGGTGGGGCATTCATGTCCATCAATGAGGAGAGAGATCCAAACCAAAGGGCTTTGGGATTGGGGTTACATTCCTCCCCCAAGTAAACACTCTTTGCCATCTCTTACAAAGATCTTCTAAGGAAAGTCCAAAAGCTGCTTTGGGCTCTGGTCCCCGGCACCCTGGTTTCTCTGGGCTTCTATGGGGCCTAGCTGGTTGCACCACTCCTCCTGCAATCCTAGCTTCAAGACTGTGATGACTCAAACTCCCAGTTCCTATGATGATCGCCACCAGCACCACAAACTGAGGATGGCAGAAGCAATCAGAACAGAAACATTTCTCCAGACCATTTCTTAGAGACTGGGAGAAAGTGAGAGATGAGAGAAGGGCAAGTCCGTCCCCCTTCTCCTTGGTTTCGTTCACGACATCCATGCTGGGCACAGCAGGTGAGAACACAGCCAAAAAAGATGGCAGAAGAGAAAAAGATTATCAGCTCAAAGACACAATCGTTTTTCAGTCACGTCTGACTCTTTGTGGCCCCATTTGGGGTTTTCTTGGCAAAGATACTGGAGTTATTTACCATTTCCTTCTCCAGCTCATTTCACAGATGAGGAAACTGAAGCAGACCAGGTTAAGTGTTCTGCCCAGGGTCACACAGCTAGTGCATGTCTGAGGTCAGATTTGAACTCAAGCACCACTGCACCACATAGCTACCTAGTTTTAAAGATGCAGACAGCTAATCAAAGGAAGTTATCTCATTCATGCATGGGGACACACTGGGCTCCTTATCAGGCAAACTGAGCATATTCAAGTCTGCTTACACATATATACAGTCAAGCAAAAATAAAAAGACATTCTCACATTGTCCATGCACACAAACATGTCTCATTCTACATCTTGAAGTTATCACATCTCTGGCAAGATATGGCAAGACCATCAGGTCTACCAAACTCAATGCCTCTAATATTAAGGCATATTGCTTTAAACTCATAATAAGTGTTGATAACAGAAAAATGAGACAGAACTGTGAATTTGCTCATTATTCTTTTGGCTCCAGACTTTGTCTGCGTCCTCCAGATAACTGCTTCAAGATTATAACTTGTGGAATAGTTGCTGTTCCGAAGTCGGAGAGGGAGTTCCCTCAATAGGAGTTCCCAGTCTTAGGTCCCCAGGGATGGGGAACCTTGAGCCTTGAAGTTGCTTGTGGACCTCTAGGTCCTCAAGTACAGCCCTTTCACTGAATCCAAACTTCACAAAATAAATCCCCTTAATAAAATGTTTGTAAAACTTGGACTCAGTCAGAAGGCTGCATCCAAGGACCTAGAAGACTCTAGATCATGGATTAGCCAACTTTTCCCCACAGATAGCATACTAACAAAAAGAAACCTCAGCTCTCCTTTTTCCTTGTCTTGTGTCACATTGATTACCATTGCCTGTTAATTTTTCTTTTGCAATGTGATTTGAGTTTCTCAACCTTTCCTTTCCATTCTCAATGTCATCATGCCAGTCTGGGCCTTCAATATCCCACCTGGTCTCCTGGGCTTCACTCATTCCTGGTCCCATGGTGTACTATGTGCCACCACTGCATTAATGTTCCAGAGATATTTTCAATATATTCCTCCCTGCTAAAAAGCCTAAGGTAGCTCCCCATCATCTGCTGAACTAAGATCACATTCTTTATTCTTGCTGGACCCCCCAGCCCATATTATCTGGAAAAGTTCTCCCACTGCTCCATAGTGTGAATCCTCCTCTCAAACCATACCTCTCCACAGAGACATCAAATTACAAAAAAAAACAAAAAACAAACTACGTCTGTCCCTTTCTGCTTATGCATTTCCAAACCTGGGATGTTCTTCTTCCTCTTCTTTGCATATCCAAATCCTACTTAACCTTTATATCCAATCTTCTAACTCCAACTATTTTAGTTCAGATTGGCTTTTACTATCTTTAGAAGGATTTTATTTTTAAGTGAACACATTCATTAAGCTCCTACTATGTACAACCATTGTGCTATGGCAGGGATGGGAAACCTTCAGTCTGGAGGCCACATGGAGCCCTCTAGGTCCTCAAGTGTAGCCCTTTGAGTGAACCCAAGCTTCACAGAACAAATCACCTTAATAAAAGGATTTGTTCTATACAATTTGGGACTGTCAAAAAAGGACTTAGAAGGCCACATGTGGCCTTGAGGCCGTAGGTTCCCTATCCGTTATGGAGATATAAATATTTCTGCCTGCCCCCAAGGAGTTTTAAATCCAGTAGGGATGGTTACATATGTGCACATATACACTTAATAACTAACAACTGGGAACTTCTCAGTCTTTCTCCTTAGAGCAATCGCCTCTCCTGAGTGACACTGATTTTTTTTTTTTTGCTTTTAAATATCATTGATGGTTATGTTTTTTTAAACTAGTCATTTTCAGATGTCTGTGTCTTTTCTTTACCAATGAAAAACCAGTTAAATCAAAATCAACTAGCACAGAGAGGTATGTTTCATTACCATGTCCTCTGGAAACAAGTTTCATAACTGTATGACAGATAGTAGGAGAGCAAGGAATCAGCAGGGTCCCTTGGTCAATCTCCCTGTGGGCAAGGCTAACCCAAACTACCATAGATCAACACCAAAAATTCCTCACATGCAATAGACCTAGCTGTGTTAGAAGAGTATAAATGTGGATGTGGTTGTATTCAGAAAGAGAGGTTATTTCATATCTGTCTGATTTCACCAATATTCTGACCCACAACTGATTCCTATTGGCCATCCAATCTAAGACTCCAGTCTTAAGTCTAAGTCTCCAGCTCAGGAGAAAGCCCAGGGCTGGAAATATACATGGGAACATTACCTACAAAGAGAAAACTAAAACCATAGGAATTGATGAGATCACCAAGTGAGACAGTTCAGAGGGTCTAGGTCAGAGCCTTGGGGGGAACCATCTCCAGTGCATGATATGGATAAAATACAGCAAAAAGAGCTAGAGAAGGGCATGGTCACACAGAACATGGTCGGAGGAAGTAGTGTCACAAGAAGTGAGAGAATATCCAGAAGGAAGTGAACAGTGTCAAAAGTTGCAGAGAAGTTAAGGAGGATGAAGACTGAGAAAAGACACTACTTTGGAAAGAATAGTTTCAGTTGAATGAGGGTGTTGGATGCCAGACTGAAAAGGGTTTAGGACAAGGTGAGAGGTAAGGATGTGGAGGCCTGAGTGTGGCCAGTTTCCTCTGGGAGTTTAGATACAAATGAAAGGAAGGTACAGGATGATCTCTAGCCAGGATGAAAGGGTCTAACGAGAAGACATGAGCATGTTGGTAGCAGCAGGAGGAGTCAGGACAGAAAGAGAGAGACACAAAAGATAAGAGTGGGGATGAAAGTGGAGTCGACCCACTAGAGAAGACAAGGGATGGAGTCAAGGTAGCATGCAGAGGGGCTGGTTTTGGAAAGAATGGAATGAAGGATGAGATAGTGGAGGAAGATATCTGAAAATGAGGGGAGAAATGAAAAATTTCCATGAATGGCCTCAATTTTTGCCATGAAGTATGAGACCAAGTCCTTGGCTGAGGAAAGCAGGGGAAGTTGTGCCACGGGAGGCCTCAGGAAAGATGAGAAGTTTTGGACCAGTCAATGTGGGGAGCAAAATAGTAAAGAAATTGTCATCTGCCTTGGCAAGAGTTCCATGTCCAAAACAGTGTATATTTTCATATTAGCCTGGTAGATGAAGGCCCTGGGGATATATTTTAGTTTTACATATATCATTAATATACACTGATTTCAGCAATATATATGATAAAATTTCTCATGAATAAGGAGGACAAAAAGAACTAGATGACAGCATAATTCGTAAATTCATATAGTTATACATCTGTGCCTAAAGATTGGGGATTAATTTTTGTCTGTTTGGAGGGAAGGCTCTAATACTGGGTCAAAGAGCTTTTCTTTCTCTTTTTTTTAAGCAACACCCTGAAGATATAGAAGACACACAGCTAACACAAAGCTGGGGGAGAAGAAAATTATCACCATAAAATTTGTATGGGGAAAATTTTTCAAAATTCCTTCATTAGATTAAAATGTCCAGGTATAGGAGAGATGGAGATCTGGCTTGGCAATTCTTCTTGTAAAAGGTGAGGGTTTTAACAAGCTCAATATGGGTTAGTATGCCATAAGGCCCCAAAAAGTAAAATCCATCTTAGAATACAGTAACGTAAGCTGTGTGTTTGGTATGATGAAGTGACAGTACCACTCTTACCCTGAACTAGTCACACATAGCACACCCAGAATGTCATGTTCCATTCTCTATGCATCACATTTTAAATTGTAAAACAAATTTTAATTATAAATACCCAAATTAATGATTAAAGACATGAAGAAAGATACTATCTGCATCTAGAGAAAGAACTGATAAACAGATGTATATACAGAATAATTTTACATACATGTAACTATTTGTGTCTAATGGTGGCAATCTCTGGGGCGGGGGATGGAAACAAATGTATATGAGAATTTTGTTTCACTCTTGAAAGCAGCAGCAAGTCATCCACAGCAAATCTACAGCTTCATATGTAATCTTTTTTTTTCTTTATTGCACTATGTTATGGCAAAATTTGCTTTATTCCATAAATTAAAAACAAAATTTTAAAAATTATCAAGCGTTTATTTCATCCTCCTCCCTTGGGAAGAAGACAGGCAAACAGATTCCTACACTGTCCATGTTCAAAAACGAGCCTCTTATCTTGCACCCTGAGTCCACCACCTGTCAAGAGGTAGGCAGCATTTTTCATCATCCTGCTACTGGCATCATGAATGAATAATTGTGTTGGTCAGAATTTTTAAGTCTTTTGATATTGTTCATTTCTTTTCAATACTACTGTATAAACTGTTGTCCTGGTTCTTCTCAATTCACTTTGCATCAATCCATATAAATCTTCCCAGGTTTCTCTGAATTCATCTTTTTATTTCCATTGCATTTATATAGTATAATGTGCAGCCATTTCCCAACTGATGAACAACCCTTTAGTTTCCAATGCCTCGACACCACACAAAAAAAAGCTATTATAAATTTTTGATACATCCAAGGTCTTTTCCTCTTTCTTTGATCTCCTTAGAGTATAAGTCCAATAGTTATATTTCTGAGTCAAAAGGTTAAGTTTAGTGACTTTCAGTGCATATTTCAAATTGCTAGGCCAATCTACTGCTCCATTAAAAGTGTAATAGCATTTGCTGTTATGATTTTAAGGTCACTGACAAACTGAAACTCCTACAGAAGACTGCAGATGTGAGCTCTGGATGGAATCTGAATGAAAGCAAGTCATGTAAGGAATGGTTTGTGGGTGGTTAACCTGAAGAAGAAAAGACATCAAGGCATGACAGCTGTCTTTTAAGATTTGAGAGCTCTGCTGTGGGAAAGGGACTGGACTGTTCAATCCAAGTGACAAGTTAGAAATGATGGGAAAATGGATACCATTTGATAAGTCTGAAGAGTTCCATGGAGAGCAGCCCCTCCCCCAGCTCCCCAAGTTTCAGCTCTGCTTTCAGCCTAGCCCCCACAGCCACATTCCAAGGGATCAACAGCCAAGAACATGCAATGCCTTTGCAGGGTTGAAGCCCTCATCATCCAAGCAGTCATGAGGACTACTGACTCAGAAAAATCTCATTATCAAAATCCTTGATGTCATCAAATGATTCAACATCAGAAATAGCTATGAATTTGTCAATGAAAATGACTTTAAAGATGCAGTATCACCATTTGCTTTGAGGCTGGACCCTACCGGGCACTGGGCCTTTCTTTCAACTTGCAAATAAAACCTCTTACAAGTCTGATCTCCCAGTGGATGACCAAAGGTGAACTCCTTGAGGGAGGGATTGTCTCCATTTTTTATTGGTGTTCCCAGCTGGGAGAAATGAGAGAATTGAAAGATAGTGGTGGGAATTGAGTGAACCATACTGACTCCATCTTGTAACTCAATTTTGGAGCTAACTCAGCTCCCTTTTATGGATCTAATCCAATTTCTGCCTTGTGAGAAAACATTATTCAGCTGTGAAAACTGGGGAAAAACTTTGTTGCATTGTTTGAACCAGACCTGTATGACTGGGAAGCTGAACCTACCTGCTGCTGTTTGGAGACCCTTAACCAAAGACCTAAGTTGTATTGACCAGAAACTCAGATCCAAAGACCGATGAACAGAGTTTTCTCACAGTTTCTGGAGTAGCCCATGTCTTATCTGAAAATTGGCCCCATATTAATCAATCAGTTATTGTTTCCATATTCCTTTGACTGTTTACAGACACCTTAGGGACTGGGACACTCCCTTATTACGGATGAATTAAGGGAACTGTACCTGTTTGCTTTACCCTTTCCAAATGGGAAAGTCCCTAATCTTTCCTCCAATTAGAGATCAGATTAGCTAATGTTGTATTTTATGTTCTTGTAATTAACTGAGTCTTATCTGATTATGTGGAGAAGTCTTATCTCCCTCAGTATTCTAGGTCCAGTGCCAAAGTTGAGGAAAGCAATTGGTCCCAATTTCTTGGGCAAGTGTCATGCATTGCTTGATAAATCAATGTTTCCTCAGGCATGTCATCTTTCACCCATCACACAGCACTTAGTACAGTGCCTAGCACATAGTAAGAACTTAATTAGTGAGTTCATTTATTCATTCATGGGCAGCATAAGGACTTACAATGAAAATGGAATAGACTACATTATTAAATGATGTACTTCTGGGCAGGATCAACCAAAACACATGGTGGATCATCATCACCTGTCTGGGAGTTGGGGGAAAGGTGGGGTCAGACAGCCTACAACTCCATGAGCTTGGAGTTTCTATTACTTATCCCCCAAATCAAAGACAAAAGCTAAAGAGTCCATTGTCATTAAGAAATCTAGATTCTACTGGGGAGTCCGACATTTATAAATAATTTAAGAAATGATTGGGGACGTTGGGAACTATACAAAGCACAATAGGAATATTTAAGATGAAAGTGAATATTGAGACCTAGGCCTCTGGGAAGGTAATCCTGCCATCCCCTTTCAAGCTATTATCAGTCCTTGAAGAAGCACGTCCCATGTCTCATTCATACCCAAACTCCCAATGTTTTCTATATTCACTGCCTCCACTTCCAAATTTTTCACTGCTTCTCAACCCCTTGAAATTTGGCTTTGGACCCAAAATTACTGAAACTGTCTTCTCCTGAGTGGTCTCACATCTCTACCGAAGTGGCTTTTTCCCAACTCCCCAGACCTATTTGTCTTCTCCACAGTTTCTGACATGGCAGACCATTTTTTCTTTCAGGATATTGTCTTTTCCATGCCTTTAATAAAACTGCTGTCTCCTGGTTCTCTGCATCTGACACTTCTAGGTTATATCTTACTGAATACATCATCCCTACATGGGTGACTCACAAAGGCTCCCTCCTCTTCACCACAGTCTTGCATAAAACAAACAGTAGGAGTTTAATAAATGCTGGCTGTGCTTAATTTAGCATTTGGCTATAAATTCATAGATGTTGAGCTGGAAAGGAACTGAGGTCATCGGGTCCAGCTCTCTCCTATTACAGATGAAGAAGCCTCGCCTCAGGAATATGAAGTGACCTGTCCAAGATCACCCAGGTATTAGAAGAGGGACCTAAACTTAGATCCTTAGAATCCAGTGCTTGTTCTCCTGTGCCACATTATGTATGTTCTGTTTCCCCAAGCCCACCCCCAACAAAATTAGGAATGACTCAAGGGCAAAGACTAAATTGTATATTTGGGGGGTGGGGATGGGAAGGGGACAAATCCCATCCAGCACCTGGCGCAGTCCTGAAAACAAAGGATCATGTAACCAGAGCTGGAAAGGGGCTTAAGGTCTGCTAATAGAATGCATTCACTTAAATGAGGCTAAGAGAAGAACTGACTTCCCTTGACAGAGCCACGATTTTAGCAGGGATTCCCTTTTCATCGTGCCTTACTGAAAGCAACTAGCAGGATTAGTAAATAACACTTAACCAGGCTGTAGGGTAGATCCCTTTCTAACCAAATTTGGAGGGACAAAGGCAAAAAACAAAAAGCAAAAGATCCTTGGCATCCCCAATACAAAGATCTCAGCATCCACAGGCAGATCTTCTGTCACTTCCACGAGACATTCATTGACTCATTCAGTTTTATTGTTTCTAATATTATCATTGTTCATACGACTGACTTCCCTGCCTAGATTATAAATACATTTTTTGAGAGCAATGCTTTACCTTATTTTCTATTATACCTAATTCTGAGGCCACTGGTAGCACAGTGGATAAACAGGAAGACTTAGTTAAAATCCAGCCTCAGATGCTAACTAGTTGTGTGATCTTGGCCTGGTCATTTAACCTCTGATTGCCTCAGTTTCCTCAAGAAATGTAAATGGGAATAATAATAGAACTTACCTTCTCAGGGTTGTTATGAGGATAGAATGAGATAATATCCTGGCACATAGTAGGTACTATATAAACGCTTATTTCCTTCCATTCCCCTAATTTTTTCCATCCACCACAGTGCCTCAAAATGTTTCTAAGTGCTTAATAAATATACTTTTGAATTAACTGCTAATTTCTCTAGGGTTAGGATCAAGTACATTTTTTTTCTTTCTTAAATTTGACACCAAAATTTTTAAGGAAAATCTCCAACAGTCATCTATGCTAGAAGTGTTTCAAGACAGAAACTGGCCTGGCTGTTGGCCTTGGAACGCAGGGAATCATCTATTGCTTTGGGTCCCCATGTTTCAGAAAAATAAGAGTGAGAATATCAGCAGAAAAGAGAGTGTCAGATGAGGTTCCCTATTAGTCAGGACTTAAGATCTGCTAAGGGTAATGACAGGCTCCCTAAGTGATCCTGGAGACTTCAGAAGGGAGAACAAAGAGACACACACCAGAAACATCACTTGAGACAATTATCTGATGCCTGGTGCACCACAAATTATACAAAATGCACAGTTCCTCAACAGCGGACTCCCATTTTCCCCAACATATGAGAAACAAGGCAATGAGCATCCTGGAGGCATTTTCCAGTTCTTTGACTTTCAAACTCTAATATATTCACTCTCTTTATTCAAAAGCAATCCAACGATATCAAAATATAAAAGCTGCCAAGTGATGCCTTCATCTAGGAGAGAACAAGAAATGGCTTTTTTTGAAAAAACTTTAGAAATCACATTGGAGTGCTTTGTATGGAAATTAGAAGGCTGGTTGTCTTCCAAAATATTAATAGTAAGCCTAGGAATAAGGCTTTAAGACTTGGGAAGCACTTTACATTAAAGTGCAATTAAACATGTTGTGAAGTTGGTGCTGTTTTACCTCCATTTTATGGATGAGGAAAGTGAGGGTGGCAGCAGTTAGGCGAGTAGCCTTGACCAGCATGACTCAACTAATAAGAGGCCACATTAGAACTCAGCTCATCCTGACTCCAAACCCAGTACTCTTCACCTTGCCATTTAGATGCCTCAAAAAAGAAAAAGAAAAATCATAGATTAAAAGGTTGTGGAAGGGAAGTCACCAACCTCTCTCCCTAATTTTATGGATGAGGAAATCAAGACCCAGGGAGAGGAAATGATTTGTCTACCAAGGTCCCACAGATATTCAGGTCTTCAGACTCTCAATCCCCCATTCCTAACCACTCACACCACCTCAAATCTTAGTAATGATCTTGTAAACTGGAACAGAAATGCTCATGGTCGACAAAAATTTGTCTAATTATTTTAAAAAAGAGAAGCACCCACATTTTCTTAAAAAAAAAAACAAAACAAAACCATAGTTATTATGAGGCTAGAACAAGGAGAGGATATTTCAGCAATGGAAACTGACAGAATTGAATACCAAAGAGAAACAACAACAACTATTAGGCCAATAACGTCAAATAACATTAGCAGGTCAAAATGGCGGAAATAAACACAAACATCAAATTCTCAGGATGCTAAAATCCAACTATTAAAATGAACTCTCATGAGTGAAGGGAACATGCTGTTTAGAGAACCTGGGATCATATCCTGTAGAGTCCTTCCTCCAGGGGACAAGTACACCAGGACTTTTTCCAAAAGAAGAAAGTATGACAGTGGTTCTTCCCTTGATTATATGCTGACGGAGGAAGTCCTCTTGAACTACACCTAATACAGAGTTTCTAAATGGTTCTAAAGCATTTAGTGGCTTTTTTGACTCAGTCCTGGGATGGCCATTTATTTTAAGTGTTCCTGTTAGGTTAATAATTAAGCAGCTCTAACTTGTTATAGCACCAAGTAATTTGGCCACATTTCAAAAATGACCTTAGGAAGACATGGTAAAAAAAGGCAGGTTCTGAATTGCAGTAAGTAAATCCATGAGAACCTGCCCGATAAGTCAGTGGTAAAGTATGCACCGTAAAAACACAATCAGTCAAGGATTAGCGTGTACCTCCATAAAAAAGAATTGAATAATCCTATGTTTAAAGGGCCAAATGAATTCCCCTCAGGAACATGAGTAGCATCATTAATCAAAACATGATTCAGTCAAAGGACAGGTGGATCTGAAATTCAAAGACCTGGTTGCAAATCCTGTCTTAACAATCCTTATTTACAATCTGTGTGGCTTTGGGCGAGTACTTTTCTAAGCCATTTCCTTAGGGAAAATGAGGAGATTGGACTAGATGCACACCTTCCACACCTAAAGCTATGAACTTTATGGGACAATTTGAGGAAGGAAGGGCAGAATCTAGATCACAGAACCTAAAAAGTTCTACAACAAAAAGTACCTAAACAAGACTCCCCACCAACCTGGGACACTAATAAGTCACCAAGCCTTTTTTGGAGACCTCTGGTGAAAAGAAAGCACCAGGGCCAAGGCAGCCAGCCCACTTCTCTTGTGGACAGGTCAGAACGTTAGTAAGTTTTTCTTCCACAAGAACAAAAACATGGAGGAGCATGTGCATGTCTCCCAAGACAAGCACCCACTATAGTGAGTCACAGGAAACAAGCAGAAGAAATGCAGTCCAGCGCCAAGAAAGACTGCCATAACTCTCTAGGCTTCTGTTTGCTTATATGCTCCCAGAGAAATTGCTCTTGACCCCATGGCTTGCAACACAACCTAGCCTGGCTTCCCAGATCAACAAAGTCTGTCCTTTCAAAGTGGCTAGTTCTAGGATCTTCAGGTGGAGTTCTCAGAACAGGCAGCTACACCTGGTGATACTGTAAATGTGGCTTCCTGCTCATGCATAGGTATGTAACCAAAGCCTGATACTTCTCTACCTTGCTTCCAAATTCACCCCACCTCCCTTTCAGGGGGGTTACTTTGGATTGAGCCATGCCAAAGCCAGTCTATATTAATGCTTTCAGCATGCCATCCGGCAGTCTCTGTGTAGCCCTGTGGACAAAAGGAGAATCAGGGGTTGGATGACAGGATGGTTAAGTGGCTTAAGTGCTGGTTGGACAACCACACCCAGAGACTCAATACCTACCCTCTCTCAAATCTCTTAGGGCACCAAAGGGGATGTACTTGACCTCGTCTGATTCAACTGGATGACTGTTCCCTTCGTATCAATTTCATTGGAACAAATCTGCAATTTCAAAACAAGCATCATAGCAGAACTAAATGTACAGGCCTCATCATGCTATCCCCCTGCTCAAATAAGCTTCAACGATTCCCCATTGTCTTTGGGTTAAAAAGAAACTCCTTAATCTAGTGTTTGAGACTCTAAAGATGTTGCTGTTGGAATGCATAGATATAACCCAGCCTGGAGTTAAGAGGACTGGAGTTCAAATCTGGCTTCAGACACTTACTAGACCTGTGACCCTGGGCAAATCACTTCACCCACTTTGCCTCACTTTCCTTATTTGTAAAATGAGATGGAGAAGGAAACAGCAAACCACTCTAGTATCCCAGGCAAGAAAACCCCAAATGGGGGTCACAATGAGTCAGACACAACTGAAAAATCACTGAACAGGCACCTGGGTAATTTCGAAGTAAATGACATGATCAAAGTTCATTAGAATAGGTCCATCCCCTCCCTCATTGTAATATTCATTCTCTCATTAATTTTTAACCAATCAGAGTAGCTGTTTGCCACCCTCAGGAACACCCTCCAAGGGCATATGAGCCTGCCTCCATTTGGCATTCTAGAGTGCCACTGACCTTTTTCATTAAAATGCTAGCATTATTAATAAAATGACTACCCAGAAATTATGTCTCGAACTTCTGAAATGTAACAATCCCATAGTCAATTTTTCTTTGCTGCATTAGAGATACAAAATCATCATGAAGGAACTAAAGGAATGGAACAGAAAGAACAAGAAAGGGAAATAATTATAAATATTTGCTAAGAAGAATTATCTCAGAGCTCCTACATAAAGATAAATCAGTAAGACTTTCATTTCAAATGGTCACACAATGAGATAAATGGCTTTTTAAATTTTAAATCAATTTAACAAAGTCTTAAGTTACATTATTTCTAACTTAAAACCATGAGTTTTTCTCACTTTAAGCAATGCTGAAATGCTAGAGAATAATATAATAATCCAAGGTGTTCTTTTGTTTCCAAGGGGACACTCGATGCTGGTGGCTCAAACTCTTAGAAGCAACGTGTAGGATTTGACCTAACTAAACCCCATACCACTTAGGTAGGCATTTTCCTCACACAGATAGAAGATCTCTGCCATCAGTTACTTTTTATGAACCCCAAACAGAAAATAAGTCAGTGACCTGGTTCCATCTGACATCTCAAAAAATTATGTTGGTCATAAAAAAAGAGACAGTGGGATCTTTTCTCCCATTTCACATTAGTTAATAAGAGAATGATTCACATGATCATTTTGGGGAGAATTTTTCGACCAGTCCATTCATCCAACATTTTATGACTCTTGCTAGGTACACATACCCTGTCTGATATGCTGCGGTGAGGGTGGGGGGAGACCCTAAGTTTAGATAAGAAATAGGGAGTTTGCAGGCTGGGTGGGCATAAGACTCAAACACAGATAGTTATACAATATTAAATAAGTTTATATGAAATTCATAAAACCAATACTATGAAAGGGTTAAGGATAAAGGTTGCTGCTGACAGAAGCAATCTGAAAAGACTCACAGAAGAGGTGACACTGGAGTAGAGAATTCAAAAGATGGTGAAAAAAGTCAATACATTAAGTTGATTGACAGTAGGGTAAGAATACCATAGCTATGGACAACGGTGGGAACAAAGGCATGGAGGCCAGAATGTTTAAGGCACGCTAGGAAGGTGGGTGGCTGTGGCACAGAATGCCCAGAGAGGAATCATATGATGTAAGACTGAAAAGGTAAGATGGCCCCAGGAATGGAAGGCAAGGTATTTAGACTTTCCTCAGTTAGACATCTGGGAGCCACTGACTATTGCTGAATAAAAACCACATCCATTCACAAGGATGGTTATTTTGGCAGTAGGATGAAAGGCAGAGGCAGAAGTAAAGAATGAAGGATAGAGAGCTGGCCTTGGAGTCAGGAAGACAGGTTCATATCTTGCCTCTGACACATACTCACTGACACATACTAGGCAAATCACTTCACCAGTGTTTTAGGCAACTACCTGAGATTATAAATTGCAGAGAAGGTGATAACCAGCCTTAACAGAGGGAATTTTCTCACCTACAAGTTCCTTAGATATGAAATCACTGGACCAGTCCCTATCCCATGAAGGACAGACTGGAGGCAGGAAGAGAGTAAAGGCCGGAAATTATGGTGCTCTAATAAATATTCTTTGGTGACTTTAAATTTGAAGACTAGAAGTTCAAAGAACAAAGATATGTGCTGAATGATTCAGAGAGGGCAACATCCATGTTGTTTCTAAAGGTGATGGTCACTCCACCATTTATCTCTAGTTCTTTTATATTGAGGAAAGTGAGGAAAAATCTTAGCTTGGACAGGGCAAACCTGTTACTTAACAGCACGCACTGCCCAAGTGTGTCAATCATTTCTGTGCTGACTCTTCTGAAGTTCCTTAAATCTTATATTTAAGCCAACAATCATTACTCAGAATCACAGAATCTGAGCTGAAAGGACTCTAAGAGACATCTTGTCCATCAGTTGCTCAACAAATATTTATATGTGCCAAGTGCTTGAGACACCCACTCTCAAGCTCACAACTGAATTGGAGAGAAGATATGCAAACACGTATGTACAAACAAGATACAGTCTAAATGAGGGACAGTCTCAGTGTGAAGGCACTGAGATTAAGGAGGAATGGGAGACTTCTTACAGAAGGTGGGACTTTAGCTAGACTTAAAGGAAACCAAGAAGCAAAGGTAAGGACACATGCTGTACTGATGGACCATCAAAAGATCAAGAGGAAGGCACACAAAATGAACACCCTATGGCAGGCTGAGGAGTGGAAATGGGCGAGAGCAATGCAGCGTGAGAAGGCTTGTGACCGGCATCACCTAAGGGAAGGCCCACATGGATGAAACCATGGATCTACTGACTATAGACCACTGAGGGAGAGAGGGAAAATGGAAGGAAGAGTAGGAGGGGAGGGAGGGAGGGAAAAGGGAGGAAAGGAAAAGGGTAAGAGGGAAGGAAAAATGAAAGGAAGGATAAAGGGAGGAATAGGGAAGACAGGTAGAAAGAAGAAGGGAGGAAGGGAGAAAGGATAACATTTTTTGCTGACTTCAGCAGTTTGTGAGCTCTTGGTTCATTAAAGGATTCCTGACTCTAAAAGGTTCAAAATATTTCTTGATCAGTGTCCAACAAGTCAGTCAGTCAGTAAGTATTCATTAAATCTCTACTATGCAGCAGGCACTGTGCTAAACACTGAAAATACAAAGGAAGATAAAAGACTATTAAGAAATCCAGCTCCTTGCATGTTAAAAACAGTACCCCTAATCAATGCACTCACTATCCCCCCAAACAAAAATCACCCTCTAAACATATGAAGCCTGCCACAGGTAAAGCCCAGCATTAACAGAGTTAAATTGCTTGCACCCAGAGAAGCCCACATTGTCAGTACTCTCTGTTCCAAGTTTCCCACTGCGGAGCTCAGGCGGCTTCACTCATTCAACAAGAAGGAAAAGTCGCCCAGGGGAGAGAGAAGCACTGAAATGCTACGGAGACGCCTAAGTGGCTTATTAAGCAAAGGGCTGAACAGGCCAGATGTCTCCAAAGAGATTTTTGTGGTAAGTCAATGCCCAAACAGTTCCAATGCAGCCTCCCCCAGCAAGAGCAAAGGTGCTACCTACACACTGAATTACAGATCTAAGAGTTTGGTGGGACCTGAGAACCTCTCTTTCATGCTCTCACTCTGGAAGAGGCATGCAACCTACCCTACCTCACATTAATTTCTGTATTTTTTTGACTTGTATTGCTTTTTTTGATCAGGGGTTTCTATCTCAGGGTATGCATATCAAAGGGGAGGACTAGAAGCTTGTCAAGGGTTATGGTGAACAGTTGAGAAATAACTACATGACCCAACTGAAATTAAACTATTTTCTCATGTGTGTATGCATAGCAAATTCTGGAATTTATATCCTTTTGTACTGAATAATAGGAAAGGGAAGGAAGGTTGTACTGACAGCCAAGAAGTAAGGGAACTCAAAAAGTTTGGGAACTCCTGTTTTAGTCAATAAACCTTGTGTTAGCAAGGTCTGGGTTCCAGTCCTGCCTGTAATACATACTTGAGGTATGATGTCTCATTGACCTAGTGCCTCAGAGCTACAATCTCCTTCAGTCTATTAGCTGGTGCATCAGTCAACTCTGAAATAAGAAGTTTTGCAAAGAGTGAATGATTTGCATCAGCATGAAGGGAGTTTCTATGTTGGGTTCTGAGATCATTGTTTCAGATTCCCACTACCCAACCCTATCACACCCACATACAACTCCAAAAAATGGTATACCCTATCTAAAAATCATTTTTGTAACTGATCCCATAAACCTCAAAAGATTATGTTTAAGTTCTGTAAATTCAAAACTTACTTCCCCCCAAAAAAGTACATCTAGAAAACAAAAAGAAGCGAATGAAATATTATAGAAAAGAGGCATGCTCATAAAATCTTACTAAAAGTTCATTCACATTCACAGGGCTCTTGAAGCACCATGCTTCTGATGAATAAGGAAAACCTATTAATAAGATTGCTATTTTGAATGTAAAATTGCCTAAACTTCTGCTAGAAAAGTAAACTGTGGGTATTTAATCTCCACGTAGACCTTTGGCAAGATAGTGCCTTTCTCTGGAATTTTCCCCAACCTCCTGGAAATATTTCATCAGATTCCAAAATGAGCAGAAATCATGGCTCTAATCAAAACTTATTAACAATTTACCAGGCCTGTAAAAATTCTGAGCCAGGCCCATACTCAATAATGTTGATCTGATTCACTAAAAGAACACAGATGTCCGAGTGGTAAAGCTGGTAAATGGTCTTCATTTGCTTGCAACCGGACAAAACACGAGCAACAGAATGACAAAGAATGGGGAGACGAGGAGAGAAGGGGACTCAGTCCAAGATTCCCCAGCATCACTGCCCCCAGAGGACCAGGTGGCTGAGCACCTGGGTTCCTTCAACTGCTAAAGGAGGAACAGTCTGGGATGGGGTATCCAGCAATCCTCTAGTCACTTCTGTGCATCCTCAGAGGAAGGAGGAACACTGCAGGGAGGGGTGAGGTGGGACTGCCAGGGGTTTCCCACTATCCCAATTATGCCTGTGCCCTGAAGCTGCTGTATCCAGCTACACTGTTCTAGTGATACCACCAAATAAAGAACAAGTCATGCCTGAAAAACCTGATCTCTTTTTAGAATTGTAAAACATGTTGGGAACATATATTCCATCTGCTTTGTTCTCTATTTCTATGGTGCCTATCGCCATAGTAACAAGGCACAAAGATGGAACAGCAGGCTACAAATACCCCAAAAAGGCACAAGGGAAAAAGTAAGCCAAAAACCATGTCTAACCTAGAAGTAAAGGGACTGAATCCAGTCGATTTAATCTGTAGGAGTTTTAGAAGAACTAGAGGGAAGTTTGGACGAAAATTCAATTCAATTAAAATATCTAAGTACAAGAAACTACGTCTAGCACTGGAGATTCTAAGACAAAAACAAAGTCATCTCTGCCCCCAGGGACCCAACGTCCTACTAGGGCCATACATGTGTGTATAAGTATATGTTATATGCTTATACATATACATGTGCATGTAGATATACATATAGACTACATGTATACATGTATGTATACACAGATTCGTGCAAACATATACACAGATATATGTACATGTATATATAATACTGTCTATATATCTACATGCACATATATATTAGCACAAAAGTATATATAAAGATAATTGAAGAAGGAGAGGATGGTAGTAGGAAGGTGAAGCAGCAGTGAAAACTTGAAAAGGAAGTGGCCCTGAGATGAACCTGGGAAAAGGTTAGGGATTTTAGGGGGCAGAGGTGAAAGAAAGGCATTTTGGGGGCATCTGGGGGAAAGCCTGGAGGCAGGAGATAAAATATTAAGTTCAATTAACAACTGAGGCATAGTGTAAGAGACGTGACAGGGTTACGGTGCAGAATGTGTCACATATGGTTTTACATGGAACCAATGAAGGACTTGCTTTTCTTGATGCATATGTGTTGGGAGGAGTTTGTTTTTCATTTTTTTTTCCAATGGGGTAGAGGGTAGGAAAGAGAGAAAATCAATTTCTATCACTTAACTTTTAAAAATCGAAAGGTGGGGATGCTGCAAGTGTGGAATGCTGCTTGCACTTGCAGATAAAGTCTATTAGTTTGGCTACCCGGGAAAGGGGATGCTGAGGCGCTGTGAGTTTCAAGATGATGAGTTTGTGCGGATTGTGACATTCAGGAGGGGAGTCAGGTGGGAGATGGCAGCAAAAATGACCAACTATGGATGACTCCAGAGTCCCAAAAGGAAACACCTCTGATGGGCTCAAGGTACAGAGTAAGTCACATTTTTGGACACGGCCAATGTGAGGATCTGTTTTGTCTGACTATGTTTGCTCACAAAGGCTTTCTTTTTTGCTTTTTTCCAGTGGGGAAGGAGGAGTAGGAGGAAAAAGGGAGATATCTATAATGCCACTAAAAAAGGAAAGGAAAAAAAAAGAAAATGGGGTCATTGAAGCATTTTTTAAATGCACAAAAGGGAACATAAGGCCAGAGAAACCGCAGCCAAGCAGGGCAGCTTTGATAATTATGGGCTGAATTTATTATATACTTATAAGCAACTTTGGATGGAAATTTGCAATTTCATGCATAATCAACCCTCTCTTCTGTTCTAATATGTATGTGTGTGTGTGTATACACACATACAATGTATGGAAATGTGAATTTTATTTGGTGTTAATTTCAGAATAAAAAATAAAAAATAATTTAGTTTGGAAAGAAAAAGGAAAACAAGGTAGAGATCATTTAGGAAGCCCCTGAAATAAACCAGGCAAGAGGTGATAAGTGTCTGAAGCAAGTGAAAAGAGAGAACAGATGTGGGAGATGTTTTGAAATATAACTGACAAAACCTGGCAATTAACTGGACATCAGAAGTAAGGGATAAGGAAGGTTTAAGGATGACACTAAGGTTACTAACTAAGGTTAACTTGAGGAAGTTGAATGATAGTAAAGTCATGAACAGAAACAGTCAAATTTAAAAGAAAGTCGGATTTAAGGTATGTGCTGAGAGCTGGGTTTTATTTTGTACCCCAAGTGCTGAATTCACTTTGTTTTGTGAAGCAATCAGAGTTAAGTGACTTGCTCAGGGTCATACAGTTATAAAGTGTCCAGTGTCTGAGGCTGGATTTGAACTCAGGTCCTCCTGACTCCATGGCCAGTGCTCTATCCACTGACACCCAGTGGCCCCTCACTTTACTGTTGGTTCTTTCTTTGGCTATCTTGATGTAATCGTCAGTTGTCAGGGCAGCAACATTTGTGAAAGGACATCAATATACATAAAACCAACATGGAAATCTGAATCTTCTTTGCTTTCCTTTCAAAATGGCAATAAACAGAACCCAAATTTTCAAGGTTACATGGATAACTCAGGCCCTTTCATCAAATCTACTTGGTCCTGATTTGAATCAACTGGTACAAGAGGCAAGAAGAGTGGAGTCATTCAGCTGGAGGCAGGCACTAATGTGTATTCTCAAGGAAGGCCAGCTTCCATTGGATTCTTCAAAATGACAATCGTGCGATTAAGCTGTACCCATTTTGGGGAAGCATGTGCCTCACAGTGTAAAAAAGAGATGAGTGCCGCTTGGGATTCTTTACTTTCGAAGGGCTAAATACTAAAGACATCTGTAAAGGAAGTGTGCTTGGGAAGATAAGTAGTTACAATGAATGCTTTCTTGAAGTTAACAAATTTATCTTCCAAGTATTATTTCTGGATAAAAAATGTGCATATTCTGCCCAAGAGGAAATCGGCTGCTGCTGCTGAGGGTGGGGAGGCGGATTCTCTTGTTTCATTTTCGGATGAAAGTCACTGAAATTCAGGAACTCATTCCCCACCTCAAGTCTCTTTTAAGGCCCTCATATGTGTCTACAGCTGCAGAGTAAGCATCCTGCCCGCAAAGCCATCAGTTATTTACTCTCCATTTTCTTCAAAAGAGATTAACTGTGAGATTGACTCTATGGAAGGAAGAGAAAATGACAACTCTCTCATCCCCTCTCAAGGTCTGTCTAATTATGTCATTTCTTTTCCACTTTTTTTCCTCTGCCCACATTCACTTCTTTCTTTGGTCATTTTTTTTCCTGAAAACATCAAACATTTGGGAACCAAATAATGGTTGACTTTATTGATTCCTGTAATGTCTGATTCAGTAACTAGGAAAATGAACAGATGAGCTACATACAAATTACTTAAGTTTTTATGTTTTGAACAGAATAAAATGAATGCACAAAAAGATGGTCAAAAGCTTTCTACCAGCCTTTCCCAAACTTCTTTAGTCAAGGAACACTTCTGGACTTGAATTATTTTTATAGAACTCAGAAATGCTGATCTGAGAAAGCTGGGAGTATGGAATACCCCCTAAGGTAAGAGGAGGGTCTGGAACATTTTCATCCAAAATAAAGGAAAATAACTCAATTTTCAAATTTAAAAAAATGACCACATTCTATTCTGTACACATGTACACATCATTTCAGACTTCATATTAAGATGCAGAAAAGAAAATATTGCCAATGATGAAATTCTCCCATAGACCATTCATTCATGACACATTGAACATTAAGGCTCCATAGAACAAGCTTTGGGAAATGTGGCTCTTGGATAATTCAATTTTTTTGTTTTTTAAACCTCCCACGTCTGCCAAGACAGTATGGAATGACTCCCAGGTCACTGACCTTGGCAGCTCTAACTTAAAGCGTTTTACACTTTGGCACTTATAAATATAAAAAGGGGGAAAGTGTTAGTGTGTATGCATGGAGCAGGGCAGGGAATGAGGAAGATTTTATAAGTTAGAGATAAGTATTTTTACTCAGGAACTTAAGAGGCAAGATCTCCTAACACAGAATTTCTTAGCCTTTTTTTGGGTCATGGACCTCTTTAACAGTCTCATGAAACCTATGGGCTCCTCAGAATGATGTTTTTAAATGAATAAAGTACATAGGCTTACATAGAAGACCCCATTGTATTTTGAAATAATTATCAAAATATTCTTAAAAACAAATTGACAGATTCCAGGTAACAAAGTCCTGTTCTAAAAGAAGTGGGGCAGGAAATAGCTCAGGTGGTTTAAGAAAAGCCTGGAAGGTTTGTGATAGCTTAGATGAACTACTGTGGTATGTACAATAGGGAACCAAAAAGTGAGGGGAAAAAGGGATGCTATTCAGCAGTGAAGGCTTGGTTGAGATTAGATTATAAGAAGGCAATGTAGTATGATGTGGGAATGAAATATAGAAGGACTTCCTGGTTCTGCCCCTGTCTTTAGGTGACCTGAACAGATCACTTCAGCCCTTGGGCTGCGGTTTCTTCAGTTTTCAATTTAGCATCTGTTAGCAAATTCGGGCCACAGAAGTGGAGATCTCAAATCAACAGTGAGACCAATGTAGCTCTTTGACATTATATATGCCATTATTCCAGTTAAAAACACTGGCTCTTGCCTGGCTTCTGAAACTTACACAGCTGTGAACATGGGCAAACCACTTCACTTTAATGTTTCCTCACCTATAAAATGAGAGGACTGGACCACCTGGTCTCTTGGGTCATGTGGAACTCTAGACTTATCATCTTACCATCCCTAGCTGTACTGAAGCTATAATCTTTCCTCTCCTGCCCCAATTCTATCCCTGTACAATCCTATCCAACGCATTGCTTCCCAAGTACCCTTCTGAATAAAGAATAAGGAATGGTGAACAAAGAAATAATGAACTTGGTATTCAAGGCTCCTTTCCTACAACCAACCTTTCTAGACTTCTCATCTAATAAGTCTATTTCACACCTTCTATTTCACATTCCAAATTGGATTACTACTACACCTCCTTCCTCATCTTCCTCTTTTTCCACTTCCCTTTTACTCACAGGTGTTCTCTTAAACTACTAAAATGAACTACTTCTCTTCCTGTCTTTCTCCTTATCCATGGGATAGAGTACTTTCTTGGAGGAAGGACCTCGAGGTCAAATACCAGCCCCAGATGGCTATGACTTTGGGTAAGTCACTTAAAACTCTAGTCAGTTTAAGTTTCCTTATCTGTAAAATGGGGATGTTACCATCTCCTAAGGTTATTGTGAGAATCAATCAGGTGACATTTATAAAGTGCTTTGGGAAACCTTAATGTGTTACAGAAATGCTACCATTTATCTACCAACATCCTTTCTTTGCTTCAACCCCCCAATCAAAGGCTATCTACTCTCCATGATGCCACTCTGACTAGTGTAAGGACCAGCTTAGCTAAGTTTGGAGGTCTATCACAGGAAAATTAGCCACTATGTGATCAATTTGTTTTGGACACATGAATGCCATAAGGGCATGAAGAGGCTGCCAACAGCACGGATCCTTGAAGTATTTAATATTAATTTTAATTAATTAAATAAATTTAATATTAAAGTAGCTCAACTATGCTAATGATACTACTCTAGTGTCTGGCTTTAGGGGAGCAGGAGAAATGAAACACAGCAGGAGGAAAGAAAATAATTTATTTTTTCTGGGGTAACCTTCATTTATATAATTAACCTTAAGCAGGATTTTTCAAATTGAAATGTGTCTTCTGCTTTCTAAGATTTCCCTTATTTTCCATTCTTCCAATCTCTCATCTGCTAGTACCTTTCTCCTCAGGGTCCTACTGCTGACATACTGCCTGTCCTAAACTGCATGAAGGCATGTGGTTAAAGCACATGCTCTGACTCTCAGCCTCATCTTTATGGTATAGATAGCAATGTCTGTCCCACCTAGCATTCTGAAATGGATAAGAATATGCACTGGTAAAATGCTACCCAAACGTAAGGCATTATAATGATCTGTTTGGTGAATTCTGGTGAGAGGACCTTTTTTTCCCTTTAAACTAGATAAGCTGTCAGTGAAGGAGTCACTAGACAGAAGGTACATTTGAGTCTCAATTTCCCCATCTGTAAAATGCGCTGAGGCACTAAGATGATCCTTCTGGTCCATTCCAGGACTAACTACTCTATAACGGCTTCTTGACCCTGACGTCTGCCTGCTGGTAATTATCAGATTAAAGGATTTTGTGTTGGAAGCACCCAAGGAATCAGTTCAAACACCGTCATTTACAGTTGAGAAAACTGAGGCCTAAGTCTGATGCTCTGCTAATAACTTACCTAGTGCCCTTCTGTACAAGTATTTTCTCTGCCTGAACACACAAGTATAATACTTAGCAATTCTACTGAACTTTTTTTTATCCCTTCCTTTCTCCATCAGTTTCAGTATGTCACAGGTCAGTATAAGAAATTAAATGGGAATTGGGGGGGAGTTTTGTAGAAGCTGTAAACGATACATGAAAGTCAGCAGTTGATATAGAAAAAATGTAGAAATCCAGAAATGCATAAAAATAAGTATTTTGTATTGTATCATACAATGTTGTATAGATGGCACTGTATAATACCAACATATTTTATCTTTTAATACCATAAACATACACAAATTTTACAATAAGATATTGTAAACATCCCATTAAAAGCAAAAGAAAAAATTCAAACTCCTCTGCTACGAAGAGACGGTCAAAAACTTAAGAAGCTTTTCCAGCATTGAGGGGGCAACACATCCCTCCCCCTGTGAACTATTTTATTTTCTTAACAGCCCCATGAGAAAGTAAGATAAGTATTACTGGGTCACACTATCCAAAGAAATGTTGATGTGAATAATCGGACTTACCTAGTTATACGTGAGGATGCAAAGGCTCACACAGGCTTAGACAGCTTAAAGGCCCTGGGAGCCTTGGAAGAAGGGCACTGGGCAGGAAATGTGCACATCAAGGCAGGCTGATGAGTGGCAAAGATAAAGAAAAGTTTGTTTAAGGCTAACCCTGTGGCAGAATTAATAAAATCATAGATCTGCAGCTCAAAGGGACTGTGGAGGCCAAGTCTAACCTTTTTTTAAGGTCTTCAAGTTCCCATTTTACAGATAAGGAAACTAGAGGTTAAGTGACTTGCCCAGTCATACAAATAGCTGATGTGCAATAAAGCGCCATTTGAACCCAGGTCTTCCAATCTGAAGTCCAGTTTCCTTAGCACTACACCTTGCTGCCTGTGATGCCATCTCAGAAAAAAAAGAGGAAAAAAAGGAGTCCTAGAACAAGGAGATCTCGACTCAAATCTCTGCTTTGCCACTAACTACTTATGTGGCCTTGGGTAAGTCATAAATTTTATCTTCAGAGGGCTTAAGTTCTTTATCCACAAAATGAAGAAAGTGATTGGTCTAGATCAGAGGTTTCAAACAAGGCTACATGTGGCCCACAGACTTCCCAGTGTGGCCAGAACCAGATAAAACAAAATTGGGAAATATTTAATTAAATAAAGACACAATGTTACATTGTGCAACTTAGTCAATATGGGATCTACAAGGATCCCTTCACTATAAATGAGTGCACCCCATTTCTATTTGAGTTTCATACTGCTGGTCTAGATGACGTATAAAATTTTATCTATCTCAAAATTGTCCTATGTGTCTAAAAAAAATCGTACCGTAGCCAACTATCTGATGATGAACCTTTCCAAATTTCGCCATTCTCATCTTCTGTCAAAATTCAAACACATTATAGATTAAATGGGCTTTTGTTGGATTAGCCTGAGTTTAACCACCATTTACAATATTATTTTTATGAGAAGGGGTAGGGAACATACTTCAAGCTCCAAACAATCAGATCACAAAGTGATTTTTGTAACTCTACCATTCCTAAGTTGGAGACTTAACCTAAGACCTCCTGATTGTGAACGTACATGCACACACATAGAAATACACACAAGACAAAGTCATAGAGAAATGGTTCTAAATGTGGGTAAAAGACTGGAGGTTCCATAATTCAGAAGAGGTCAATTTTAGCTGGGATGGCATTTTTTATCATCATGGATTTTTGACAGGTTGAATAGGAGGGAACGTTAGTTATTCTAGAGTGAGCAAGAGAGGGCTGGAGAAGAGTGGGGGAGTGAAAACATCTTGAACAAAAGCAGAGGCAGGAAAACAGATGGTGTGCTGGGGATGGGGCAGTAAAGTATCCCAAGCACACTTGTGGGCGCTAAGGCTGGGAGGGTGTAACATTAAGCACCCAATATACACAGAGGGGTCTGCTATCAGATTCTTTGATCTGCTTTTCTAAAAGAAAAGGCAACTTTTGATGGGTTAACAATCTCCTTTAATCAAGCACACATATTATTCACTTAGTTCAGGAAATCAACTGACAGGGCTTCCAAATTGTCTAACATAAGCAATATATATCACAAATCAGACAGGTCCAACTGTCTGACCACAGTTGCCAGACAAGGAAGCACCAACATCTGGGTTTTCAAAAGGGTAGAGGGCTCTTCAGTGGCTTCCCAGAGTCTCCTCTGGCACACAAAAACTAAGACCCAGTAAAACCTCAATTCAGAATATTTATACCTTTTTTACAGCCAGAGGGCATCCCAACCCATGCAAACCAGTGAATCATTAAAACAAAAGGTGTGGGCCTTCCTACAAACAACCCTTTAATGGGCAAAGGAGAAGATCTTTATAATCACCTTAACAGTATAAATACACATACTGTTTCTAGTTAAAGAAACTCTTGTTTCTGTACTTAGAGTAAAGATTCTTGGTTGATAAAGGCAAGATTCAATCAGAGGCACTTGATTATACTAAAACAAAAACAGCCAAAGATCCTACTTTGCTTGCCCTTACAGAGCGGGGAGGTTGAGGCCAGATCACGGTGGTCTTGAATTACTTAAGCTAAGAAATGTGAAATTTTATCCTATAAGGGAGGAGAGGGGGAGAGGAACCACTGGATGAATGTCTTGAAGGCTGTAGGAATGAGTAAGAAATTCACAGAAGAGATTGGAAGCTGAGAAGGAAGACTATGAGATTAAATCAAGAAAACAATAAACTTTATTTCCAGCTATTCCAAGGAAGACCTTGGGAGCCTGCCATAATGCTTCTGAGTATCCTGAAGGATGAGAATCTTTATTCCTTGCAGGGGGTAAGAGATGTGTATGTGTGTGTGTGTGTGTGTGTGTGTGTGTGTGTGTGTGTGTGTGTGTGTGTGTGTGTGTGTGTGTGTGTGTGTGTGTGTGTGTGTCAGAGAGACAGAGACACAGAGAGAGAATTTTGATTTTCAGCAAAATTGGGTGAGTATCATCAATCTGGATAATATCTTTTTTTGGTTAAAAAAAAGGGGGCAGTGACTATAAATAATGAGACTACTTTTTTTTGGCACGACTTGCAAAATCGTTCTGGAGACTATTCTAAGAGAAGATGGCCAAAAATAGTTAAAGTAGCAAAGGCATCATCAAAGTAAATGTATAGCCTCCCAAAGTGAACATTTGAAAGACAACACTTTGAGTTCTATGAGTGCTGGGGGACATGTTCAAATAATCTCATTACTTCACAGCTATGCTAGGTAGAACCAGATATTGTTGTACAGGAACACAACACCAGACTTGAGAGTTAGGAAGACTTGGGTCCAAATCTCCCAATTTCAAATTTCACTCTTTTTAGCTATGTGTCCATGAGAGCTCTTTGTACCTCACTTTCCTCATCTGCAAAACAAGTAAAAAAGAAATCCATTTTTGCAGCTACAGCACAAAAATGGTCAGAGATCATGTATGTATAACATTTAGCAAACTTTACTGCTCATATTGTGTATGTGTGTGTGAGAGAATGGAGAGAAAGAGAAAGAGAGCGGGGGGAAGGGAGGGAGGGAGAGAGAGAGGGAGACGGAGAGAAAGAGTGACAGAAACAAGTAATCACTAGGCTTCACTAGGAGATTCAGGCAGATTTTGCCCGAGTAGAGAGGTAAGGATTTATTTTCCTACCCCAGAGCAGTAAAGCAGATTATAATCCAGTTTTCCACAATGGCCACTTACCCTATTCAGTGCTCAGAGAATCCCTACAACGAAGGTGGGGCAAGGAGGGACTGCAGTTCTCATCACTTAGATGAAGAGGCTGAGCCCCATCTCCAACTGGTTAAGGTGACTTAACCAATTTTAAACATGTAGCTCAGGACAGCATGAGAGCACATGCAGCTCAAGGAGAAGAGCCTTAGGAGATGGGAAAGTAGTACAGAAAGAGAATGAAAAATGAAGAGACTGGGCCTATTTTAAGATTTTGCCTAAAGCCAAGAAGCTGGGGGAAGCAAAAGCTCTTTCAGGATCTAGGTGGCACCGAGTTGGTGGAGGTGGGCACCAGCACTGGATGGCAGCTACTGCCTGCCAATCAATGGTGACTGTCTTTCTTTGAGATCAGTAGATCATCACCATTGTCTTACTAGATACAAGCAAGGCAAAACCAATGAGGTCCAAGGGGGATACACCAAGCCAAGCCAAAATCTGGGGCTCATGTAATCTGTACAACATGGAATGTCGTGTGGAAGAGAAGCCAGACTGGCCAGACTATAAGGTATCAAAGGTGAGTCTGATAGATTAAGTCTGGAAAAGTGGGATGGCACCAGGCAGTGAAGGACTTTAAATACCAGAAAGAAGGCGGTATGTGAATTAAGACTTATCACTTTGACAGCTGTGTAGACCCACACTGTAGAAGAGAAACTGGAGACTGGGACACACTTGAGTCAGTGAGACAAATTAAGAGACTGTTGCAATGTAGGTGAGAGGAGAAAGGCCTGAACTACAGTGGGTGGAGTGGGAGTGGAGAAAAGAGGACAGATGGAAGACCATGTTTGGGCCTAAGATGGTAGATACAGCATTGGCTCTGCAGGCAGAAGACCTGCATTCAAAACCTGTCTCTGATATTTACTGCCCATGTGACCTTGGGCAAAGTCACTTAACCTGCCTGAATTTCAATCACCCCATCAATAAAATGGGGAGATTGAACTAGATATGGCCTCTGAGGTTCCTTTTCAGCTCTAGTATCCCAGAATCCACTTAACAACTGATTGGGTATGGGAAGTGAGGAAAAGGGAGGCCGTATTTGAGGTTGGGAAACTGGGTCAACAACTATTTATTCAGCACCTACTATATGCCAGGTCTGAGCTTTGAGAATGCTAACAAAAAACAACAAAAACCAGTCTCTGTCCTCAAGAAGTTCACTGTTCAATGGGGGTGATAACATACAAAAAAAATTGTAAATAAAAGAAATATACAAGGTAAAAAATAGTGCCCTGGTCAGGAATTGGGCTGGGTTTGGGGGGAGGAGAAAACAACGTTTAAAATGACAGCAACATTCTTCATACAACACACCTGATAAAATCTGATATCGTCTAGAAGGGTATTCTCTACCCTGCTGGGTCTAGCAACTTGAATTCTGGCAGGGAAAAATCTAAATTCAGTCAGTGGAACTATCCTGTGTGCTACTCAGTTGGGAAAGCACATGACACATGAAAGCAGATGAAAACAACCTCACAGAAACCTGCAGTAAGAATGCTTTCACTTTTAATCCTATCGGGGTCTTCAACAGGCATATATTCTGGAGAGGGACTGGGGAAGTGAAAATAAATAACGAGATAGATCTGTAAGAAACTAAATATATACCAGGTAGTGTAGCTGAACTGGTCTTTGGTGTCTGGATATATGAAAAAATACAAAGAATGTAAGTAAACTGTAAACACATTTATCTCTAGACCCACACCAAGGGTATGACACATCCTTGAAGCCTCTGATGACAAATAATGGGGCCAAATGAATAGAAAGCATGTGCTTGAGAAGGTGTCAGAGAAGCTTCTTTTCAGATATTTAGATATTTTAATTTTCTCCCAGGTGCTTTAACAAGCAAAAATGTTGCTCATTTCAGATCAGTACCAGATAAACAGGAGACTTTAATACCAAGACAACTTGGTGTCTTTCTCTTGCTGGAACAGGAAGGTTTTTATTATTTCAGTGTCCTCCTTTTGAGAATCCTGGCAACTAAAAGAGCAGGACTCAAATAAAGCATCTCCTCCTTTTAAAGGGCAACTAGTCAATTACAATCAGCCGATAAAATGTGATAATGAATATTCATCTCAAGGCTGGACACGTTAGAACATCTTTCCAGTTCTAGAAACAGGTTTGGTTTTCACCAGCTGTAGAGTTTGGTGCTAATTTGTTATTAAATGGCTATTCTGGATGACAATGTAAGATAAAGGAGCTATGAGGAGACTATTGGAGCTCAACTGATTAGCCCATCATTTGCGCTCTTAGGCTGTCTGAACCAGAACTAAAAAAAAACTTAAGTTTTCACAGACAGCACTGAAAACCTTGACTCATCCCCAGATCTCTTTTAAGGGATCTCCTCAGTCCAAGGAATGGTCCAGAGGATGGAACCGAGCTTCCAGCAAAGGTCCACTCAGCAACCACAATTCCAACTGATCCATTTTCACTTGTAGTGTCCAGGGTGTAAAGGGTTGCTTCTGGAACAACTGGCAGTCTTTGGGATATTCCCTACTTATATTACAGTGACAGTGCTTTTGTGTCCTGAGGTGGCAGACCAGGGTGATGGGGGAGAAGGAAGCATTTGCTGCGCAACACTGGACCTGTTCTGTGAATATACTGAGGAAGCTGTTTTGGTTTCAAAGCTTAGGGTCTTAATATTTCTTACAGATACAGGTTTACAGGGCACACTTTTAAAGACTTTAGAAAGGAGGATGGATCCATGACAGTAAGCTTTCTTTAATGTTTTTTTCTTTTACGCACAGGCAAGGTGTGTGCAAGTATCACTTGAACTTCAAGACAGCCTATGGACTTTGGGAAGTCAGTCGAGGACACAGGGCTGTGAGCCAACACCAAGCTTTTCCTTCTCACCCTCAGGTACCTGCTTTCAGCCAAACCCAAGGGATTTGGGGAGAAGGTCGGGGCTCACACAGGGGGTTCTTTGGCACCACCCACACCCCAACAGCAAACAGTAAAACGACAGACCCAGGACAGAAGTTGGTGATCTGTGCGACAGGACCCGGGCGGGGATCCGGGCGGCGGGACCCCACCTGGGCAGCGTCCAGAGCCGCGCCCCGCTCACCTGCGCCCGGCAAGGATGCGGCGGAGGGGGGCCGGCCTCACCGACCGCAGCCCGCCGTCTCACCTGGGGAAGCGGGGGGAGGGGAGGGCTGCGGCGCCCGGACCTTGTGGGGGCCAAGCTTCTCTCGCTCGGACCCCAGGTCCCTCGAGGCGGGACCCTCCCGCCCGAGAGCGGAGGGGGCCTCCCCGAGCCCCCCGCATCCCCGCACCCCGGCAGGGGCAGGCGCCCGCAGGCCCAGGCGCGCCCAGGTGCGATGCCCGCAGGTGGCCGCAGCACCTGCCCGGCCCACCCACCTGCTGCCGCCGCCCCGGCCCCGGCTCCGGCCGCCCCGGCCCCGGCCCCGCTCCCGGTTACCTGCGAGCCTGGGAGGGCCCCGGCCGAGCCGCCGGGCCGGCTGGAGATGCGGCGGGCAGCGCGAGCCCCGCGCCGGCACTTTCCCCCGCTTCCCCGTGGCTCAGCTGCAGGCTCGGCGGGCAGGCTCGGCGGGCAGGCTCAGCGGGCAGCCCCAGCGCAGCCCGGCTCGCCGCCTCCAGCCGGCTCCATTGTGACGCGACGCGCTCCGGCGGCCAATGGGCTTCGGGCGGCGCGAACCGCTGACTAAGTTCGCCGTTGGGGGTGTGGGGGCGGGGCCGCGCAGGGGAGGGGGCGGGGCGGGGGCGGGGCCGCGGCGGCGCGGGCGGGGAGCGCGCTCCTGGGCCGCTGGCGCTGCCGCCCGGCCTGGGGCTCGGGGCTCGGGGCCCGGGGCTGCGGGGCTGGTGACTCACGCTGCGGGACACTGGACGCAGCTGCCTTGCTCCGGGGGCGCTCCGCGTGCTCTCCCTGCCCCGGTTCCTGGTGCCTCCCGAGCCGCAGACGGGCAGGTGGTGGCCGAGGGCGGCCCCGGGGGTCAGCGGGCGGCCGGACCCCCCTGCGCCCGGCAGGCAGCCTTCCCTGTGCCCACCCCACCCCCGTGTCTGCCTGGGCATCTCTTGGCCTCTCCCCACCCCACACACCCGTGTACCCCCGCACGCAGGCACAGAGACGCAGACACTCCCCAGGGGGCCGCAAGAGAGTTACTAAAACATTTCTCTGGACACCAAGAGAAAGTCGTGGATGTCGCCATGTGCTCCCGGGCTCCTTCGGCGCTCCCTTCGGATCCCTTGGCCCAAGGGGACACCCACGGGAGGGGCAGCCCCTTCCAACCTGGGACGACCGCGATCGGTCCCAACTTCTCCTTCTGTCCGGATCTGCCTCCTTGTACCTGCTGATTGCATCCTGTTGGATAGGTTAAGGATGAGGACCTTTTCCGTTCCCAGCACACTTCTCCCCACCACAGTCCTTTCTGTACATCTCCTGGAGGGTGGTACTTGGGCTCTCACCCGTGCCCACAGGGAAGCCGGGGGGTAATACAGCAGAAAGAACACCGCTCTTGAGTTAGAGGACCTCCGCTAACGTCCAGCCTTAGGTGCTAGTACCTTTGTGATTTGGCCTGGTGACTTAACCGTCCCGGGCCTCCGTGACTTCACCTGTAAAACGAAGGGGTTTGACTACAAGGTGTCTGCCCTTAATATCCCAGTCCTCTGATTCCGTCTCCTATTTTCACCCCATTGGCTGCAGTCCTTGAATTGAAATTGTATATGGAGGGCAGTGGCACCATGGGAGACCATCTCCACTAAGTGCACTTAACCTTTCCACCACCCACTTTCTTAGGATTCTAAGTCAGGGATTTGCTTCGGCTCTGAAAGTTCCTTCCCCCGAGTACAATCTACAACACAATGATTCAATTAGGCATGATTTATATCTCCAGGTTGCTATGGAGATTGAATCTCCATTTCTTTTTTAATGTGTATTCAGGGACTCTCCCAAGAAAGAAGATGCAGGTTTTAAGGATTTGGCATTTGTGGGTGGATGCGACTGGATGTTCAGGTCAGTGAGAGAGGAGAGTTCAAATTGTGTCCGGAAGAGATAAGGTTTTGAGTAAAGACCTCAATCCCGACAACCCTAGAAATGAAGCAAAAAAACCAGAATTTTCTCCGAGGGACTGCTACATCATTCTGGGTTATCTTTTTCAATGCCTTGGAGAGAAGGGAGCATTCTCTCACATCTCAGGCTACTAAAAGTCTCTCTTCTTATAAGGTCCATCCCAGGTTCCACCTTCCCAGCTGAAACTTGTCCACCTCAATACAAATTTTCCTGGACGCTTTCGTCTCTTTCCTTTGCTGACTCTTAATGCCTTGCATTTTGAAAGAGCCTGGCACATAGTAGGTGCTTGATAAGTATTGATGAAGTGATATTAAGTGATAGGCATCAATATGCGTATTTGACAAAATGTTTGTGAGGAGCAAATATATTGGTAAAGTGCTTGGTAACCCTTAAATCACTATGTAAATGCTTGCTAAATACAACGAGGGAGGTGGCATGGTGAAGTGAAAAGTGGTCTGGCTCTGAAGTCGGAAGACCTGCATCCTAAATCTTGGAAGTCTTTGAGTCACTTTTGGGGGTTCATCTAGATAACATTGATGGGTTATAGGCTCTGGAAGCCCCCTTTAAATCTCCTTGGATTTTGGCACTTGGTCTGGTGTTCCCTTGAGGCCATAAGCTCTTCATTACCACTTTGCCCTAATCTGTTACTTCCATTTTCTTCAGGTACTTCCTACCCTTGATACTATCAAAATTCCATTCTCCAGCCAATGGCCACTCCCATCAAGATCCTCCCTAGATCACACCCCCCTCCTCCAGTCATCCCAGACTACTGGCCACTCCTGGATTCTTCCCTCAGTCTTTCTATATGTAAGATCCATCCTGTTTCCATGAAGGGGCTCAGAGTCATTCTGGTCCACTTGTCAATACCAGCGTCACAAATGACTCAGAAGCCCCCAAGGGAATGCCATATCTGGTGGGGAAATCCAAGGTGATTTCAAGAGATCTCCCAGAGTCTACATCCATCATTAGGACAACTCAGACAGCTCTAAATTTATGATCTGGCTAGCTCACTCTCTCAGTGATCTCATCAACTCCCATGGATTCAAGATCATCCTTATACAAGACTCCCACACAAATTTTACATCCAAGCTGTCATCTCCTTTTAGAGTTCTAGTTCCAACTGCCTGCTGGACATCTGCACTTAGATGTCCCACAGATATGTACAAAACAACTCAGCATCTTCCCTCCTCCACCCGACACAAGCCACTATCCTCTAAGCATCTGTTTCTGTCAGAAGCCATCCTTCCAACCCCTTCAGAATCATCCTTGATTCCTCATGCTCACTCGTGTCAAGTGCTCTCCATTCTAACTCCATGCCATTTCAAACAACACTCTCTCTTTTCTCTACTACCACGGTGGATGACCACCAGGCATCGTGATTTTCGTCTTGGCGATGAACTCAGATGACTCTGGAAAGAATGAGACTGAAGACTTTGTACAGATTGGTCTCAGTTAAATTCAATTCATTAGTAAGTCAAGACATGACCCTCATGATGTCATTGGTCCTCTTACAGAACTAAGGAACACCACCACCAGCACCAATACCACCAACAATAACAATATCAACTTCCTTAGGAATACCCATTGGTTTCCTTGGCTCTGTCTAGTTTTTTCCCTTCTGTTTCCAAACCATCCTCTTTGAAATTGATGAAGTACAGGTCAGCCTGCCTATGTTACCCCACTGCCTAAGAAGCTTCAAAGGCTCTTACTTCAAGGACAGTACATACACTTCTCTGTTGCACATTCAAAGCCTTTGGAATTCAAATCTTTGACTCCCACCCCTCCAGTTTCTGCTGGACTGGCCAAATGGCTATTTCCTATACCTGCAGTCCTGCCATGGTTGCTTCTTTGCCCAGGCTGTTTCCCTGCCCAAAATGCTCTCTCTCCTCACCTTTGACCTGGTGAATCCCTCCATTCTTCAAAGCCCAACTCAGTTGCTACAGGAAGCTTGCCCTGATGCCAGACTGCTAAGTGTTCTTCCCCTCCCCCCAAAATTACTTTATATTTGCCTGTATATATATATATATATGTACAAACACACACATATATATATACGTACATACATATTTTATATTCTTCTGTGTACCTGTTTTCCCTTAGCAAAATGTAAATTCCTTGAGGTCACAAATGATTTAGTTTCTCTTGTTATTTTGAGTTCCTAGCACATTCAGTGCCTAACACCTAGTCGATACTTGGTTGGTTAGTTGTTGTCCATTTTCCAAGAGGACCAAAATGACATCACCATGATAAAGTGAAGCTTCAGTGTATCCAACTGTGGCTGATCAGGCCATTATGAGCTCAGAATGATCTACCACAGGTTGGGCACAGATAGCCCGTGTGAATATTTGGGATGGATATTCCAAATTTGCATATCCTACATTTTCTTGGTGCTGTCTCAATTCTGTTTGCCCATAGCATAGCACTCTTTCTGATGTGGGCACACCATGCTGAGCAGTCCTGTGCCAGTGTCTCCTGTATTGCACAGTCAAATCCAAAGTTCTTGAGAAAGACCTTGAGAGTGTCCTTGTATCACTTATTCTGACCACCATGTGATCACTTGCCTGCCCCATGTGAATTCTCCATAAAATAATCTTTTTGGCAAGTGTACATTTTGCATTCAAACAATGTGGTCAGCCCATCAAAGTTGCACTCTCTAAAGCATGGCTTGAATGCTTGGCAGTTGAGCTCAAACAAGGACTTCAGTGTCTGGTACTTTACTTCCTAAGACAGTTCAAATGGAAGCAATTCGGTTTCCTGGCATGGCGCTGGTAGACTGTCCATGTATCATGGGCATACAATAATGAGGTCAGCACAATGGCTCTGTAGACCTTCAGTCTGGTAGTCAGTTTAATACCTCTTCCCTCCCATACTTTCCTTCGGAGCCTCCCAAACACTGAGCTAGCTCTGGCAATGCGTGCATCAACCTCATTGTCAATGTGTACATCCCTGGAAAGTACACTACTAAGGTAAGTGAACTTGTCCACAGCATTCAAAACTTCTCCATTTGTTGTAACTGATGCTTCCACATATGGATGGTGTGGTGGTGTTGATGGAGCACCTGTGTTTTCTTGGTGTTAATTAGGCCAAAATTAGCACAAGTAACAGAAAATTGATTCATATTCTGTTGCGTCTTGGCTTCAGAGGCTGCACCGAGTGCACAATCATCTGCAAACAGAAAATCATGTACCAATATTCCTTCCACTTTGATCTTGGCTCATAGACTTTTCAAATTGAAGAACTTACCATCGGTACGGTAGTTGACCTTGATGCTGTGTTCATCCTCATTGAAAGCATTTGTCATCATGGCTGAAAACATCATGCTAAAAAGCATGGTATAAATGCTTCTTGAATTAATTTAATTGGATGAGCAGATTGCTAGTAAGTGATAAGAGTGTAAAGACTCTTAACAACCTGGTTCTTTTAGAGGACGTCTAACCACTGGGCTATGAAGCCAGAGTTATTGTGATACAAGATTAGCTTCTCTGACTGGCTTCAAGACTGAGATCAAATTTGCCCTTATTCAAGAAATCTTTCCCAGGCCTCATGTCCCCCTCTTTCTCCCCTCTAAACTGCCATCCTTTCGAGTTTACTTTCCACTATCAAATCATAAATTTAGAGCTAGAAAGGCCCATAAAGGTAGTCATTGCCTGGGCCTTCTAGAACTATTGAAAGCCCAGGCACAGGTAGGTCTACCAGGCTCAGACTAGGAACAGGGCCCAGTCAATCACAGGTCTCTTGACATCTGGCGGTCTATGCTGAGCCTTACCACCAAGTCATGTGGACACCAGGTTTAATCAAAGACATCAAAGACTTGCTTCTTCTTCCTCCCCAGTTAGAGAAAATCATCAACAGAGCTGGGCCTTGCAGTTGAGTTGACCTCCCTAATGGCTGTAGGGTGATTAAATCAGTCCTGGACAGCTTGGTAGGATGGTGGATAGAGCGCCAGTCTGGAGTAAGGAAGATCTGAGTTAAAATCTTGTCTTGAGCACGTAGTAGCTGTGTGGCTCTGGGCAAATCACTTAACCCTATTTACCTCCTCTGTAAAGTGATCTGGAGAAGGAAATGGCAAAACACTTTGCCAAGAAAATCCCAAAAGGGTTCATGAAGAGTCAGATATGATTTAAAAATGACTGAACAATTTATACTTCGGTTCTTGACAACCAGTGAGGACCCAGATATGGACCCCTTTCCACCTAGCCTCCTGATCCTATCTCTTGCTAGTAGGCCACCTGGCTGTAAGGTCTGGACTAGTACTAAAGACTCAACTCTCCTTCCTCCAGCTTTCCCTCTCCTCCCTCCTTTTTCACATTTTACTCAGGATGTGATAATTAAATTGTTTCTTAGCTGATAGATGCCAATCTACTATCCAAAGGCAAACGAGTTCTCCCTGCCCAGAATCCTTGATTTAGAGTTCTAAACTGCCAAAGTTTTAGCTCCTTTTTTCTGCTGCTGTACCCCAAACTCTATCATCCCACCCAGAACCACTTCTGGTTCGCTATCCCCTCCTTTCCATTATAACCTGTGGAACCATCACTGTATTGTTCACAAAATGTCTTTGTAGTCAGAATAACCCTCTCCTGCTTCTTCCTTTTTCTTGCAAACTAGGAAAACACCCAAAAGACCATGGATTTCTGGTCATCCTCTTAAGTATTTGGGCATTTTCTTTGTCACTGTCATCACTCACATTTGGCCCAGTAGGGACGAGAGAGGCTTCCTGCTGCTCTCTGCCACTTCCAGACTCTCTCCTTAGTAGTAGTAATGAGCAGTAACTCCTCCTTTGTGGTTTCCTCAATCTGGATGTTACCAGATCCCAAGCCTATTGGCAATTATCTGCTTACTCTCCTTCCTCCTTTCTCAAGGAATTCAATATATTATGTAGTTTGTTTGCTGAGCATGTAAGGTACTGCACATCTTCATGAGTTTTCTAAATATATGGGCCAAACAGAGGTACTGATAGACATGAACTGAAGTCTTTGACCACTCTGAGAAGAGGAGGAAAGCCAGCATTATAGCTACCATGGGATTAGAAGGGGAAGAACTGGAAAGCCCCAAAGGCTGGGCAAACTGGGCGAACTTTCCTCCAGTCTCTGGTGGGAAGTACCAGACTAGAATCTGTTCCTCAAAATATCCCTGGTCTAGGAGTACAATAGCTTTGAAACAAAAACTGCTAGCTTCCCTGGCCCACTATTCCTTAAAGGAAGAAAGATAACCCTTAGCTTAAATTCATAACCCTTAGCTTAAATTCATAACCCTTAGTTTAATTCATCAGGTTGTCTCCTTTCCTCCAAGTTGCACAAAAGCCAATCACAAATAATGAGAAGAAAGTAAACTAACTTTTCCAAGCAAATAAAAAAAAATAAGTCAGAGAAATCATCCAGATTAGTATATACCAGAAAATGCACAATGAACAAACTTTCTGCTTCCCAGTCAAAGATAACTCAAATCAAGAGACAGATGCTGAAGGGAATCACCCCTGACCGGAGTTTTCCTGAAGTCTTTAGGGGGTGGGGTGTAAACTGAAAATCAGGGACATGGACATGTTACAGAGCCAGCAAACTTCCCTTATAAATCTGTTACTTCCAAAGTATTTTCTCTTTCTCACATGTCTAGAGCCAACAAATGATTATCTTACCTCTCCAGAGCATTTACACTTACTCCGCTTCTTACGTGTCAGCTGGTACTCAGCATTCTCTCCAATAATCTGGAGCCACACATGCAATACACAAACCAATCTTGTCTTGAAACCCAGGTTATATTTATTTACAGCCTTCTTTGCCTCCATCCCTGCCTTTGTCCTTGGGGACTCCAATTTACATGGTGTTTTCCTCTCAAACTCTCTGGCTTCCCACATTACCATCCTCCCAGATTCTCTTGATTTCTAACTTTACTCCATTTTAGCCAGATAAGCTATGGCCATATCCTTTGCCTCATCAACACCCACAAGATCTCTATATCTACAACCTGAAATTGCTCATTCTGATCATAACCTTCCATCTCTCCAAGTGACTTACCCTTGGGAAAGCCATCCTTTATGTTCACTACAACCCTAGGTTACCTCCCTCTAATGACTGTTCCCTCTGTGGATTGATCTTTTCCACTCACCCTTCCATGCCAGGTCCCAATAGCTTCGGCCTCATCCCCATCATGATAAGAGTCTGCATGCTTAGTCACACTTAGCCATACTGAAATTATCAGTTACTTTCCAACTGTTTAGAATGGGAAAAAGGAAGTGTAATGATTTACTCTCCCCTCAGTCAGCTCCAATCAGAATAATAGGTGTCAGAAAGAGACTTACTAGCCCCAGAAAGAGACAGGAAAGAAGATCTAAGAGGCAGCTTTCTGTCACTAAAAGGGCAAGACCCCCTTCAATCAAAATAATAGCAGCAACAGCAACAGCAACAGTGATTGACATTTATATGATGCTTTAAGATTTGCAAAAAAGAGTTATAAATGTTATCACATTTGATCCTCATAATAACCCTGGGAGGGAAGTGCTGTTATTATCTTGATTTTCCAAATGAGGAAACAGAAGTTAAGTGACTTGTCCAAGGTCAAACAGCTAGTGAGTGTCTGAGGCTGGATTTTAACTAAGTCTTCCTAATTATTCACTGTGCTACCAAGGGCTTCAGAATTAGGTATAATAGAAAATAAATGCTCTCAAAGAACTTATTTATAATCTAGGCAGGGAAGTCAGTTGTATGGGCAATGATAATACTAGAAACAATAAAAATGAATGATTCAATGGATGTCCCATGGATGTGATGGAAGATTTCCTCTGGACAGGGAACTAGAAATTGAAAGAGATGATGGTGAAAAGGAAGTGTATACAGGTAGCTGAGTTGCTCAGTGGTTAGAACCTGGAATAGAGGCCTGGAATAGAGAAGTTTGAAACTATCTTCAGATACTTACTTGTCATGTGACCTCTGTTTGCCTCAGTTTTCTCATGGATAAAATGGGGATAATAAAAGTCCCTCTCTCCCAGGGTTGTTGTGAGAATTAAATGAGATAAAAATTTAAAGTGCCCGGCACAGAGTAAATGCTACATAAATATTAACTATTATTATCACCTGTGTCCACCGATGGGAAGAAAAAATGAGATAATATTTTTAAAGCACTTTGCAAACCTTTAATTATTATATAAATATCAGCTGTTGTTATAATTATTTGGGATGTCAAGTGATTTGCCCTAAATTATACAACTAGGAAATGTCAACTCTTGCTGCACCTTGAAAACACTGTCTCAGAAGTCCTTCCTGACCTCCTGGGGCTTCCCTATCTAGTACCCTTTCTTGGTACTTCTGCCTTCTCACTGTGGACTTGTCTACCCTATTCACTGTAATTTCCTTTATAGAAAAGACCCAAACCTCATTTATTTCCCTGGGTACTTTGTAAGCATAGGATTTGGCATTTAAAAAAATTTATTAATATTATTATTAAGAGTGGGTGTCCCTATCTCACCCAGAATGAAAGCACAGGGGCTACTCAAGGACTCAGTGCCACTTTGATCAGCATAGGACCTTTGACCTGCTCTGTTTCCAATGTGGGTCACTAAGGGGGCCTAAGGCTCCTTCTTAGGCAACCTGGTGATTTTAAAACTCTTCAAACTTGTCCTTTGATGTCATAGACATTTATTGATTACAAGAGCAGAAATTGAGCTCGAGAGATTCACCAGCCTCAGTCTCCCTAGGAACAAAGATTATACCATGCCCAGTTTAAAAAAAATATGATGAATTTATCTGACACTAACAAACATAACCATTTCTAAATACAAAGGAGAACAAAATGAGAATTCCCATCTGATATCATGAATACCAAGTAGATACCGCTTGGATTTTTAAGTATATGATAAATTTAACATGGCAATTCCCATGGTATCCTCCTTTGTGACTCTCTGTGGGCTTCTTATTCTTTTCCGTTTATTTCAGTCTAATGGGAATTTAAAAAAAATGTTTGTCATTGTCTGACATCGAGCCAGGTCTTCACTGACAGCTTCCTCCCCTCCATTCTATTTCCAGTCTTGTCTTCCTTATGGACATCAGAGAAAAGGGGAAGTACTGAGGAAAGAACTTCTGTTGTCCAGGAAGAAGGCCATTCATCACAGTGGTATGGTAGAAAAGATCACAGGCCTTTGAGTCAGAAGACCTGGATTTAAGTTCTAACTCTCACTTACTGGATGGAAATATTCGGCAATTTATCTAAATCTTGCCTTGCCTCAACTGATTTGCAAAGTGGAGATAATACCTGTATTACCCATGTTGTAACCCCCAAATTCCAATCCAATGTGTAACAAAAGGACACTGAGGCATTTTCTATCTATTTTAAGAAGTCCTGGGTCCCTCACTGATTGGGTCCAAGATCTTCCTCACAATCAGGGACTCCTCCCCTTGAGTACTATCTACTTTTATGTACTTGGGAGAGCACTAAAAATAGAAAGAAGCAGTTCAGTTTCATGATTGGTTAGCATCAGAAGCAGGGGAGACTCCATGATTGGTTGAGGTCCATCCATTATAATCACTTTGTTGACTTCCGAGTCATAAGCTACAGGTTTTCACCTGCACCAAAGTGGAGGTTTTCTTAGGAAATCAAACATCTAGCGTTTTGGTGAGTGGTATCCTAGGAAATAAGGAAGTGGCGGACAAAAGGTCCCCAGTGGTGCAGTGGTAGTGATTCATAGGGGTGAGGGGTAAGGAGAGACGCTGCTGCTATAACAAGCTTCAGGGTTAAGTGTAATGTGCTACTCTATAACAGACATATGATTTTATCCCATAATCTACAATGGTGCCATTAATGAATAATATTAATATCACTAATACATAAGAGATTATTTTATCTTAACTTATATAACTCTTCTCCCAACAACATTACCATATATCACTAACTTAAATTTGATCCTGTTCTGCTTAATTCACCATTCAATCACTGATACCCAGAAAATCACAATCAACTGACTAAATGCTATTTTAATTTGAGTAGGAGATATCAAAATTATCGTCACAATATTATGAGGTTATTTTGAGGACCAAATGTAGTGATGTATATAAATTATTTTTTAACCGCAAAGCACTATTATTAGGTATTTTTCTTGCCGCTATAATCCTTTCTGGAAAAAGGTATCTTTTCCTTGGTACCTAGCATCAGTTCCAAGAAATTCCTCTAGAAGAGATATCTGGGACTTGAGAATGGCATATGGGTAAATACTTTATAACAATTCCTTTTTTTTTTTTTTAAAGTGGCATTCAGGATGCAGTGGGGACAGAAATACCGACCATAGACAGTAAAGACTGCAAAAGACACTTAACTGACTAGAAAGAGGGGTGGGGGAGAAAAAAAAATGGCTGGGAGTTTGGATTTTCTTTTCTTTTTTCTTTTTCTTTTTGCAAAGTCATCTTTTAGCTACGAGAAAGGAAACCATCTCTGGCTCAAAACACTCCAGAGTGTGGCAAACCAGATTAAAATGTAATTAAAAGATATTTAACAAAATAAATAAGAACACAATAGAACATAAATAATGTTAACATATAATTTTCTAAATCAATTTGTAGCCCCCAAGGATCCATTTTTGTTTTGGTTCCTCTCCACCCCCACTCTCCCACTCTCTGTTTGACTTTCACACTAACTGGAATGTCATACCTGAGTTTGAATCTGAGTGATTGAAAGCTAGTCTGACTAGCTACATGACTGTGGGCAAATGAATTCCCCTCTCTGGGCCCCAGCTTCCTCATCCTAATAGGACAAAGTTGGACTAAATGATCTCAAAGTCCATTCTGGCTCTAACATTCGATGATTTGCTCACTGAACCTGAGGGCAACTACTGGTGGCTGGAATATATTAGTGTTTGCCTGCTAATTACTAATTATTAACTATGGTTAGTATCATAAGATTGATCCTTGAGGGCATTTGATATCTCTGTCATTAAAACTGTGCTTTAGTGTCTTCTTAGGAGATGCTGAAAAGAGAGGGAGGAAGAGGGATACAGGTGTGACTTCCTTGGGGAAGTAAGCAGTTAGATGGCTCAATGGCTAGAATGCTGGATAAACTTCCCAGTCCCTTGAATTGGCTCTCACCCCTCTGATTGTCCTTCTCTGAACTCTCCCCCACTTATCAAAGTTCCTTCTAAAATGTGACCCTCAACACTAAAGTACTATAGTTGTACTTTGGTCTAGCCATTCTGGAAAGCAATTTGAAATTAAGTTTAAAAAGTGACTAAAACTAATTTTAGAAGTGACTGGGTACCCTTTGACCCAGACAACCCAATTCTGGGCACGGGAGGTCAGGGATAGAAAGAAATTTTGTCTTTCAGTTGTTTTTCAGTTTTGTTCATCTCTTTGTAACCCCATTTGTGATTTTCTTGGCAAAGATACTGAAGTGGGTTGCCATTTTCTTCCCCAGCTTATTTTACAAATGAGGAAACTGAGGCAAAGATGGTTAAGTGATTTGCTCAGGGTCATACAGATAGTTAGTGTCTGAGTCCTAATTTGAACTCAGGAAGATGAGTCTTCCTGACTTCAGGTTCAGCATTCTGTCCAATGAGCCATCAAGCCACCCATAGCTGTCCAATATTAATAAAATATTGATAGCATCACTTTTTATAGTAGCAAAGAATTGGGAACTATATATATATATGGGAACATATATATGTTCACTGATTGAGGACTGACTGATTGTGGTACATGAATACCATAGAATATCACTGTGCCATAAGGAATGACAAATGTGACAAATAGAGGAAAGCAAAGAAAATTTTAGATACCAAGTAAAAGAAGCAGAGCCAGAAAAACAATCTTCACAATTACTATGAGGCAAATGGAAATAGCAGCCACAGCAACAACTATACCTTGGAATTACCCTATGTAATTTTAACAACTAAGCTTGACACTGAAGGAGTGATAAGAAAATGCACCTCCTTTCTTTGCAAAGAAGGGCAACTATGGAACATTGCACACTGCCAGATTTTTTTTGATGGTTCAATTATTTTTGCTGAACATATTTTCCACTCCTCTTCATAGTTATAAGGAATGCCTCTAGAAGTAGGGAAGCAGGAAAGGACATATTTGTGTTTTTTTTCAATAATTAATTTAATTTTTTTTTCAACATTCACTTTCACAAGATTTCAAGTTTTAAATTTTCTCCCTCCCTTCCCTTCCCTATCCCCCAAACACCATGCAATCTGATAAAGATTGTGTGTGTGTTCATATTAATCATATTTTCACATTAGTTATGTAAAGAAAAATTGGAACTAATGGAAAGTACAAGAAGAAACAGAATAAAACAGAACACAAGGAGAGCAAATATTATGCCTCCCTCTGCATTCAGACTCCAAAGTTCTTTCTCTGGGTGTGGACAGCATTTTCCATCATGAGTCCTTTGGAGTTGCCTTAGATCCTTGTATTGCTGAGAAGAGCTGTTTATCAAAGTCAGTCATCGCAAGATGTTGCCGTTACTGCGTACAATGTTCTCCTGGTTCTGCTCCTTTCACTCAGCATCAGTTCATATAAGTCTTTGCAGGTTTTTCTGAAGTCCACCTGCTCATTGTTTCTCATAGTGCAATAATATTCCATTGTGTTCATATGCCACAACTTGTTCAGCCATTCCCCAATTGATGGACATCCCCTTGATTTCCAGTTCTTTGCTACTGTAGAAAGAGATGCTATAAATATTTTAGTACATGTGGGTCCTTTTCCTATTTTTATAATCTCTTTGGGATATAGACCTAGAAGTGGTATTTCTGGGTCAAAGGGTATGCACAGTTTTATAGCTCTTTGGGCATAGATCCAAATTGCTCTCCAGAATGGTTGAATCAGTTCACAACTCTATCAATAAATAATGCATGTGTTCCAATTTTCCCACATCTTCTCCAACATTTATTATTTTCTTGTTTTGTCATGTTAGCCAATCTGATAGGTGTGATGTACTACCTCAGAGTTGTTTTGATTTGTGTTCCTCTAATCGATAGTGATTTAGAGCATTTATTCATATGACTAAAGATAGCTCTAATTTCTTCCTCTGAAAATTGCCTATTCATATCCTTTGACCATTTATCAGTTGGGGAATGACTTGTATTCTTATAAATTTAACTCAGTTCATTATATATTTTAGAAATGAAGTCTTTATCAGGGACATTGGCTATAAAAATTGTTTCCCAGTTTTCTGCTTCCCTTCTAATCTTGGTTGCATTGGTTTTGTTTGTGTAAAAACTTTTCAATTTAATGTAATCAAAATCATCTACCAGCTAGGCCACCAGGAAGGGATATATTTGGAAATGAAAATGATGGGAAAAAGAAAAGATTACAAATTACAGTTACCACCACCACCACCACCACTACTACTACTACTACCACTACCGCTATTACTACAACTACTACTATTACTACTACCACTACTTCTACTACTACTACTACTACTACCACCATTACTCCTCTTACTGTTGCCCCTGCTGCTCTTGCTGCTACAACTTTGGAATCCCAAAGATCACTCCTGATGTCATTCCTGGTTTCCACAATGAGAATAAATTGCTGTAAAAATCCTAGTATACGTTTCATTTCAAGTCTCCTGGTTGTCCTTCATGTTTTATCTCCAGGTGCTTTCCAGAGAGTCTAATTTTTAGCTAGATCTTTTGCCAAGTTCTCTTTAAAGTTCATATTTACTCAATTTCTTTCTGAAATTTTATCAAGCAATACTGCTTAAGCTAATCTAAGGTTTTGCAAATGAGCTCATACTCTAAACTAGTATTTCCGTTGGCTAACACTTATTTACTTAGCAAGGCAGATAAGTGCTTATAGGTTGAGATGGCTTCTAGGCTCTTTACATATATTCAATGAGGTAGATGTTTTGCCTCACTTAAACAGCTCTTAGGAACTTGTGATAGCTAGAGTTCAGGTCTTTATTTTTACCAGTGGACTTCATTGTTGAGTCAACTACTTGTTTACTACCTTGATGAGGTTTTCCAGACCACTGGACCTTGCCATCCACCCAGCTGTTTCCCTCTCTAGACCATAGCCTTGCCATCTGTCTTGTACTCTCCTATAGAGGTTCTCTTCTCCTATTAAAATATAAATTTCTTGGGGACAAGACTGTTATTTTAGCATTTGTTTTTCCAGTCCTTATCTCAGTGCTTTGATGTAGAAAGTGATAATTCTTTTTATTCACCTTCAAAACAGGTGATATTAGAACCATTGTAAAACCACAAAGTACCTTCTTTATCCTTTCTTCTAATTTGTTTTTTTACTTTAGGCTTTTCTCTAACAAGTCATCATCTGATTAAACATAATTTCTTTTGAATTGATTGTTCTATCTATAATTAATCCTCACTTGTCCATTGAGACATAGCTAATTTCATTTGGAGGGGAGCAGGGATACTTGCCACATCCAGTACCATCCAGCTCTCTTATTAATGTCAATATTCATGATGTGCACATAGAAGGATTTTGAGTAGTATTCAAGCCTTTGTCCTCTTTAATTCTTGCTTCTCAACCAGATTTTCCAATTCAATTTTTGCAAACCTTTTTGGTGCCTAGTGCTGTATTCAAATCATCAAATATCAAAGAGTTAACATAATCTGGAAGATTTTTCTAAATGTTCTCCATTTCTTCATCCTCCATGGATTTAGCCAGATAAGTTTCAGTTATTTCCATGGTGGTCCCTGTGCACACGCTCATCATGAACATGCCACACAGCAAGATGATCAAGCATCCCTAAAAATGATGGTTTTTGTTGAGTATACAATTAAACCAACCTCTAGGAAAACATGTCAATATGGATGTAGTTTAATTTCTCCAGTAGTGTGTCAGCTTATTAATCATTGGTCAACTATCATACATTGGGACGATCAACAATTCAATTAATGTTTTCCAAGAATCTAGGAACGGCGTTATTCTTAATATGTTCTTTCTCCTTTTCTTCCATTGTACCATCACTGGAGAAGCAGAATAAGGCCACATAGAACTGATAGACATTTTATCTTTTTTATTTCATTAATTACTGCAACATTCCCTTCCTCCTCTAAAAAAAAAAAACAAAGGGGATATTTCCCCAAAAGTTGAAAGATTATACATATTGCTTTTTTAAAAATTAAAAATGGAAATGAGGAGGGCCTTAATTGTTGTCTCCTCCATTAATAATTGTGGGTTCCTTGAGGGCCAAGTACTTTCTTTTCCTTCTTTTTTTGAACCCTCAGTGCTTAGCAAAGTGCCTGGCATGTAATACGTGCTTAATAAATGTATAATAACACTTAGATGCTTTTATTTAACAACAGGTTCTTAACAAATTCACAACCAACCAGTAAGCATTTATCACCAAACTCATTATCAGCTATTATCTCACAGATCTACATTCTCATCTTTATAAAATCTTTGCGAGAATAGCCTTTGTAACCATCAAGGCTCTTCTCATTGAAAGCATAGAAAGGGAACAGATGAGATGAGTTGGATCTAGTTGTGATGGGGTGGGTTCAGCTTCTGGATATCTGCTGGAGGTGGTTTCTCTACTAAAAGTAGGAACTGATTACTTCTTGACTTGTCTTGGTGACAGTTTCATATGTTTAGAGGAAGAGGAAGTGACAAAGGGAAACTGCCATCCCAGTTCTGATTATAACCAAGATGGAAAAACTTATTAGTGAAGTAGAAACAATGGGAGTCTTAGGAGGCAGTTACCATACCATCTTAGATTTCATGATAGATAAAGAAAGGGAATACTGAGAATAGTCTGACATGTATTGTAGGCTTTATTTACTCTTGATATACCTTAATTTACTCATCCATCAATGAGAGATAATAATCCTATATTACCTATCTCAAATTGTTATTATAGTGATCAATATGATTGTGTATATCAAATAATATCAAATATTGTAATGCTCAAAGATGATGATGTATATCAAATTATTTTAAAATTGTGAACCATTACATAATTGTAAAATATTCTTACTGTAACTATTTAGCTTGTGGGGGAAAAAACTATCAAGATTTTAGGAGAGAGGTTTCAAGGGGTTAAGATATTAGGTTTTTAGGATACCGTGACCCCAGACTAACTATAGAAGTAAAATATGCTCAGGAGACTCTCAGGAATGAAATTATGAATATGGAACTGTAGTTGATCCCTAGGAGAAAGAAAGGGGGGAAGTATTAAAAGAAATCAATCTGACTGCCTATAAATTAACTAGCTCAGATGTTGAGAGAATGAAAGTAAACTGAAGATGAGACATGTTCCCATGGGAACAAAGTCAGGAAAACTAAGGCTTGGAATGAGAAGAGTCATTCAATAAATATTAAGGCAGGCAAAAATTACTTTAAATGAAAGCTATACTGGTGATAAAAGAAAAAATAAGAAACGTCTAAGAATTATTACTTGGTATAGATAGAAGAATTGTAAATAACCAAGAAAAAAACCAGTGCAGAGCACAACTTAATTACTACATTTTCCCCACAGAATTGGAAAGATCCTTGGTTATTAGTCCAAGACATACCTGAAAAGGAATTAACTATACACAACAGACCCAACAAATGGCACTCTAGACTTTCCTTGAAGACCCCAAGTGAGGGAGAACTTGCTACTTTTAGACATAGTCCATTCTCTTTGGGCAGCCCTAATTGTTAGGAATTATTCCTAAGAGCTGGCTGTTTGGACTCTTTCTATAGCTCCACTACTGCTTTCAACCTCTCAGGCCCTTCAGTTCATATATATTAGTGAGTAGTGAAAAAAACGATACTGGAGCAGGCCAATCTTCGGCAGTATGTTTCTTGCTCATTTCATATGTATAAGGGTATCTTTGAGGGTCAGTGTGATTCTTCTCTAATACTATCATCTCAAGTCCCCGTTCCAGGATGTTTCTCTAATACTAACTGCCAGAGATTAATGTTGCAGTTGAATTTAACCAATTAACATCAATTGACTTCTGCAAGAAATAATCCCTGAGAAGATGCAGCAGGAACAGAAGTACCAAACATTTTCTCCCCAAACCTGGGGCCAAAGCTTGATCCCTTGGTAGAGTTTAAAGCAGTTTTCTGCCCCCAAAAGTTCACATTTGCCATATTTGATGGACAAATCACTGTAAATCACCCTTGGTTACCTGTACCTATTCTGGATCATAGGGGAGATTCAAAACTTTACTTTTTACCATCTGGCTTGTGGCAAATTCTGGCCTGGATTCTGGCTCCCAGATCTCTGGGGCTTGATATTCCAACATTTGGGAGCTAATAGGATCACAGTCATTTTCAACAATTCTTCACCAAAGGCAAGAAACAAGTATGAAGAAGAAAAGAATTGAAATTCACATTCAGGAGCCTTGTGTGGGCCCCAGGTGGGGATGGCCTGAGGCCTCTGTCTCTCCCTCCCCAGAGGCTTATAGCAGTCAGGCAGGAAAGAAAAATGGCTCGCTTTGGTCAGTTTATACCTTTTGAATTGGTTCCAGTTCCATCTCAGAAACAAGTCGAAAGTCTCTGTCTTCATCACATGGTTAGTAGAGCAGAACCAGTTACAGAACATCTGTTCATGCTCCAAAGGTCATGTGGGGATTACATCGACTGCCCACGCTTCACATGTTTAGAAGGATTGGACTTGGTTAGTCTTGTTGCAGTAGAATCATGGATTTGGGATTGGACCTTCATTTTACTCATGGAGAAACTAAGGCATAGAGGAGTTCAATAACTTGTCCAGAGTCATGCAAGTAATAAATAACAGAGATGGAATTAGAAGCCGGACACTATGCCTCCAAATTCAGTACTCTTTTCCATAACCATCCTCTGTCCCTCAGATTGGAGGGTGAGGCCAGGAACTCCAAAGCTTCCATTTAAGGAGGGTGCTCATTTCCTACCTGACTTTTCTAACTTTTCTACTATGCCCTTGAATTGGGATACCTCTCCCATCCCTAACTTTTCAGCTTTCTTTTGTGTCTTTCATTGTCTTCTCTCATTAGATTATAAATTACTGGAGAGAGGGGACTATCTTTTTATATGTTTATATCATTAGTGCTTACAGCAATGCATGGTATATAGTAGGCACTTAATAAATGTTTATTGACTGACTATGCCAACCTTCCTTATTGGTAGTAAAAAATGAACTTTGAAAACCTTAAAGTACTATATAAACATGAATTATGAATTATCATTATTGTTGCCATAGCATACTTATCAAATTTTTGGTTGTTGGGAAACTAGGAAGGATGGCTAATACATTGGATGATAGAACTGGGGTTTGCAAAGATCTCCGTGTTTCTTGTAACCCTCCCTTTCTTTCTATTTCCACTAATTAAGCCATAGCCAATCTGTCAATTTTCCTGTCTCAACTTCTGTCCTCCTTCATACTGTTGCCAAATCAGCCCTTGAAGTCATTCTTTTGTTCAAATCCTATAAATGCCTTGCAACTTTTTACTCTTGAATTTGAGATCCTCCACAATTTAAAACTCACCTTACAGCCATATCTCTCATTACTACCATTATTTTTACTCCCATTAATTTTGCTTCTGCCCAACTGGATTATATAATATCCATTGCATATTTTCTTAAACAATTAAGGGTTTAAATAATTCCATAAGTACAGGATGGGGACCATATGGATAGGAGAAGGAAGCAATCATTCATTATACACTGTGTTAAATGCTTCATAAATATTATCTTATTACATCTTCATAATAATCCAATGAAGTAGAGGTGATATTATTATCATTATCTAACAGTTGAGGAAACTGAGGTAGTCAGGGGTTAAATGACTGGCCCAAGATTGAATAATTCATAAGAATCTGAGGCCATATTTCAGTTCAGGTATTGCTGGCTCTAGGGTCAGTGCTCTAGCCATTGTGCCACCCTGTTGCCCTTAACTACCTAGGAAACCATGCAAAAACTGCCTAGGGATTTTAGCAGACTCAATATGAGGCTGCCAGGAAAATGAATGCAAACTCGAGATACATTAATAGGAGAGCAGTTTCTAGGATAAAGGAGGAGATATTCTTACTCTTCTTTCAGTCAAGCCAGCCACCTGAAATACTTAGACTAGTTCTGAGCTCAATGGTATCTAAGGTATTTTCTCAATGGGATCAATAGTATAGCTACTATGTTGTGAGGGTCCAAACTATTCAGATCCTAGTCTCTAAAACTTGACAATTTGAGGGCCCCCCAAAATGAGTCCATTTGTTAATTGCATTTTTATTGGATTAAGCTTATATTGTGGTTGTTTATTTTTCAGGAACTATTTTTTGCTTTCTTTGGATTCCTAACACTTAGCATGGTACCTGACATACGGTAGGAGCTTAATAAATGCTTGTTGACTTGAATAATTCAGACAAGACCCTGACCAAGATGAACCTGGAATGAAGCTTAATAGAAGATCTTAAAGGTCAATTTAACGCAATCTCAAGAGCGTTAGTTTCTAAGTGAGAATTTCTACTAGGCATAAGGAATAGCTGGGACTAACTGAGAGAAACTTTAATTTAGGAGGGATAATAGCAACCACCACATTAGAAGTTTCTATAGCAACACAAAATTTACAAAGCACTTTCTTCCTAACAGCTTGAGAGAGAGGTAGTAAAACTACATTATCCCCATTTTGCAGATGGGAAAACTGAGGCTCAGAGAAGTTATACTTAGAAGAAATCCAGGGGTGTGATGGAGCCATCTTGGATGGGAACCCATTGGTAAACTTTCAGTGGGAGCATTTACATCGTAGAAATCAGTAAATGCTACTGATTAGGGCTTGATTTCTTATTTTGTTGATTATCTAGACTTAAGAAAGTGATGGAGAAAATGCTAACAGTGCAGATTAAACTTAGAGTTTTTTCAGAGTCACTGATTATACACATATAAACACATACATACATATTCACACACATATATATGTACTATACATACACACATATACATGCCTACACAAATACATAAGATACATACCTATACATATATACACACGCATATACATACACATACAAACATGTGTATATAGCATCTCCTCTCTTTGCTCTAGTCCATAGCTACCCCCCTAATTCAGGCTCTCATCACCTTTCTACTAGCTTACTAAATGTTCTTCCTGTCATCTGTCTATTCCAACTCCATTCCATTTTCCACACAGCTGCCCAACTGATCATGGTACTTCCCTGCTATAGAAGCTTTGGTGATTCTCACTGGCCTCTAGAATAAAATAAAAATTCCATTCAGCTTTAAAAATCCTTTGAAAGGACCTGTAGATTGGCTTCAAGTTACATTTCCAGATTTATTTCATACTATTCTCCATAGCACACGCTATATTCAATTCAAATTGGCCTGCTTACTGTTCCCAGTATCCAACATTTCATCTCTCCTCTCCATGCCATTGCTCAGACTGTCCCCCATGCCTGAGATGCCCTCCTTCCTCTTGTCTACTCTTAGAATCCCTATGGCTCTTCAAAACTTAGCTCCTGTGCCTTCTCTAATGGTCCCAGATTCCCCAGTACCTAGTTCTATTCCCAGAAATATTTTGTATTTACTTATTGTAATGCATCTCCCTTAATAGACTATAAGCTCCCTGAGGACAGGGACTGCTGCTTTCTGGCCATTCTATGTCTAACGGTGCAGCATGGTAGCTAGAGAGCCAACCTTGGACACAGAAAGACTTAGTTTCAGTTCTTACCTGTAGCACATCTTGGCTGTGTAACCCTTTATCAGTACTCCTGTTGCCTCACTGAACCTACAAGCAGCAGTGTGTATTGACAAAGGGAGTTTCTCCTACCAATAAGACACCTCTGCTTGCCTTCTAAAGCCCAGCTCCAGCCCGCCTCTCCAGGCATTGTTCCCATTACTATCCTTGGCAAACTCTGCTTATTGTTCTAAGTCTATCCTTGTGTCTACCATGTGTCAGGCAGCGCGCTAAGTGCTAGGGATGCAAAGAATGACAAAAGCAGGGTTCCTGCCCTCAAGGAGTTCACAAATAACTAGGTACATAGCAGGTATAGATGGAGTAGATGAAGGCATCCTGAGAATAGAAGCATAAAACATCTGGGAGGTCAGAGTCAAGCCCCTTGCAGAAGACAGCATTTGAGCTGAGTCATAAAGGCAGCTGGGTAACTAAGGAATAGATGGGAGGCAGCAAAGCATCCCAGGCCTGGGGAACAGACAGCTGGTGAAAAGGTATGAAAGTAGGAACTGGAGGGGTGGAATTGAGTGGTGATGGAGAGTGCAGTTCCTTGAAATGCAGGTAGGGGAGCAAAATCAGATTGTAGTTTGTGGAGGAAAGTGGAATGAGAGAAGACACAAAAGGAGGGAGGTGAAGGCTTTCAAATAACAAGTCAAGCATTTTATATTTGATCCTCAGGTAATAAGGAGTCATTGGAGTTGATTGAATAGGGGGTAAGGAGTGACAGAGTCAGATGTGCCCTTTAGGAAAATGAGGTTGGCAGCTGATTGGAAGATGAATCAGAATGGGAAGAAACAAGGCAGAAAGACCAGTCAGAAGGCCATTGCAATGATGCAGGTGAGTAGTGATGAGGCCCCTGTACTAGGGTGACAGAGAGAAGGGGGCATGTGTGAGTGATGTTGTGAAGGTAGAAATGATAAGTTTTGACAACTGATTGGGTATATGGGGTGAATGAGAACGAGTCAAGGTGACATCAAGGTTATACACCTTGAAAGTGAGAGGAAAATCCTTGGGAAAAAGGCAGGATTTGTGGGGTGAGGGGAGAGAGATTGGGTTCTAATCTGGACATGCTGAGTTTGAGACATCTGTGTCTAAAAGGCATTCAGGCTGGTAATGATAAGAGGGATCTATCTGGTGGAGGCTCTGCTTCCTATCTTCAAAGGGACCTTGTTTTTGAAGTATTTCAGTAGAGGGGCTCACTCTCTGACCACCTTTTGCTTGCCTAAACTTTAACAGTTGAGAACTCAATTAGCATCTTGGGTCTACTTCACTTCAGGTGATTTTTAAGGAGTTTCCTAGCCAACACTGTATTTCCAGAATGCTTAAGAAGCCTGAGTTCTCTGTAATATTGAACTTATTTGACCAATTAGAGGTGGTGCTTGGCCAGTTCCCACAAAATTTTTCCTCCTATCCTTCATCATTTACTTTCTCCTTTGTATTTGCCATTTTTTCTCCCATTTTCTTTCTCATATCTCTTCAGTTCAATTTATAAGCCTCTATAAAGCAATGTTAGGGATAGGGATGTGAGATATTACTGCTATGGGGAACTTCTGATAAAAAATGAAAAAAGGAATATAAAATGTTGTGTAACCCTCATCATCACTTACTTGGTCTCCCTGCCTCAAGTCTTTCCCCTCTCCAAATCATCCTCACTCTGGTTCACCCTAATCCTAACTTTTTCTCACCCCACCTATCTAAACTATTGAGAAATCTTGTCCTTAGGGGCAAGAATTGTGTTTTTGCTTTCTTTCTATCCTTGGCATAGTACCTGCACATAGTATATATTTAATGATCCAGATTTAATAATACATACTATGCTGACTGATTGACTGAAAGAAAGCAGTAAGGTATTGGGCAAAAATCCAAAAAGTAGCATCCTACAGGGTCCGGATGGGAGGTGACTTACTGTTACGAATGAAGAGTATAGAAGTCATAGTGAATTGATGGTGAGTAAAGAAAAAAAACATCATTAGATGCTATTTCAGGACCCTCTATGAGATGGAGAGAAAACTTTCTTCTTTAATGGACATTTGAGGAAGTAAGACCCTAGGGACCTTTTTTTTTTAATCAGTCAATTAGACTTAAAGATCAAGTTTTAAATAAATCCAAGTCATCACTGAGTTAAAAAGAGTGAAACTGATGTTGAAATTATAAAGTTGCAGCCAAATTCGATTTCATTATATCAGTTTTGTCCATTGAAAAGGTAATACCATTTGAGAAATTCAATTCGATTTAGTACCATAAGCACTTTTGGAGAACTTCGAATGTACACTATTCTGTGCTAAGTACTGTAAGAATAAGAGGACAAACAGACCCTGTCCATGGGGAGCTTACAGTATACTGGAGAGAGTATTAGCCTTAGAGCCAGGAAGACTAAAATTCTGCCTCAGACACTGAACAAGCTGTGTGACCTAGGGCAACTCACATCACCTCTGCCTGCCTCTATTTTCCCATTTGTAAAATGGGGATAAAAATAACCCTTACCTCACAGGGTTATTGTGAGGATCAAATAGGAAGGCATAGGAAAAGTACTTCTCAAATCTAAAAGCACTACATAAATGCCAGCTATTATTAATCCTAGAGAGTTTAAACAGATTAATAAAGTGATTACATAATTAAATAAGTTAATAAATTAATAAGATACTAACAGATGGAGAGATTAGAAAACATTTCCTTTAAAATAGGTCTTCTTCATCTCTGGGCATCACTGATGCCTTTTGCCATGTGGGGAAGTTGATGGATCTTTTCTCAGAAACATGTTTCTAATGCATAAAATAGAATTTGTAAGAATACCAAAGAACCATATTGAAATAGTTATCGAAATTTCTTTTAAATGTTCATAGACTCCAAATTAAGAAGCCTTGGTAGTAGGAGGATTAGATGCAAATACAGTATAAATAGCTGTAACCTATAGTATTGGAACATGGAAGTAATCCATGATTTTATCAGTGTGAGGAACTTCCAACATAGGAACTCTTTCTTCCATGATCTACAATCTACAATCTAATTTGTTACCTAGTAAACTATTCTTATGAAATTGCCTGACACAAAGAGTCTCACATTGGTAGCAGCTTTCAGGGCTGGGATTTGAGGTCAAGTCTTCCTGACTCCAAGTTCAACATTATTCAACTATTTCATCTTGCCATTCATAATGAGCAACATTAAATGAGGAAGGGAGAGAAGGAGAAAAGGAGGAAGATAAAAGGGAAGGAGGAAGGGAAGAAAGAGGATAAGGAAGAAGAAAGAGAGGAAAGAAGGGAAGGAAGAAGGTAGGGAGAAAGGGAGGGGAGGGAGGAAGCAAGGAAGGAAATTAGCATTGATGAGGTGTTTATTATTTGCCAGGCACTGTATGAAGTGCTGGGAATGCAAATTCAAAAAGACAGTACTTGTTTGGCATTCAAAACTTATCCTTTCAAGTTTTCTTATATACCTCTTACAAGAGATAGAAACCGGAGCTGGATCCTTTGGCTTTTGCAATCTGGTCCATTTGAGATTTTCCCACAGTGCTGGATGCCCTCTGAGATTCTGTGGGTACAATGCAATCAGACTTGAAAGGTAGGAGACACAAGAATATAGAGGCGATCACCATCTCTAATGTTTCCTAACTCTACTCTATGGAGTGGGGGGTGGGATATCTTTATCAGATTCTAAGTTCCTAAGCATGTATGCCAGGTTGCCTGCCTACAATTGTCTTGACACTCTACTTTGGAAGTAGCATGAGAAGGTCTGAGCCCAGAGCTCTCCCTCAGCCTAAACAGGGAGAAATCCCATCGGCATTCAATTGTCTGGTGTCCCTGGATGTTTGTGCCTGAGGACCCAAAGGGTTGGGTTACTCTGGGGAACTGAAGCACTTCTTTTGTCTTGAGCCCAGAGAACTGAGGGCTGTTAGGAGCTCTTACTTGGAAGCACACTGGCCTTAAGGTTCACATCAAAAGGTTTAAGTAAAAGAAAAGAAGAATTTACAAACATGAGGGATTTGGACTACATATATAATCTCTGGTTCCCTTAAAGTTCTAAATCTATGCTCCAATAATGTGGTCCCATTTTAGGAGACCTGAATTCATTCTTCTCCAATTATTTAATGCCCATCACTAGGTAGATGGGGGAAGAAGTATTGGGTTTGGAATCAAAAAAATGGATTCTACTCTATTACTCATTAGCTATGTGACCTAAGACAAGTCATTTCACTTCCTTGGGCCTCAGTTTCATTACCTAGATTCAAATACTTGCTGCCTGGGAGGCAGCATGGTGGGTGTACTTGAAACAACACTGCCTTGGGAGTCAAAGAACCTGGGTTAAAGGATCACATTTGAGGTTCACTACTGACTGGACCTTGAGCAAATTTCTTGGCCATCCTGGACCTTAGCTTCTTCATCTAAAAAATGAGAGGGCTGGATTATGTAGCTTCAGAAGTCCTTTCCTGCTCTAGATATATGATCCTACCTATGAGATCTTAGATAAGTCACTTCCTTTCTAGAGGTTTCAAATGCAGAGGACAGTAGGGAAGGTTGGACTGGGAGACCCATATTATATAGTAGATGGTTCTTAGAGAGGTGGTAACTGAAGTAAGGAAAGATTAGCGACTTGCTTAGCCTCACAACTAGGAAGTTTCAGAGGCAGGGATGAATTCTAAATCCTATGGGGCCTCCTTTCTCCAATGGGGCTCACCAGTCTGTATTTTTAGCTAGGATTACTAGGACCTCACCTGAGCCTCCATGCTGTTTTCACTACTTCTCTTAGAGATGAGTTTCCCTAAGGGACTAATCCATAGATATCTAGGGGCTAAGGCACATCAATTATTCTTCAGTATATTCTCTTTAATAGGTTCAAAGTTAAATCTAGTCAACAAATATTGATTAAGTACCTATTATGTACCAGATACTATGCCAAGTTCTGGGGAGATAAAGGGAGAAATAGTTCCTGAAGAGACAACATGCAAACAGCTATGTGCATACAATATGTACATAGACATATATGCATGTATCCATATACCTACATACTTTATACATTTATATATAGCTATTATATACACGTGTAGTATGCACATAGTTGTTTGCATGTTTGCATTAATATAGGATAAATTAGAGATTATCTCAGAGGGAAGGCAGTCAAATCAACCTCTGTGGGACTGTTTTTCAGGAGGCAACCACAGTACAGACAGTACTTCCAGGACTTGCCCGTAATTTTGTCCAATCCTAAACTTCCACCATAAACTTTTATTTTTCAGTGTGAAGAATGGTAATATGAGCAAAGTATTTCTTGATTCCTGGGGGAAGGGCTGGAGGAGAGAGTTATATTACTGAATTTTTTCATGGATAGTTTGAGAAAAAAAAAAGATTTAGTTTAATTTACTAAAGGAGTTGCCAGAAAAGTCTAAAACTGGATATGCCACACAAAAGAGAATCTTATTCCTTTCAGTTCAGTTCATTCAGCAAAAAGATTATTTGTTAAGTACTGATTATGTGCAAGGAATGGTGCTAGTCCTTGGAGAAACAGAAGAGAACGTACAATTGAATAGGGGGCATGCGGAAAGGATAATACAAGGTCAGATGTCAAAGGGGTAAAGGAGAGATCCCAAAGTGTGACAAGAAATTCTAAAATGTACTGGATAATGATTTACTGGGGAGGTCATAGATGGGATGCTTTTCATCAATGGGATGGACTAGATTGGTCAATGAGGTGCCTTTCCAACTCTAGGATTTTTTGAATGCAGCTATCACTTTCAGCTTGGAGCAACTGGGATGGTTTCATGGAGAAGATGGCACCTGAGCAGTGCTCAAGACAAGAACAGGTACATTTCTCTCTCTCTCTCTCTCTCTCTCTCTCTCTCTCTGTCTGTCTTTCTCTCCTCTCTCCCTTTCTCTGTCATCTATCTATCTATCTATCTATCTATCTATCTATCTATCTATCTATCTATCTATCTATCTGTCTGTCTGTCTGTCTGTCTGTCTGTCTGTCTGTCTGTCTGTCTATCTAATCTATCATCCATCTATCCTGTCTGTCTACTTCAATGAACTCTCAATAAAAGAAGTAGATATTTGGGGACCTGTGTCTACCATGAGTCAATCATTTTATAATTATGGAGTAGATGACAGCACTGGAATTATAAAATGAATGTGTTGGAAAAGCTTGAAAAATATTGTCATATATAAAATAAAACCAGTGACTATATGAACACCATTACAAAACACGTTTCACATGAATAAAGATAGGTCTAAATAATTGGAAAAATATTAATTGCTCATGGATAGGCTGAGCCAGTAAAGTAAATTGATAATTCTAAGTTAATTTACTTATTCAGTGCCATACTAATCAAACTACCAAAGAATTACTTTATCAAGCTAGAAAAAATAATGATTCATATGGAAGAACAAAAAGTCAAAAATATCAAGGGAATCAATAAAAGAAATGTGAAGAGAGGTGGCCTAGCAGTACCAGATTTTAAACTATGTTACAAAGTGGTAATCATCAAAACAATCTGGTACTGGCTAGGAAATAGAGTGGTAGATCAGTGTACAGTAGGTACATTAGGTACAAAATACACAGTAGTAAGTGACCATAGTAATCTAGTGTTAGATAAACCCAAAGATCCAAGCTTTTCAGGGTAAGAACTTGCCATTTGATAAAAATTGTTGGAAAAATCTGAAATCAGTTTGGAAGAAAAAAAAATATAGACCAATATCTCAAGGTCAAAATGAATAAATGATTTAGACATAAAGGGTAATATCCTAAGTAAATTAGGGGAGCCTGGAAAAATATACCTGTCAGATCTATGGATAAGGGAAAAGTTTCTGACCAAATAAGAGCTACAGAGGGTCACATGAGTAAAATGGATTCTTTTGATTAGATGAAATTAAAATGGTTTTGCACAAAGAAAATTAATGTAGCCAAAATTAGAAGGAAAGAGGAAAACTGGGAAAATTTTTACTGCAAATTTCTCTGATAAAAGCCTCATTTCTTATATATATATATATATATATATATATATATATATATATATACATATATATGCACATATGTATATATGGGTATATACACATATATATGAACATATGGAAATTAGACTAATTTATAAAAATGTAAACCATTCCCCAATTGATAAATGATAAAAAGGTGTGAACAGTCAATTTTCAGTGGAAGAAATCAAAGCTATCAACAGTCACATGAAAAAATGCTCTAAACCACCATATAAAACAATTCTGAGATACCTCCTCATACCTATCAGATGGAGTAACATACAGAAAATAAAATGACAAATGCTGAATGGGATGTGGAAAAATTGGGTGCACTATTGGTTGGTTGTGAACTAGTTCATTTATTCTGAAGAACAATTTAGAATTATACCCAAAGGGCTATAAAACAAAGCATATGCTTTTGAACCAGCAATACCACTACTTATTTGATATCCTAAAGAGATCAAACAAAAGGCAAAAATACCTCTTTGTACAAAAATATTTAGTGTGGTGGCAAAGAAGTGGAAATTGAGGGGATGCCCATCAATTGGGTTATGATTATGGTATGTGATTGTGATGGAATACTATTGTGCTATAAGAAATGACAAACAGGGTAGTTTCAGAAAAACCTCGGAAGATTTATATGAATTGATGCAGTGAAGTGAGTAGAACCAGGAGAACACTGCATATGGTATAACAATGCCCAACTGTGAAAGACTTGGCTACTTTGATCAAGACAATGCATGACTTCACATGTGTAATTAATATTATATTGCTTGCCTTCTCAGTGGGTGGTGGAGGGGGTGAGAGGAAAGTAGAGAATTTGGAGCTCACAATTTTAAAAAAATAAATGTCAACTTTTTTTCATATAAAATAAATTTTAAAAAAATTTAAAAAGAAAAATGCTAAGTCATTCACCTGAGACTTTCTCCAGCATGACTGATGTACAGAGTTTAGTGTTATTGCTTAAGAGGCTATAATAACCTATAAATTAGAAAATTAAACTGGAATTTGCAAGTGCTGTTAAAATGAGAGAATGTGCCCCCATCTACAGAGAGCAGTGAAAGATCCATGTCCCCACTTATTACCAGTAGAGGGAGAGTTGGACTTGGAGTCACTTAAAAGCCTGTCTCAAACATTCACTTGCCAGTGGAATTTTGAGCAAGTCACTTAACCTCTCTAGGATTCAGTTTCTTCATCTGTAAAATGGGAATGATAGCACCTTTATCACTGGGTTGTTAACCTTAACATACTATATAAATGCTAATTATTATTTATTATTATTAATGTTATTAGGTAGTATGGGATGTTTAGATTGCAAGGATGCCAAAGTTTCCAGATATCTACAAAAAATAAACATAGTATTACACAGGAGATAAAGCACTGGACTTGGGTTACCCTGGACAAGTCACTTAACTTCTCTCACCTTCAATTTCCTACTTGCTTTACAATAAACTATAAAAAGAAAAAGTGATTTTTAATAGGATATTTAATAAGATAAAAATATTTTCTATTCTTATTATAACTATTATTAGTTATAATATTCATAGTATTTATGTCATGTCATGTAAATATATTAAGTACAATATAACAATTATTATAAAATAATAAATATTTTTATTCTATTGGCCAGTCAAACACTAAGCTTTGCCAGTATTACATTGTAATATCTCAACTTGTGTTCGTTAGTGTTGTAACCAGAATCCGCCTTGGGCAAAGTTTGTCCTAAACTACTGTCCATTCCCCTTTCATTGCCCCCCAACTTTTTCAGTTCCATGACTACCTAACCTGTCATCTGGTTAGTCATTATCCTTTGTTCTTGAAGAGGAGTAAAATGACATCACTGCACAGTACAGTATGTTGACTGTGGCTGATTAGACCAATATGAGCTTGGAAGGCTCAAATAGTAGGTGCTTAATAAATGCTCATTCCCTTAATACAGGCTTGGATTATAGGACTTTTGTGAAGATCTGAGATCATATCTCTAAAAGTGCTTTGTAAACTTTAAAGGACTAGATAAATGTAAAACTATTGCTATGGTGTTCTGATAGAATAGGGCTTTCCCCAGAAATCACAGAACTTTTAGTATGTAGATCAAACCACCTAGCTAAAGTGAAGGAGAAAGGGAGAGCAATACTTTTCTGTTTTTATTGATTTATGAGAGAAGAAAAAAGAAAAGAGGGAAGGACTCGAGTTCTAGAATGCCATTGATTTCCCTTTCCCTTTCTTGATTGCTAGGTCAAGACACAGCTTGCTAGACTAAATTACTGTGGTCCCCTACTGCCATCTGGTGGCAATATGCACAAAGTTCAAGAACAATTATTACCCCTATACACATACAATCAGCACTCATTTGCTAAATACTTTTTATGTGCTAGGCACTGTGCCAGACAATTGGAATATAAAAACAAAGAATGAAAAGAATGAAACATTTCCTGCTTTCAATGAGTTTGAATGTGTGTGTCTGCGTGTGCGTGCATGTATGTGTATATATTCACACACATTTACCTATACATATGCATCCACATGCAAATATATTTACATATACACATACCTATATACTTACAAATAAATACAGACATAGACACAGACATAGACACAGTTACAGTCATAGACACAGACATAGACAGACATAGATATTTTCTTATGGTGGTGTTGGGGGCAGGGGGAAAGGATGCTGATTATCCAGATTTTAGAAGTTGAAATTGCAAATCAAAAGTCATCAAGTGACAACCCATCTCAGTATTCCAGTGCTATCAAGAGTAGGATCAAGATTTTACTAAAGAATCTAAAATAATAATAGTTAGCATTTATATGATGCTTTAAGTTTTGCAAAACACTTTACAAATAACATCTCATTTGATACTTCTAAAAATCCTAGGGGACAGGTGCTATTTTTTCTCATTTTACAAATAAGAAAATGGAGGTAGATAGAGGTTAAGTGACTGGTCCAACGTCACACAGCTAATAAGTCTTCAAGGCTGAATTTGAACTCAGGTCTATTTATTCCTTCTCCTCTCCACTGGATTGTTGTTTTTGTTTTAAAGGGTCAAATAAATCCCGATAACTCTTCCTTAAGTGACATCTATATTCTATTTAACTCCTATTACATATTTATCATCTGTTTCGAATATTATCAAATTAGGTGATATTTGTAAAGCACTAAGCACAATTCCTAGCTCATGGTAGGTGCTTAATAAAAGCTTGTTCACTCTATACCTCTTTCCCTCTTTTACGGTCAAAATTCTAGAAAGAAGCTGTCAATATCCATTACCTTCACTTTTCCCACAACCATTAATTTCTCAACCTCTTATAATCTGGTTTTAAACTTTATACTACTGAAACTTCTTTTTCTGTGAGATCGCTACATCTCTTTGAAAAAATGTAACTAATTTCTTCAATGAACAAAATTTTCTTCAATGAATCACAAATCTAAATTTTATTTTTCCAAACTCCTTCTCCCACATTAGCAAGGAAAACAAAATCTTTGTAACAAACGTAGTCATGCAAAACAAATTCCTTTATTATCCATGTCCAAAAAACAGCTTTTTTCCTTTTGTTTAGGTAGTGCAATGATTTTTAAATTACCTTTGCTCAATATGATTTCCAGATCAGTTGTTTTTGATATGAACTATCTCATATTTCTTTTTTTTCAATCTTTTGATTTTGTTTAATATTTCTTATTGTCCCATGGAGTCATTAACTTCTTCTGTTTGGACATTTTAATTTTCATGGCATCTTTTGTGCTAAGCTGTTGATTCTCTTTCTTTTTATCCATAGTGCTTTTATGATTCTTTCCTCTAGCACTCTGGGTTCATAAACAACATCATTTAAAAATTATTTTAAAAACTCTCACTTGATTTCTTTTAGGGATTGTAGCTATTTTGAATTCATAGTCTGTTTTTATTGGGTGCTTTGCTTTAGGTATTCTGGACTTAGTACCCTCTTCCTGGTTTGTATCTTAGGCATCTGTGACATTACATCTTTATTTTTGTTGTAATTGTTTATTATTCATTCATCCAATCTTATTTCTGGGGTTGGGACTTTGTGTTAGACCTAAACTGTGTGCCCTTCTGATGGGACCACAGTGACCACAATTTGTCTTGGACTTTCTTATCTGGTGACTTGTTGCTGAGGTCAGAAAGTCCTACAGCTCTGTTCTGCTGCCCGGATCTGGCTCCCAATCCTATGCCACAGTTCTTGTTCTGGTCACTTGCCTGGAAGTTGAATTTGGGATCTTGATCTGGAAAGATGACTCATTATTGTTTCTCTTGAGATTTACTAACTGCTGGAATAATCTGGCATTCTTCTCAGGTCCTTCTTGGAGCAACTGTGTGGTAGTTTTAACTTAGTGCTTTTCCTCAATCATCTTGACTCATCTGCCAATTTATCAAACCCCCTTAAAAGTAGAAGTTCTTACTAGATCCTAAAGTCTCAAAACTCAGTAATTTTATATAGAAAACCTGCTCACAAAACCACCAAAAAGCAAAAGGGCTCCATGTCTACAGTGTATTCTGTAGATCTTAGTACAAGTTAACTTACAATTTGTGTTACAAATTTATTTTGTAATTGTGTTACAAAGTTTGAGAGCTTGTAGGGTTACTTGTGGAATATCCTTTTGAGATTTGTGGTCTGAATATCATGCTCTGAAGCAAAGAACAATGTTCTATAAATTAAAGGTAACCGGCTCACCTATCACCTTCCCAGATTAAAGGATTCAGTGTTTATTTAAGCAATATCGAGAGAAATGATTATTAATAACTAAAGATTTGGAGAGAACCAGAGTCCCCCTTTTTCTGCAGTCTTCATTTCAAGGTTCAGTCTCTTGAAGGACATTACTGATAATGACATTGGATTAACTTTCTTAACATTGTTCAGACCCCACCCAGGTGAGAAAGCTATTGTACTCTACTCAGGTTTGGGTGGGGATAAATTCTTTGAACAGATGTCCTTGTCTGGGCGCCACTTAGAAGGAAAGGATATAATCAAAGTTCATTAGAATAAGTCTAGCCCTTCATTGTAATATTCATTCTCTCTCAGTAGTTGTTAGCCAGTCAGAATTGATTACCACCCTCAGGAATGCCCCTCTACATATAAGGGGCATATGAGCCATGAGCCCACATGAGTAAGGTTTTTGGCATTCAAGAATGACACCTGAAATCTTTTTATTAAGATGTCGGCATTATTAATAAAATGACTAATGATGCAGAAATTGTGTCTCTCTAACTTTTTTAACATCACTATACATATACCAAAAGACAAAGGAATCATGGGAGCAGATAATGAGAGTGAAGAACAGGTTGGGATGCAGATGGTAAAAGAAAAATGCAAGAAAGAAGGAAGGAAGGAATGAGGCATTTATTGAATGTCTACTAGGTTCTATGCACTGTGCCAAATAGTTGACCCTTATAATAACCCTGAGAGGTTGGTGCCAATATTATCCCTATTTTATGGTTGAGGAAATTGAAACTGACAGAGGTTAAGTGACTTATCCAAGGTCACACAGCTAGTAAGTGTATACAACCAGATTTGATTCAGATTTTCCTGAATCTAGCACTCTATCCACTTTACTGCCTAACTGCCTAGATTAACATAGGAAAACAGCTTCTTAAGCATGTCATCCTTTCCTGGAGCCTTGCCTTCCCCTAACACATATGGGTTAAGCTGATTCAGAGGAATGTTGTCAATTTGACATCAATCATTCTGCCTCGTAGCTGACCCATGGAATACTGCAAATGATATGACATGTCACTCGTTTAACAAATCCACCCCCTCTGCTTGGCGTGTACATCTGAGTCTGTGGTGCCTTGAATCCCTTTCTAGGGCTCTTTCTCTACTTCCAGTAGTATTATTGAATAAATACCCACAAGAATGCCATAGAGTTAGACTAGAGACATGTGGCAATCAGACAAGCAAGTATGAAAATAAATATGAACAAAACCAAACAAATTAGAAGGTGATTACTTGCTTCAAAATAACGACTCAGGATTATGATTTGGTAAGAAGAATGTTTGCTGAGCAGTGTAGAAGATGTGGGCTCAGATCTCACTTTTGACACTCATATTGCTCATTTGATCTTGAGCAGGTCATTTCCTCATCTGTAAAGGACAGAATGGACAAAATAGCTTCTGAGGTCCCATACATCTAGGATGCTGTGACTTATCAGAAGATTCCATTAAATAATGATACACTATTTAAAATATAATTAGATCTATAAAATTGCAGTTTGCATGTAATTTTCAAGAACCCAATGGGTGCATAAAGTGAGGTGTTCACTCTTGTGGGAATTTTCTTTGGAGGGGTGGAGAAGGATTCTAGATTTATCTCACCAATGTAGGGAAATTGCCCCATCTATTCAAACAGGCATCTTTTCTATAACCGAAAATCTTAGAGTTACCTGGGGTACTGAAAGGTTGCTAATAATAATAATAGTGATAGCTAGTATTTATTTATCAGTTTAAGATATAAGTACAAATATTAACTCATTTTTATCCTCACAGCAACCCTATTATCCCTACTGAACAGATGAAGAAAGTGAGACTGAGTGAAGTTACGTGACTTGTCCAGGATCACATGGCTCCTGCGGGAGGGAGGATTTGAACTCAGGTATTCCTGACCCCAGGTCCAACGTTCCATCCATTGCTCTGCCTAGCTGCATATAAATGCTATGTGTATGAGGCTGGAAATGAACCCAGGTTATCTCCAAGCCCGTCCCTCTATCCATTATGCCATGGTGCCTCTCAAAACAGGATATATAAATATAGTTGCATAGTGTTTTCTAGCTCAACCACTTTCTTAAAGACAATCTAAGTCAAACTTCTTTTTAACAGAAGGCTAGGCATGTCAGGACACACAAACACCCCCATATTATCTTAAAATAAAAAGAACTGAGATTTCTAAAGAAACTTTAAATAAACACATAAGAGGGTGGCACAAGCAGATTATCATTTCCTGGTGTTTTTAAAATCCTTTTCCTTTTTATTGAACTAAAATCAAGACAAAAAGTTTTTAGACTTGCAGAATGAGGGCTCCCCTCTCCAAAAGGATAGAGGATTTTATTAGTGACAAGGGAATATTTCTCTTGGCCATGAGAGCCTTGCAACATACTGACTACTTTGATTTACTGGCATAAATGATGGCTTATGGATGGTCTTTTGGGTTATTCCAAGTCTTGATTGCTTCCAAACCCTGTTTAAATTTTTTTTGCTAATGATCTTTGCAAGTAGTAATGGTTAGAAAAACTTTATGCCCCTCCAAGTCAATCTAGTAATGGATCTTTGCAAACTCATTTAGATTTATCATTGGATAACATATAGTCTGTTTCCAGACCCAAACCTTAAGTTGGGAGAACCTGCCAGAACCTGCCCTCAGTTTTGCTAATGTTAGTGATGTTGACCAGCTGCACACAAGGTTTACTGTTTTATTCTTTAAAACAGAAAGAAGCTAGTCGGAGAAGCTTAGAGTACCATGCCACTGTCTACCATCTTGGCCAATGTTATATGCCACCAGTGGCCAGTCGTTTACTTGAGGTTACTTCTTTCCCTTTGATTTGGTTCACTATGGATTTTCTTCTTCCAACAAAAGGCATAAAGTAATTTGTTTCCACTCATCTGTGGCCCTGGCCTGGAATATATGATTGGCCTAAGGGGGCATTGGCACTGCTAACTAGTTTCAGAATTTTTGTGCATACTAACTTTGTAAAAAAGTTCTTTGTTCTTACTTTTTTGAAAGGGGCACAAAGTTTCATACTCTCTAGCATGCTAGGATGCTGTATTTTATTCCAGCAGTTGATTACAGCTTGCTAAGAGTTTAATAAAAAGCACTTAGCCATCTAATACCATATTTTTTTTTTTATGTTTTATTGCACAATAACTTTGTTTTCCCCAATACAATCTGGGTGACAATTTCCTTAGTTTTCTTTCATCTATAACTTCAACTATCTGTATTTCTATTGCTATGGGGCCTCTCTCCACCAATCTTGATCATAATTTTCAATACCTTAGAAGATGGAGTGTGTATTTCTATTCCTGAAAAAATTCATCACCCTTTAGCTAGCCTGGTGATGGGTATCCCTGAGCTTAGAAGGGATGATCCTAGGGTAAGGATGGGCTTTCTCCCTAACCTCAACTAATGCAGTCAAGAAACTGCAAATGCAAGAGCAGGATTATTTTCAAGATGTGTCTTTGAATGAGTCAAGAAAGAAGGTGCTGTGAATGGTTGGGTGGATCAGTCATGCTGATCTTAGCCCAGAAAAGTCTATCCTAATAATGAAGATTTTACTTCTGGAGTGAGGGATTTCAGTTAGAACCAAGCTCCTGAGAGGAAATCCAGTCCTGGAGGGAAGAGAGTCTCTCCCTTTTCCCCTCTGCTTCCTACCTACCCCACAAGTTGCCATTAACCATATAATCAATGATGACAGATAAAACATGTCCAACTTAGAGCAGAGAGAGACACACCAAAGATGAATGTAGACAGGCATAGACACAGATTGGCTCTGATAATCACCCAAGGGAGTAAGCAGGTTCTAAAGGCATGATCCTTTGAATCAGAATAGCATGCTGGCTGTGGAATCAAGAAGGGACTTCCAGTAACCAGCAATTGTGAGCTTACTGTTGACCATATATGTTTTCTAACTTCAAAGTACATTAAGTTTAAGATCTTTTTTTCTTTTGGACTAGGTACTTGTGGGTGAATGTGCCCCAGGCTTTGGGGGGAATGTTTTTATATAAATTGTTCTAACTATACCACTTTGGTAAATACCTTGTTATTTTTTTTCCCTAAAAGCTAATTGAAGCTAATGGCTTTTAATAAATGAGAACATCCATGAAGACTTAAAAATAGAAGTATAGGAAAAATTTCACCCTCCTCAGTGTTACCTTTAGCTCTCTGAGGAGACAACTAGTCTTATGTTCTTTGAGGACCAATGCATGTGCATGTGTTGGGGAGTAGCCTAGGAATAGGTACTACCCTAAAATGATGCACATGGTTAGTTGCCAGGCCCATGTCCCTCTCAATTAGAACTATGATGTCAAACTCAAATAAAACAGATCCCTTTGGGCACCTATTGACTTACAAAACAGGTTATTAGCATTATCTGTGTTGTATTGTATTTTTATTTTGTTGAACATTTCCTAATTATATCTTAATCTGTCTGGTTTTGCAGACCTCATTTAGATACCTTTAGCTAGGCCATTAAACTTAGATACCTCTTATCTAGACCATTGATCTCTCCACTCCTCCGTATTTTCTCAGACCATTATCCCTGTGCTGACTTTACATTCCTTTCTCTTTAATCTCAACTCAGTAGTTTGCCACTTCAACTCAAACTCACTCTCAAATCTCTTACCCCTTTGTCCCATGACCACTCGTTCCTTGCCAAACTTCAACTATTCCCATCATGTATTTCTTCCATTTTTCCTTATGGGTTACTCAATAGAGTTGAAGGAATTTTCACAAACGTGTTGAATGGGTACATTATGACTTCATGTTATCCAATTTCCACTGTACCCTCAATGTAGCAAGGCAGTCATTTTATTCTCGCCAAATTGATTCTGTATATCACTCTTCACAGAAGCTGTACCAAACCTTTTCTTCCCTCCTCAAGCCTTCTATCCTGAGAACCTTCTCTCTTACTTAAATCGAGGCTATTTGACATAAGCTTCCTATGTTCCTCTCAAAACTCCTTGACAATATTTTCAACTGTTTCTTCTTTTCCTTCAGTGTCTGAAGTCCCTTGTCTTTGCTAAGGCCAACCCATCTACCCATGCATTTAATTCCTTCCCCTTCTGTCTTCTGCAGCAGATTGTAGCCCCAGTGATTTTCCCTCTGGCTAAACTCTTTAATATCCCACTATCTACTGGTTTCTTCCCTACTGCCTTCAAACATGCCTAAGTCTCCCCATATTTAAAAAACTTTTACCAGATCCTATCTTCCACTCAAGCTATCACCCTCTGTCTCTCCTCCCTTTCTCAGGCAAACTCCTTCAAAAAGGAGTTTTCATACTATCTGCCTCAATTTTGTTTCCTCTCATTCACTGCTCTGCCCATCGTAATCTGGTTTCTAACCTCACCATTCATCTGAAATTACTTCCTCTAAGGTTAAACATGATCTCTTAGTTGACAAATTGGTAGTCTTTGATGGCTCTTCATCATTTTGGTTGCTAATTACCCTTTTCTCCTCTGTGCTTTCTTCTGTCCAAGTATTTGTAACATTCCTTTCTCTTGACTGTCCTCCTAACTCTCCGACTACTCCTTCTCCATCTAGTTGCAGAACTAAAAGGTCATGAATGAAAGTACTTGAATTATGATAATTCAGGCATAAAATAGGGGACAGGGACTGGACATGTGATTTTAGGAACTCCCAGGTAGGAAACTTCCTTCTCTGCAGTCTATATTCTTGAAGGGTTGACTAGAGAGGTTAAATAACTTGCCCAGGATCTCAAAGCCTGAAAGGTGAAACTTCAACTCAGGTCTTCATGGCTCCAGGATCAGTTCCTTATCTATTATACCCAACACTGTCTCTTAGGCAAAAAAAAAAACCCACAATATCCAAATTTCTTTCTACTTACTTTTTCTTATGTGGATAAGAGAATATCTACAATGCCAATGTCTGCCTTTTTTCACTAGCCACCACATATGCACACATACTTGGTAAACACTAGTGATAGAATATTACATCTGGGATCAAGTGCAAGCTCTTCTGTTGGGAATATGAGCTCTCTATTACTTGGTTCTGTCTTCTAGTTCAATTTGTTTACATATTAGCCTCTTCCCCCTCCCTCCTTATTGCTGTCTTTTAGAATTCTTGATTTCCTTTAAGATTTAACTCATCCCAAGGAGGGCAGAGCCAAGATGGCATGGACATACTAGTCTCTCCCCTTAAACTCAGCCAAATACTTGTGAAAAATAACTCTAAACAACTTCTGGAACTGCAGAATCCACAGAATGACAGAATGAAACAAGTCTCCAGTTCAAGGGAGCCTGGAATGTCTCCAGGAAGTGTGTATCCGCTGGGCTTGGAGTAGTCTAGGGCGGACCACATTGGAATAGATGGAACCTGAACAGACCTGGGTGGGGGGGACTGAATCTCTGGCACCTGTGGTAGTTTCCAGATTTCATGACCTCAAAACACTGAGGACAAATTAGAAGGTCAGTGGAAGAAACTTATTGGACCTGTGTGAGAGAGCAGAGTGGTTCAGCCCCAGCCCGAGGGCAGCAGAGGAGGTGGAAGAGCCTGCATCAGCCACAGCACTAGCAGGGGCAGCAAAAAAGAATCAGAGTATAGAATCTTACTTTGGTGACAAGGAAGACAAAAATATGCAAGCAGAAGAAGACAACAAAGTCAAAGCTTCTACATTGAAAGCCTCCAAGAAAAAATAGGAAATGTTCTCAGGTCATGGAAGACCTCAGAAAGGATTTTGAAAATCAAGTAAGAGAAGTAGAGCAAAAATTGGGGAGAGAAATGAGAGTGATGAAAGAAAACTGTGAAAAATGAGTCAACCGCTTGCTGAAGAGGGTGCAAAAATGCTGAAGAAAAGAATACCTTAAAAAATAGAAGAATGCCCTAAAAACCAGAATTGGCCAAATGGAGGATATCCAAAAACTCATTGAAGAAAATAATTCCTTAAAGATTAGAATGGAGCAGATGGAAGCTAATGACTTTATGAAAAATCAAGAAATTATAAAACAAAACCAAAGGAATGAAAAAATAGCAGACAATGTGAAATATCTCATTGGAAAAACAACTGAACTAGAATACAGATCCAGGAGTGATAATTTTAAAATTATGTGACTACCTGAAAGCCATGATAAAAAAAGAGCCTACATGTCATCTTTCAAGAAATTATGAAGGAAAACTGTCCTGATATTCTAGAACCAGAAGGTAAAATAAATATTGAAAGAATTCACTGATCACCTCCTGAGAGAGATCCCCAAAAGAAAACTCTTAGGAATATTGTAGCCAAATTTCAGAGCTCCCAGGTCAAGTAGAAAATATTGTAAGCAGTCAGAAAGAAACAATTTGAGTACTGTTGAAACGCAATGAGGATAACACAAGAGCTAGCATCTTTTACATTAGGGGATTGGAAGGCTTGGAATATGATATTCCAGAGGTCAAAGGAGCTAGGATTAAAACCAAGAATCACCTAAACAGCAAAACTGAATATAATACTTCAGAGGAAAAATAACCGTTCAATGAAGTGGAGGACTTTCAAGTATTTTTGATGAAAAAACCAGAGCTGAATAGAAAATTTGACTTTCAAACACAAGAATCAAGAGAAGCTTAAAAATGTAAACAGGAAAGAGAAATCATAAGGGACTCACTAAAGTTGAACTGTTTACATTCCTACATGGAAAGATAATATTTGTAACTCTTGAGACTTTTCTCAGTTTTAGGATATTTGGAGGGATTATGTACATATAGACACATGAGTTGAATATGAAGGGATGATATCTAAAAAAACAAAATTAAAGGGTGAGAGAGTAATATATGGGGGAAAGGAGAAAGGGAGAAATAGAATGGGGGTAAATTATCTCTCATATAAAAGAGGCAAGAAAAAGCTTTTTCAATGGAGAGGAAGAGGGGGAGGTGAGAGGGAGAGTGAACCTTACTCTCATTGGATTTGGCTTAAGGAGGGAATAACATGTACACTCAATTTGGTATGAAAATCTATCTTACATTACAGGAAAGCAAAGGGGGAAGGGGATAAGCAAGGGGTGGGGGGAATGATAGAAGGGAGGAGGGGTAATTAGAAGTAAACACTTTTGAGGAGGGACAGGATCAAAAGAAAGAATAGAATAAATGGGGGAACAGGATAGGATGGAGGGAAATACAGTTAGTCTTTCACAACACGACTGTTATGGAAGTGTTTTACATGACTACACATGTATAACCTATATCAAATTGCTTGTCTTTTCAATGATAGTAGGTGGGGAAGGAGGAAGGGAGAGAAATTGAAACTCAAAGTTTTAAAGATGAATGTTAAAAATTGTTTTTACATGTAACTGGGAAATAAGACATACAGGCAATGGGGTATAAAAATCCATCCTGTCCTACAAGAAAACAGAGGGGAAGGGGATTTGAGAAAGGAAAATCATGATAGAAGGGAGGGCAGATTGGGGGAAGGGATAATCAGAATGCACGATGTCTTGGGGTGGGTGGAGGGGAGAGATGGGGAGAAAATTTGGAACTCAAAATCTTGTGAAAATGAACGTTGGAAACTAAAAATAAATTAATTAAAATTAGAAAAAAAGAAAAAAAGATTTTACGGAGGAGTCAGGGGAATGACAGCTCAGGACAGCAAGGACATGAAGAATTAGACAAGAATTAGACCTCCAGCTTGTGACAATAGAACAGAAGTAAGAATGACGTAGGGAAGCTATATTCAGCTGAATCAAGGATTTAATCTGGATGTACATCCTTTCCTTCCCCTGAATGTCTTTCTCTTGCTATGACTAAGTAAACTTCCTTTTGTCAAATGTTAAAAAAACCAAAACAAAAAGCCCCCACAAAGATTTAACTCATACCAGATTTTTCTGGAAGATTTTCGCAGTCCCTGCAGCTACTCATTCCTTTCTTTTAAAGATTACTTTCCAGCAGCTGTGACTTGCCCGTGGTCACTTAGGTCTTCCTTGTTCAAAGTTCAACATTCTATTCACTGTGCCACTGCTTGAACAATCTTTTATTTTAGAAAGAAAAGAACTCATCCAGGAAGGTATTTTGGCTTCTGGTCCTGCCCTCTTTGGAAATTTCTCTTCCATTTCCCCTATATTTTACTTGGAGGAATACTAAGAAAAATCTATAAAAGCAGACTGAATGGCTCACAGGTTTTAATTCAAATAGAAGCAAGGCAACAATGCTTCTAAACAGTTGTGGTTATTTATTCCTGACCTCAAAGAAAACGAATTAGGTTTTTCTCTAATTTTCTGGCTCATTACAACCCCACCTCGAGCTATTCCAAGAAAATTTCCTTAAACAAAAACTTAGTTTGGATATAACTGGGGTTCCCCCTAACAGGTATTAATAGAATTCCTTCTAGAAAGTTTAAAAAAGCAGTTACCAAGTAAGATGTGTGTGTATGCATAAATACATTCAGATATACATACATATACACACATATACATACACAGAGATCTTATGAGAAGCGTTACTTTGTCCAAAATAGTCTGTTACAAAAGAAACAATACTTATAGGATCAGAGGTCTAAAAGGTACTCTTTAGAGACCATTTACTCCCCATGTACAGATGAGGAAACTGAGGTTCCAGGACTTAAATGATTTGCCCAAGGTCTCACAGGTAGTGTCAGAGGCATGATTTGAACCCAGGTCCTCTGATAGGAAGAGCCAGTGCTCCTTCCGCTATAGTATTACACTCGTCTGCTTCAGGAGACCTGTGTTTGAGGATCAGTTTGCCTTTCATTAGTGGTATGATCATGGGCACATCATTGGGTTCATGCCATAGGACAATAGTTATAGAGTTGTAAGAGACCTTAGAGGTCATCTATTCCAACCCCTTCATTTTCTGGAGGAAGAAAATGAGGCATAGAGCAATTAAGTGACTTGCCCAAGTACATGCAGCTATTAAGTGTCAGAGACAAGTTTCAAATCTAGGTCATTTGGTTCTAAACACAGCATTCTTTACCTTCCGAAGCCGCCTGACTTCTTGTCAGTCTCTATCCCTTACCCTACTCTTGTCTTCTGGAGTATTCCCTCTCCTGAGCCAAAACAGACCAAGTGCCTATATACTATCTTAACTGCAACAACTAGACTCCCCCAGCACAAAGTTTGTGAATGAAAATTCCACAAATGACTATTTTCTCCCTTTTTTGTTTTGTTTTTAGTTGCATGCCCAGTTCGTTGATTTGTTATTTCTCCTTTTTGTTGATGTACGTATTTAGAGATATACATTTTCCTCTAAGTACTGTTTTCACTTCATCTCACACATTTTAGTATATTATCTTTAATTCTATAATTCTGTAATTCTCTTTAACGCAATTATCAATTATTCCTTTGATTTGTTCTTTGACCCACTCATTCTTTAGGAATATCAATTAATTTTTAAGCTATACTTCCATAACCTTTTGTTGAATGTAATTTTTATTGTATTATGATCTGAAAAGGGTAAATTTAATATTTTTGATTTTCCACATTTGTTTGGAGATTTTTATGCCCTGATACATAGTCAATTTTTGTGAAGCGGCCATATACAGCTAAAAAAATTTATATAGCTTTCTATTTCCACTCAGTTTTCTTCAGAAGTCTATCATATCTAACTCTCCTAATATTAGATTCTTCTCTTTAAATTCTTTCTTATTTATTTTATAGATAGATTATCTATCTCTGAAAGAAGGTTGAGGGTCTGCATTGGTATAGTTTTACTCTTTATTTCCTCCCATAGTTCACTTAACTTTTCCTTTAAGAATTTGGATACTATGTCAGTTGGTGCACATATGTTTAGTATTGATATTACTTCGGTGCTTTTTTGCAAGATGTAGTTTCCCTGCTTACTCCTTTTAAATGGTTTTATTTTTGTTCTTACTTTCTTTGAGATCATGATTCCAACCCTTGCCTTTTTTACATCAGCTGAAGCATAATAGATTCTGTTCCAGTCTCTTATTTTAACTCTGCATGTGTCTCTCTGTTTAAATGTGTTTCTTGTAAACAACATATTTTTGAATTCTAATTTTCTAATTAATTAATTATAATTTGTAATCCATTTTTCTGTCTGCTTCTGTTTTGTGGGTGAGTTCATTCCATTCATGTTCACAGTTATGATTGCTAACTATGCATTCCATCCATCTTATTTTCTTCTGTTTATTCTTCTCTTTTTATTGTCCCTCCTCTAAAGTCTGTTTTGCTTCTGACCACTCTTCTTTTATCTGCCCCTTCTTTTATCACCCCCTTTTTCTATTCCCTTCCCCTCCTACTTCCCTGTTGGGTAAGATAAATTTCTATACCCGGTTGAATGTATGTGTTCGTATATATACACACACACATGCATGCATACATACATGCATGCACACATATATGTATGCATAAATATATATATTTCCCTTATTTTTCCTCTCCCTTCCCCTTTCTACCAGGGCATCCCACTTTCTTATGCATCTATTTTTTTGCATCCTCCCAACCTAATCAATTCACTTCCATGCCCTCTCTCTATGTAGAATCTTCTAACTGTCCTAATAATGATAAAGTTCTTAAAGGGGCAGCTTGGTGATGCAGTGGATAGAGCACCAATGCAGGAGTCAGGAGGACCTGAGTTCAAATCTCACCTCAGACATGTGACACTCACTAGCTGTGCGACCTCGGGAAAATCACTTAACCCCAACTGCCTAATGTTGAGTCATCTCCAGTCATCCTGATGAATACCTGGTCACTGGATTTAGATGGCTCTGGAGGAGAAGTGAGGCTGGTGACCTGCACAGCCCTCCCTCACTCAAAACAAAGTGAAGTGCAAGTCATGTCATTATTTCTCTGATGGTATGATCTTCTTTGGCACCAAGGATGAACACACACACACACACACACACACACACACACACACAAGTTCTTAAAAGTTATATTAATCATCTTCCCACATAGGAATATAAACAGTTTAACCTTATTGACTCCCTTATTACTTCTCTTTCAATGTGTACCATTTATGCTTCTCTTGAGTCTTGTGTTTGAATGTCAAATTTTCAATTCAGCTCTGGTCTTTTCACCAGGAATGTATAGAAGTCTTTTATTTCATTAAATAGCTATTTTTTTCCTCTGAAGAATTATACTCAGTTTTGTTGGGTGGGTTACTCTTCATTGTAATTCCAGCTCTTTTTCTTTCTGGAATATCATATTCCAAGTCATCTGTTCCTATAAAATGATATCTGATAAATCTTGTGTGTTTTTAATTGTATCTCAATAATATTAAAATGGTTTCTTTCTGACTTTTTGAAGTATTTTCTCTTTGACATTGGAGCTCTGGAATATGGCTATGATATTCTAGGAAGTTTTCATTTTCTGATCTCTATTAGGTGGTGATTAGTAGATTCTTTCAATTTCTATTTTATACTCTGCTTCTAGGATATTGGGGCAGTTTTCCTTGATAATCTCTTGAATTATGATGGCGGGTTCTTTCTTTGATCATGACTTCCAGGTAGTCTAATAATTCTTAGATTATTTCTCCTTGATCCATTTTCCAGGTCAGTTGTTTTTCCAATGAGACATTTCATATTTTCTTCTTTTTTTCATTCTTTAAACTACTGTAACTTGATGTTTCATGGAGTCATTAGCTTTGACTTGTTCAATACCAACTTTAAGGGATGAATTTCTGCAGGGAGCCTTTTCCAATGGCCTTTTTCATTTAACCAATCTATTTTTTAAGTTACTATTTTCTTTAGTTTTTTTTTGTACCTCTTTTTAACCAAGCTGTTCCCTTTTTATAATTTTCTTCCTTTGCTATCATTTCTTTATTTGATTTTTCCTCTATCATTCTCATTTGATTTTGAAACTCATTTTTCAGTCCTTCTAGAAATTCTTGCTGGATTTATGTCCAATTCACATTTTTTTTCCTTTGAGGCTTTGCTTGTAGCTATTTTGACTTCTCTGCCTTCTGAGTTTGTGTCTGGAGCTTCCCTGTTACCATAGTAGCTTTATATGGTTTGTTTGTTGTTTGCTCCTTTTCTCACCCCATTTCTTGATTTTGAACTCTATGTCAAAGTTGGTCTACTTCTCAGCATGGGGAGAGAGGGTTACTGTCCCAGGCTTCAAGCTTTTTCATGCTGCTGTTTTCAGATCTAGTTCTGATAGTTTGGAAGTTTTCAGTACTTCCAAGGTGGTGTGATGTGAGGAGATGTGTGGTCACTGTTCTCCTGGTCTTCATTCTGATCCTTACCCAGTTAGGACCCTGATCGTTTGTCATTGCAATCAATCTGCTTCTGAGTGTCCCTGCTTCCTTAGGATCATAATTGGTACTGTTCTTCAGGTTCCAGATCTCTTGTGACCAAAATGATACAGCAGTATCAGGGTCCATGCTCCCTCTTGACAGAAAGTGTTCCTTTCTACCCTTGAATTGTGACTCAGAAGTAGCACATAGGCAGTGGAGTTACCAAACAGCATCCAGTCCTGTATCCAATGCTAGCATAGAGATTCCTTGTAATCTCTTTCTGAGCAGTTGTCAGGTTCCCTTACCACCTCTGACTTGAGAGCTCCCAAAGTTGCTGCTGCTTCTGTCATCACTACTTAGTCCCACCTCTGGTGTTTCCTCCACAGGGGCTCAGCCTTCATCCCTGTGTCACAGAGCTCCCTTTCTGACCTCCTAATTTGTCCTGGGCTAGAAGACTGTCTCACCTTGACCTTTTGTTAGAATTCAGTTTGAGATATTATTTTAAAGTTGTTTAGAGGGGAATATTGAAAGAGCTTGGCTGAGTGATTCCTCTCTTTCACCTTTTTGGCTCTGCCCCTGGAAGTTGAGGTGGCTTGTTTATCAACTCTTGTCCATGGTAGCCTATTAAAGTAGGCCATGCTATGTACATATTATTCATTAAATATCATTGTCAACTCTTGTCCACAGTAGTCTTTTAAATGAGGCCATGCTATGTGGATTGGAAGGGCATTTGACTGACTGATCAATATCAATATTTACATAGTATCCCAAGCTATCTCCTTTTCCCACTACTGTCAAGCAGGTCAGACAATTCCTGTGATAAATGTTTGGTTATTTTTATTAAGGAGGAGGGAAAGGTAAATTTTGTTTATTCTGTGTGAAGTAAACATCAATTTCTGCCCTTCTACCTCAAGAAATCTTAATTTGAAGTTCTTATGGCATTTACTTTGGGGTGGGGGAGAAAGATGAAAAAAATTTTGGTATGTATTTCTTTCTTCTTTTGGGAACAGAATGCAAATACTAGATATTTTTTGCTAGTTAAGGAGGAATTTTAGACAGCATATTTCCTCATAAACATGCATTTTTCATGCATTACCAGGCTTCCAGACAGACAAACCTTATTTATATTCACTCTGGAGTTTCATAGGCATCATCTCATCAGTTAGCATCACATTTCATGATTGCATTTTCTTAAAAAAAACACAGCAAGAAGCCTCTTCAGTAAAAACAGAAAGGGATTTGTTACATAACCTAGAGTTGGTGAAGTAATGGTAAGAATTTTGGGTTCAAAGAAATAAGCATCAGGGATCATTTCCAGTGCAAAGCTTTAGCCAATAAAGTCAGCATAGAGAGAATGTGACCTTAGGCCATGGGATGGAGTATTGCCAAGATTTAGAAGTCTCTCTCTCTCCCCACAGATTAACTGTGGGCTTTCCAACTTAGTCAGAGCTGTTAGAGTTCTTGCCCCCTTGGCACATCTTTGGAGAACCTAGATTTTTGCAGGTTTCATGGGTATTCCTACAGGTCACAGTGCTTTGGTCTCATGGATCCTCAAATCCTTCTCAACCCCGAAATAGTATGCAATCCAGGACCTCCTAATTTTTTAATGAACACAATGCATGTGACTTATGAAGTAACACACAGCCTCTCTGGCTACTACTGCCTCCCTTTGGCACTAGGACTGTACCACCCTTTTTCCAATAAAGCAACAAACATTTATCAAACTTTCATTGTATACTTAAATTAGGTAGTAGGGATAAAGAAGAACAATTAATGATATCAATAATATATCATTTATATAATGCCTTCAAGTTTACAGTATGCTTTATATGTGTTAACTTATTTGATCCTTACAATAACTCTTATGTTATCATAATCCTTATTTTACAGATGAGGGAGTAGATACAGAGCAATTAAGTAACTTGCAGAGCAACACACAGTTAGCATTTGTTTGAAACAGAATTTGAACCCGGCTCTTCCAGATTCCAAGTCCTGTGCTCTACCCACTGTAACTGGCTAAAATGAAATAATTCCTGCCATTAAAGAACTTATATTAACAACAGTAACAAATAAAAGCTAGTATTTATACAGTATTAATTATATTGTCATTTTATTATCATATTGAAATTATCATATTATAATTATGTTGTAATATTAGCATTAACATTTGGGAAGCACTTTTACATATGTTGACTCATTAGATCCTATTTGATTCATCAAAGGAGATTTCATATATACATCTTGTATCCCCAGTGCTTAGCACAATGCTTGCTTGGCACATAGGAGGTACTTACCAAATGTTTATTGAATTACTGATGTAAATATGTGTGTGTGTGTATGGGTTTATATGTATATGGATATATGTGTATGTTTTTGTGTTTTTATGTAAGGGAGCTATATATATGTAATATACATACATAAATACATCTAACAATCTCTTCCCTACTCCAGTTTTCTCTCTACTCCTTCATCATCCTCTATATTTCCCACTCCCACAAACAATGGTTCCTGTTTCTGGGCTATCTCAAATCCTAGTTTCCAGGACAAATCAGACCAGTCTTATGTATTTCAGTATATTCATAGTCTCAGTTTCAATATGCTTTCTTTAAACAGGGAACTGAAAGGAGAAAAAAGAGAGAAGGATTAGACTGAAGAAGGAAGAAAATCAGGTTGTTCTAGTATCATTTTCCCCACTCCTGTAAGTGGGAGGTGGGCAGTCAGTTAGTCAGTAAACAGCATTTAAGTGTTTACAGTGTGCCAGGCACTGGATAAAAGTTTGTAAATATGTGGAGTATCATTCTGCATTCAAATGATGGAATTTGAGGAAAGCAAACTGAAGTGAAATTATGTCATTATTTTTTTCTACATTTGGTGAAAAAAATGTCCTCTTCTATTACTATAGCATACTGTGAAGTATATGTATAACCTTTGATCAGAGGCTCTCACATGACACAAAGCATTCTGGTCTACTTGGGGGGCTGCTGACTTCCCTGACTCTCTGTTTTTATTTACACAGTCTAGGACCTTTACTCTTTTCAGTCAGTTAATTTAATGTCATAAGGCTCAAAGAATGGATTTATTTATAGGTAAAAAACAAAAGGTACAACTCATAATAAAACTTGGGGTGGGAGGAAAGTCTAACCACTTGTGAGCAATCTTCTTTCAGAGGCTCATATAACCTCAGTCACTTGCAATCATGCTTTGGGTAGGCATTATGAAATGTGTAACTTTTTGTAAATGGGATGGAAAAAGAAGCATACCAGAATGTATGTATCTAAATGTGTATGCCTTCTTTGAAAATAGACTTCTTGGGAGAACATGACACTTATTCCGATAATGCTACCATGGCTCAAAATATTTTGGGAGCTCCTCTTTTGGAATTGTCAATAGAGTCTATGGCACATTTTTTGGGTGTCAGTCCTCTCAGAGGTGGTATTTGCCCTTTGAAGGTGAAGTTGATATTCAGAAGCAGCCAAGAGCAATTCAGAGCCATGCTTGATGAAAAATGTGAGTGATCAAGCTGGTTAGTGCAGTTTTTGGTTAATAATAAATGTTGACTTTAACACAATGAAGCTATTTTTCTTCTGTAGCTTGTAAATGGGTTCACAAGGTAACTCCCAAGCATTCTGAGCTATGTCAGAATCATTGGAATACATCATTAGCTTCTCAACATAACTATTATTTTTGTTAACTGTTAGTTAATGGTGACTACAAAGCCACGGTATGTTTAAAAATAAAAACAATAGAAAAAAAAACAAGGCGTTTACTTCCTTATTTGTCCATTTCTCTCTAAATAAGGCTTCACCATTATTACATTCAACCATAAAAAGATGGGCAGGTACCATTATAAAAAACATGGTGGTCCAGTTCCACTATGTTCCTTTCAATGGTATATAGTACAGCTGGTCAATCCCCATTACTGATACAAAACTGATTTGAGTCTGTGGGAGGACAAAGATAATTGGGCATTACCACTATATGTCTACACCTATACATGAATATGTTACTTTATGTGTATAGGTTCATAGATATATCATTTATCCATTCCCCACCAATCCCTATGGATGCCCTTGTCAGTGCCTTCCCTCTGTGGATTATCACCAGTTTATTCTGCCTTTATTTCATAGTTGATTACATGTCATCTCCCCCATTAGAGGGCTTGAGACCAGGGACTATCATTTATCTTTCTTTCTATACTTAGGGTTTAACACAATGCTTGGCAATAATAGAGACTTAACTGACCTGTAATAGATTTCTACCTGGTTTCACTAAGTCCACACTCTGCCTCTGCCATCTATTCTGTACATTAATCTTTCTAAATTGCCAACATCTTCACCTTAGTCCCTGGCTAAAAACCTTCAGTAGTTCTTCCTGGTCTACAGAATAAAATCTGAAGCCTTGAATCTGGATTTTAAGACTCTCTATGATTTGGGCCCAGCCCCTCTATCCACCACCATCTCCCACTACTCCACCATAGAAATCTTGTGACTGAATCAATCCATTTGTTGGCTAGGTAGACAGTGGATTGAGTGCAATGTGCATGATTTATTGGGTGTGGCTTCTGCCAGAGAATATCTCATTCCTTAAAATCGAATTAACTCGGGGGATTCATATTCATCTTTGAGACTAAAGTTACTCATTCTAGGATTTGTTTTGCTTTCCCTGTCCTTTTCAGGGAAGCAGAGCATTGTCCAGGTAATAGAGTGTTGGATTTGGAATCAGAGGCCCTGGGTTTGAATCCCCTTTGTTTGCCACTTGCTCCATATGGGGCTTTAGGCAAGTCATTTCCCCTCAGTTTCCTCATCTAGAAAATGAGATTGAACTAGATGACCTTTGGAATCCCTCCCAGCTCTAACACTGTGATCCCATGAACATAATCCCTGCTCCCAGCAATGTCTTGTTTACTATGCTGATCGAACTCTTGGGCTAAACCAGGCAAATCTCCCTCTCTGGTTAGTGAGGAGAATGAGTCAGAATCTAGAGCTTTCAGGTAGTCTCATGACTTCGTGCTCACAGAAAGTTAAAATATATCGGGTGAACCAAGGAAAGCATCCATGAAGTAGGTCACCATGGGAAAGCTTGTGTGCCTCTGCAAGGATCAGTGCTTGTTACATAATCAGGCTTTGCTTGCCCTATGCCTGGTTGCAGCAATGTCAAAGTCATATTTTTGAGTCTTGGTTACCTAAATAGGGCCTCTTATGGAAGAATAATCTTCTTTTGGAGCAAAGGTTCTTTACTTTTTTCTATCCTGGACCCCTTTGGCAGCCTGATGAAGCCTATGGACCCCTTTTCAGATGTTTTTATATACGTATAATAAAATACAGAGGATTATTAAGGAAACCAATACAAGACAAGAATCCCTGATCTAAAGGAAAGCAGTTAGCCTTGTCTTTTTAAAAAATATTGCTATTAAAAATTATTGACATATTTTGCTTTTATGTCAACCTTCATTTCCAAATACATCATTCTCCTCTCCCTTTCCCAGAGCACTAACCTTTGTCACCAAGACTAAGAAAAAGCAATTCAGCAAAATTAACCGACATGTTAGCTGAGTCTGACAGTGTATGAAATCTGCATATCCAAAGCCTCCCACTTCTGTAAAGAAGGGAGGGGGACAGGTATGGTTTTTTTTTTTCATTTCTTCTTACGTAAGTATAATCACATTGTGCTCTGCTATGGTTTGATGTTCTTTTGGCTTATATTATTGTCATTTTGTATAGTATTTTACTGATTCTCCCTCACCTCATAGTTCTCCATTGTGGATATATGTTTTTCCATCCTTCTCTGAATTTTTGGTTCAAAGGAACACCATACATTGTTTCTTATAGAGCAGTAATAAACTGTTGAATGCATGTGCCACAAGTCCTTTAGCCATTCCCCAATCTATGGGCATCAACTTTGTTTCCAGTCTCTTGCCACCCCAAAAGGGAAAGTAATTCTTTTATAGATAAAAATGCCTTTTTTGCATCTTTTTCTGAAATACAACCAGGGGAATGCCAAAAGGCCCAGTTTCTAGGATGTAAGAAAAGGTACAGCCAGATCACAATGAATCCATGGATGTTCAACAAAAAGAAATGTGTGGACATTATAATTACATCCTGTTTAACGATTCAGCATGAACTTTAGAGAACAATTTCAAGACAGTAATACAGAAAGACAAACTGGGTCAGACAGTTTGTAGACTGGGCCAGGCCTGGTTTGAACTTTCTAAAACTTTGTTGGAATTGGAAAGAACCAATGAAAAAACAATGGAATAGGAAAGTCAGCATCACATTGAGTCCAGAAGAGAGCTCAAGACTTGGTCTTCCTGAGCTTGGGCTGAATACTCAAGGTACCGGATTTAGGAAAGAGACTGCCTGTTATATGAAGGAGATATAATGATAAATTAAATTGTTCATTTATAGTGATTAGGGGCACAATCAACCTTTTCCTGAATGAGGCATGGGATGTGGAAAGAATGATAATAATTCACACTCACAAATAACTTCCTTGTAACAGTCCTATGATGTACATAGCGGAAAGAGTAAGAGAAAACTCAGAGGGGATATGAGAACTGCCTTCAGGCTTTTGAAAGACTGTGGTGGGGAGGAGAGATGTCTCTGTGTTCTCTGTGGCTCTAAATGACAGAACCAGGGCCAAAAGATGGAAATGGAAACAAATTTGGACTTGATATCAGGAAATACCTCCAAACTATTAGAGTTTTCCTCAAGTGAAACCTGATACTTTGGGAAACAGTGGGTTTCCCTTCACTGGAGCTCTTCCAAGAGAGAGGTGATCATTTGTTAGATATGCTAGAGTGAGTATTCCTTTCAGGTTTGGGTGAGACTATGCTCATAACTGTTCAGGTCCCTTTCAACTCTCAAATTTGGTGGTCTATGTCTTACCTCATTTTACAGCCAAGCTAAGACTCATAGAAGTTGTGACCTGCCCAGTGTCACACAGTATATGTCAATGCTAGGATTTGAATCTAGGTTCTCCTGACTTTCAGTTGAGTGCTCTTTCCTCTATAGGACCTGCTTCTCAAAAATGCTCGTGGTCAAATTTAGGCAGTGTGTGGTGCTCCTCTCACTCTCCAGGTCCCTCCCTCTGTGAGTAGCTATAAAACATTGACTACATAGGAAGAAGCAAGTAAGTGGATGTCCAAGCAGAACTGAAGAGATCTAGCAGAAAGGGAAGGGGACCAAGGGACTAAGAAAGTGTGTGACACCTTTTGGCCATGGAAAACTTGAACTGAAGAGAGACACTGGAAAGACAGAAGAAACAAGATGCTGAGCAGAGCAAAGAAACCATTTGTAATAACGCTACCCTTTGCTTCTAGATGTTTTTGATTGACCATATATAAAGAATAAGGCAGTCACAGGGAATGGGACAGAGCCAAGGTGGTGGAGTACAGACTGAACTCTCCCAATGCTCCCCTCCAAACAACTTTAAAATAATACCTCAAGTCAAATTTTGGAATGTCAAAGCCAACAAAAGGTCAGAAGAAGACATTTTTTCAGTCTAAGACAACTTAGGCAGTCTACAGAAGAGGCCTGTAAAACTGGGGTGATTTCAGGCCTGGAGTAACAACAGAAGAAACTCTGGCCATGACAGCAACAGCAGTAGCAGCAGCAACAGCTTTGGGAGCTCTCAATGCAAGGTGGTAGGGGAGTTGGACAACTGGTCAGAGATTATAGGGGACCCTTTATTGGCACTGAGTGCAACTTTCCCATAAGCATTTCTGGGTCCAAAAAAACCCCAAATAATTCAAATATGGTAGAGTCACAGTCATTACAACACAAGATTTAGCAGCATCTACATTAAAGGATCAGAGGACTTGCAATATAATATTCTGGAGGGCAAAAGAGCTAGGATTACAATCAAGTATAACCTACCCAGCAAAACAGTGTAATCCATCAGGGGAAAATAAATGGAAATTTAATGACATAGAGGACTTTCAAGCATTTCTGATAAAAAGACTAGAGCTGAATAGAAAATTTGACTGTCAAATATAAGAATCAAGAAAAATATAAGAAAGTAAATATGAAAGAGAAATAATAAAGGAATCAATAAGCTTAAAATATTTACATTCCTATATGAAAGGATAATTCATGCAACTCCTAAGAGCTTTATCATTATTAAGGCAGTTAGAAGGACTCTACATAGACCAAGGCCATGGGTGTGAGTTGATTATGTTGGAATGATCTCAAAAAAAAATGTAGGGGTGAGAAAAAGAGTGCACTGGAAGAAGGGGAGGGGAGAGGTAGAATGGGGAAAAATTTTCACATGAAAGAGTCATTCAAGGAAGAGCTCTTGGAGTGGAAGGGGAAAATGGTTAGGTAGTAGGCAGTTTGAACCTTACTCTCATCAGAACTGGTTCAAAGAAGGAAGACTCTCTCTCTTTCTCTCTCTCTCCCCCCTCTGTCTCTCTCTCTATATTTAGATATATCTATCTCTCTATCTATCTATCTATATATAGATATACACACACGCATACACACACACATACACACACACTCAGTTGGGTATAAAAATCTATCTTACTCAATAGAGAAATAGGAATGGAAGGAGATAAGAAATATAGGGGTTGGGGTTGATGAAAGGGAGGGTGGATTAAAGGAGGCAGTGACCAGAAGTAAAACAGACTTTGGAGAAGGGAAAGGATAAAAGGGGAAAGAGAAAAATAAACAAAAAAAAATTAGGACAGAGGGAAATACACAGTAATCATAACTGAAATGTGAATGGAATGAGCCAACCAATAAAACAAAGCATGTAGCTGAATAGATTAGAAACCAGAATCCAACAATATATTGCACACAAGAGATACACTTGAAATAGAAAGGCATACACAAAGTTAAAGGACTGGATCAGGATCTATTCTGCTTCAGCTGAAGTGAAAAAGGAAGGGAGCAATCACGATCTCAAAGAAAAAGCAAGAGTAGACATAATTAAAAAAGATAATCAGGGAAACTATATTTTGCTAAAAGGTACAATAGGCAATGAAGTAATATAAAAAATTTTGTAGCAAGTTTCTCTGTTAAAGGTTTTATTTCTCTTTTGTTTTTTTTCTTTTCTTAATAAAAAAATTTTATTTATTTAGCTTTTTACATTCATTTTCACAAAGTTTTCCAAATTTTCTCCCTTTTTATCCCCTCCGCCCACCCCAATACACCGAGCAATCTAATTTTCCCTATCACCCATCTGCCCTCTCTTCTATCATCCCTCCCTTCTCTTGTCCCCATCTTCTCTTTTGTCCTATAGGACCAGATGACTTTCTATTCCCCATTACCTGTATTTCTTATTTCCTAGTAGCAAGAACAATACTAAACAGTTGTTCCTAAAACTTTGAGTTCCAAATTCTCCCCCTGCCTCCCTCCCCACCCATTCCCTTTAGGATGGCAGGCAATTCAATATAGGCCCTATCTGTGTAGTTTTGCCAATGACTTCGGTAATAGTCGTGTTGTATAAGACTAACTGTATGTCCCTCCATCCTATCCTGCCCCCCATTGTTTCTATTCTGTCTTTTGATCCTGTCCCTCCCCAAGAGTGTTGACTTCAAATTGCTCTCTCCTCCCATTACCTTCCCTACCATCACCCACCCCCCCTTGTTTATCTCCTTCTCCCCCACTTTCCTATACTATAAGATAGGTTTTCATACCAAAATGAGTATGCATTTTATTTCTTCCTTTAGTCGAATGTGATGAGGGTAAACTTCTTGTTTTTTTCTCAGCTCTCCTCTTTTTCCCTCCATTAAAAAGTCTCCTGCTTGCCTCTTGAATGAGAGATAATTTACCCCATTCCATTTCACCCTCTTTCCTCCCACTACATTTCTCTCTCACCATTTACCTTAATTTCTTTTAAGATATGGTCCCATCCTATTCAATTCACTCTATGCTCTCTGTCTCTGTATGTGTGTGCATGTGTGTATGTGTGTGTGTGTGCATGTGTGTACATGTGTGTGTATGTGTGTGTGTGGTCCCACCAACTACCCAGATACTGAAAAGTTTTAAGAGTTACAAATATTGTCTTTCCATGTAGGAATGTAAACAGTTCACTTTTGGTAAGTCCCTTATGACTTCTCTTTGCTGTTTACCTTTTCATGCTTCTTCTCATTCTTGTGTTTGAAAGTCAAATTTTCTTTTCAGCTCTGGTCTTTTCATCAAGAATGCTTGAAAATCCTCTGTTTCATTGAAAGACCATATTTTCCCCTGAAGTATTATACTCAGTTTTGCTGGGTAGGTGATTCTTGGTTTGAGTCCTAGTTCCTTTGACTTCTGGAATATCCTATTCCACACTCTTTGATCCCTTAATGTAGAAGCTGCTAGATCTTGAGTTATCCTGATTGTATTTCCACAATACTGGAATTGTTTCTTTCTAGCTGCTTGCAATATTTTCTCCTTGAGCTGGGAAATCTGGAATTTGGCCACAATGTTCCTAGGAGTTTCTCTTTTTGGATCTCTTTCAGGCGGTGATTGATGATTCTTTCAATACTTATTTTGCCCTCTGGTTGTAGAATATCAGGGCAGTTTTCCTTGATAATTTCATGGAAGATGATGTCTAGGCTCTTTTTTTGATCATGACTTTCAGGTAGTCCCATAATTTTTAAATTGTCTCTCCTGGATCAATTTTCCAGGTCAGTTGTTTTTCCCATGAGAAAGTTCACATTCTCTTCCATTTTTTCATTCTTTTGGTTTTGTTTTGTGATTTCTTGATTTCTCAGAAAGTCATTAGCCTCCATCTGTTCCATTCTAATTTTGAGAGAACTATTCAATTCAGTAAGCTTTTGAACCTCTTTTTCCATTTGGCTAATTCTGCTTTTGAAAGCATTCTTCTCATCATTGGCTTTTTGAACCTCTTTTGCCAATTGAGTTAGCCTATTTTTCAAGGTGTTATTTTCTTCAGCATTTTTTTGGGTCTCCTTTAGCAAGGTATTGACCCGTTTTTCATGCTTTTCTTGCATCTCTCTCATTTCTCTTCCCAGTTTTTCCTCCACCTGTCTAACTTGATTTTCAAAATCCTTTTTGAGCTCTTCCAAGGCCTGAGCCCACCAGACATCCACCTCGGATGTCTGGGATACAGAGGCCCCGACCTCCACATCTTTCTCTGATGGTAAGTATAGTTCCTCATCATCAGAATTGAACAGCGGGAACATCTGTGCTCTCTCAAAGTAGCTCTCTATAGTCTTATTTTTCTTCCCTTTTCTGGGCATTTTCCCAGCCAGTTACTTGACTTCTGAGATTCCTGTCCACCTCTCGCCTAAATCCGCCCAGCTGGTGCTTGGAGTCTGAGATTCAAATGAGCTTTCCGCAGCAGGCGGGGCTGCTATTCAATGTGAGCTTAAGTTCTGGTGCTGGGGTTGGGGCAGGGCCGCCTCCCAGGCTCAGTTCCCTCAGGGGCTTTATGCAGAGACCTTCAGTAATGGGGCAGGTGGGGGCAGGGCCACCTCCCAGGCTCAGTTCCCTCAGGGGCTTTATGCAGAGACCTTTGGTAATGGCCCTGAACTTCTGCTTGCTGCTCCGGGAGTCCTCTGCTTCTGCTGCTGCCTCCCGAGGGGGCCCGAGTCATGGAGACACCCTGCTGCCCTCTTGGCCAGCCCAGACGTCTCTCTCACTGACCTGTAGCATCTGTGGGTGGAGGGAAATTCCTGGCCGCCAGAGGTTCCGTCCCTGAAGCCTGCTTGGATCAGCTCCTCTCGGGCCATGTGATCAGGGCAGCACAGGGGTGGGCTCCACTTTCCAGGGCGTGACGGACCCTGGGGACGGCTCTGAAGGGCTCCCTGGAACGGAAATCTCTTCCACTGTGTTTCTGTGCACCTTGCAGTGATCCAGAATTCGTGGGGAGTTCTTCTTGCAGGAAATATATGGGCTGTAGGTTCGGAGCTAGCATACGTGAGTCTTTCTACTCTGCCATCTTGGCTCCACCCCCCTAAAGGTTTTATTTCTCAAAAAACATGAGGAAATGAGTCAAATTTCTAAAAAATAAGAGTCATTTCCCATTTGATAAATGGTCAAAGTATGTGAACAGGCAGTTTTTCAGAAGAAACTATCAGAAAAAATGCTCTAAATCACTATTGATTAGAGAAAGGCAAATTAAAACAACTCTGAGGTACCATCTAGTACCTGTCAGAAATAACAAATGCTGGAGGGGTGATGGAAAATAGGGACATTTATGCATTTTTATTGGAGTTGTGGATTGCTCAGACCATTCTAGAGAACAATATGGAACTATGCCAAAGGGCTATAAAACTGTGTATTTCCTTTGATCTAGAAATACCACTACTATATCTGTACCCCAAAAAGACCAAAGAAAAGGAAATATGTACAATAATTCTTATAGCAGCTCTTTTTGTGATGGGCAAGAATTGGAAGTTGAGGGGATACTCATCAATTGAGGAAAGACTGAACACGTAGTATATGACTGTGATGAAGTACTGTAAAGCTATAAGAAATGATGGGGGGGTAGTTTCAAGGAAAAAAAAACATGGCCAAACTTATATGAACTGATGCAAAGTAAAATGAGCAGAACCAGGAGATCATTGTGCACAGTAACAGCAATGTTGAAATGTTGATCAACTGTGAAAGACTTGGCTTCTCTGATCAATACAGTTATTCAAGACAATTCCAAAGGATTCATGATGAGAAAATGTTATTTACCTCCAGAGGGAGAACTGATGAAATTTGAGTGCAAATTGAAATATAATTTTTCACTTTTTTTTCAACATGGAAATATATTTCACATGATTTTACATGTATGATTGATATCATGTTGTTTGCCTTATCAATGGGTAATGGAGGGGTTGGAGAAAGGGAATCTGAAACTTAAAATTTAAAAGGAAAAGAATGTTAAAAAGGAATAATTAAAAAGGAATAATGCTGTGTGTGGTTAAGTAAATTCTGTCCATTCTTGTGAGGAAGAAACTCCATTATATCAGTTATGTAGTAGGGCTGAGTGAAATAAAGCAAGATCTGGGAAAAGGCAGGGTTATGCAAGTAGGACACAAGGTCGGAGCTGTTTCTTATTGAGTAAAGCCATATCAACTACAGCTTCTAGATGGGCAGTTTGCATATTCATGGAGAGAGAGGCAGAATAGGTACGATGAAATTGTCTACCCTATGAGAAACATAGGGAAGTTGACACTTTCTAGATTTTCCACCCAACACAGTGAAGTTTCATAACTTCCAGGGTGATCCTTGGACTTGCCTAGCTTCTGACCCTATCTGTTGGATATGAACAGAGTAGTATCTAGTAGAATCATGTGGTCGTTAAATGTTCAAGAAAAATTGGCCTATGTTGAAGGCTCAAGGAAATGGTTGGGGAAAGATCAGATTGGGGAGCTGAGGGGCTGCAATAATAACTACAACTGTAGTGAGCAAGTGAAGGGGAGCAGCCTGACTATCTTCCTTCACCCCACATTGAATAATTCAGGGTCTGATTTTTCATTTTACGGATTTTCAAGATCTTTTGTTTTCCCATTTTTCCCTCTTCCTTCTGTTATTTGTAGCATTTCTGTACTTATTAGAGCTCTGGTAAGCATGAATATGCAGTGGGAAGAACATAAAATAATGTAATTTTGTTCCTAGTTAGTAGATCTGGTGGGTAAGAAAGTTGAGCTTATGCAATGCATAACAAAAATTAGTGAGTTTTGGTGTTGCATGCTAATTCTACCACCTACTACTACTGAGATATGGCTGTATTTGTTAGATATTTGTAGATATTTGTAGAAAAATATAATTTACTCTACTAGTATCCTTCTCTCTAGATTGTCATACATAATCAGAATATAAGGAAGGGTTCTCATGCCCTAGGAGTACTTTTGTGTTACAATACCTCAAAAAGCTAATTTCATCAATGAGCTCTCTCCAGTAATACATGTCAAAGCTTCTTTATGAAGTGATGAATGGTCAGTGGGAGTTGCCATGCTGGAAAATTCCTTACCTTGTGGAAACTGGAGGTAAACTTCTCCAAACTAAGCTAGCCTGGTCTTTGGAGGACAGGCCTAGAATTTATCACTTGATCCATTCATGAAGACTTACTAGTCTGGTCAAAGCTCTTGGAGTGGCTCTTCCACTGGTATGGCCCTCAAGAACTCAGGGGAGGGGGAGGAGCCAAGATGGCAGAGTAGAAAGACACACATACACTAGCTCTGAACCCACAGCCTATAAAATACCTGTAAAGAAGAACTCCCAACAAATTCTGGAGCAGCAGAAGCCACAGAACAACAGAGTGGAGGAGATTTCTGTTCCTGAGAGACCAGAAAAACCGACACCAAAGGTCCGTCACACACCAGGCCCAGAGCAGAGCCCAACTGTGCCCTGGCCACGTGGCCCTGAGAGGAGCAGATCCAAGCAGGCTTCAGGGACAGAATCTCCAGCAGCTGCACAATTCCATCCACCCACAGGCACAAAGGTCAGTGAGAGAGCCTGTTTGGCTGGCCGAAAGGGGAGCGGGGTGTCTCCATAACTCAGGCCCCCTCAGGAGGCAGAAGCAGAGGCAGCAGAGGACAGGGCCTCCCAAAGCAGGCAGGAGCTTGCATCCATTGTTGAAGTTCTCCACATAAACCCCCTGAGGGAACTGAGCCCTGTGTGGCAGCCCTGCCCCTACCTGAGCACCTGAAATTAATCTCACACTGAATAGCAGCCCCAGCCCCACTGAAAGCCCTGAGGCTGGGAAGGAGCATTTGAATCTCAGACCCCAAGCACTAGCTGGGCTGATCTGGAGGCGAGGTGGGTGTGGAAAGGAATCTCAGAAGTCAAGTAACTGGCTGGGAAAATGCCCAGAAAAGGGAAAAAATTTCCTCCCTTCCTTTCAGATGAGGAAGAACAATGCTTACCATCAGGGAAAGATATAGAAGTCAAGGCTTCTGTATCCCAAACATCCAAAATAGATATTCAATGGGCTGAGGCCATGGAAGAGCTCAAAAAGGATTTTGAAAATCAAGTTAGAGAGGTAGAGGAAAAACTGGGAAGAGAAATGAGAGAGATGCAAGAAAAGTATGAAAAATGGGTCAACACCTTGCTAAAGAAGACCCCCAAAATGCTGAAGAAAATTATACCTTGAAAAATAGGCTAACTCAATTGGCAAAAGAGGTTCAAAAAGCCAATGAGGAGAAAAATGCTTTAAAAAGCAGAATTAGCCACATGGAAAAGGAGGTTCAAAAGCTCACTGAAAAAAATAGTTCTTTCAAAATTAGAATGGAACAGATGGAGGCTAATGAATTTATGAGAAACCAAGAAATCACAAAACAAAACCAAAAGAATGAAAAAATGGAAGAGAATGTAAAATATCTTATGGGAAAAACAACTGACCTGGAAAATAGATCCAGGAGAGATAATTTAAAAATTATGGGACTACCTGAAAGCTATGATCAAAAAAAGAGCCTAGACATCATCTTTCATGAAATTATCAAGGAAAACTGCCCTGATATTCTACAACCAGAGGGCAAAATAAGTATTCAAGGAATCCGCCCATCACCACCTGAAAGAGATCCAAGGGGAGAAACTCCTAGGAACATTGTGGTCAAATTCCAGAATTCCCAGGTCAAGGAGGAAATCTTGCAAGCAGCTAGAAAGAAACAATTCCAGTATTGTGGAAATACAATCAGGATAACTCAAGATCTAGCAGTTTCTACATTAAAGGATCAAAGGGTGTGGAATATGATATGTGGATCAAAGGAACTAGGACTCAAACCAAGAATCACCTCCCCAACTAAACTGAGTATAATACTTCAGGGGAAAATATGGTCTTTCAATGAAACAGAGGACTTTCAAGCATTCTTGATGAAAAGACCAAAGCTGAAAAGAAAATTTGACTTTCAAACACAAGAATGAGAAGAAGCATGAAAACGTAAACAAGAAAGAGAAGTCATAAGGGACTTACTAAAATTGAACTGTTTACATTCCTACATGGAAAGACAATATTTGTAACTCTTGAAACTTTTCAGTATCTGGGTAGTTGGTGGGATTACACACACACACACACATACACACACACACATGCATGCACACACAGAGACAGAGAACACAGAGTGAATTGAGTAGGATGGGATCATATTGTAAAAAAATGAAGTTAAGTGGTGAGAGAGAAATGTATTGGGAGGAGAGAGGGATAAATGGAATGGGGCAAATTATATATCATAGAAGAGGCAGGCAGGAGACTTTTTATGAAAGCCTATCTTACAATACAGGAAAGTGGGGGAGAAGGGGATAAGCAGGGTGGGGGGGATGATGGAAGGGAGGGCAATGGGAGGAGGGAGCAATTTGAAATCAACACTCTTGGGGAGGGACAGGATCAAAAGAGAGAATAGACACAGTGGGGGGCAGGATAGGATGGAGGGAAACATAGTTAGTCTTATACAACATGACTATTATGGAAGTCATTTGCAAAACTACACAGATATGGCCTATGTTGAATTGCCTGCCTTCCCAAAGGGAAGGTTAGGTGAGCTGCCCAGGGTCACACAGCTACCAAATGTCAGATGTGAATTTAGGTCTTTCTGACTCCAGATCTCGCTATCTGTCCATTTCCTCACTTAGTTGTCCATATGAAGAAGAAAATAGAGTAGGAAGTAAGTAGAGAAGGGCTTATAAATCCTAGAATATCCTTAGATATTGAAGCAAATTTTTTTAAGAGCACAAAGTCTGTTTTAGAACTCTTGCCTTCACTTTCCCTTTTGATGTTTCACCCACTTTCTGTGTCCCTATGCTCTAGACCTCACCAAAACTTAGTGATCCTGAGTTTCATTATCCTATCCATTATTCTTGGAAGACTGGCTACCTAATCACCTAAACCAATCCTTTAAAAAACACCCTGACTTTATCAGAATAGCAAATTCCCATTAGTTCTCAACAATTTATGCCCTTAAGGAGTTGCCTGGCCCAATAAACAGAGTGATTAAGTGACTTGCTGGGTCCCACAGCCAGTAGGTTTTTATCAGGCAGGATGGCAACCTAGGCCTTTCTGACTCCAAGGCTAGCTATCTATTGCAGTCTTGGTGCTTCCCAAATTAATCCAATTTAATGGCTTAATCTTTTACACCTTCCCAGGCAACAAATACATTTTTTAAAGTAGGAACCTTCATGATACATCAGTATCTTAACCCTGAAAAAGTGACTAGAACAGTGGGAATTTTAGACTATAGGACTGAAGTAGATATTTTATGTCATGTGGATCTCAAAGGGTCCTTTAATACTAACCGCACCACACAGATAACTTTCTCTCTTGATTGACACTTAATGTTATATCTTGGTTGTTGCTGTTCAGTTGGTTCATTTGTATCTGACTTTTCATGACCCTATTTGGGATTTTCTTGGCAAAGATACCAGAGTGGTTTGTTATTTCCTTCATTAGCCCATTTTACAGATGAAGAAACTGAGGTAAACAGGGTTAAGTGACTTGCATAGGGTCACACAACTAGTAAGTATTTGAGGTCAGATTTGCACTCAGGAAGATGTCTTCCTGACCGCTGTCCTGACACTCTATCCACTGTACCACCTAGCTGCCCCACTATGTCTTTGCCATACTATTTTATTTGAGCAGGGCAGGGAGTGGGAGTTGGGTTTCTAATAGTTTCCTACCTTGGTTGACTCTGAATGCTACATCATATAACAGAAATAAAACACATTGTTTTAATTTGGGGAGTTGTGGTGGGGGTAGGGTTGAGTTTATCATTTCCTTCAGTTTCATCGCTTTATCTCCTCTCAGGTTCTCCTTCTCTTATATTCCATCCTAACAGTCACTAGTTATTCGTGTCTTCTCCAATGATCTTTGCCTCATCGCTCTCAAAGTCCTGCATCTTTATTTATTTTTTCTATTCTCCACACCAAGATCTCCCACTGCCTGAGGAAAAAAAAAAGCCTTTTGTGCTTCTTGGCAGCATCTCTCACCCCCTAATAAAAGCGCTATTTAGAAGAAATCTTCTCTCTCCTACTCTATGAAAGTGACTGAAAAGAACTTTCTTCTTCCTTTCAAAAACAATCGGCCTCCCTCTAGTGGACAGTGGCAGTCCTGCCTGAAAGCATAATGAAAGAACTCTTTGCTTTGAGAAAAGGACCTACCTTTCCAGTTGCTTAAAGAAAAAAGGTTTTGGCTGATTCCGTACTTAATTGCCAGAAGATTATTCTCTAGGGTCAATAATTCTCCGTTTCTTCTCTCTTTGAGGCTCCAAACAGACTGTCTCTTTCTCTGCCGATATACCAGACACTGGCCTGCAGTTAGAATTAGGCAGTTGGCATCTGGAAGCTTCTTGAGTTCACTAGATTCTCTCCATCTGGTTTCCTGTCACTCCCTGTGGGCACTTTACCCCTCTCCCTGAATCACTAAGTAGTTTCTTCCTCTCATCTCTCTAGCCTCAAGGCTGGCGTCAAAGGAATGAATGAATGATTGCTTCAATGAGCTAACAAAAAGGCATTTATTTGCTAAACGATTCCTGTGTGCTGAACACTGTCCTTGGGCAGAGGAAGAATCGCTTTTCATTAAATACTTGAAACTTCTCTTTTGAAGACTTCTAGAGTAAAGTTTATCGGTTATACTGTTACTCAGAGATTTCTGAATTCTAGCTTCTAGTTTGGCATCCAGATTGCCTTGAAATCTCAGGACACTGCAGCAGAAAGCAGATGTTAGCATCTGTTGGTGATATTACCCCAAATTACGAATTGCATCCAAGTAGAAGTTAGCCACTACCCTATTCCAATGCCTATTTTCTTTGTACTCTTTTGTAGGATACTCTTGGTCAACAGGTACAAAACAATGTGGAGGACCTGGTCCTAGGTTTAGGGAAACCAGAAACAAAATGAGACTTTGTATTTAACTGCTTGACTCATTGCCCTTGCAATTCTTTAATCTACCAATTCAATTCAAAACATTTATTAAGCATCTATTAGGTGTTGGACACTATACTAGATGTTAGGGATACAAATACAAAATAAAATCAGCTTCAAGGGTATTGGATTCTACTTTGGTTGGGGCAGGATCATATGCAAACAGATAAAAATATAAACAGAATAAATCCAAAGCATCAGTGTCAAGGAATTAAAAACTGAGTTCAAGGGAACCAGAAAGTCTTCATATAGGATGTGGCAATGAAGTTGAGTCTTGAAAGGATTCAGAGAATCCATATGTACAACAATATTTATAGCAGCTCTTTTAGTGACGGTAAAGAATTGGAATCTGAGAGGGTCCTTCTCAGTTGGGGAATGGCCGAACAAAAATTCTGGTATATGAAAGTGATGGAATAGTATTACGCTCTAAGGAATGATAAAGGGTGGAGAGGGTCCTGGGAAGATGGTGGAGCAGGTCAGAAAACTTTCAGCTCTCCAAATTTAATCCACAGAAAAAGACAGAACATTGCTTAGAGGGAAGGTAGAGCAGCAGTAGTCGGGATAAAGTTGTTTTCCTAAGATGACCTAAGAAGTCCCCAGGACTTCAGGTATAAAGGTTCAGCCCGAGTGAAGTACAAACACCTCCAGGCCAACTCTGGAGAGGCAACAAACAACAAGCCCTGGGGGCAGCAGCTGAGCTTGGGGGCGGTCAGCTTCAGTCTTAAAAACCTTAATGTCATGGACAGTGTAGGGGTCCCACAGCTGAGTAGGAGAAGACTGAAGAACCTTGAATTGTTGAGGGATGCCAAACACAGCTCTGCTGACCAGGCACGTCCTGTGCTGGGTTGCTGCTGCAGGAGAGAAGGAATTAGCACACATCTGGTGGGGCCCTGCTGGCTGGCTGTGGGCACTCGAAGGAGAGCAGAGTGTCTGGTTCAATTTCAGGGCAGAGAGAAAAGCTGTAGTTTGCAGTCACCAGAGGGACTGCAAGGAGCAAGATCATTTGTGGGACAGAATGACCAGGAGATGTAGCTGTGGCTTAAGAGTGGGGAGGAGATCCCAACATTGAACCCTGGGATAGAGCTCAGAAAATAGCTTTAAGAAGTATCTGAGGCTGGGGCATCATCCCACAGACCTCGAGACCACAACTTGATTACAGTAATATTTGCTAAAGACAAAACAAAACAAATTTTAAAAATGAGTAAGCACAGGAGAAAGAACCCAGTTATGGATTGGTATAGATAACTACTATGGCGATAGAGAGGATCTGGGTTCATATTCAGACCAAGGTAATGGAACTATATATAAAAAAAGAATTCACTCCTTTTTCAATGAAAAATGTCAAATGATCCCAAGCACAAAAAAGAGTTCTTGGAAGAACGTAAAAAGGACTTTAAAAATCAAATAAGAGAGACCAAGGAAAAATTAGAAAAAAAATAAGAGCAATCCAAGACATTCAAGAAAATTATGAAAAGAAAGTCAAACAACTGGAAAAGAGAATCAAAAACCTAAGGAAGAAAATAATTCCTTCAAAACTAGAATTGGGCAAAGGGAACCTAATGACATTCTAAGACACCAAGAAATAATAAAACAAAATCAAAAGAACAAAAAAAATAGAAGAGAATGTGAAACATCTCATCAGAAAAAACAACTACGCTGGAGAACAGGTTGAGGAGAAATAATATTAGTTGAACTACTTGAAAATTATGATTAAAAAGAATCCTGACATAATGTTACAAGAAATTATCAAGGGAAATTGCCCTGAAGTTCTAGAACAATAAGTCAAAAGAAAAATGGAAACAATCCACTGATCACCACCTAAAAGAGATCCCAGGAATAAAATTTACAGGAATATCATAACCAAGTTTCAAAGCTCCCAGGTTAAGGAGAAAATATTGGAAACAATAATTAAAAAAATAAAAAAAATCCTGGAGCTACAACAGGGATTACATAGGACCTAGCAGCTACTGTGCTGAAGGACTGTAGGTCTTGAAGTATTGTATTTTATTGATCAAAAGAGCTGAGGTTATAACCAAGGGTAACTTACTCAGCAAAGTTAAGTATAATTCTGAAAAGAAAAAAAAATGGACATTTAACAAACTGGAAGACTTTCAGGTATTTGTGATGAAAACAGCAAAACTTAAGAGAAAATTTGATATATAACAACAGCCAGGAAAAATAGAAGGTAAACACTAAAGATTGATTATAAGGCACTTAATAAAGGTCAAATTGTTCATTTCTTACATAAGAAAATATCATCAGTTCTTCTATGACTAATTTTTGTTGGGGTAGTTTGAAAGAAAGATTTGGGCTGAGCTGAGTATGATGGGGTGATTCTAAAAAAAACTTAGGGACAGAAAAAGAGGAACAATTGTCTTGTACAAATGAGACATAAAAGAAAAATTGATATAGAAGAAGCTAGTAGGAAGTGGGTAGGGTTGAAACCTTACTCTCATCAGGAATGGGTTAAAGAGGGAACTATACACACAGATGGTATACAAATCTTCTAAATTCAGAAATAAATAAGAGGGCAAGGGGATGTGCTAGTGGGGGAGAGGATAGAGGAGGAACTTTTGGAGGGGTGGGTAAGTTAAGGAATAGGAGGGCAAGGTAGCAGGTAGAAGTAAAGCAAAAGAGTGAGGAGGGATAGGAATAGAGTGAGAAGAATAGTGAGGAAAACTAGGAAGGAGGAAAATATACAAGTAGTTATAGTTTAGAATGTGAATAGGATGGATTTACCCCAAAATGGTGAGATAAAGTGAAGACTTCTCATCTAGAGTAGGTCAGACCCTAGGCCTGAGTTTCTAAACTTAAAGGTGTAAAACCATTTGCAACCCCTCTCCCCTTGTTTGTTTATCATATTGTACAATCAAAACCCCTTGTAGAACAAAGGAAATGTTTGTTCAGTTTCTTTTTCGATTCTTTACATTAGGGGAATTTCTGAGAATATGCCACTTGCTCCAAACATTAACCAGAAGAGTTAAAGTTTAAGTTGGGGGAAGTTTTGTGGTTTTTAACTTTATAAACCTGCATCTACTCTTGTAAGACACTTCCCTGCTCCAGAAAACTGGTGAAGGGACTGCCTGCTTCTTGTAAGAACCAAATAAAGGACTCTCTGTTTATACTTTGAGATGTCTCTGAGTAGTCAGTTTGAGTAGGGATCTTGCCATCCTACACAAATGGAAACAGCAGATTAAAAATTTGAATTCAACAGTATGTTGCTTTCAGGAAATGTTACAAAAATTAGAGATATGCACAAACATAAAATAAAGATCAGGAGTAGAATTTATTGCATAAAAATAAGCAAGAGTAGTAATCATGGTCTTAGACAAAGTTAAAACTAGATTTCATCAAAAGAGAAAAATAAGGAAATTATATAATGTTTCAGCCATATTATTTAATATTGTTTTAGACATTTAAAATAACTAGACAGTATAAAAACTGAGAGTATATCTGCCAAAACAGACACAGGAACTATATGACCATAAAGATAAAATACTTTTTATACAAATAATATCAGATCTAAATAATTGAAGTAATACTTATTATTCATGGGTATCTAAAGTCAATATGATTTAACAAATGACAATTTTACTCAATTTATTTATGTAATGACATCTCAATTAAATTACTAAAAAAACTATTTTTCTGGGTTAGAAAAATAATAACAAAGTTCATTAGGAAGAACAAAAGGTCAGGAACTTTAAAGAAAACAGGAGCAAATAAGATGCAAAAGAAGCAGATTCAGTAGTAACACACCTTAAATTATATTATAAGGTGAGAACATTGTTGAAGTGTAAAATGGATAATTTTAATTATTTTAAATTAAAATTTTTTGTATAAATAAAATCTATCCAGTCAAGAACAGAAGGAATGCAAAAAATTGTGGGAAAAAAACTTTCATAGACAATCACTCAAAATGTGATTGGGTTGGAATATTGCTGTGGTGTAGGAAATGACAAGCAGCTGGTTGATTTAGAAAAAACATGGAAAGACTTGGACTTCTGAAGGAAGATGCTATCCGCCTTCAGAGAAACAGATGACAACTGGAAATAAGCATAGTATGGTGTTACATATATGTATATAAGTGTATGTGTACATATGTGTATGTTTATAGATATCCATTTTATAGCTATGTATATGTGTATATATAATATCTGCACTTAATTGTAGCCTTCTTGGATGGGGAGGGGAAAATAAAGTAAAAAGTGCACAGCAAAGAACAAAAAGAAAACCTACAAGGAAGCAAAGAAAAACTAAACAGCTTTGAAAACAATGTGTAGTATATATTATACAGATTTTTTTGAAATGGAAATTTATTTTATATTGATTCCTCTCTGTTCTGCTGTGTGCTTCGTAATATTTTTTTCTTTCTTAATTTGTATTTAAGTTTAAAATAAATTTTAAAACCTACTGAAAAAATGATGCAGATGAATTCAGAGAAACCTAAGAAGACTTGTATGAACTTACATGGAGAAAATTAAAAGAACCAGAAGAATGATTTATATAATGACAACAATATTATAAAGACAAGCTTGAAAAAACTGATAGACATTACTCATCTATCATCTCTAACAACCATCTATATAGTTATCATTTCCATCATCTATCTCTCTATCATCTATCTATTATCAGTCTCCATCAGTTACCTATCTATCTGAACATGGACAATATGGAATTAGTTTTACTTGAGTTCCGAATTATATTCCTCGAGAAAGGATGCATTTGAGATTTATTCTTTTCTGCATTTGACTGTGAAGTTTTTATGCCCTAATACATGGTCAATTTTTGTGAAGATGCCATGTCCAGCTGAGAAAATGGTATATTTCTTTCTATTCCCATTTAGTTTTCTACAGAGGTGTATCTAACTTTTCTAAGCTTCTATTCATCTCCATAACTTCTTATTTTAGGTTTAGATTTATCTAACTCAGAGACAGAAGAGTTGAGGTCCCCCACTTGTATAGTTTTACTATTTCCTCCTATAATTCATTTAATTTTTAAGTATTTGGATTCCATGCGATTTGCTGCATATATATCTAGTACTGATAATAATTGTCAAGTGGTGCCTTTTATCAAGATGTAGTTTCCTTGTTTATCCCTTTTAATTCGTTCTATTTTTTCCTTTGCTTTTTCTGAGATTGTGTTTGCTACCCTTGCATTTTTTATGTCAGTTAAAGTATAACAGATTCTATTATTTTAAATTTGTGTGTGTCTCTCAGTTTCAAGAATGTTTCTTATAAATAACATATTATTTGATACTGGTCTCTAATCCATTATGATATTTGCTTCCATGTTATGCATGAGTTTATCCTATTAACATCCACACTTATAATTTCTAACTGCGCATTTTCCTTCATCCTATTTTCTTTTGTTTATACTTCTCTCTTTTTATTCTGACCCTCTTCTAAAATCTGTTTTGCTTTGCTTTCTTTTATTTGCCCTCCCTTTTGTCATGTCCATTTTCTCTTATCCCCTTTCCCTCCTGCTTTCCTGTTGTTTAAGATAGATTTCTATTGAATATGTATGTGTGTGTGTGTGTGTAGTATTTCCCAAATTGAAACAATTTGGATGAGGTCCAAGCATTGCACATTCCCACTGCCACCGTTTCCCCCTCCACCTTAAAAGCTTTTCCTTGAATGTCTCTTTTATGTAAGATAATTTCCTCCATTCTTGCTTTCCCTTCCCCCATTTCCCAGGGCATCCTCCTTTCTCATCTGTCCATTTTTATACATCCTCCCAATATAATCTACCCATGTCCACACCCTCTGTCTATGTAGACATTCCTAAGAGGAGCAGGGTTCGAAGGAAAGATAATGAGTTCTTTTTGGAAGGTTAATTTGCAGATGTTGAGGTAACTTCCAGTTTAAAATATCCAATAAACATTATGACTCTATTTGGCAATTACTAACTTTGGAAACACTCTTCTAGAAAGACGATAAGAAGGGACAAGATCAAAGGAACATGGAGGAAGGCTGGTCTTAGTGAGGAGAGTCAATTCGTAATAAACATTTATTAAGCATCTACTCTTTGCCATTCCAATTAAATTACTAAAAATATTTTACTGAATAAGAAAAAAATAATAACAAAATTCATTTGGAAAATCAAAAAGTCAAGGATATCAAAGGAAATAATGGGAGGGGGGAGTGTAAAGGAAAGAGGATTGGCAGCACCAGATTTTAAAATGCATTATAAGGCAATAATTATTAAAACTATTTAGTACTGGCTAAGAAATAGAAAGGTAGATCAATGGAATAGAGTAGACATGTAATTTACAGCAGCAAATAAACATAATAATCTTGTATTTGTCAAGTGTGAAGTCTTAATATTTTGAGATAAGAATTCATAATTTGGTAAAAATTGTTGGGGAAAATTGGAAAGCAGTATGGCAGAAACTTGGCATGGAATTATATACCATTTACCACGATAAGATCAAAATGGATACATGACCTAGATATAAAGAGATATTTTACAAGAAAATTAGAAAAACATGGAACATATTACTTATCAGACATGGATTAGTGAATGGTTTATGAATAAAGAAGAGATAGCAAAATTAGATATAAAGTGGAAAATTTTGATTACATGAAATTAAAAGCGTTTTGTACAAATAAAATATAGCCAAGACTAGAAAGAAAGTAGAAAGGCAGTTTATCAGATAAAGGGCTCATATCTAAATTATATAAAGAACTTTGTCAAATCTAGAAGAATATGAATCATTTCCCAACTGATAAATGGTCAAAGGATATGAACCAACAGTTTTCCAAAGAGGAAATCAAAATTATTTATAGTCACATAAAAATGATCTTAATCATTATCAATTAGAGAAATGCAGATTAAGAAAACCACCTTGAGATACCATTCTACACCTATAAGACTGGCTAAAATGTTGGAGAAGATGTGGTGGAATTGTAAAATTATCCAATCATTTTGGAGAACATTCTAGAATTAGCCCCAAAGAGTTATTAAACTATGCATATCCCTTGATTCAGCAATACCACTACATGGTCTATTTCCAGAGATGATTAGGGAAATGAATATGTTCTAAAATATTTATAGCAGCGATCTTTGTAGTGTCAAAGAACTGGAAAGTACAGGGATGTCATGAGGTCCCAATTGGGGAACAATCATGATGCACAGTAAGAGGTGAAAAACCATTAAATTAAACTCTGTGAAATGTGGAAAACTGGACCTGTTAAAAATTGTAACTTAGATACAAAATGACAATTTTTAGACATCGAGTCATAACTAAGATAATGTGTTTGGTATAAGTCATAACATGAACATGGTGATCATTTTGTGACCTGCACATGACCAGTACACAATCTTGTGTTTGGGCATTTATCCATCAACATTGGTTTAACTCCCAAGCTTGGAAATGAACTCATTACTAGGCAGAAATCCAAAATATCCATTAATCAGTAGTGTCTACTCTATGGCTCCACCTCCCTTTGTTTGATTTCTGAAATTACTATGGGGTTTTCCTGGGGTCTTTTGTAGGGATTCACTGATTGGTCTGGCTGCCACCCCAGACCAAGGATGATTAATATCTTTTCAGGGATCATCATACTACCCCAAATGTAAATGACCCAAATTGATTAAAGTACTACCTATAATCAATATGGAACTCTTTGGTAGCTAACTTGTCCTAATGTTTGGGAGGGAGAGGCAGGATTCCCTAGGTGGTGGAATTCCAGACCTCATGGATGCCCATCAATTGTGGAAAGGCTGAACAAGTTGTGATATATGATGTCTACTATAAGAAATGATGCATTCGCTGATTTTAGACAACATGGAAAGACTTGTATGGAAAAATGAAGAGTGAAGTGAGCAGAACCAAGAGAACACTGTATACAATAATAGTAATAGTTGGTAGTTGGTTGTTGTCCTTTGCTTTTGAAGAGGACCAAAATGACATCACCATGATAAAGGGAAATTTCAGTGTGTCCAGCTGTGGACACCGGTTGTTCAGACCAATACAAGCTCGGAATGCTCTAACACAGGCTGGGCACAGATAATCCGTGTGAATTTTTGGGTGGATATCCCAAATTTGCGCATCCTGCATTTACTTTATGCTGTCTCAATTCTGCTTTGCTCAAAGAGCACAGCATCTTTTCTTTTGTGGGCACACTATGCTGAGCGGTCCTGTGCCAGTGTCTCCCATGTTGCACAGTCAAATCCAAAGTTCTTGAGAAAGACCTTGAGAGTGTCCTTGTATCCCTTCATCTGACCACCATGTGATCACTGCCCCATGCGAGGTCAATGGAGCGTCCTTGACTGTTGGTATTAAATAAATACTATCAATAATATCAAGACCTCTGATTGCTCTGTCTGAAAACTGCCTGTTCATATCTTTTGACCATTGATTAATTGAGGAATGACTCTTATTTCTATAAATTTGGCTCATATTTCTATATGTTTGAGAAATGAGGTCTTTATCAGAGAAACGTGATGTAAATGTTTTTTATACAGTACTGACTACCAACTATGCATTTCCCTGCATTCTATTTTCCCCATTTATCTTTGTCTCTCTTTCTGTTTCTCTGTGTCTGTCTCTCTGTCTCTCTCTCTCTCTCTCTGTCTCTCTGTCTCTCTCTCTCTCACACACACACACACACACACCTCATCATCATCATCTCTACACATCTCTACACCAATACTTCCCAGTATAAATCCAACTGTTCTTTCAATTAATTTTTTGCCCCATCAAGAACTTCCTACCAGACATTTCAAACTAGATATACTCATCTCAAACTTAGTGGGTCCAAAATTAAACTTATCTTCCTCCCTCCCCCACAAGCCACTGTTATTCTGAATTTCACTGTTTCACCCAAGTTCACAAATCCTGAGCCACATTGAATCTGACTTTACAGTTTCATTATCTTGGGAGATCCCCATTACTAGGCATATTTTTCCAGTGTCTAATGGTAAGTATCAATTATGTGGGAATCAACAAAATGTGCACTTCTTGGATTCAAAAGGTAGTATACACTATAATTCCTTAAAGCCTCTCTTTTATATTCTCTGCATCCTGGTTCTTGGATAGCACAATACTTAATGAATAATAATTTGTTATTCAGTCATTTTTCAATCCTATCCCACTCTTTGTAACTCCTTTAGGAGTTTTCTTCGCAAAGGTACTGGAGTTTTTGCCATTTCTATTTCCACTTCATTTTACATATGAGGAAACTGAGGCAAACAGGGTTAAGTGACTTGCCCAGAGTCACACAACTAGTAAGTATCTGAGGTCAGATTTGAACTCAGGAAAATGAGTTTTCCTGACTCCAGTTCAGCACTATATCCACTATGTCACCTAATTTCCCAAATATGCAGTATACTCTCCCATGATTACATTTAACAATCCATGGGAAAAATTGTCTCAAACACAGAAGTAGAGTGGGAAGGAGAAGGCAATAAACATTTATATAATGCCTCCTATGTGCCATGCATTTTATGAATATTATCTTTTGTGAGCTTCACAACAATCCTGGGAGGTAGGTTCTATTAATTATCTTTATTTTGCGGTTGAGGAAACAAATATTTTGGACTTAACTTTTTTTGTTGTTCAGTTTTTTCAGTCATATATAACTCTTTCTGACCCCATTTAAATGAAGTTTTTTGTTTTCCTTTGTTTTTCCAAAAGCACCTTTAGTAAAACCTTTCAGCCTGGCTAGGTGGCAGAATACAGTGCAGCTCACATACATGGTAAGGTGGTTTTTCCCAAATATAGAATCTCTTCCATAACAATAAAAAGAATTAAATAATTTTTATTTTTAAAAATTTATTTGCTTTCAGTTTTCCACAATCACTTCCATAAGTCTTAGATTTTCTCCCTCTCCTTCCTCACTCCCTACCGAGACAGCATGCAATCTTATATGGTTTTTGTACATACATTCTTATTAAGCACACTTTCACATTAGTCTTGTGGCATAGAGAAGTTAAAATGAATGGGGGAGGGGCAGAGCCAAGATGGCGGAGTAGAAGGACGCACGTTTACAAGCTTCAACCCACAGCCCATAGAATTAATGTAAAAAGAGACCCCCATAACTTCTGGACCACTGAAAGGGATACAGAAACAGAGTGGAAGAGATTTCCGTGCCAGAGAGCCCTGGAGACCCGTCCCCAGGGTCTGTCGCACCCTGGAAAGCAGACCCCACCCCACCGCTGCCCTGGCCGTAGCCCCAGAGAAGCTGACCCAAGCAGGCTTCAGGGACAGAAGCTCCGGCAGCTGGGAAAGTCCCTCCGCCCACAGAAGCTACAGGTCAGTGAGAGAGACGGCTGGCTGGCTGAGGGGAGTGGGGTGTCTCCATGACTTGGGCCCCCTCGGGAGGAAGCGGCGGCAGAGATGGGGGCAGGAAGCGGCGGAGGCAGAGGTGTGGGCAGCAGTGGAGGCAGCAGTGGCAGCGGTGGCCCAGGACTCCCCCAGCAGCAGGCAGGATCTTCATTACTGAAAGTCTCTGCATAAACAACCTGAGGGAGCTGAGCCTGGGAGATGGCCCAGCCCCACCCCGCTCCACTACTGAAGGCCTCTGCATAAAGCCCCTGAGGGAGCTGAGCCTGGGAGATGGCCCAGCCCCACCCCGCTCCACTACTGAAGGCCTCTGCATAAAGCCCCTGAGGGAGCTGAGCCTGGGAGGCGGCCCTGCCCCCACCCCAGCACCAGAACTATAGCTACATTGATTAGCAGCTGGGCAGGTGGTGCGGAAAGCCCATTTGAATCTCAGAGCCCAAGCACTAGCTGGGCGGATCTAGGCAGGGGTGGACAGGAATCTCAGAAGTCAAGTAACTGGCTGGGAAAATGCCTAGAAAAGGGAAGAAAAATAAGACTATAGAGAGTTTTTTCCAACAAACGCAAATGATCCCGACATTCGGATCTGATGATGAGGACATATTCTTGCCATCAGGGAAAGACGTGGACGGCGGGGCCTCGGTACCTCAGACATCCCAGGGCGATGCCAGGTGGGCTCAGGCCTTGGAAGAGCTCAAAAAGGATTTTGAAAAGCAAGTTAGACAGGTGGAGGAAAAACTGGGAAGAGAAATGAGAGAGATGCAAGAAAAGTATGAAAAAAGGGTCAATACCTTGCTAAAGGAGACCCAAAAAAATGCTGAAGAAAATAACACATTGAAGAATAGGCTCACTCAATTGGCAAAAGAGGTTCAAAAAGCCAATGAGGAGAAGAATGCTTTCAAAAGCAGAATTAGCCAAATGGAAAAAGAGGTTCAAAAGCTCACTGAATTTAATAGTTCTCTCAAAATTAAAATGGAACAGATGGAGTCTAATGACTTTATGAGAAACCAAGAAATCACCAAACAAAACCAAAAGAATGAAAAAATGGAAGGAGAATGTGAAATATCCCATGGGAAAAACAACTGACCTGGAAAATAGATCCAGGAGAGACAATTTAAAAATTACGGGACTACCTGAAAGTCATGATCAAAAAAAGAGCCTAGACATCATCTTCCATGAAATTATCAAGGAAAACTGCCCTGACATTCTAGAACCAGAGGGCAAAATAAGTATTGAAAGAATCCATCGATCACCACCTGAAAGAGATCCAAAAAGAGAAACTCCTAGGAACATTGTGGCCAAATTCCAGAACTCCCAGCTCAAGGAGAAAATCTTGCAAGCAGCTAGAAAGAAACAATTCCAGTACTGTGGAAATACAATCAGGATAACTCAAGATCTCGCAGCTTCTACATTAAGGGATGGAAGGGCGTGGAATAGGATATTCCAGAAGTCAAAGGAACTAGGACTCAAACCAAGAATCACCTCCCCAGCAAAACTGAGTATAATACTTCAGGGGAAAATATGGTCTTTCAATGAAACGCAGGACTTTCAAGCAGTCTTGATGAAAAGACCAGAGCTGAAAAGAAAATTTGACCTTCAAACACAAGAATGAGAAGAAGCATGAAAAAGTAAACAGCAAAGAGAAGTCATAAGGGACTTACTGAAGTTGAACTGTTTACATTCCTACATGGAAAGACAATATTTGTAACTCTTAAAACTTTTCAGTATCTGGGCAGTTGGTGGGACCACACACACACATACACACACACACACACACACGTACACATGTACGCGCGCGCACACATACACACATGCATGCACACACAGAGACAGAGAGCACAGAGTGAATTGAATAGGATGGGATCATATCTTAAAAGAAATTAAGGTAGACGGTGAGAGAGAAATGTAGTGGGATGAGAGAGGGTGAAATGGAATGGGGTAAATTATATCTCATTCAAGAGGCAAGCAGGAGACTTTTTAGTGGAGGGAAAAAGAGGAGAGCTGAGAAAAAAACATGAAGTTTACCTTCATCACATTCGACTAAAGGAAGGAGTAAAATGCACACTCATTTTGGTATGAAAACCTATCTTACAATACAGGAAAGTGGGGGAGAAGGAGATAAGCAGGGAGGGAGGGATGATGGAAGGGAAGGCAATGGAAGAAGGGAGCAATTTGAAGTCAACACTTGTGGAGGGACAGGATCAAAAGACAGAATAGAAACAATGGGGGGGCAGGATAGGATGAAGGGAAATACAGTTAGTCTTACATAACACGACTGTTATTGAAGTCATTTGCAAAACTACACAGATATGTCCTATATTGAATTGCCTGCCTTCCCAAAGGGAATGGGTGGGGAGGGAAGGATGGGGAGAATTTGGAACTCAAAGTTTTAGGAACAACTGTTGAGTATTGTTGTTACTACTAGGAAATAAGAAATACAGTTAATGGGGAATAGAAAGTCATCTGGCCCTACAGAACAAAAGAGAAGATGAGGACAAGAGAAGGGGGGGATGATAGAAGAGAGGGCAGATTGATGACAGGGAAAATTAGAATGCTTGGTGTATTGGGGTGGGGGGAGGGGACAAATGGGGAGAAAATTTGGAACCCAAAATTTTGTGAAAATGAATGTAAAAAGTTAAATAAATAAATTTTTATGAAAAAAGGTATATAAAAAAAGAAAACATAACAGCTTTGTAAATCAGAAACAAAAATACTAAAAAAAAAATCCTGAGAAAACAGACCTGGCCAAATAGGAAAAGAGGAATTAAATCTCAATGAAGAAAAGAACTCCTTAGAAAGGAAAACTGGCTAAATAGTAAAATATGTGCAAAAACTCACTAATGAAAATACCTTCTAAAAAGCAGAATCAGTAAAATGGAAAAAAGAGGTACAAAAATTCGCTGAAGAAAATAATTCCTTTAAAATTAAAATTGGGCAAGGTTAAGCTAATGATTCCATGAGAAATCAAGAAATAATAAAAGAAAGATAAAAAAATGAAAACAGTAGGAGAAAATGTGAACTATTTCCCTGGGTAAAAAAAAAGGCTGACTTGGAGAACAGATCAAGGACAGATAATTTAAGAATTATTGAACTATCAGAAAATCACATTAAAAAAGATCCTAGATATCATATTTCCAGAAATTATAAGGGAAAATTGCCCCAATATCTTAAAGTTAGAGAGTAAAATAGAAATTTAAATAATCCACCAATCACCTCCTAAAAGAATTAAAAAATGGAAACTCTTAGGAATATTGCAGTCAAATTCTATAGCTCCTAGGTGATACAGAAAGCATTAAAAGCATTGGGAAGCTATCATGGAGTTACAGTCAGGATCACACAAGATTAGCAACTACCACATTAAAGAAGCAGAGGGCTTAGAATATGATATTCTGGAAGGCAAAGGAACTAGGATTACAACCAAGAATTTTCTACCTGGAAAACTGAGTGTAATCATTCAGGGCAAAAAAAGGATATTTGGTAAAGTAGAGGACTTTCAAGCACTCCTGACAAGAGCTAAATAGAAAATTTGACATTCAAACACAAAACTTTGTAGAAATATAGAAAAGTAAACATGAAAGAGAAATCATAAGGGACTGATAAGGTTAAATTGTTTATATTCCTTCAAGGGAAGATCGTAAATGTAATTCCTAAGAACTTTATAAGTACTAAGGCAGTTAGAAAGATTTTTACTTTAATATAAATTTATTTATTTAACTTTTTACATTTATTTTCACAAAATTTTGGGTTCCAAATTTTCTCCCCATTTATCCCCTCCCCCACCCCAATACACCAAGCATTCTAATTTCCCCTATCACCAATCTGCCCTCTCTTCTATCCTCCCTCCCTTCTCTTGTGCCCATCTTCTCTTTTGTCCTGTAGGGCCAGATGACTTTCTATTCCCCATTAACTGTATTTCTTATTTCCTAGTAGCAACAACAATACTCGACAGTTGTTCCTAAAACTTTGAGTTCCAAATTCTCCCCATCCCTCCCTCTCCACCCATTCCCTTTGGGAAGGCAAGCAATTCAGTATGGGCCCTATCTGTGTAGTTTTCCAAAGACTTCCATAATAGTCATGTTGTATAAGACTAACTATATTTCCCTCCATCCTATCCTTCCCCCCCATTGTTTCTATTCTGTCTTTTGATCCTGTCCCTCCCAGAGTGTTGACTTCAAATTGCTCCCTTCTCTCGTTGCCCTCCCTTCCATCATACCCCCCACCTTGCTTATCTCCTTCTCCCCCACTTTCCTGTATTGTAAGATAGGTTTTCATACCAAAATAAGTATGCATTTTATTCCTTCCTTTAGTCGAATGTGATGAGAGTAAACTTCATGTTTTTTTCTCAGCTCTCCTCTTTTTTCCTCCACTAAAAAGTCTCCTGCTTGCCTCTTGAATGAGATATAATTTACCCCATTCCATTTTACCCTCTCTCATCCCACTACATTTCTCTCTCACCGTTTACCTTAATTTCTTTTAAGATATGATCCCATCCTATTCAATTCACTCTGTGCTCTCTGTCTCTGTGTGTGCATGCATGTGTGTATGTGTGTGTGTGTGTGTATGTGTGTGTGTGGTCCCACCAACTGCCCAGATACTGAAAAGTTTTAAGAGTTACAAATATTGTCTTTCCATGTAGGAATGTAAACAGTTCACCTTTGATAAGTCCTTTATGACTTTTCTTTGCTGTTTACTTTTTCATGCTTCTTCTCATTCTTGTGTTTGAAGGACAAATTTTCTTTTCAGCTCTGGTCTTTTCATCAAGACTGCTTGAAAGTCCTGCGTTTCATTGAAAGACCATATTTTCCCCTGAAGTATTATACTCAGTTTTGCTGGGGAGGTGATTCTTGGTTTGAGTCCTAGTTCCTTTGACTTCTGGAATATCCTATTCCATGCCCTTTGATCCCTTAATGTAGAAGCTGCTAGATCTTGTGTTATGCTGATTGTATTTCCACAATACTGGAATTGTTTCTTTCTAGCTGCTTGTAATATTTTCTCCTTGACCTGGGAATTCTGGAATTTGGCCACAATGTTCCTAGGAGTTTCTCTTTTTGGATCTCTTTCAGGCGGTGATTGCTGGATTCCTTCAATACTTATTTTGCCCTCTGGTTCTAGAATCTCAGGACAGTTTTCCTTGATAATTTCATGAAAGATGATGTCTAGGCTCTTTTTTTGATCATGGCTTTCAGGTAGTCCCATAATTTTTAAATTGTCTCTCCTGGATCTATTTTCCAGGTCAGTTGTTTTTCCAATGAGATAGTTCACATTCTTCTTTTGGTTTTGTTTGGTGATTTCTTGGTTTCTCATAAAGTCATTAGACTCCATCTGTTCCATTCTAATTTTGAGAGAACTATTAAATTCAGTGAGCTTTTGAACCTCTTTTTCCATTTGGCTAATTCTGCTTTTGAAAGCATTCTTCTCCTCATTGGCATTTTGAACCTCTTTTGCCAATTGAGTGAGCCTGTTTTTCAAGGTATTATTTTCTTCAGCATTTTTTTGGGTGTCCTTTAGCAAGGTATTGACCTGTTTTTTATGCTTTTCTTGCATCTCTCTCATTTCTCTTCCCAGTTTTTCCTCCACCTGTCTAATTTGATTTTCAAAATCCTTTTTGAGCTCTTCCATGGCCTGAGCCCACCGGACATCCACCTCGGATGTCTGGGATAGAGAGGCCCCGACCTCCATGTCTTTCCCTGATGGCAAGCATTGTACTTCCTCATCAGAAATGAAAGGAGGAAACATCTGTTCCCCAAGAAAGTAGCTTTCTATGGTCTTATTTTTCTCCCCTTTTCTGGGCATTTTCCCAGCCAGTTACTTGACTTCTGAGATTCCTCTCCACCCCCCCCTAGATCCACCCAGCTAGTGCTTGGGGTCTGAGATTCAAATGCTGCTTCCCAGCCTCAGGGATTTCGGCAGTGGGCATGGATGCTATTCAATGTGAGCTTAAGTTCTGGTGCTGGGGTGGGGACAGGGCTGCCTCCCAGGCTCAGTTTCCTCAGGGCGTTTATGAGGAGACCTTCAGTAATGGATCTGAGGTCCTGCCTGGTCTGGGAGCTCCCGGTCACCACCTCCCCCCACCTTCAGCTTCCTTCTGAGGGGGCCTGAGTTATGGAGACATCCCACTCCCCTCTCAGCCAGCCCAGAAGTCTCTCTCACTGACCTGAAGCACCTGTGGGTGGAGGGACCTTTGCAGCCACTGGAGGTTCCGTCCCTGAAGCCTACTTGGATCTGCTCCTCGTGGGGCCATGTGGGCAGGGCTGGGCTCCGCTGATCGGTGCACGACGGATCTTTTTGGGTTGGTTTTTCAGTGCTCTCTGGAATGGAAATCTCCACTGCATTGCTGGAAGGCCTCCACTCCTCCAGATTTTGTGGGGAGTTCTTTTTACAAAAAATTTATGGGCTGTGGATTCGGAGCTAGCATATGTGAGTCTTTCTACTCCGCCATCTTGGGTCCTCCCCCAGTTAGAAAGATTTAAACTAGACTGAGGAAATAAATGTTGGTCAAGTTTTTTGGTTCCAAGCAATGAATATACTGTTTTCATCCTTTTTGATCATTGTATCCCTGCTTTGCGTAATAATTTTTCCTTAGATATGACTGTGAAAAGTACCTGCTATTGTTTACTTCCAATTATTTTTTCTTACCCCATGTCCATTTTTAGTTTATTGTAGAATGGGGTGTAAGTTGTTGATATAAACTAGATTTGTTTTCAACTCCTGTTATACTGCCCTTTCTTTGACTGTTCTAATCCCCACTGAAGCCTTTTTGGGTATCTGGCTTATAATACATGATTAAGAAATTTCAAATAACTAACTGATAGTTGAGGAGAAATATTATTCTAGCCCAAGCCAACATAGGGGATCAACAGAGAGATAACCTGAGCTAGTCAAATTATCCCCAGGTGAAATAACCACTCATGCTCAGTGAGATGTAAACGAACCTGCAGGTTTTCAGACCTCAGAGATGACTTCAACCCTCAATGACAAGGTCCAACGAGAGAGGCAAAGATCCAAAGGAAAGTCCACCATGGAGAGGGTGGTAATATCTCTTCAGGTACACCAGGATCTCCTGATCAATCTTACAGAACTTACTGAAATGCCTAATTGCCCAAGAAACTATCTAATGCTGACATTTTCCTTTTCATTTTCTGGTTTCCATGATTCTCTTAGGTGACAAATTTTTGTCTATTGACTTGGTCTGGAATTTTTGTTTTGTTGAGTTATTTCAGTCTTGTTTGACTCTTCATGACCTCATTTGGCATTTTCTTGGTGAAGATACTGGAGTGCTTTGTCAATTCCTTTTCCAGGTCATTTTACAGATAAAGAAACTGAGACATACAGGGTAAATTGACTTGACAAGGGTCATTTAGAAAGTGTCTGAAGGTCAGATTTGAACTCAGGAAGATCAGTCTTCCTGACTCCAAGGCTGGCATTCTATCCACTACCCCATATTATACATGACATTAAAGTAAATGCCAAGAGGTAAGAGGTTTTGATATGTTAATATTTATTTAATGCCAGCAGCCAAGGATACTCCATTGACCTAGTGAAGTGACCTAGGTCATCTACTGAAGAATTTGTACTGTGAGACCTTGGACTCTTTGTTTATCCTGGTGGCTACGAAGGACATGGAAGCTTTTTTTTTGAGGTTGGCATTAGAAAATATTTCTGTTGAAGCTCTCACATCTGGGGAATAATTAAGCACTTGCCTTGTTTCTCAAACACTACACCTACACCTCTATTTTAGTTTCCTATTCTAGACTTAGGGAGTTAGAAACAGCAAGAGTTTCTTTTGGTTTCAATTTCTCTTGTCCCTCCCACACTTTTCTTTTACTATAAATAACAGAAGCATTTTGAAAGGTAACAAAAAGAAGAGAGGAGAGGAGAAGGAAGAGCAAATAAGGGAAGAGCTAAGAGAAAGAGGAAACTTCCAAGAGCATTCGTGAATAGTTTGGCTTGAAGCCTCCTGAAAAAGGTATGGATTATTTTGAAACTTTCTCTTCTCTTCCTTGCCTCTTTTCACTGGAGCTTGAAAGTCTGTCTCAGAATTAAAATGGAGTGAGAAGGGATAAGGGGGGGAGAATGAATAATGTGCATTTGGTTGGCATGGATTTATCCACACAGTTTCTTCTGACCTTAGCTACTTAGTCAGAAGTGTGACACTGGCCCCTGGCTTTGTGTTCTGGAAGCATTGCAACTCATTCCCCATAAGGCACTGGAAACTCCTGAGACTGACATACCCATTATACAGAAGCAAGAAAACAGAGCAAGACAAGCTTAAAAGAAAATGGATGAAACCATGATAAGGAAGACCTTGCTTCTGGTCCTAGCTCTATTTCTCCTAATTGTATGAACCAGGCTTAAATCCTTTCACCTCTGTGAGACATAGTTTTCTCATCAACAAAAGTGGAGATGAAATGATATGTATGTACAGGCAGGGGATGTGACTATGATTTCTTGGGGTCTTTTATAGATGTGGAATCGATGATTCTCAGCCTAGTGGCATGGAAACCACAGTGGAACTGGATTTGAAGCATGCAGGGCCTGGTCCTCTGTCACTTAGGCAATCTCAGTGGTAGGGGCATTTGAATGGGGATATTAATTGTGCTTACCTCCCAGACTTATCATGAAGATAAGCTAATATTTGTAAAGTGCTTTGTAACTCTTAAGGCACTACATAAAGGTAATTATTATCATTGCCATTATTATTAGCAACATTATGTGCCATTGCCAGTTCTGTCTTCCTAAAAACAGAATTCCACAAGCACAGAGCATCCTCTCTTTTGCTGTTACTAATTCTGGCTCATCTAGGCAGTTTCAATTGAGTATTATGTGAATTCTGTGCCCTGATTTCTGTTTAAGATTCCCCTACATTTTCAGGTGACCATGGCATCAGCAGTGCCCATGGAGGCCCCCGTATGTCTGATAGAAAACAAGAATGAAGAGTTGATGGTAAACCAGGAAGCCATACAGATTCTTCGTTCCATTACCAAGCCAGTGGTGGTGGTAGCTATTGTTGGCCTGTACCGTACTGGAAAATCCTACCTGATGAACAGACTGGCCGGAAAGAACACAGTTAAGTGGAGTCTTGGTCTCAGAGTATTTAATTTTGGGGGAAATTTTGCCACAGGCTTAGAGTTGCTACAAGAGATATCTGAGACCTAATGAAGGTCTAAAAGTTGTCCTCTGGTTTACTGTTGCCTTCTAGTTAGTCAACAAGCATTTACTATGTGCCTTCTATGTGCTAGAAACTCTGTTAAGTGCTGAGGAGGCAAAGAAAGGAAAATGCAATCCCTGCTCTCAAGGAGCTCACAGTCTAATGGAGGAGACAACATGAAAACAGTATGCAAACAACTGTGTACAAATGAGATCCATACAAGATACATTGGAGATAATCATTAGAGGAAAGACACTAGCGTAAAGACAGCCAGAAAAGTTTCTCATTTAAGTTTAGCTGAGAATTGAAGGAAAATCGGGAAGTCAAAAGGCAGAGATGAGGAGGGGAGCATTCCAAGTAGGACACTGAGTCAAGTGAAGGAGTGTCCATCAAAGGCTTAGATCTTACACTGTGACATTTGTGAACTAAATTACCCCACAACAAATACCTTCATGACATGGAGACCCAAATGCTCTAACATTGAAAGTGTTTAAATTTATTTAAAAACGGAAGTGTCTTGTCCCTGGTTGCTGACCCCTGGTTGCTTGTCTACTAATGGCTTTCTATCTACTGCCAGCCCTGAGTCTGCTCAGGATTAGCATATCTACTCTGCATTATCTTAGTCTGAGAATATATGTGTTACTCCTGTGATTAATCAGAGCAGCCAGATCCCAAACTGAAACATTTTCATCATATGAATGTTCTCAGAAGATCATCAACTGAGAATTGGGAGGGACCATAGAGGACATCTAATTCAACCTCCCCTCTTCTTTTTGTTTTACAGTTGAGGAAACTGAGCCCCAGAGGGCTATTGTTTATTTTTCATCCTTCATTTTTGAAAAGGACCAATGATATCATGTGGTGAATTCTTGACTTGGGCATGATGTGGACTTAAGTGAGGCAGACTTGCATTAAATCATCAGCCTAACTCTCTCTTGCAGTGTCCAGTGGGACAAAATTCAGGATGACTGGCAATGACCTGCGATGCAGTGACTGACCTTGGTGTCTTTGATGTTTGACCAAGCTATAATAGCTCCACAGAACCAGCTTCAGCTGCCTTCATGGCCACTGGAATAAATTGTTTTCATTCACCCATTCCTCCTGGGGAAGTGTCTCACATGCTTAACTTACTGACAGATTGAAGGACTCTTAATTTTCCTCCACCTGGTTTAACCTGTCTGCTGAGACAGTTTTTCTTGGGTATGGCTGCTGTCCATGCTACAGTTTTTTGGAGCCAGAGGTGAGAACTGGGTTGGAGGTGGACACCAAAGGTGGAGGAGTAGCCCCCAAAAGGCATCAGCAAACCCCGGCACCAGAAGTGCATGTCCTCCCTGAGCACCCTATACACACTCCCAGAGAGGCATAGTGATGTGCCCAGTGTCACACATGTAGTAAACAACAGAGGCAAGATTTGAACCAAGGCCCTGTTACTCTAGTGTCAGGGCTTTCTGCACTATTTTTCTGCACATTGTGGGTTGAATACTGAAATGTACTAGGAATTGACATAATTTGATGCAAAGTGAGCCTGAACAATATAATAACTTTACCTTTAGAATCTTCTCATCTCCTTAATGAATGAATACATTTATTAAGCACTAAGTGCCATTGATGATGCCAAAACAAAACAAGATAGCCCCAACTCTCAAGAAATTCATATTCTAATGAACAATTAACACACAGAAAAGGTTTCAGTTTCAAGTCATGTGGGAAAGGTTTCAGAAAGAAATCAGAGAGTAATGCATCTTATTTCTTGTCCTTTCCATTGATTAAAACCCCTCATACAGAACCAATGGTCAGTTGCAAGGATTTGGATGATGAGGATATTATTTTGTGGGACTTCATTTGCTGTGACTACTGAAGAAATAGGGACTTTAGCAGTTGAAGTCTACATTAGCCAGATCTAAAGGGTTGCTCCCCTGGGCCATGGCTGCTTAGGGTAGGCTGAATTCAGGACTGGTAGCCAGGGTGAAGGGGATGCTGTTGCTTTCAGGGCTCTCAGACTTATTTGCTGCAAATAAGTGACAATTGTTTAACTACTGGTGGTGGTGTTGGCAGGGATGATTGAACTTTTCTCAGATGGGGATACTCCCATTTGAGTATAGGATAATAGCTGCAGGGGTCAGGCTGGAAGCAAGCCTTTGCATTGAGGTTAGAGGGTGAGGGCATTCCACCTCCTAGGGGTTTTGGGGAAAGGGATCTGAACCATCTCCATTAAGGTCTGAGAGGAAGGGATGATAAAAATGGAGGTGATGATTTGATCCTCCTGGCATATTTTGACTTCTACTCAGGGTACCTCACAGATTCATTGAGACTGCATTTTCAGTCCTGTGATGGACAGTAGTTTTCTTAATAGCAGTAAGAATGGAGGACCTCTTCTCTGCATTGTGAGAGTTGTATTCCTGGATTTTAGATTTGTGGTCCAGAATAGTAGGGGGGCTAATGATTTGGGGCAGGGGTGGGGAAACTGCAGCCTTGAGGCCACATGTGGCCCTCTAGGTCCTCAAGTGCAGCCCTTTGATTGAATCCAAACTTCTTAGAACAAATCCTTTTATTAAGCAGATTTGTCAGACTCTGGGGCGTGCTACTGTTCACAGACACCCTGGGTTTACTTACTGAAATGTGGCAATTGTTAATGGTGGTAGACAACAGGCCCCCTCATTTCATCTTGAAATAAGACAAAGTCCCGGAGTTCCATGATTCTATATATGAATTAAGACATATGTATATATGTATATGTGTGTTATATATATGTATATATGGGTTAGGGTTATAACCTATGATTGAGGACCATACAAACTGACTTTCCAATTCCTGGATTTCTCTCTTTAAATCTGACAAAATTTCCTATCATCAGGAATCTCTTTTATTGCACCAACTGCATCCTTCTCTTTCTTTAAAACTTTCCCAGTACCTCACATCTGTCTAAAATGTCTTATGATGTGTGTAAAGACATCTCAGAGGTTCTTCCACACAGTGAGCAGGCATTGCCACACCGGCATTCCTTTGTAAGGGTTCAAACCAGCAATGCTGGCTAACTCTGGTTGTTTACACTCAAATCACTCTAACAAATATGTACAAGGCTCCCCTAGGCTCACTCCTGCTCTGCTGCGGGCAAATGCTGCAGTAAACTTGGCCACCCAAAGAGGATAGGAAATGTAAACTTCAAACAACAATGTTTCAAAATATAACAAATAATACAAATAAAACAACTTCCAGCAAACTAATACCTACCAAAAATAAAATAACAGAAAGTAGTGAAGAGGAAAAGAATTTTCCTCAAGGAAAAATCATTTGAGGTTATAAGAGAATCAAGCAGAAGTAGCCTCTTTGTGTAGATGTATGGGCCATGGACATTCTGGACAAGCCCTCAAAGTGGACAGAATGCTGGACCTAGAGTCGAGAAGACTGAAGTTCAGATCTGAACTCAGACATTGACTAGCCATGGGAGTCTGGACAAACCACTGGATCTCAGTTTGCTGAGTTTCCTTTACCTTAAAGTATAGCAATAACATCTGTGTTTCAGTGTTGTGAGGATCAACCGAGAAGTTCACACATTTGTGAAGTGCTTAGCACTGTAACTGGCACATAGTAGGCATTTAATAAATGACTCTTGTTCTTTTTCCATATCTCCACTGGAGAAAGATTTTGCAAATTCATATAAGGCTAGTTTATGCGTTTGCAAGTTCAGGTAATCATACTTTTTAGGTAACAACTTACTGAGTCAGAATGAAACTGAAGTTGGCTTGATTCTCAGAAATCACCTCGTGTGTGTGTGCGTGTGTGTGTGTGTGTGTGTGTGTGTGTTGCGGGGGAAGGGTAACTGTCCCCTGGTTACTGCAGAGTAGATATTTCAGCTTCCCATATGTACATCACCTCTTTCTCTGTCACTTCAGGTCTTAGTTTCCTGGGGGCTGGATGGGGTAGGGGTGCACAGAGATTCAGTGACTTGCCCAGGGTCCTGTAGCTCTCCTGTGTCCTTCCTTGCTCTCTATCAACACTCTCATGATGCTCTCCTCTGGGCTGCTTTTCCTTCTCTAAGCTCAGGTTTCCGGAGTTGGCTTAAACTTTTTGCAGCCTTGGGTATGGCTGATAGAGCTAAGAAAGGAAATGTCTCCAGGCACCCCGGAAGCTCTCATTCATCTTGTTTGCTACCATTACTGCAAATCTTACCCCATAATTCTAATCTCCCAGTGCTCTGGGTGAACTGAATGCATGCATTCCTCTGTCATAAGCTGCTGATGTTGGATGATTGGGACTGGGAACCAGGAAGACCTGAGTGTGAAAGCTGCCTCAGCTGCTCACCGACTATGTGACCCAGGACTAGTAATTTGCCTCCCTCAGTCTCAGTTTCCTCCTCTGTGAATTGGAGATAAAAGAAACACCTAGTTCACAGCATTACTGTGAAGACAGAAGGAGAGAACACACATAAAATGTGCCAGACAAATGCTAACTTTAATCCTTGTTCTTATTCTTTCCCCCTGAGGAGCTTCCCATCTTCTCTCTTTAGGACCAAGGAGTTTAGCTGTTGCAGCCTTTGGGCTTCCTGCCTCCACTAGGCCCTCATATCTCACCCTTCCCTTGCAGGCTTCTCCCTTGGCTCCACTGTGCAATCTCACACAAAGGGCATCTGGATGTGGTGCGTCCCTCATCCCAAGTATCTCGACCATGATTTCGTTCTGCTTGATACTGAGGGCCTTGGAGATGTGGAAAAGGTAAATTTATTGGCAACATTCTCATTGCTCAATTCCTTTCTCTAGCTCTGCCTGATCTAAGAAGGAATAACTTCTTACACCTGGCAGGCTTGTGTGTGGGTATGACAAACAATTGCCAATGAATACTTATGTGATGTATTTGTGGGTTGCCGAGTGTACAAGAAAAGAAAAGAAAGACAGCCTGTACACTTAAGGAGGTTTCAAATTAATAGAGAAAGACAAAAGGAAGCAAACTAGGGGAGAGAACAAGGGAAGATCTGATAAAAGGCCATGATATTTCATGGAGTCAAAACCAAGCAGAGCTGCTGAGAGAAAATGGAGTCACCTGGAAAGAGCCCCCTCTAAAAGGTTTTGGAAGGAGCTTGCTGCTGCACCCTCCAGCCTTCCAGTCAGAGCAGAGAGGAAACTGAGGAAGCTGAAAAGGTGTTGAGAATGAAAAATTCAGCTGACCAGCATGGTGATGAGATTTTGGGTGATCAGCTTATCCTGGGGGAGGCAGGATGGGCATTATGGTCTCTAGAATCGAAACAACTGGTAGAATACAGGAAGATTTCTTGTCATGGCCTTTCCCTTGGCAATGAAAAAAATCTTTTGGGAAGATTAAAGAAGTCCCCTCTGGGTCTGCTTTCATGTTAGTTTTCCTTGGTAATTATTTGCCTGTCACAATTTTGCCTTATACCCCTAATCTGCTGGGAAAAATTTTTTCCCTCTTTCCGAAGTTCAACAATGACTCAATGAGCCTCTGTGTAATTCTTTTAATACTCTCATCAAGCATGTCATCAATTCATACGTAGATACTACTCAAAAATTTTATATGAGTAGGAAAGTATGTCTAAGGGCTAATGATTATTGATGCCCTTGATTGCCCTTTTTATTTGCAATAATAATGTCAAAGATTTTTATCTATTAAAAAACAATGACTAAATGAAGTCTATTTTTGTGTCACCCATCCTTTTTTAGCTCATAGAATTTGTACCCTAAAGATAGATAGGGTAATGGACCTTCCTACCCTATGTTTGTTATCTCCTCTTGACTATGATGGCCTTAGAATTCATGGAAAGTAGAAAAAAATAAACATTACAGATGTTGATCAGATGTGGGATCTTTCCACAAAAAAAGAAGCAAAGTTAGTGGGTTGTTGTCCTTTGCTCTTGAAGAGGACCAAAATGACATCACCATGATAAAGTGATCAGACCAATATGAGCTCAGAATGTTCTACCACAGATTGGGCACAGATAGTCCATGCCAACATTTGGGGAGGATACCCCAAATTTGTGCATCCTGTGTTTACTTTGGGCTGCCTCAATTCTGCTTTGCTCATAGAGCACAGCACCCTTTCTGATGTGGGCACACCATGCTGAGCCAGTGTCTTCCGTGTCACACAATCAATTCCAAAGTTCTTGAGACAGACCTTGAGAGTGTCCTTGTATAACTTCTTCTGATCACCATGTGATTATCTGCCCCATGCAAGTTCTCCATAAAATAATATTTTTGGCAAACATACATTTTGCATTCAAACAACGTGGCTAGTTCATTAGAGTTGAGCTCTCTGAAGCTTAGTTTGAATGCTTGGCGGTTTAGGTCAAGCAAGGACTTCAGTGTCTGGTACCTTATCCTGCCAGATGATCCTCAGAATCTTCCTAAGACAGGTCAAATGGAAGTGATTCAGTTTCCTGGCATGGTGCTGGTAGACTGTCCATGTTTCACAGGCATACAGGAATGAGGATAGCACAACAGCTCTGTAGACCTTCAGTTTGGTAGTCAGTCTAATACCTCTTCTCTCCCAAACTTTCTTTGGAGTCTCCCAAACACTGAGCTACCTCTAGCAATGGGTGCATCAACCTCATTGTCAATGTGTACATTCCTGGAAAGTACACTACCAATCCACAGCGTTCAAAACTTCTCCATTTATTGTAACTGATGGTTCCACATATGGATGGTGTGGTGGTGGCTGCTGGACCACCTGTGTTTTCTTGTTGTCAATTATTAGGCCAAAATTAGCACAGGCAGCAGAGAATTGATCCATACTTTGTTGCTTCTCAGCTTCAGAGGCTGCATGGAGTGCACAATCATCTGCAAACAGAAAATCATGCGCCAGCACTCCCTTCACTTTGGCATTGGCTTGTAGTCTTTTCAAATTGAAGAACTTACCTGGGCTATCTCCATCCAAACCTCAAGGGAGGAGGTGGTCAAGGGGGTGGTAACAATTTGATTTGACTTACATAGGCTACCTGTATTTTACTTGCTTGGTGAACCTGAATGCAAAAATTGGCTCCAGCTCTACTTGACTTGATCTTTCTCTGATTAGTTCGATTAGAAAGTGGAGCAAACAAAATATAGACAGAGAGACAAAGATGGATTGACAGATAGATGATAGGTAGACAATAGATAGACAGATAAATGGACAATGTTTTAGGCATAGATTCCAAGCAATGATTTAGACTAAACCTCCAGCCTCAACTCTAAAGCACCAAATCTTGAACCTATGCATGTTTACTGACTCAACAGAACTGACCACTCACTCTAAGGGTCATGCAGTGTCATGGATGGAGGGTGGAATCATGGGCCCACTGACATAATGTGTCTTCTAGGATGACTCCCAGAATGACTCCTGGATTTTCGCCCTGGCCATCCTGCTCAGCAGCACTTTTGTCTACAACAGTATGAGCACCATCAACCACCAGGCCTTGGAACAGATGCAGTATCCTTTCAGAACTTCAGAACATCCATGACATGCTCAATGTAGCTGCTATCTCACCAGGACACATGACAAGCTCCCTACACTTTAGGAGTTGTCATCATGAGTCACTGCCCAGAAATACCTATCACTAGGTGGCCAACGTTCTTAGGGTCAATGTCCTCAAACCAGACCAGCTGATCCTCACATGATAGCCTGGCATCAGCCCCACAAATTAAACCTTGAGTAGACCTTGGTTGAGTTTGCTATTGCACATAAAGATTCTGCTTCCATGTTCAGGAACTCTGAAATGCTTTGATCATTCCATCTATGCCTCTGCCTTATCATTGCCAAGCCTCTTTTCCCATCTGCTTTATCTCACATCACTCATATGTCTTCCCCTACATTGCATCTTTCATCCCATCTCACATGAAGAGGTAGCCCCTCTCCTTGCCAAGAAAAGCCCTCTATATGAACCTTTGATTCCATCTCATCCTGTCTTTTCCAAGAAGCTATCTTCTCTGTCATGCCCTATACAAAAATGCATCATCTTTGAGAACAGGGACCATGTTTTTGCCTTTATTTGGATATCTAGCACTTAGAACAATGCCTGATACATAATAAGCACTTAATAAACATTGGTTTCATACCAGTGTTTCTCTTCTAATATTATAAAAATCAAGACCCATGATGGGAAATGGAGTCTTGGTTTGAAGCACACATCAGATTAATCAGGGACTCTTCCAAGAAGCTCTTCCTTTCCCTTTTTACATCTGTGATTGAAATTCCATGAGTACAGAAGGGAAGGTGGGAGAGAGAATTTATAAGACTCAATGGAGAGAAGATTCCATGGCAAAACTGGGAACTGACGAGGCTAGTGGGTGTTTCCTTTTCTTTATCCATGATTGTAGATATGTAACAGAGCTGACAGAGCTAATCAAGGTCAAATCCTCACCTAATGCTGTTGGAGAAGACTCAGCAGAGTTTGTGGGCTTCTTCCCAGATTTTGTGTGGACTGTGCGGGATTTCACCTTGGATCTTGAGCTAGATGGTCACCCCATCACCTCAGATGAATACCTGGAAAATGCCTTGAAACTCAGTAAAGGTACTTATTAGGAATGAAGATTGAGTGCATGAGTGGCCCTGGACTCTGTATGGGGAAATGACACCAAATGTTTTTCCATTTCTTTGGAGCTTAGCTGTTTGTTCCTAGGGCTTATTCTTTTGAATCTCATGGACTATAGAAACGGAGCCTGAAAGCTATCAAGGCTCTCATGTCTTTGTTGAGTGTCAGTTAATCTCTTTTTTGCAGCTCCAGAATTTCCCATAATCTAGTGATGTTTCCCAAGGAGTCCCTGAGAAAAATGGTTTTTGCAAACTTCTGTGATGTGTTTGTATTGTATGTAGTAACAAAAAGAGGTCAATATTTCTATATGTACTTAGCTGGTTGGTGATCTTGCAATTTTAATGAAAGAGAATGGCTTAATTTTCAGGGTTATTTCATTCAATCTAGTGCACAGCCCAAGGAATTCTTCCTCTCTAGTAACAGCATAGACCTTGTTTATAAGGAGAGATAGATAGCCATGTTCTTGAGAGCATGTTGTACATCAAAATGGTAATGATATTTAGAGTCAGAAGTCCTGGATTCAAATTCCAGCTCTGGCTGCTTACTGCTTACTTATTGGACACATCATTTAATGCTTCTGAGCCTCAATTTCCTCATTTTTAAAAGGAGGACTTTGGACTCCAAGATCTCTAAAATTCCCCTAACTCTAAATTCATGAGCTTGTGAGGAGAGGGTTTCTCCCTTGAAGAATTCTAGAGAATTTTGCCAAACTGACTATATCTCTCTCAAATGTATCTTGCTAAAGATTTCTGAGTGACCATCAGATGCTCCCATTCAGCTCTGTCCTTGCTTCACTATCCTTTCTTCTAACACTTCAGAAGGGGTTATAAATCACTATTTTCATTATAGGCTGGTAACTCCCTGATGGCATACAGACAGGGATACTGATCTCATTGGAAATGTCTCTAAATCATGTTTGACAATAAGTTCCTTTAATTCCAGTAAAAAGCAATTCATTAAATACCTACTCTATCCAAGAGACTGTACTAGGTATTCAGCATGCAGGGACAAAAATGCCTACTCTAAGAAAGGTTACACATCAATGGGGAAACACAGGGAAAAGATAAGTGGATAAAAAAATATACAGAATAAATGTAGGGAAAGAGGGAGGTAAAAAGGACTAAAGAACTGCAGGAATCATCATCAGAGGTAGGAGATACTGTTAAACCAGAGAGCTGTAAAGAGCTACAAGTTCCAGAGGAAAACATGACAGGGAGAATAGCCTAGGCACAGGGGCAGAACCTTTTCTAGGCAGAAACATACAAATGGGAGACAGAATGTCATACACAGAGAACAGGAAGGTCAATGTAACTGACAAAGACGATGGAAGGAGAGCAGTGGGAATTGAATGCAGAAGTATTAAAACCAGATTGGAAATCTGTCATGTTTGTATAGGGTCCCTGAGGCATTAAGGAAGTATTGTACATAGCTTCTTGAGCCAGGTAATAACAAAATCAGACTTGTTTATCTGATATATCAATTTGAAATGTGTGTGAGATTCGGAGGAAGTGGAAGCCGGAAGACCAGTGAGGAGGCTAAGAGCCCAGGTGAGAGGTAATGAGGATCTGAGCTCAGGGGATTGTGGGGTGTAAGCACATAGAAGGCAAAGAATTCAAGAGGTGTTATGGAGATAGAATTAGAAACTGATTGGTTATAGAGGATATAGATGAGAAAAAGTGCTGGCAGTGATTTCTGAGACAGTTTCCTCTCAACGGCTAATTCTGCTTGCAGAGGTAGAATTGTTAACATCAAACAAGCAGTCTCTACATTATTAACCTGAAGATCTGACTTCTTCCTGATCTTAGCCTTCACCTCTTGGGTCTCTTCATTTTACGGAGTCACAATTCTCCTTCTATATTATCTATAATTAGATCAGTATTTTGCCATGTTCTAGTCTTAGCTCAACATGGAATCTGCGAGAGAATCTGTTCACATTTGGACCAAATCTACTTTCTCTGCAGGGCAGCTAGGTGGTGCAGTGGATAGAGCACCAGTGCAGGAGTCAGGAGGACCTGAGTTCAAATCTCACCTCAGACACTTGGCACTCGCTAGCTGTGTGACCCTGGGCAAGTCACTTAACCCCAATTGCCTCATCCTGGGTCATCTTCAGTCATCCTGATGAATATCTGGTCACTGGATTCAGATGGCTCTGGAGGAGAAGTGAGGCTGGTGACCTGCACAGCCCTCCCTCACTCAAAACAAAGTCAAGTGCAAGTCATGGCATCATTTCTCTGATGGCATGGTCTTTTTCAGCAACGAAGGACAAACATATATATGCATGTGTCTAAGTGTCTCCTCTGAATACCATAATACATTATCCTTACAAGAAGTAAGCTGTTTGATTTCTAGTAATCTCTACCTAAATCATTTCTAGTTTTAAAAATTCTGCATCTGTCAATCTACCTTAGGACAGGATACATGAAGACTTGAATATAACAATTGCCAATCTGAAGCTTATTCATCAACCTTTTGTCTTAGGCTGTGCCTTACAATAATCCCTGTTTTCCTGTCCTTCAGGCAAGAACCCCAAAGTTCAAAGAGCCAACCTTCCACGAGAATGCATTAGAAAATTCTTTCCAAAACGGAAGTGTTTTACATTTGACCGTCCAACAAATAAGTCACTCTTAGCCCATCTTGAAAATGTAGAAGAAAGCCAGTTGGAGCCTGGATTCAAGGATCAAGCAGACAATTTCTGCTCTTACATCTTTTCCAATGCAAAACCCAAGACTCTTAGTGGGGGCATCATCGTCAATGGGAATCGTGAGTTTTCTTTGCTCCAATGCATACTTTATTGGGATTGAGTGCATGTTCTTTGTTTCTTTGTATCTGCATAGATATTGTAAACTTTTTGTATCATTTTCTTTATGGATGTGAGTTTCTTTGTTCTCTTTTCCCTATCTTTCTGTTTCCAAATCCCTAGGAATATGCACTTGAGACAAAGTCAGTGATCTTTGATGGAGACTAAATCTCCCTTAGAGAACTGCCAGAGGAGTGGAGGAAGACAATTGCTTTATTTTTCCTAAGAGGAAGTGGAGGTAGTAAACTATAATCCAGTCACTTTGACTTCTATTTCTGACAAAATTGTACAGTACATTGTTAAGGGGATGTTTTGTGAGCATTAAGAAAGGGAAGCACTGGTCACTAAAATCCTGCAGACTAATCAAATTTTCTTGTTAGACTTTGCAACTGATCAGAGGAATAGTGTCAAATTAGCATAATTAGATTTCAACAGAATATTTAATAGTGTGTCATGCTACAACTATGAACACAACAGAGGCACAAAATAGATGGTAATACTGTAAGGTAGATTCAGAACATATTAATTGACCAGACACCCAAAGTCGTCCTTAATAGACTGAGGTTGATTTGAAGGGAAGTCATAATGCCATGCATTGGAGCTCTCTACCTTTCTCTATAAGACTGAAGAAGTTATAAAAGATACAAATGGAATAGTATTCTAATGGGTAGATGTCATGAAGCTCAGAGAAGCAACTAATACATCCTGGCAGGTTAAAGATGTTTCTAAATAAGCCATATAAGAATAAGATCAACGTTCTCCTCTGGGGCTCAAAAAATCAAGTTAAATAAAGGATATGGTAGATAGAGATAGATAACAGTTTTGGAGAATTTCATGGATTACAAGCTCAATATGAGTAAGGAGTCTAAAATGAAGTTATTCAAGCCTTCGTTGCCAAGAATGAGTGAAGTAATAATTCTCCTGTATTTATTTGGCTCCAGTTAAGCCACACTAGATATTCTGTGTTCGGTTCTAGGAACCACACTTTAGGGAAGGCATGGACAAGGTCAGACATTTTCAGAAAAGGACAATTAAAGCCAGTGAAAGGAATGAAGTTCATGCAAGAATAAAACCATGGAAAAATCCTTAGCTTCATTCTCCTTGACCCAGAGGCCAAAATTTGGAGAAATGGGCAGAATTTGCTAAGAGATATATTTAGATTTGGAAAACACTGAGTTTTCCTGACCATTTAAATTGTTGAAACACAGAATAGGCCACTTTGAGAGGTCATGGGCTTCCCTCAAGTCAAAGTGATCTATCTGCTTTTGGAAGCCACTTGCTAGGAATACTGCCAGAGAAATCCTTAGGCAGGCAAGTGTGCTACCAGAGATTAACACTTGGATCAAACTGAATGAAGTTTCTCTTTGTTTCATCTTGTCTGTCAGGGTTGGGAATACTGCTGGAGACCTATGTGAAGACAATCTCTAGTGGAGATGTTCCCTGCCTGGAGAATGCAGTGATGGCATTGGCTCAGATGGAGAACTCAGCTGCTGTGCAAAAAGCTACCAATTATTACGTAGAGCAGATGACCCTAAAGATGGACTTGCGCATGGAAACTCTCCAGGACTTGATAAACCTACATACAGACTGTGAGAAAGAGGCCATCTCAATTTTCATGAAGCATTCTTTCAAGGATGACACACACAAGTTCCAGGAGGAACTGGTGGTATGTCCTCTCAGCTATCTATCTTCCCTCTTCCCTCTCTGTTTTGAGTTAAGCCTACACACTGGTCAGACTCTAATTATTTTGACCTTGGCCTATATCTCCAGTTCATAAGACAAGAGCCAGGTCTCGCTAGAGAGCAAAAGGCATGAAGGCCTATATCTCACTTGCCATAAAAAGGTTCTCTCTTCTTGCGACACACTAAAATCATTTATTTCTTAGAAGATGAAAATCACCTACTCAAATATTTGCTGAATAGATGGCATCATGGCTCTCTCAGAGCACACTACAGCTTTTCTCAAGCTCACAGACTCACTTATCTTTACACACCTTCCCACACTGAGCACCCTAAGATTTCGTCCAGCAGCATCTACTGCCAGTTCAAGTGCCTGCCTAGTCTTACTCACTTGGCCCACACCAAGGGAAGAATCATTATTATAGGAATCCTGACAGATTTGGGAGATTATTTGATGTAATCACCTTATTTCGAGAGTGAGAACATCGGGCACCAGAAAGATAGGCGATTTGTCCATGGTGATCTAGAATAGCAGATTTAAAATCAGAACTCAAGTCTCCAGGCTTCCTAGGCCAGAATTTTAATTTTAATTTTAGTACACTGTACATCTTGCCAGAAAAACAGATAGTCCTTTTCTCAACAGTTTATTTAGAATCTAACTCTTTCTCCAATGAAATGGGGCACTTTGATACCCTTTGAGGCATTGTGCTGATCATTAATTACTGTTTTATTATTACTGATATAACTTTTCCTTTCTCCCGATTGTCTTTCCCTCCATCTGATTGGCAGCAAATCTTAGAAACCAAGAAGAATGATTTCATATGTCAAAATGAGGAAGAATCAAACAGATACTGTCAAATTAAGCTTGAGCATCTCTCACAGACACTGATGGAAGCCATTTCTCAAGGCAGCTTCTTTGTGCCAGGGGGTTACAAGTTCTACAGGAAAGAAAGAGGAGAAATAATGAACAATTACCATCAAGTGCCCAAGAAAGGGGTAAAGGTGAGCAAAGACCTGGGGGGCCAGCAGGGGTGACACTGTAAGAAAAGCTCCATTGATCCCACTTGGCAACTGAGCATTGATTTTCTGCTATCAATAACCATATAAGACAACATTATCTAGACATTTTTGACTTTTTAGTTCACATCTCAGCTGGAAATTCTTGACAGAAATCTCTTCTTCTTGCTTTGAAAATATGCTGTGAAATTTAGGTAGCTAGACCATATGAGGGTCATAATAGGCCAGGCCCAATGCAGACTGGCCTAGTACCTCAAGTTCAAGCTTGGAAGGAAATGAGATGCCCATAATTGTACCTCCTTGTGCTTTGGCTGTATGGTACTCATCAACCATGAGCAGTCCAGCACTCTGTACCACACATTGCCTTTGTCACTCTCACATCTTGTCTGTCTCTTCTTGCAATCACATAGTCTGTTAGATGCCAATGTTTGCTACGAGGGCACATTCATGAAGTTTTATTGCATTTAGGTAAATGGAAGACAGTATTGGTGATGAGAAGGTCATGTGATGCACAAGTCTTCAGCAGTAAATGAGCATTGCTGTTGCTGTTTCCAACTCCACTCCTCCCTAGGACTCCTTGCCAAGTCTGGTAGTCTGAGCCTACTCTAGCACTAAAGTCGCTCAGAATTATAAGCTTGTCCTCTTTTGGCACATTGATGATAAAGGTCTCTAGGTCCTCCTAAAATTTTCATTGACCTCATCAGGGTTCATCATGGCGGCAGCAGAGGCACTGATGATGACGGCATGGCGTTTTCCTGTGAGCGGCAATCTCATTGTCATAAGCCTGTCATTCACTCCACTTGGCAGGCATATGAGCTTGCTGATTAGATTAGTTTTGATTGCAAAGTGCACAGCAGCTTCACGGTGCTCGCATCAACCTGCCCCCTCCTGAAAAATGTGCGTCCAGCTCCAGCTTCAGTAAGCTGGCCTTCACTTGCCAACCTTGTTTCACTCAGGGCTGCTTTTTGGATGCGATACCTGTTGAGTTCTCTTGCATTAAGAGCAGTTCATCTTTCAGGTCTACTGGATTTTGTGTTGTCTATAAGTGTGCACATGTTCCATGTGCGGATGGTGAGTGGAATCATTTTTGCAGATGTTTTTGTTCATTTTGTACATTTTGTGTGTGTGTGTGTTTTGATTGCATAGTGGGATTCCCTGCCTGCCTTGGTAATCAGGCCAAGGTTAGGTAAGTAGACAATGTTCAGGACACCTTTTCTAGCCCCCTTCCTCACACCAGGAGGTGAGCAGTGCGATCCTTAAAAGGATCTCAGACACCCAGGGGGCTGCCTAGTCCCACTGCTGCTTCCAGTGAGAAACGACCCCATGGCCTGGGCTGCCTGTGTGCAGGATTGTGACTACAGGTCCCACTGTATCCACACCTGCTGCTTCATCACTTCATGTCACCACAAGATTTTGAGGCATAATAGTAAAATGGTAGGGTGATATCTTTTGATTCGTGCATAAGTTGGATTTAAATGAGGCAGAGTTGCACGAAGTCATCAGCCTCCCTCCTCCAGAGTCATCATAGTCCAGTGGCAGGACAGTCAGGATGGCTGGCAATGACTCAGGAAGCAGTGGATGACCTTGGCATCTTTGGTTCTAACCAAGCTCTAAGAGCTCCACATTGCGTGCTTCAGCTGCCTTCATGGCCATGGAACAAATTGTTCTCATCCACCCATTCCACCAGAGGAAGTCTTCACATGCTTGGGGTAGATACTCCCCTAATTCACCAGTGGGTTTGAGAGCCCTTCCTTACCCTCAGCCTGGTTTGACCCATCTGCCGAAACAGTTTATGGTGTGTGACCATTGAGCATGCTGCAGCTTCTTGGAGACACATGTGAGAATTGGGTGGAACAGGTGAACACCAAAGGTGGAAAGAGCCCTGAAAAGGGCTCGCAGTCATCATCCCGAAGATACTAGTCCTCCCTGAACACACCCTACACCCCACCCCTACACTTATCCTTTCCAATCTAAATATTCACATTCATCAAAAGTGCTGCCCCCAAGGCAAAATGACTACCAAAAGAATTAATGTCAACAAATTAAAGCTCTTGTCTGAGTGTGAACAGTTTGTTGCTAACTTGGAGGGAGAGTTGAGCCAACACATAGTTGGCAACAGTCGAGCAGAAAAGGAGTGGGAAGCTTTCAGAGATTTGGTGTTCAGCACTGCGTTTGCTCTTCTGGGTCAGAACACTCACAAACACCAAGACTGGTTTGGTGAAAATGATGGGGAAATTCAGAAGCTGCTAAATAGAAAAATGAGAACTCCACAGGATATACCAGCAGGATAGTTCATCCACCTCTAAGAAGGTGGAATTTATTTCCATCAAAAGCAAAGTATAAGCAAAGTTTAGAAAGATGCAGGATTCCTGGCTCAGTAAGAAGGCAGATGAAATTCAGTTTTATGCTGATAGTAACAATTCAAAGCACTTTTATGATTCCCTGAAAGCTAGTTATGAACCAAAAACCTATGGTGCATCACAACTACTCAGTACTGATGGAGTCACATTGATTAGTGATAAGGACATGATCCTAGAGAGATGGACTGAACACTTCCATAGTGTTCTCAACAGACCATCATCAATCACTGCTAAGGCCACTGACTATTTACCTCAGATTGAAGTCAATCCCTCCTTAGCTGAACTTTAATTGAAGAAGAGGTTTTGAGGGCCATTAGGCTCCTTTCATGTGGCAAAGCACCTGGTGCTGATTCTATTCCAGCTGAGATTTACAAGGTAGGGGGACCACTGCTCATACAAAAGCTGATTGAAATTTTCCAGGTTATTTGTCAAGAGGAAGTTATCCACCAGGAGTTCAAGAATGTCTCTATTGTCCATCTGTAGAAAAGTAAAGGGAATATATTGTCCTGCCACAATAATGGGGGGGGGGGTCTCTCTCTCAGTCATTGCTGGCAAAATTCTTGTAAAAGTCCTCCTCAATAGGCTGATTCTTCACCTGGAAGGTGGGCATATACCTAAGAGTCAGTGTGGCTTCAGAAAGGGCCAAGGAACAGTTGATATGGTGTTTGCTGCCCAACAACTCCAGGAGAAATGCCAGGAGAAGAACAGAGATCTGTACACAACATTTGTGGATCTGATCAAGGCCTTTGACACTGTTAGTCATGAGGGCTTATGGAAAATTATGTCAAAATCTGGTTGCCCAGAGAAGTTCATCAATATTGTACATTAATTTCATGATGGCACATTTGCCTGGGTTCTGGATAGTGGACAGAGCTCTCATGCCTTCCCAGTCACCAATGGAGTAAAACAGGGCTGGGTGCTTGCTCCCATGCTTTTTAGCATGATGTTTTCAGCCATGTTGACAAATGCTTTCAATGAGTATGAATACAGCATCAAGGACAACTACTGTACTCATGGTAAGTTCTTCACTTTGAAAAGGCTGTAAGTCAAGACCAAAGTGGAGAGAGTGTTGGCGCATGATTTTCTGTTTGCAGATGATTGTGCACTCAGTGTAACCTCTGAAGCTGAGATGCAACAAAGTATGGATCAATTCTCTGCTGCCTGTAATAATTAACACCAAGAAAACATAGGTGCTTAATCAGCCACCACCACGTCATCCATACGTGGAACCATCAGTTCCAACAAACAGAGAAGTTCTGAATGATGTGGATAAGTGCACTTACCTTGGTAGTGTACTTTCCAGGGATATACACATTGAGAATGAGATTGGTGCATGCAATGCTAGGGATAGTTCAGTGTTGGGGAGGCTCCAAAGAAAAGTTTGGGAGAGAGCAGATATTGGACTGACTAACAAACTGAAGATTTACAGAGCCGTTGTGCTTACCTCATTGTTGTATGCCTGTGAAACATGGACAGTCTACCAGCACCATGCCAGGAAACTGAATTGCTTGCATTTGAACTGTCTTAGGAAGATTCTGAGGATCACCTGGCAGGATAAGGTAAGACACTGAAGTCCTTGCTCAAGCTGAACTGCCAAGTATTCAAACTATGCTTCAGAGAGCGCAACTCTAATGGGCTGGCCATGTTGTTCAAATGCAAAATGATGCCTGCCAAAAAGACTATTTTATGGAGAACTTGCATGGGGCAGGTAATCATGTGGTGGTCAGAAGAAGCTATACAAGGACACTCTCAAGGTCTCTCTCAAGAACTTTGGATTTGACTGTGCAATATGGGAGACGCTGGCAGGACTGCTCAGCATGGTGTGCCCACATCAGAAAGAGTACTGTGATCTATGAGCAAAGCAGAATTGAGACAGCACAAAGAAAACATAGGATAGGCAAATGCTTACATGGACTATCTGCGCCCAACCTGTGTGGTAAAGCATTCCAAGCTCATTTTGGTCTGATCAGCCACAGTTGGACACACTGAAACTTCATGGTGATATCATTTTGGTCCTCTTCAAAAATGAAGAGCAACAACCAACCAACTCATCAACCAAGAGGTCACATTAATGCCTTCTCTATTTATTCTCCTAAGTCAGTCATGTTCCCCCAAATGCTCTCAATACCTCTAAAGGAAAAGAATATTCTAGGCTATGTAGCTATCGCTCCTACCACAAAGGGTTTTCCTTTTAAAGCATCTGGCTTGGTTCAGGTAAAATTATACGTGTCTGTCTTGTGTGTTTGTTCAGGCAGATGAGGTCCTCCAATGGTTTCTACAGTCACTGGCAAGGACAGAAGAATCCATCCTGAAGACAGATCAAGCTCTCACTGAACAAGAGAAGGCCTTGGAAGGTACAGGGAACTGGGGTATGATGATCTAGTGTAATGTTAATGGAGTTTAAGATCTTCCCCACCCATTAGTAGGCCTCAAGTGGAGCCCAATAAGAGAAGCTTGCTTAGGGGAGGCTTGCTTGTAGGAAGGCTTTCACACTTTTTTGCTAATTTCTAATTAGGCACTGAGTCACAAGGATTTTGATGCCTTCTGCTCTGAGATGTGTATATATACTCTAAGTTGGTATTTTGCTTTGGGGGCTCACTTATGAGAAGGACCTTGTGATTCCCTGGTTGAGACTCTGAGTAGATATATAGCAATATTGCTTTGATTCAGGAAGTAAGAACCCTGTTTATTGGTCTTTATTTTTCTGCTTATAATTTTTCTATTTTTCTCTGAAGTCAGGTTGCTGACTTTTTCCTTGAACTAGTGAATGTAATTTAAAAAAGTGTGGGCTCCTTAAAAGTTGCTTTCCTTTAAGAAAAGCAGATTGTTGCAAGCAGCAAGTTCCACAACTTTTGCCCCTCTCTCACCAGCTTTCTTTCTCCAGCTCTAACACCTTCCCCCTCTGTTACCATGATGGAACAGGACATCTCCTTCACCAAGGACTTCCTGGCTGATGGCATCTCCATTGCTATCTCCAAGATGGCAGTGGCCCCCATCAAGAGTTAAGCTACTATTGCAGGTGCAGCATGCAATTAAACAAATTGCTGCAGATAAGCAATACAAAGGCATAATGAATTGTATAGTCCAAATTGCAAAGGAATAAGGGGTGTTTTTCTCCTGGTGGGGTAACTTAGCAGAGTCATCAGATATTTTCCCACCCAGGCCCTTAATTTTGCCTTTAAGAATGAGTATAAGTAGGTGTTTTTGGAAGGAGTTGACAAGCATGCAGTTTTAGAGGTATTCTGCTGGCAATCTTGCCTCTGGTGGTGCAGCTGGAACCACTTCTCTCTGCTTTGTCTACCCCTTGGATTTTGTGAGAACCTACTTGGCAGCTGATGTTGGGAAACCTGGCACTGAGAGAGAATTCAAAGGCCTGGGAGATTGCCTTGTGAAAATCACCAAGTCTGATGGGATCTGTGGCTTGTATCAAGGTTTCAATGTCTCCATGCAGGGTATCATTATCTATAGAGCAGCTTACTTTGGAATTGATGACGCAGCAAAACATATGCTCCCAGATCTGAAGTACACTCATATTGTGATAAGCTGGATGATTGAACAATCAGTGATTACTGTAGCAGGTATTCCTATCCCTTTGATACAGTAAGGTTGTGAATGATGATGCAGTCCAAATGTACAAAGGAGCTGATAACATGTACACTGGGACAACGGACTGCTGGAGGAAGATTGCTGAAGTTGAAGGTGGCAAAGCTTTCTTTAAGGGTGCCTGGTTCAATGTTCTTAGAGTCATGGTGGGAGCTTTCATGCTTGTCCTGTATGATGAAGAAAGTAATCTAAGTACATCCTAACTAAAAAGGGAACCAAAGAATAGAAATCATGTAGAATACTTAACCATATGTAGCATTTTAGACATTGACCTTCAAGACATTCCTGTGGTCTTCTTATCCAGGCCAGATTATGTTTGTAGGGGAGCCAGGAAAAGTTCCTAGAAAAAGGGACTCACTTGTTGTGATCCGTTATTCACACAGCACAACAGATGATGATTCAATATATTGCTGCTATTGATTTTTTATTTTGGAAAACAACAATTTCTGTTGGTCCAAGGAGGCAGATCAACTTAGACTAGCTAGCTTAAATGCTCTTTTGTAGGATCATAAATTTGTGTGGAAGTATTTATTCTAAAACTATCGTGTCTCCTATTTGTACATAAGCACTACATATACTGTTTTGAACAGCTATCTGGAAGTTGTGATGATCTGTGTTTGGCATTCTGCTGTTAAACAATAAATACACAGAAGACTCTACAAAAAGAAAGAAAAGCAGATCCAAGGACCTGTACTAGCAGGTACCCAGGCCATCCTGGGTATGCCAGGGTGCTTGCTGTCACTACTAGTCATGCAGAGGATTTGGTGGGTTTTCAACAAAACTCTCTCTAACGGCTCGAGACAGGAAGATTTTCCTGAAATGCTTGGGATTCCTTCTCTACTCTTCCCGATCCTGCTCAGATCCCAAGCAATTATGATCATGATTAAATCCAGGAGGTCAGAAAGGACTATTCCCCTAGACTTCCTCTGGGTCTAATCAAGAAAAAGAAGTTTAAGAATTTCCAGTCTCTTTCTCATAGTCAGTTTGTGTTCTGAGTTCAAGAGAAAATGCATATGTCACTGTCCTGCTCAGTGATCTCCGATGACTCCCTGTTACTTCAAGGATCATATGTAAACTTCTCTATTTAACATTTAAAGCTCCTTATAGCTTGGCTCCTTCCTATCTTTACTGTTTTCTTAACTCCTCTTTACTCCCCTCCATGCGTGCTACTTCCTTGCTGTTCCTTGGACACAACAAGCCATCTCTGATCTCCAGGTGTTTCCACTTATGGAAAGGTCCCTTATGCCATTAATGCTCCTCATAACTCTTACTTCAGCTAAAATCTCACCTATTTCAAAAGGCCTTTCTTTGTCCCACCAGCTTTTAATGCCTCCTTCCCCATTTGTATTGCCTCCCATTCATTCTTTCTGTCTTTGTCTCTCTTTACACGCACAGACACACATGTACATGTAGATACATCGTGCATATACATTTATATATATTTACATATTGATTTTTTTTACATATTTCATGTTGCCCCTTCCTTTAGAATGTTGTCTCCTTTAGGATAGGAGTTGTTTTTACCTCTTTTTTTCTCTCTCAAGTGTTTAACACAATGCCTGGACCCTAGCAAGCATTGGATAAATGTGTTTTGAAAGGAAATAAAAACTAGTCTCACCTTATTTAATCTTGTTTTCTATTCCATCAAACAGCTGAACAGTTCAAAAGAGATACAGCTGAAAAGGAGAAGAAGTTGTTGCAACAGCAACAGACAGAAAGGCAGCAAAAGATGAAAGCTCAGCAGAGAAGTTATGAAGAAAACATCAAGCAATTGAAAATTAAGATGGAGGAAGATAGGATCCAGATCTTGAGAGAACAAGAAATGATTCTGGATCACAAGTTAAAGGTACATGGACACTGAGGTAGCATCTGTGCTTAGGAAGAAAAGTACCAGTTGTACAGATTAAATGATTTTGTGTCATTCATAGGGCATCAAACAGTTTTCACAGTGAGTGGTCCAGGTAAGTGTCCCCAAAATTCAAGCTATTCTACAGGTTCACAGCCTATAAGATTCAAAGTTCATAATCCTTTTCCAATATCTTTGTTTTTCTAGTCAACCAAAGAGATAATAAGTTCAAGGCAAATATCTAGTACTTAGAGACTTTTTTTGCTGTCTCCCTTTTATAAAAGACAGATACTTTAATACACAGTCATTTAGTCTAGCGAACATACCTCAGCAAGTATTTTTTCTCCCATGGGAGATCATATATTTCTCTGAGCCTTGATTGGAATGGGACTTTTTTTCTCCAGAAGGAGATTCCAGAACCCAAGGACTAAAGCTTTTTGGAACAAAGATCCAAAGTCATTCCAACTACCTTGTACATTAATGCTTAAGGCTATTTTTGGAATTCTATTTCCTGGTCATTAATCTCTGGCATTATCTCTGCCATTATCTTTCGGTCTGGCTTAACTTCTATTACTAAACTTGTACTAGGCAGCATGTGTTATGGGATACTCTTTCTAAAAACCACAGAAGGCTAATTTCAAGGGGCCCTCCTGTGGGTCAGTCTCTAAATCCTTGGCTCTTTCCTGCAAATATAATAGAGTATGAACTGACCCTGTGATCTTATGGATGCAGGTAACTGTAGCAAGAAGACTTCCTCTAGCAGTACAATTGGTATCACCTTGTGCAATAGTTCTAGAAAATTCCTGGGGGCACAGAGGATGTCATATGACTTGTCATTTGTCACATAGGCAGAATGGATAAGAGGTTGGACTTAAATCCAGGTTGTCCTGAGTCTCTAAGTCTCTGTCTCTCTCTCTCTGTCTGTCTCTCTCTGTCTCTGTCTCCCGCCCCCTCCCCACCCCCCCCAAGGCCATGCTGCCTCATACAAATGATAGGAGACCAAGGAAGGCACAATAGCAAATGCAAGTCCAGGGGACAAGGCCATTGTGTTCTGTACTCAGCTACTTTCCTGGATTTTTGGATATGATTGTGATAGCAAAGTGGTTTCTTATCTGTTAGAAAGGGTGAAGGTGCTTTGAAAATCATTAATTGCCACTAACCTTTAGGTCCTGTGATGAATGTATACTTCTAATATCATAGCACATAGAGTGAAACCTTAAGGGGAATTGATTGGGTTGGTTTTGCACCCTCCCACCTGCTTCTGGCTATACGTTCTGAATTCAGCTCAAAGCTTCTTTGTCCTCAACAAAGACCCCAAATATCCAAGGTGACAGTGAGGTTATCTATAATGACAAGGACCACTGACAGTGCAAGTTAATTCCAGAGTCCCTGGGGTTTAGGGCTGCTAGGATGATACCAAGTATTCCAGACTGAGTCAATTATACCCTCCTACCTGAGGCCAAAACTGCTTGTTCCTAGAGCAAGAACATATCCAGTGGCTGCCCTAATTCCCTTAGGACCATTTTCAATAAGCCACTACCCAAAGGACCTTGGGCTAGAGTAGGCCCAGACTAAACTCACGGAATGTGACCAGAGCCAACTCAGGCTAGTAATAGAGATGGCAGATATTGATTCACATTTGTTTCAGTGTTGATCAAAGGGCCAAGCCAAGTTGACAAGTCCATCCTGAGTCATTCTCTAGATAACATTTTATGCCCCCCTCCCCTTTTTTAAACATGGACATCTGGTCTACTTGAATATGAATTAAGAATAATGATGAAGATGATAACTTGCATTTTATATGTCACAGTAAGGTTACAAAGTATATATTATCTCATTTTTATCCTCACAACAATCTGGGGAGTCAGGTGTTCTTACAAGTTAAGGAACATGACCCTAGTCACACCTAGTCAGTGTCAGAGGCAGGATTCAAACTCAGGTCTTCCTGACTGCAACTCTAGCACAATAATACCTACCTTTCCTCCAAACCTTTAGGACCATGATTCCAACCCAAATGGCCTTGTGTTCAGCTGTTACACATTTCACCATTGGCCCTGAAGTCTAGCTCCTTATCTCTAGCAGTGGGGAAGTACTGAGCCATTGCTGAAAAGGCCCAACTTCTAGATAATCTTTCTCACTGCCCAGGAATGTTCCTTGAGGAGAAGTCCCCTGTACCTTTTCCCCTCTTCTAATCGACCTATGGCTCACACCCTATGCAGAAGAAATCCACAGAAGTGTTAGTCCAAGACCATTATCAGGGATCCCTTGTTCTTGGTGGAATGGGAACTATCCAAGGTGCAATGCTGATGTGCTTTTGTCCTCTCTTAGGAACAACAGAAACTGATAGAGGAAGGGTTTCATGAGAAAGCTGAAGAGATGAAGAGACAGACAGAGAATCTACAAACACGCATTAAGCATGCCAAGAGTAAACATTCTTCCTGGTGGACCTTAATTTTAGATGCTATAAGCATTCGATTCAAGTCCTTATTTTTTGGTCCAGGAAAACTCACCGAATAAGGGACAAAGACATTGGGTCGACCTATGTTATAATAAAAGGGGTTTCAATTGCTCAAAAGAAAGTCACAGAATTTATTTGTTCTGCCTAAAAACACATGGCACTGAGACTTCTCTGTATGTGTTTGTGAGTGTATATGTGTGTGTTTTCTGCTTCTAATTTACCTAAATATCAAAATATCAAAAAGGAAAACTAATGCTTACTAGATTGGATAAAGAATATTTGGGAAAATTCACATGAAAAAACATCCATCTCCTCCATGTTAGTGAGATTAGCCTTCATTCCATTGAGTAAAAGGCTTCTTTTCTTCAAGGTAAAGGGTCTAGAAAGCAGAAACCTTGAGTTTTTCCTTTTTTCCCCAATGGTTTCAGAGATAGAATGAGATGGAATATAATCTGACTGCCTCAGTTTATAGATGACTCCTTTGTAGTGCAGTGGGTAAGTCAGGACAAGGATCAATGAGAACAATCTCTGAGAGATAGATAAGAGTGAGACAAATATGAAATATGTTGTTAAACAAAGCTTAGAGAGCTATATATGGTTGTTCAATTTATATTGTTGGAGTCTTTGTATATATTGTTCTTTAATTCTATTTCATTCACTCTAGTATGTTCTAAAGTGTAGAGGACTTTTAGTCACAAAGGAGCAAGGAGCATCAGGAATGATAGGGTTTGCTCTCTCAAGAGAACAGGGGCCCTGAAGAACAATAGCATTTGTTGCTAGAGGGAGTCAGGAACCCCTCCTGAATAAGGACCAAGCACAGGTCAGGAGAGCAGTGACCATAAATCTCTCTAGATCTCACCATCTCAGATTTAATGAAAACTTCCCAATTGCCATAAATAGTCCTAAAAATAGCAGTACAAAAAAGCCTATAGCTTGGGACAGTGCCTTTCCACCCTAGGTGGGCAGAACCCAACTTTCAAAGTCAATAACAAGCCTGAGAAAATGAACAAAGACAACAACCAAAAAGACAATCTGACCACAAAAAGCTACTATAATGACAAGAAAAGTAAAAAACAAACTCAGAAGAAATTAAGTAAAAAAATATAAGCAAAGTCTCAAAGAAAAATGCACATGTGACAAAATCTCAACAAAAATTCCTGAAAGACTTGAAAAATAATTATAAAATTCAAATAAGAGTGATAAAGAAAAGAAATGAGAGTGGTGTAAGAAAATAAATAAAAACTAAGTAATAACTTGGTAAAAAGAGATGTAAAAATATTGAAGAAAAATGCATCTTAAAAATAGAATCAATCAAATGGTAAAAAAGTACAAAATCTCAGTGAAGAAAAGAAGTCCTTAAAAAACAGAACTGTCCAAATGGTAAAATATATACAAAGTATCACTACTGAACATAACTCCTTAAAAAGCAGAATTGGTTAAATGAAAAAAAGAAGTAGAACAATTCACAGAAGAAAATAATTTGGAAGCTAATGACTTCAAGATATGCTAGGAAACAACAAAACAAAGTCAAAAGAATGAAGAAATAGAAGAAAATGTCAAATATCTTACTGGAAAAAAAAACAACTGACATGGAAAATAGATCAAGAAGAGATAATTTAGGAATTATTGTATTACTTGAAAGTCATAATTTTAAAAAAGCCTAGATATCATATTTCAAGAAATAATCAAGGAAAACTATTTCCATATCTTAGAACTAGAGAGTAAGATGTGAATTAAAATAATCTATCAATAATTTCTTGAAAAGGGGGGTGGAGTCAAGATGGCAGAGTAGAAAGACTCATGTATGCTAGCTCTGAACCCACAGCCCATGGATTTAATGTAAGAAGAGCTCCCCACAAGTTCTGGATCACTGAAGGGTGTGCAGAAACACAGTGGAAGAGATTTCCGTTCCAGAGAGCCCTGGAGAGCCATCCCCAGGGTCCATCACGCTCTGGAAAGTGGAGTCCACCCCTGCCCTGCCCTGGCCACGCAGTCCCAGAGGAGCAGATCTGAGCAGGCTTCAGGGACGGAGCCTCTGGCAGCTGGGAAGGTCCTTCCGCCCACAGACGCTACAGGTCAGTGAGAGAGACATCTGGGCTGGCTGAGAGGGGAGCGGGGTGTCTCCATGACTTGGGCCCCCTTGGGAGGCAGCGGGAGAGGCAGTGGTGGGGCAGGAAGCGGAGGAGACAGAGGCAGGGGCAGTGGTAGAGGCAGCAGTGGCAGCCCAGGACAGCAGGCAGAAGCTCAGGTCTCTGCATAAACCCCCTGAGGGAACTGAGCCTAGGAGACGGCCCTGCCCCCACCCACTCCATTACTGAAGGTCTCTGTATAAAGCCCCTGAGGGAACTGAGCCTGGGAAGCAGCCCTGCCCCCACCCCAGCACCAGAACTTAAGCTCACATTGAATAGCAGCCACACCTGCCACAGAAAGCCCATTTAAATCTCAGACCCCAAGCACTAGCTGGGCGGATCTAGGCGGGGGTGGACAGGAATCTCAGAACTCAAGTAACTGGCTGGGAAAATGCCCAGAAAAGGGAAGAAAAATAAGACTATAGAGAGCTTCTTTGAGCAGGTGCAAATGTTCCCGCCTTTCAATTCTGATGATGAGGAACTATTCTTACCATCAGGGAAAGACGTGGAGGGCGGGGGCCTCTGTATCCCAGACATCCCATGGGGATGTCGAGTGGGCTCAGGCCTTGGAAGAGCTCAAAAAGGATTTTGAAAAGCAAGTTAGACAGGTGGAGGAAAAACTGGGAAGAGAAATGAGAGAGATGTAGGAAAAGTATGAAAAACGGGTCAATACCTTGGTAAAGGAAACCCAAAAAAATGCTGAAGAAAATAACACCTTGAAAAATAGGCTCACTCAATTGGCAAAAGAGGTTCAAAAAGCCAATGAGGAGAAGAATGCTTTCAAAAGCAGAATTAGCCACATGGAAAAAGAGATTCAAAAGCTCACTGAATTTAATAGTTCTCTCAAAATTAGAATGGAACAGATGGAGTCTAATGACTTTACAAGAAACCAAGAAATCACCAAACAAAACCAAAAGAATGAAAAAATGGAAGAGAATGTGAAATATCTCATGGGAAAAACAACTGACCTGGAAAATAGATCCAGGAGAGACAATTTAAAAATTATGGGACTACCTGAAAGCCATGATCAAAAAAAGAGCCTAGACATCATCTTGCATGAAATTATCGAGGAAAACTGCCCTGACATTCTAGAACCAGAGGGCAAAATAAGTATTGAAGGAATCCATCGATCACTGCCTGAAAGAGATCCAAAAAGAGAAATTCCTAGGAACATTGTGGCCAAATTCCAGAACTCCCAGGTCAAGGAGAAAATCTTGCAAGCAGCTAGAAAGAAACAATTCCAGTATTTATTTCCAGTGGAAATAAAATCAGGATAACTCAAGATCTAGCAGCTTCTACATTAAGGGATCGAAGGGCGTGGAATAGGATATTCTAGAAGTCAAAGGAACTAGGACTCAAACCAAGAATCACCTACCCAGTAAAACTGAGTATAATACTTTAGGGGAAAATATGGTCTTTCAATGAAGCAGAGGACTTTCAAACATTCTTGATGAAAAGACCAGAGCTGAAAAGAAAATTTGACTTTCAAACACAAGAATGTGAAAAAGTAAACAGCAAAGAGAAGTCATAAGGGACTTACCAGAAGTGAACTGTTTACATTCCTACATGGAAAGACAATATTTGTAACTCTTAAAACTTTTCAGTATCTGGGCAGTTGGTAGGATTACACACACACATACACACACACATACACATGTACATGCACACACACATACACACATGCACACACATACAGAGACAGATAGCACAGAGTGAATTGAATAGGATGGGACCATATCTTAAAAGAAATTAAGGTAAATGGTGAGAGAGAAAGGTGGGGAGAGGAAAGAGGGTGAAATGGAATGGGGTAAATTATATGTCATTTAAGAGGCAAGCAGGAGACATTTTAGTGGAGGGAAAAAAGAGGAGAGCTGAGAAGAAAAAAAACAAGAAGTTTACCCTCATCACATTTGACTAAAGGAATAAAATGCACACTCATTTTGGTATGAAAACCTATCTTACAGTACAGGAAAGTGGGGGAGAAAGAGATAAGCAAAGGGGGGGATGATGGAAGGGAGGGCAAGGGGAGGAGGGAGCAATTTGAAGTCAACACTTGGGGAGGGACAGGATCAAAAGGCAGAATAGAAACAATGAGGGGCAGGATAGTCTTACACAGCACGACTATTATGGAAGTCATTTGCAAAACTACACAGATAGGGCCTATATTGAATTGCCTTCCTTCCCAAAGGGAATGGGTGGGGAGGGAGGGATGGGGAGAATTTGGAACTCAAAGTTTTAGGAACAACTATTTAGTATTGTTGTTGCTACTGGGAAATAAGATATATAGTTAATGAGGAATAGAAAGTCATCTGGCCCTACAGGACAAAAGAGAAGATGGGGACAAGAGAAGGGAGGGATGATAGAAGAGAGGGCAGACTGGAGATAGGGAAAATTAGATTGCTTGGTGTATTGGGGTGGGGGGAGGGGATAAATGGGGAGAAAATTTGGAACCCAAAATTTTGTGAAAATGAATGTAAAAAGTTAAATAAATAAATTTTTATTAAAAAAATAATTTCTTGAAAAAATTCAAAAATGAAAACTCTGAGGAATATTGTAGACAAGTTCTATAGCTTCAGTGTCAAAGAGAAGATGCTACAAGCAATTCAAAGAAACCATTCAAATACCATGGATAACTGTCAATATGAAGGGAATGAATTCACTCATAAAACAGAAAAGTTTAGCAGAATGAATGAGAAACCAGAATCCTATAATCTATTGTTTATAAGAAATACACTTGAAATAGACACAAACAGTGTTAAAATAAGGGCCTGGACCAGAAGCTTTAACGGTTCAGCTGAAGTAAAAAAGGCAGGGTTTACAATCAGGATCTCAATAAATATATATCTAATGAAAAGAGAGAAGCATGACAACTACATTTAGCTAAAAGGCACTACAGACAATGAAGTAATATCAACACTAAGCATATACACACCAAAATGGCATAGTATTCAAATTAAAAAAAAAGTTAAATGAATTATAAGGGAAAATAGACAGTAAAATTATACTAAACCTTAACTTTTCTCTTTCAGACCTAGAGAAATCTAACGAAATAATAAGTTAAAAAGAACTTAAGGAAATGAATAGAATCTTTGGAAAGTTAGATATGAAAGCACTCTGGAAAAAATTGAAGGGAAATAGAGAGGAGAACTGATTTTTTAAAAAGCTGTACATGGTACCTTCATAAAAACTGACCATGAATTAGTGCAATAAAAACCTCACAACCAAGTGTAGAAAAACAGAAATATTAAATCCATTCTTTTCAGATCAGAATGTAATAAAAATACATTAATAAAGGTTTGTGGGAGCATAGACTTAAAATTAGTTGGAAACTAAATAATCTAAGACTAAAGAATGAGTGTGTCAAAGGACAAATCATAGAATCAATAATTTGATTATAGAAAATGACAACAAGGAGACAACATTTCAAAAGTGTACTTAGGGGAAAATTTATATCTCTAAATGTATACATCAATAAAACAGAGAAAAAGCAGATCAATGAATTTGAATATGGAATTAAAAACAGAAAAAGAATAAAATTTTAAATTCCCAGTTAAACATCAAAGTGGAAATTCTGAAAACTAAAGGAGAAATTAATAAAATTGAAAATAAAAAGCCAATTGAACTAATAAATAAAACTAGGAGCTGATTTGATGGAAAAAAAACAATAAAAAAGATAAACTGGTGATTAATGTTATTGTTTTTGGAGGGGGAATGATAGGCAATTGGGGTTAAGTGACTTGTCCAAGGTCACACAGCTTGCAAGTGTCAAATGTCTGAGGTGAGATTTGAACTCAGGTCCTCCTGACTCCAGGGCTGGTGCTCTATTCACTATGCCATGTAGCTGCCCCTGGTTAATTTAATTTTAAAAAAGAAAGGGGAAAACCAATTTAACCACATCAAAAATGAAAAAGATGGACACAAAAATGAAATTAAAACAATTGTTAGTAGCTATTTTGCTCAATTATGTGCCAATAAAACTGAAAGTCTAAGCAAAATGGATGAAAATTTATGAAAGTATAAGTTGCCTAGATTAATAGAAGAGGAATGAAAATACTTCAATAATACTACCTTATAAAAAGAAATTGACTAAGTCATAAATGAGCTCCCTAAGAAAAAAAATTCCTAGGATCAGATGGACTTACAAGTGAATTCTTCCAAATATTCAAGAAACAATTAATGTAATACCATATAAAATATTTAAAATAATAGAGAAAGGAGATCTACCACATTTCTTCTATGACAAAATATAATTTTGATGACTAAACCAGTGAGAACAAAAACAGAGAAAGAAAACTATAGGCCAATTACTCTAATGAATATTGATGCAAAAAGTTTAAATAAAATGGTAGCAAGGAGATTACAGCAATATGTCACAATCATTGAATATGGTTCAATATTAGGAAAACTATAAGCATAATGGACTATATAAATAACAAAAACAAGAAAACCTTTATAGTTACATCAGTACCTGCAGAAAAAGCTATTGTCAAAATACACCACTCATTCCTATTAAAAATATTAGAAAGCATAGAAATAAATGGAGCCTTTCTTAAAATGATAAGTAATAAGCATCTTAAAACAAAAATCAAGCATAATGTATAATGGGGATAAACTACAAGCTTTCCCCATAAAATTAGTGGTAAAGCAAGTATGCCCATTATCCAATGTTATACTAGAAATACTAGGTTTAGCAATAAGACAGGAAAGGGGAATTGAAGGAATAAGAATAGGCAATGAGGAAACAAAATAACAATTTTTGGAGAAGATATGATCATGTATTTTGAGAAGCCTAGAGAATCAACTGAAAAACTAGTAGAAACAATGAACAACTTAAGCAAAGTTGTAGGATATAAAATATACCCAAATATATCATCAGCATTTCTATATACTACCAGTAAAACCCAGGAAAAAGATATAGAAAGAGAAATTCCATGTAAAATAATAGCAGTTTTCTCTTCCTCTTCCTGGGCCTAGGATCCCTCTTTTCCTCCCCAAGTAGTTACTGTAGCTGCTGCCACTACCTCTTCCTAATTTATCCTCCTGCACCATAAGCAGCACTGGTTCCAAGATGTCTAAACAAGTGATCTGCTAGTAAACTGGTCATGTCAGGAACTGGCAAACAGCCTCAGATCCTCAATGAATGCACAATTAGAAGGTTGGTTTTTACAAGTAGAGTCTAAGGAAATGCTTATTGGAATCATTATCGTCCCTCATGCAGGATACGTTTACTGTTGGATCTTGTGTTGCTCTTGGTTGTGAACAGGTGAATGCATCTATTACCCAGAGAATACTCAGCCTTAAGCACTTTTCTATCAGGCGCTCCTATCCCAATGCACACTTGTGTGTGTGTGTGTGTGTGTGTGTGTGTGTGTGTGTGTGTGTGTGTGTAGAAAGAGAGAGAGGGAGAGAGGCAGAGAGGGAAAGAGGGAGGGTGGGGAAGAGAGAGAAAGGGAGAGAGAGAGAGAGAGAGAGAGAGAGAGAGAGAGAGAGAGAGAGAGAGAGAGAGAGAGAGAGAGAGAGAGAGAGAGAGAGAGACAAACAGAGAGAAACAGAGAGAAACACCCCTGTGACCTTCATTTGGGAATAATTAGAAACTTGCCTCATTTCTCAAACACTACACTCATACATTCACCTTAATCTCCCATTCCCGACTTCTGTTGTCCCTCCCCTCCTTTCCTTCTTACTATAAATAAAAGAAGCATTTTGAGAAGCAACGAAGAGAAGAAAGGAGAGGAGAAGGAAGAGCAAATAGGGAAAGAACGGAGAGAAAGAGGAAACATGAGAGCATTCATGAACAGTTTGGCTTAAAGCCTCCTGAAAAAGTGTTATTTCTAAGATTTTTCTTATCTTCTTTGCATCTTTTCTGTGGGGCTCAAGAGTTTTTCTCAGGATTGAAAACCCAGTGAAAGGGTCAGCCTGTTAAAAAAAAAAAACATTTATTGGAATTGTGTAAGTAAGGTGGATTTTAGCTTAAAAAGGAAAAAAATCACTTTGCAGTGATATGTGAGACCTGGCTTCTAGTCTTTGTATCATCTAGCATAGTTTTTTAATCCTTGCCAAATCTTTTAAACTATGTGAGCCACAGTTTTCTCATCATCCAAAGTGGAGACAAAAATGGTATGTGCGCGTAAGCAGGGAATGGGACCACATGACTTTTTGGAGCCTACTATTGATGTGGAATTGAATTGATGATTCTTGGTCTAGTAGAGTGGAAACCATACCAGAATTGGATTTCAAACATACAGGGCCTGGTCCTTTGTCACCTGGGCAGTCTTAGTGGCCAGGGCATTTGTTCTTGCTGGGAGAAGACAGAATCTATAAAGCTTGCAAAGGCTCCTGAGTTTACATAAGCTGGAAATTGTAATGCTTAGGTGCAGGGTAGTTTGAATTATCAATTCCAGGTGGGCTATAGTGGTCAGCCTGGAGACAGGTACAGAGGGAAGGCTAGCAAATCTTCATTACCATAATGTTGGATGGATCACTCTGAGGATGGCCTTGTTCCTTCCTGGGTGGTTTTTAGGGCATGGGCAGCAGGAATAGCTCTTGTTGTAGGTCCCCTTGGCTTTGTGAGCTCACCACTGTTCAGCAGGCAGTGAGAGAATGCTGGGGAGATTGCTGGGACTAAGCCCTTAACCAGAGGTTGAAATTTTCATGAGGAAATTGCTGGTTGAGAAGGAGCAGATTGAGCTAACTCATTAGGAGGAGTCAAAGCTCAACCTTTCCGAAAGGAAAGCAGGAAGAAAAAGAACGTTAGTATTGAAATTATCCATACCAGCTGTCTTTCTACTTCCTAGATTTCTCTCTGGAAATCTAGCACAGTTCCCTACTGTCAGGAATCTCTCCTAGAGCACCAACTGCATTGTTTTCTTTCTTGAAAATCTCCCAGTACTTCACATCTATTTAAAATATTTTATGATGTATTGTAAAGATCTTTCACTGGTTCCTCCACATAGTAAGCAGACATTCCCACACCTGACATTCCTTCGTAAGGGTTGAAATCTACAACAGCTGGGTGTCTCTCAGTATACTCAAATCAATCTAACAAATACATGTACAAGGTTCCCCTAGGCTCACTCCTGCTTTGCTGCTGGCAGATGTCTGAATATACTTGGCCACCCAAAGGGGATAGGAAATGTAAACTTCAAACAACAACGTCTCAAAATATAACAAATAATACAAATAAAACAATTTCCAGCAAAGTAATACCTAAAAAAGTAAAATAACAGAAAGTAGTGAAGAGGAAGATAATTTTCTTCAAGGAAAAATCATTTGAGGTTATAAGGGAATTAAGGAGAAGTAGTCTCTGTGTAGATGTATGGTCTGTGGGCATTGTGGACAAGCCCTCAAAGTGAGTAGAATGTGGACCTAGAGTCAGAAAGACTGAAGTTCAAATCTGAGCTCAGACATTGACTAGCCATGGGAGTCTGGACAAATCACTTGACTTCAGTTTGCCTAAGTTTCCTTTACCTTAAAATGGGTAGAACAATAACATCTGTGTTTCAGTGTTGTTGTGAGGGTCAAAGGGGAAGTTCACACATTTGTGAGGTGCTTAGCACTGTGCCTGGCACACAGTAGGCAGTTAATAAATGACTGTTGTGTTTTTTTACATCCCTCCATTGGAGTACAATTTTGCAAATTCATGTAAGGCTAGTTTTTAGGCGACTCACTAAATCAGAGTGAAGCTGAACCTGACTTGCTTCTGGGAAATCATCTCATTGCTATTCAGATTCCTGTTGAGTAGAGACTTTGGCTTCTTGTGTAGATCAGCTCTTTTTTTGTCATGTCAGGTCTTAGAAAGTTTCCTAGGGATTGGGAGGGGTAGGGGGGTCCCAGGGTCCCATAGCTGTCCTGTGACATTCCTTGCTCTCTACCAACATGCCACCCATGATGCCCTCCTGTGGGTTACTTCTCTAAGTTCAGGTTTCTGGAGTTGGTTTAAACATTTTGCAGCCTTGGGTGTGGTTGATAGTGTTAGGAAAGGTGATGTCTCCAGAAACACCTGAAGGCCTCATTCATCTTGTTTGCCACCTTTACTATGAATCTTACCCCATAAGTCTAATCTCACAGTGCTCTGGATGAACTGAATGCATGCATTCCTCTGTCATAAGCTGCTGATGTTGGATGATGTGGGACTGGGAATCAGGAAGATCTGAGTGTGAAAGCTGCCTCAGCTGCTCACTGACTGTGTGAGCCAGGCCTAGTATTTATCTCCCTCTGTTTCAGTTTCCTCCTCTGTGAAATGGATATAAAAGAAACACCTAGTTCACAGCCTTGCTGTGAAGACAGAAGGAAAGAACATACATAAAACGTGCTAGAGAAATGCTAACTTTAATCCTTGTTCTTATTCTTTCCCCACTAAGGAGCTTCTCATCTTCTCCCTTTAAGACCAAGGAGTTTGGCTGTTGCAGCCTCTGGGCTTCCTGCCTCCACTGGGACCTCATGTCTCACCCTTCCCTTGCAGGCTTCTCCTTTTGTCTCCACTGTGCAGCCTCACACAAAGGGCAAGTTCCATGAACCTTGAAGGTCCTATGATTCTAACACCACAGCACATGGAGGAAAACCTCAAAGGGGATTGTTGTGGATTTCTCTCCCTTCCATCTGCTTCTGACCGAACCCCCTGAATTCAGATCAAAGCCTTTTGTCCTCAACAAAGAACCTAAAAATATCCAAGCTGTCTTGTGGAGTCATCTGCAATGTAAAGAACCATGGACAGTGTGAGTTATTTCCAGAGTCCCCTGGGGTTTGGGGCTGCTTGTATAATGTCAAGCATCTTAGACTGAGTCAATTCTATCTTTCTTCCTCAGCCCAAAAGTGCTGGGTCCTAGGACGAGACCATATCCAGTGGCTGACGTGGTTCCCTTAAGACCACTATCAATAAGCCCCTACCGAAAGGGCCATGGGATAAAGTCCCATCTAAACTCATAGAATTTGGCCAGAACCAGCTCTGGCTAGTAATAGAAATGGCAGATATTGATTCTGGTTTGTTTCAGTGTTGATCAGAGGGCCAAGCCACTTTGAATTTAACTTTAAGTCCATCCTGAGTCACTATGTAATATTTTATGCCTTTTTTAAACATCTGGGTCATTTAAATATAAATTGAGAACAATGCTGAAGATGATAGCTAGCATTTTGTATGTTACTGTAAAGTTTACAAAGCAAGTATTATCTCATTTTTATCTGTACAATATGGGAGGTGAGGTGCTCTTATAGATTAAGGAACATGTCATGTCAGTAATAAATGTCAGAGGAAGGATTAAAACTTAGGGATTCCTGACTCTAAGTCACTGTACCACCTACTTCACCCCTACCCCTTTAGAAGCATGGTACTGACCCAGTTGGCCTTGTGTTTAGCTGTTACAGATTTCATTACTGGCCCTGAGGTCTACCTTCTTGTCTCTAGCACTGGGGAAGTACTAAGCTACTGCAGAGAAAGTCTAATCTCTAGATAGTTTTTTCACTGCTCAAGGATGTCCTTTGAGGAGAACTCCTCTGTGCCTTTTCCCCTCTTCTAATCTACATAGGGCACACACCTTATGTAGGAGAAATACATAGAGTCCCCTGGTTCTTGGTGGAATGGGAACTAACTAGTGTGCAACGCTGATGTGCTTTTGCCTTGTCTTAGGAACAACAGAAGCTGATGGAGGAAGGGTTTCATGCAAAAGCTGAAGAGATGAAGAGACAGACACAGAACCTACAAACCAGCATTAGTCTGCTGAGTGAACCGTTGCCAGTGGTGGTCCCCATTTTTAGATGCTGTTAGAAATGGATTTAGGGCCCTATTACCCAGTGTAGGACAATGCATTTAGGTCATTCGCTGTTATAATGAAATGGGTTTCAGCTTCTCAAAAGAAAATTATAGTTAGATTCTACCTAAAAAATAGCACTGAGACTTCCTTACATGAGTATATGTGTGTGAATGTGTATGTTTCCTGCTTCTAATTCACCCAAGTATTAAAAAGTAAACCTGATGCTCACCAGACAGTGTAAACAACATTGGGGGAAATTCACACTGACTCAGTGTCAGTAAGATGAGGCTTCACTCCAGTAAGTGAAAGACTTCTTTTCTTTAACTAACAGATCTAGACGACAGGAAGATTGAGGTTCTCCCCGTCTGTTCCATGGCTTGAAAGATTCAGATCTAGAAGGAGCCTGGACAGACATGGAATCTAACTACCTCATTTACATGCAGCTTCTTGTTGGTGTAATGGGTAGGGCAGGACTGGAAGACCTGAGTTCAAATCTGGGATCAGACCCTTATAGACTGTAGAATTCTAAGAAAGTCACTGAACCTTTCTGTGTCTCAAGTTCATACATAAAATGGGTGTGTGTGTAAATAGTGCTTACCTCACAGCCTTGTCATGAGTATCAGATGTGTAAAGCTCTTTGGAAATGTTACAGGGTTATGTAAATACTAGCTATTAATATGAAACACTGAAGTGCAGAGATCCACAGTGATTTGTCCAAATTCACATAGAAGATTAGACTTAAACTGAGCCATCTTGACTCCATATATGTTCTGATGACCATAGAGGATGAGTTCCTTGACTTCTCTTCAGAGATGACATTACATAAATGTGTCCCTGTGCTTCTTCAAATTTTTAAAAGTTCAAGAAAATAGTCCCTGATTTAAGAATTCCCAGTTATACTTCTAAGTAGAAATATTCATGTATGAGCAATAGAAAGTATATTGAGTTTGTAGTCAGAAGACCTGAGCTCAAATGCCAACCCTGACACTTACTGCCTATGTGACCTTGGATAAATCACTTAATCCCCAAACTCAATTTCCTCCTCAGTAAAACAATCAGGCTGAATTAGATGATCTCTTGGATCCCTTCTGGTTCTAAATGCTATTTCTTTTGAATGGGTATTAGTTAGGAGTACCAGAATCCCCTCTTTACTGTTGCCCAGAAAGTGTCCGATATATTGTATTTCCTAATTCTATAAAATGACTTCACAAATTTTGCCAACATTGAGAGTTCTGTCTTAACTAATAAATGAAGAAGTGTGTATATAGTTATACTCTTCATGACAAGCTTGAATGTGACTCTGTGACTTCTAACTCAGAGGTTCCCAAACTTGCTCAGTTCACAGAATCCTTAGTGTCTCAGTGTTTTTTCATAGCAACCCAGGGACAGAAGAAATACCTGAGTGCTGTTTATTAAATCCTGTGATGAGTATTTATGTCCTAACTACTTCGTAGCCATTTGAAAAATTAATATACATAAATAGGAAGGATGAATATCTTTTTCTTCATTCTTAAATAGTCACAGTTGCTAGTGGGGTGTATGTGTCTATCGGGCACAGTTCAACTTCTCAAACCCTGGAATCCTATTGGACACTATATCCACCCCCCATTTCCTGTTTCAAGGTGATTTTTTTCTCAGTACTTTTTTTTAACTCAACAACTGCAAAACCCAGCTTCACAAAGTCACTGAGATGTAAACTAGAACTTACTATCCTAGCCAAAAGCACAAGTGAACAGACTCTTATCTCAAACCTTCCAAAATGTCAATGAAAGGAATGTTGTGCTATGTAATGCTGAATCTACGAGATGTCTCTAGGCAGGAGTTAGCCTAGGGTCCGACTGCTCCCGTAGCCCAGTGTTTCCCTGTGGCTCCCTGGAGGAAGGTGGGGGTTGGGGCTCAACATACCCTCTGAGAATCATATCCAATTCAAATTTCTTGGACCAATCAGAGAACATCTAATTCTTTTTCAACTTGATTCTCCTATAGATAGTTGGAATCACCAATGATGACCTCTTTTATTCTTCCCCAGGCTAAACCATTCTCATCTCCTTCACCACATCTGTCAGACTAATGGTTGTGCATTCAAAGATCTCTTTTATTTTTCTCCCTTTCAAAATAAAACTTCATTCTGTAATGTTGTGACTTCTGTCTTTATAAGTCAGATACAGAGCCCCCACATATTTTATATATCAAACATGTAAGAAACATAAGATATGAATATGAGTTCCCATGAGTATTTGAAGATGCAAAGGTATGGGTGTACAAGTATTATAGAGGACTTGCTTGGGAGCCAAGAAGACTTGAGTGCACCTCTTACTCATATCAGCTCTGTCACCCTGGACAAGTCATTTCACCTCTCGGTGTCCAAGACAATTCTCTATAATCACAAATTACAGAGAAGATACTGGCCCACATTTGCAAGAGGAACTTCTTCTAAAGATGGTCATTATACTAGTTAAAGCATAGTCAAAGTCCCTATCCAATGGGGAGGCGAGAAAGAGACAGATAGATAGAAAAACAGAGGAGGAGAGAGACAGGGAGAGGGGGTGAGGTCAAGAGAGCAGACTCATTTCTAACATGATAAATGGCTTGGATGATGTCCTCCCCCTCTAATATGCCCGCACATGTAAAAAGGTTGCTCATATAAAATAACAAAAGTGGTCCTGGGTTGTTACACATGGCATTAAAGTAAATGCCAGTAGATAAGACATTTTGATATGTTAACTCCATTGACCTAGTGGAGTGACCTGGATGATCTACCTGAAGAATTTGCACCATGAGATCTTGGATTCCCTGTTTATCCTGGTAGCTGCAAAGGACATGTAGCCTTTTTTTGAGATTGGCATTTGAAAATACTTCTGTTGAAGCCTCACATATGGGGAATAATTGGACACTCACCTCTAAACACTACACCCACACATCTGCTTTTTCTCCCATTCTATACCTAGGGAGTTAGAACAGCAAGAGTTGCTTTTGGTTTCAATTTCTCTTGTCCCTCCTACATTTCCTTACTACTATAAATAACAGAAACATTTTGAAAACCAACAGAAAGAAGAAAGGAGAGATGAAGGAAGAGCAAAGAAGGGAAAAGCTGAGAGAAAGAGAAAATTTGTGAGACCATTTGTGAATAGATTGGCTTGAAGCCTCATAAAACAGGTATGGCTTATTTCCAAGTTGCCTCTTATTTTCACTGTTTCTTTTCTTACTAGTAAAAGTGGGGATGAAATGATATGTGTGTACAGGCAGGGGATGCAACCACATGATTTCTTGGGGTCTCCCTCCTACGGATGTGAAATTGATGATTCTCAGCCTAGTGCAGTGGAAACCACACTTAATTGTACTTCAAGCGTGTAGGGCCTAGTCTTCTGTCACTTAGGCAATCTCAATGGCAGGGCATTTGTTATTGCTGGCAGAAAACAGAATCTATAAAATTTTCAAGTTCTATATCAGCCTAGAATTGTATAGCTCAGGAGCAGGGCAGCGTGAGTTCTCAGAATACTCTGGGGGGTGGGGTTATAATTGTCAGCCTGGAGGTAGGTGTAGAGGGAGTACAACACATGCTCTTTACCTCTAGTGTTGGATGGACCTCTCTGAGGATGACCCTGCTCCTTCCTAGGTGGGGCCTAGGGTGTAGGCAGCAGGGACATCCCTTGCTCTGGGTCCCCTTGGGCACTGTATGCTCACCCTTGGTCAGCAGGCTGCTAGGAGGGTGCTGTGTGGACTGCCAGGACTTGGCTCTAAGATTGGATTCCGTATGGGGAAATTGCTGGTTGAGCGAGTTTTTATTGAGTCCAATTCTTCATGTCCAATTCTTCATGACCCCATAGGCCAGTTGTCCATGGGGTTTTCTTGGCAAAGATACTAGAATGGTTTACCATTTCCTTCTCCAGTGGATCACTACCACTGTAACAAGCCATTGATCCATGAGGCAAAGAATAGATTGAACTAATGCATTAGAAGCCATATAAGCTAAAGTTTAAAAGAATGAGTAGGAAAAGCAGAAAGAAGAGTAACATCAGCTGGCATATGAATTACCCTGTAATGCCCACTAAGTGCTTTAAAGAAAGCATCTCATTTAAGCCACATAACAAATTTGCTATTGCACCCATTGCACAGATGAGGAACCTGAGTTGCAGAGACATTAAGTTCATGGTGACCCAGCCAGGATGAATGACTGACAGGATGGGAGCCCAGCTCCTCCTGACTCCAGGTCCATCCTTATATCCAACTTGCCCCATGGCCTCAACAAGTTTCATGTTAGGAGATGGCGTATCTTATTACTTTTCCTTGTGCTTTTCTGACTCAGAATATCCAGATAGTGGCTATTTCTAACCCAAAAGAAATGGGAAAAGTCTCCTTGCACTGCTCCACATTATCTAATGAGCAGTATATCTTATGAGGTCAGGGTTGATGCAGAAGGCAATCTGTCCTCTAGGTTTGGTTTAATAAAGACTGACTGGATTCAGGCTATAGATTGTCTCCAGGAGTAAAAGATTCACAGGTTGTCTACATTGAACCAGAAACTCAGGAAATCATTTACAAATCAGGCAGAAAGAATGCTTTGTGACCCTGGAGACAGAGAGGGTGACTGTCCCCACTCCTGGACTCCCTTCCTGGCTCCCAAAAAGGATTGTAAAATTCTTCACTATTCAACTACTTCTGTAAGGGTTGAGTTCAATTGCGACTCATACCCTGGGGTCTGGCTGCATCATCCTGGAACACTCATCTGCAGCAATTGAGGGTGGACAGAGAATCAGTCATTACCAGAGCAGCCACTTAGTGTTTGGTTCTGACTTGCCTAGGGTCACAGATTTAGGATGTATCAGAAACACTATTTAGTCTATACCTTTTTCACTCCCAATCCAACTCTCTATCCACCCTGCCATGTTGCCAATGATTAAGAACAACACCATGCCACAGTCAAATAACTACTTGGTGTCCAGAGATTCAGTGAAAAAGCAGGAGTCAGAGAATAAGAATTGAAGTAGTAATTAGAAATCTAGTAGTGAAGTAGTAATTAGAAACCTAGGGTGGGGTGGGGGTAAGGGATGAATGGAAAAAATCACCCCAAAGTCACTCAGGCACCACTAAGAAGGGACTGGCACCAAGTACTAATAAAAACCTATTTATCTCAAAGCATTTGCCCTATACAGTATCCCATATTATCCCTCCCTCATACCAACCCATAGTATTGGCCATGGCCATGGTGGACCTGGACCAATATAATGAAAAGAGACATGATTATTGCACCAGGTAGAAAATTGTAGGGTGGGACTTTCAAAGACTGGGAATGTTTTTCTTATGTGACAGCCCTAGGGATCAAGAATGAACTGATAGGACACCTGGTCAAGGAAACTCAGGGGTGCAGTGGATAGAGAGCTGGGCCAGGAATCAGGAAATCTGTGTTTAAACTCTGGAAACTACCCTAGTTTCCTCATCTGAAAGAATGGGGATAGTAACTGTATATAACTCCCAGACTTATCATGAGGTAATATTTGTAAAGTGCTTTATAACTCTTAAGACACTACACAAAGGTGATTATTACTATTGCCATTACTATTATTAACATTATCTGCCATTGGCAGTTCTAGCTTCCTGAAAATAGAATTCCAAAAGCAGAGAACATCCTCTCTTTGCTGTTATTAATATCTGACTCACCTAGGCAATCTTGATTGAGGATTGTGTGAAATCTGCATCTTGATTTCTGTCTGAGGGGTTCCTCTGCATTTGCAGGTGACCATGGCATCAGAAGTGCCCATGGAAGCCCCCATATGTCTGATAGAAAACAGAAATGAAGAGCTGAGGGTAAACCAGCAAGCCCTGCGGATTCTTACTTCCATTACCAAGCCAGTGGTAGTGGTAGCTATTGTTGGCCTGTATCGTACTGGAAAATCCTACCTGATGAACAGGCTGGCAGGAAAGAACACAGGTAAGTTGAGTCCTGGCCTCCAGGAGTCTAATTCTGGAGCATATTGTGCCCCAGGCTTAGAGTTGCTATAAGGGATGTCTGAGACCTAATCAAGGTTTAAAATTGGTCCCTCATTTACTGTTGCTTTCCAGTCAGTCAACAAATATTTATTAAATGCCTACTATGTGCTAGAAACTCTTCTAAGTGTGAGGAGACAAAGAAAGGAAAATTCAGTCCCTACTCTCAAGGAGCTTACAGTCTAAAGGGGGAGAGAGCATGCAAATAACTGTGTGCAAATGAGATCTATACAAGACACATTGGAGATAATCATTAGAGGAAAGGAACTAGCAGTAAAATGAGCCAGAAAAGTTTCTCACAGAAATTTAGCTGAGAATTGAAGGAAAACAGGGAAGCCAAAAGGCAGAGATGAGGAGGGGAACGTTCCAGGTAGGAGACACTAAGTCAGGTGTTGGAGTGACAGTTAACAATTTAACACTTATGAATTAATTTCCCCACAACAAATATCTTCATACATGATATATTCTAGCATTAAAAGGCTTGCATTTCTTTAAAACCTGAAAAGTGTCCTTGGTTGCTTCCCCTGACTGCTTGTCTCCTAATGGCCATGTATCTTACCTACGGCTAGCCTTCCATCTACTCAGGATCATTGCCTCTCTCCTCTGTTATGTTGGTCTGAGAATGTGGTTGTCAGTTACTCCCATGATTAATCAGAGCAGCCAGATGACAAGAGTGAAACATTTTCATCACATTGATTATTCTCAAAGGATCATCAAGTGAGAGCTGTCTTTGTGTTTGTCCTTCGTTTTTGAAGAGGACCATGACATCAAGATGACATGACTTACAGTTGACTTTGCTTTGAGTGAGAGAGGGCTGTACAAGGTCACCAACCTCACTTTCTTCTCCTGAGCCATCTGGGTCCAGTGACCTGATATTTGTCAGGATGGATGGAGATGACCCAGGATGTAACCTGTCTTTTTTACAGTTGAGGAAACTGAACCCCAGAGAAGCATTTGTCCAGTGTCATGCAGTAAATAAAAGAGGCAAGATTTGAAACCACATCCTGTTATGCTGGGGGCAGTTCTTTCTATATCATACCACATTTTGACTTGTGTTTTGAAATGTATTTACATTTGACTTAATTGGTTGCTACATACAAAGTAAGCCCTCAATAACACCAACAAGTTTACCTTTATGGTTAGAAGTCAAGGGTACTCCTGTTCCTAGGGATTTTGGGAGAAGAGATTTGGGCTATCCCTACCAAAGTCTGATGGTGGGGGAGTGTGATAATTAATATGGAAGTGTTGATTTGATACTCCTGGCTTATCTTGACTTCCGCTTAGGATGCGTAACAGATTTGCTGAAGCTGGATTTCCAGTCCTGTGAGGGGCAGTTGGTCAACAGTTTTGTTAGTAGCAATATGGATGAAGGGTCTCTTCTCTACAAGGAAAAAGTTGAATTACTGGATTTAGAATCTGTGGGCCAGACAGCCAGGAAGGCTGATGGTTTGAGGCATACTGCTGTTCACACGCCTTCTGGGCTTACTTGCCCAAATATGGGCAGAGCTAGAACCCACCCCACCCCAACCCCAATCTTGAAACATCACGAAGTCATTAAGTTCCAGGATACTCTCCCAGCACCTCATACCCCTTTAAAATGTCTCATGGTGTGTTTAAAGACCTTTCAGTGGTTAGACATTCCCACACAAGCATCCATTGTCAGGAGTTCAGACCAACAATAGCTGGGTACCTCTGGTACTCACACTCCAATCTAACCAATAATTGTACAAGGCTCCTCTAGACTCACCCTTGCTTTGCTACTGGTAAAGGTCAAGGTAAACTTGGTCACTCAATTAGAACAAAAAATATTTTAAAACATTACAAATAATAGTAATAAAATAAATATCAACAAACCATACCTACCAAAAATTAAATTACAGAAAACAGTAAAAAGAAAGATAATATTCCTCAAGAGGAAAACATCTGGGGCTATAAAGGAGTCAAAGAGAAATGCAGTTTTCTGCAGACTTGTGGTTTAGAGGCATTGTGGACAAGCCCTCAAAGTGGATAGAATGCTGAACCTAAAGTCAAACCTAAGTTCACTTGTAGATATAGACACTGACTGACACAGTACAATACTGGTCAAGTCACTTGATCTTGGTTTGTCTCACTTTCCTCAACTGTAAAATGGATATAACAAGAGCATCTATGCTGTAGGGCGGCTGTCAGAATTTAATTAGATATTTGTTTAGCACAGTGTCTGATATACTGTAGGCATATAATAAATGCCCATTTCCTTTGCTTCCATCTCATTTGGGAAAGATATTGTGAATTCACATAAGCACAGTTATTAGGTAACAACTTACTAAAGTCAGAATGAAATTGAAGTTGCCTGGATTCTAGGGAATCATCTCATTGCTGTGGTGTGTGTATGTGTGTGTGTGTGTGTGTGTGTGTGTGTGTGTGTGTGTGTAACTGACCTGTGGTTCCTACTGAGTAGAGACTTTCCCTTCCCACATAGATCAGCACTTTCTTTGTCCCTTCAGGTCTCAGAATGTTTCCTGGGAGCTGCGTGGGGAAGGGGTGGACAGAAATTCAGTGACTTGCCCAGGATCCCACAGCTGTCCTGTGTTCTTCCTTGCTCTAACAACACTCATGATGCTCTCCTCTGGGCTGCTTTTTGTTCTTTAAGCTCAGGTTTCTGGAGTTGGTTAAAATTTTTTGCAGCCTTGGGTGTGGTTGATAGTGCTGATGTAATATCTCCAGGCATACCTAAAGTTCTCATTGATCTTGTTTGCCACCTTTACCATAAATCTTACCCCATAAATCTAATATCGCAGTGCTCTGGGTGAACTGAATACATGCATTCCTCTGTCCCCAGCTGGTGATGTTGCATAATGTGAGATTGGGAATCAGGAATACCTGAGTGTTAAAGCTCCCTCAGCTGCTCACTGACCGTGTGACCCAGACCTAGTAATTTACCTCTCTCAGTCTCAATTTTTTCCCCTGCGAAATGATGATAAAAGATAAACCTAGTTTACAGCATTACTGTGAAGACAGAAGGAAAAAACACACATAAAACGTCCTAGATAAATGCTAACTTTGATGCTTGTTCTTATTCTTTCCCCACTAAGGAGCCTCCCATCTTCTCCCTTTAGGATCTAGGAGTTTGGCTGTTGCAGCCTCTGGGTTTCCTGCCTCCACTGGGCCCTCATGTCTCACCTTTCTCTTATAGGCTTTTCCCTTGGCTCCACTGTGCAGTCTCACACAAAGGGAATCTGGATGTGGTGTGTCCCTCATCCCAGGTATCTTGACCATGACTTAGTTCTCCTTGATACTGAGGGCCTTGGAGATGTGGAAAAGGTAAATTAATTGATGACATTCTGATTACTCAATTCCCCTCCCTAGCTCTGCCTGACTTAAGACAAAATGACCCATTGCACTCATAGGTAGGCCGGCCTGCTGACACAATTTGTTTTGTAGGGTGACTCCAAGAATGACTCCTGGATCTTTGCCCTGGCCATCCTGCTCAGCAGTACTTTTGTCTACAACAGCATGAGCACCATCAGCCACCAGGCCTTGGAACAGATGCAATATCCTTTCAGAACTTCAGAACATCCATCAGAACATCTACAGTGATAATGCTCCCTCACCAGGATAGATGATAAACTATCCACACTTTAGGAGCTACCATCATGAGTCATTCTGTCCAAAAACACATGGAATCAATGGGATCAATGACCCCAAACCAGATTGTCTGATCCTGCAATGACAGCCTAGCACCAATCCCACAAATGAAGCCTTGGGTGGACTTTGGTTGAGCTTGCCATCATACAAAATATTCCACTTCCATGATCAAAAATTCTGAAAATGTCTTCATCATTCCATCTTTCCCTCTGCCTTATTACTGCCAAGTCTTCATCTCACATTGCTCATATGTATTCTACATCCCATCCTTCACCCCAGACTCACATGAAAAGGTGCCCCCTCTCCTTGTCAAAGCCAATGCCTTGCATGCTCCCTGATTCCATCGCGTCCTGTCTTTTCTAACAGGTTTTCCTTTCTATCATTCTTGCTCTTTCACTAATCTTCAATCTCTCCCTGTCTTTGTCTGCTTCTCTGTCACCTACACAGTACATTTCATTTTGCATCAGCCCATGCAAATCTTTCCATGCTTTTCTGAGACCATCACGCTCATCATTTCTTATAGTATACTAGTATTCCATCATAATCACATACCACAATTTGTTTGTTCAGTCTTTCCCCAATTGATGGGCGTGCCCCCAACTTCTAATTCTTTACTCCCAGAAAAGAGTTACTATAAATATTTTTGTGCACAAAGGTCCTTTTTCTTTTTGTTTTTTATCTCTTTTGGGATACAGGTCTCGTAGTGTTATTGCTAAGTTAAAGTACATACATGGTTTTATAGATATTTGGGCGTAGTTCCAAATTGCTCTATAGAATGGCTGAATCAGTTTACAACTCCACCTAGTAATATGCACTATAATTGCATAATTATCATTTTTCCCATATCCCCTCCAACATTTGTCATTTACCTTTTCTGTCCTATTAGCCAATTTATAGTTATGAGGTAGTACCTCAGAAGTTTTTTAATTTGCATTTTTCCAGTCAATAGTGACTTAGAGTATTTTTTCATATGGGTTCAGATCACTTCATTTGAAAACTGATTGTATCTTTTGATCATTTATCAATTGGAGAATGGCTCTTGTTTTTATCAATTTAATTATATTCTCTATACGTTTGAGAAATGAGGCCTTTATCAGAGAAACTTTCTTCAATTTTTTTCCCACAGTTACTGTGGCTAACTGTATTTCCCTCCATCCCATTCCCCACACATTCTTTTCTCTCTCTGCTTTTATCGTGTCCCTCTTCAAAAGTGTTTTGCTTCTGACTAACCCTTCTCTGAATCTTCCCTCCCTTCTACCATCTCTCATTTTCTTGTTCCTTTCCCCTCCTACTTTCCTGTAGGGTAAGTAAGTTAGATCTCTTTACTCAATTAAGTGTGTATATTATTCCCTCTTTGGACCAATTCTGATGACAGTAAGGTTTACTCACTCCCTCTCAACTCTTTTATATAAGATAATTCACCCAATTCTACCCTTCTCTTTCTCTCTCTACATTCCCCTCTCACTCCTTAATTACATTTTTCAGATTTCATCCTATCATATTCAACTCACATCTGTGTACTGTATCTATATATACTCCTTCTAACTACCCTAATAATTAGAAATGTCTTATGAGTTATAAATATCATTTTCCCATGTAGGAATGTAAACAATTTAAACTTATTAAGCCCTTATGATTTCCCTTTCCTGTTTGGCTTTTTATGCTTCTCTTGCGTTTTGTATTTGAAAGTCAAATTTTCTATTCAGCTCTGTCCTTTTTATCAAGAATGCTAGAAATTTCCATATTTCATTGAATGTTTATTTGCTCCCTTGAAGGATTATACTCAGTTTTGCTGGGTAGGTAGTTCTTGGTTGTAATCCTAGCTCCTTTACCCTCTATAATATCACATTCCAGGCCCTTCAATCCCTTAATGCAAAAGCTGCTAAAATCTGTGTTATTCTAACCATGGCGCTACCACATTTGAATTGTTTCTTTCTGGCTACTTGAAATATTTTCTCCTTGGCCTGGGAATTCTGGAATTTGTCTATAATATTCCTGGTGGTTTTCATTGGGATCTCGTTTTTCATGCTTTTCTTGCATCTCTCTCATTTCTCTTCCCAGTTTTTCCTCCACCCATCTAACTTGATTTTCAAAATCCTTTTTGAGCTCTTCCATGGCCTGAGCCCATTGGATATCTATTTTAGATGTTTGGGGTACAGAGGCCTTGACTTCTATGTCTTTCCCTGATGGTAAACATTGTTCCTTGTCATCAGAAATAAAAGGTGGGAACATCTGTTCCCCAAGAAAGTACCCTTCTATGGTCTTATTTTTTTCCCTTTTCTGGGCATTTTCCCAGCCAGTTACTTGACTTCTGAGATTCCTCTCCACCCCCACCTAGATCAGCCCAGGTAGTACTTGGGGTCTGAGATTCAAATGCTGTTCCCCAGCCTCAAGGCTTTCAGGGGTGGGAGCAGCTGCTATTCAATATGAGCTTAAGTTCTGGTGCTCAGGTTGGGGCAGGGCCACCTCCCAGGCTCAGTTCCCTCAGGGGGTTTATGCAGAGACCTTCAGTAATGGCCCTGAGCCCCTGTCTGCTCCAGGAGTCCCGGGACTCCACCTCTTCCTCTGCCGCTGCCTCTGCCACTGCCTCCCGAGGGGGCCCGAGTCACGGAGACACCCCACTCCCCTCTTGGCCAGCCCAGAAGTCTCTCTCACTGACCTGCAGCACTTGTGGGTGGAGGGACCTTCACAGCTGCCAGAGATTCCATCCCTGAAGCCTGTTCAGATCTGCTCCTCTCAGGGCCACGCTGCCAAGGCAGGGGTGGGCTCTGCTGTCTGGTGCGTGATGGACCTTTGGGGTTGGTTTTTCAGGGCTCTCTGGAATGAAAATCTCCTCCACTGTGTTGTTGTGTGGCCTGCACTGCTCCAGAATTTGTGGGGAGTTCTTTTTACAGGAAATTTATGGACTGTGGGTTCGGAGCTAGCATATGTGAGTCTTTCTACTCCACCATCTTGGCTCCTCCCCTCCTTGATGATTTCTTGAAAGATGATGTCTAGGTTCTTTTTTTTGAACATGGCTTTTGGGTAGTCTTATAATTTTTAAACTATCTCTCCTAGATTTATTTTCCAGGTCAATTGTTTTTCCAATGAGATATTTCACATTGTCTTTTACTTTCTCATTCTTTTGGATTTGTTTTATTGTTTCTTGATTTCTCATAAAGTCATTAGCTTTCATTTGCTCCATTCTAATTTTTAAGGAATTATTTTCTTCAATGAGCTTTTGGACCTCCTTTTCCATTTGGCCAATTCTGCTTTTTTAGGACATTCTTCTCATTGACTTTTTGGACTTCTTTTAACATTTGGCATAATTTGTTTTTAAGGTTTTATTTTTCAGTATTTTTTTTGTGTGTGTGTCTCCTTTACCAAACTCTTGACTCATTTTTCATGATTTTTTGCATCATTCTAATTTCTCTTCCCAGTTTTTCCTCTACCTCTCTTACTTGATTTTCAAAATCCCTTTTGAGCTCTTCCATAGCCTGAGGGAATTCATAATTTTCTTAGATGTAGGAGCTTTGACCTTATTTTTTTCTTCTGACTTTGTGTTTTCATTTTCCTTGTCACTATAGTAACTTTCAATAGTCAGAGTTTTCCCCCATTTTTTGCTCATTTTCCCAGTTTAAAAGTTGACTTTTAACTCTTTGTTAAAGAAGGAATCTTCTTCCAGGTTAGAAGGCAAATTGTCCCAGGTTTCAGGGGTTTTGTGCAGCAGTTTTCAGAGATACTTCTAGAGACTTGTAAGTTTTCAGTTCTTTCAAGGTGGGATCATCTAAAGACAGATATTTACTGCTCTCCTGGCCTGTGGTCTGATCTGTGAGTGACCACAAGCAATCTTTTCTGCCCTCACATTGTGAGGACATTCCCTGCCCCATTGCTACTGCAAACTCTGCTATGTTAGTGCTCCTCCTCACCCTAGGACTTCCAGCCAGGACTGTGACCCAGATCTGAGTATGAGCAAAACAACAGAGTCTTCCTCAGGGCTAGTAAAAAGACCACTCTAATATCTTTCTGACCAGTTGTTCGATCACTTTACCATCTGTGGGCTGAGATCTCTGGAAACAGCCACTGCTGCTACCACTGCTGATTCAGTCACTCCCAGGGCTTGCTCCTGGTTTGCTGGGGTTGGAGCTATGCTGGCATGGATCATGCTAGATTGTGCTCCACTCTCACCCAGGTGTGTCAGATCTTTTCTGCCAGCCTTCCAAGTTGTCTTTGGTATCTGTGGACTGAAAGGTCTGAAAACTACCACTGCTGTCTGCTCTGAGTTTCCTAGGCCCTGGTCTGTAGTGGCATTGTTTGTGCTCCTACTCACCCTGATGCAACAGACCTTTCCTGCTAATCTTCCAAGTTGTTGTGGGCTAGAAATTTGTTTCACTCCATTTTTTATGGGTTCTACTGCTCCAGAATTTGTTTATAGTCATTTTCAAAAGGCATTTGGAGGTGTTTGGGGGAGAGCTCAAGTGAGTCCTGCCTTTATTTTGCTATCTTGGCTCTGCCTCCTAATGTAATTTTCATAATTTGCAGATTTGACAATGTCACTCCACTATCTGCTTAATGAATTCCAGTACATCCTACTACTCAGGATGAAATATGAAAATTTCTGTTTGACTCTTAAAGCCCTTTACTAACAACTCCTTTCCTACATTTTTCAGTCTTCTTACACACTACGTCTTCCTCATACTCTACCATCAAACCACACTGGTCTTGCTGTTCCTCTTACTTTATATCTCATCTCCTCACTTCATGCCTTACTGTCCTTCATGCCTGGAAATCTCTCCCTCCTCTCTTCTACTTCCTACTTTACCCTGTTTCCTCCAAGTCTCAGTTCAAATCTTACCTTCATCAAGGGATCTTTCCCAGTATCCCTATGCTACTGCCTTCTCTCAGGGATTACCTAATCTTTATACTATGTATTTATATAATTATCAGCATTGATATACATGTACAGATGTATCCATAAAGGTATATGTATATAAATGCATATAGGTGTATATAGTGTTCATAATTCTTTACATGTTATCTCCCCCATTAGAATGTGATTTCCTTGAGAACAGGGAATGTATTTTGTTATTCAATTGTTCAGTCATGCTGACTTTTTGTGACTCCATTTGGGGTTTTCTTGGGAGAAATACTGGAGTGGTTTTGGCATTTCTTTCTCCAGCTCATTTTGAACATGAAGAAGCTGATGGAAGCAAGATTAAATGACTTGCTCAGGGTCACAAAACTAGTAAGTGTTTGATGTCAGATTTGAGATCATGAATATGACTCTTCCTGATTTCAAGTCCAGTGCTTTGTTCATGTTGCCAACTTTTACTTTATTTGTATATCCAGCACTTAGAACAATGCCTGATATACAGTAAGCACTTAATAAATACTGGTTTCATACAAGTGCTTCTGTTCTAATATTATAGCAATTGGGAACCATGATGAGAACAGACGTCTCACCCAGTTGATTGAAGAATGCATCAAGTTGATCAAAGACTCCACTGAAAAGTTCTTCCTTCCTCCTTTTAAATCTATGACTGAAATCCCATGAGTACAGAAGAGAAGATTGGGGAGAGAATTTATAAGACTCAGTGGAGGGAAGGGAAGATCCCACAAGCAAAATTGAGAACTGATGAGGCTGGTGGGTGTTTCCTTTTCCTTATCCTTGATCTTAGATATGTGACAGAGCTGACAGAGCTAATCAAGGTCAAATCCTCACCTAATACTGTTGGAGAAGAAGACTCAGCAGAGTTTGTGGCCTTCTTCCCAGACTTTGTGTGGACTGTGCGGGATTTCACCTTGGATCTTGAGCTAGATGGTCACCCCATCACCCCAGATGAGTACCTGGAGAATGCCTTGAAACTCAGTAAAGGTAATTTATTAGGAATCAAGAGTGGGCACATGAGTGGATCTGGGCAGTAGAGGGGAAATGACACCAAATGTTTTTCCATTCCTTTGAATCTTAGCTGTTTATTTCTGGGACTGATTCTTCTGAATCTCATGAACTGGAGACATGGAGACTGAAAGTTATCATGATTCTCATGGCTTTATTTAGGGTCAGTTGATTTCTTTTTTTGTAGTTCAGAATTTCCATAATCTAGCTACCTTTCCCAAGGACAAACAGTCCCTGAGATAACTGACTTTCGCCAACTTTTGTGAGGGGTCTGTATCTTATGAATTCACAAAAGGAGAGATAGGTTTTTCTATGCCCTGCTGTTGGTTGGTGAGCATGGAATTTCACTGAAAGAGAATAACTTTATTTAATGGTTATTCCATTCAGTCCAGGGCACAGCCTGAGGAATTCTTCCTCTCTACTATTGGCATAGAACTTTTTGATAACAAGAGACAAGAATATTCTGAAGAGGCTATGTTGTACAACAAAAAGTAAATGAGCATTTGTAGTCAGAGGCCCTGGATGTAAATTTTAGCTCTGACTGCTTACTGTCTCCATGACTTTGGGCAAGTCATTTGATGTCTCTGAGCCTCAGTTTACTCATCTGTAAAGTTAACAGTTTGGACTCCAATATCTCTAAAAATACCCTAACTATATATGCATTAGCTAGTGAGTGCAGTGAGTTTCATTCCTGGAGAATTCTAGACCATCAGAAGCTTCCATTCAGCTTTCATTGCATTAGTAACCTTTCTCTTTCTAACATGCCTCATGATGGGCTATATATCTAAATGTACAAACCTCTTATCATGCCCCATTTTCATTGTAGACTGTTAACTCCCTGACAGTATACAAGCAGGCATACTTATGTCACTGAAAATATCATGAAATCATGTTCAACAATGAATCCCTTCTATTCTCATCCAAAATCAATAATTAAATATCTCCTCTACCTGAGGAACTATGCTAGGTGCTGGACATAGAGGCACAAAAAGTAATAACTCTTCTCAAAAAGATTACATGCTACTAGGGGAAAGCCTGCAAAATATAAGTGGATAAAAGCCAAACGTGAGGGACAAGGGAGGTAGAAAGGACAAAAGAACTGCAGAGATCAGTAAGGACTTCTGGAGGAGGTACTGTTGAACCAGAAACCTTCAGAGAGTTTCAGGTTCCAAGAAGAAAAGGCCACAGGGAGAAAAGTACTAGATACATGAAAACTTCAATAAAGCCATTCCCCATCTTAGGTGTCTTTATCAACCCCTTATATTAGGCCTCTATCTTACCGTAATGTCTGCTTTCCTATCTCTCAGGCAAAAACCCCAAAGTTGCAATGGTCAACCTTCCACGAGAGTGCATCAGAAAATTCTTTGCCAAACGGAAATGTTTTACATTTGACCGTCCAACGAATAATAAGTCACTCTTAGCCCATCTTGAAGATGTCCATGAAAGCCATCTGGAGCCTGCATTCAAGAATCAGGCAGACAACTTCTGCTCTTACATCTTTTCCAATGCAAAACCCAAGACCCTTCGTGGGGGCATCACGGTCAATGGGAATCGTGAGTTTCCTTTCCCCACTGCATACTTGATTGGGGTTGCATTCATCTTCCTTGTTTCTCTGTATGTGTATAGATATTGTAAGCATTTTAAAAATTAATCTCGCTGTAAGCATGGGTTTCTTTGTGTTTCCCTATCTTTCAGTTTACAAATCCCAAGAAACATGTACTCTGAGACAATATCAATGAACTTTGATGGAGACCAAATCTCCATTATAGAGGTGTCAGTGGAGAAAAGAAAAACAATTACCTTAGTTTTTGCAAGTGGAAGCAAGTGGAGTTAATAAAGTATAAGCCAGTAACTTTGATTTTTATTTCTGACAAAATTGTAGAGCATATCAGTAAGAGGATGATTTATGAGCACAGAAAAGGAATCAGTGGTCATGAAAATCCAGTGGATTAAGCAAATTGCCTTGCTTGACACTGTAACTGGATTGATATAAATCAGAGGAATGATGTCAATTTAGCATAGTTAGATTTTAAGAGAATATGTAGCATTGTGTCATGATATGATTATGAACAAGACAGAGATATGCCATAGATGATCGTACTGTTAGGTAGATTCAGAACATTTTGAATGACCAGACCCCCAAAATAGTCATTAACAGCTTGAAGACAAATTGAAGGGAAGTCTATAAGGCCATGATTTAGGGCTTTAGAACTTTATCAATAACATTGTTAATGTTCTTGAAGATGCAAATGGAATGATACTCCGGTATGCAGATGGCATAGAGTTCAAAACAAGTAGCACGCTGTAAGAAAGAAATGAGATATAATGTTATCCTGGCAGGCTAAATCCATGACTCTAAATTAATAATGAAATCTTATATGGAAAAAATGCAAAGTGAACCAGTTGGGTATACAAATCTACTAAAATAGAGGTCAGGAGAGAGAGGGATAGCCAACAGTTTTGGGAAGAATGATCTGGAGAAATTTCTTGGAATGCAAGTTCATTATGAGTCAGTATTCTCAAATGCAAAATTATTCAAGACTTCATTGTTGAGAACAGGTGAAGTAATTCTTCCCCTGGATTTATTTAACTCCAGTTAGACAACATACGATATTCTGTGTTCAGTTCTGGCCATAACATTTTAGGAAATATATATACAAAGTGATCACTGGCAGAACAAGACAACTAGAATCAGTGGAAAGACAGGAATTCACAGAAGAATGAGCCCACAAAAGAAAGCTTAGATTGACTCTCCTTGATCCCACAAGTAAAAACTAGAAAAAATAGGAAGAATTTGCCAAGAGGTATATTTATATGTGATAAATAATCAAAGTTTCCAAAGCATTTAAATTGTTAAGAAGTAGAAGAGATGTCTTGAATCATCATGTTCTCTGCTTACATCAAAATTATCTAACAGTGATTGGTAATAATTGCTTATAATATTGTCAAAGAGATCTTTGGCCAGGCGTGGGTTCTACTAGATAATAATGCATGGATCAAATTGAATGAAGTTTCTCTTTACCTCATCTTCCATTTCATCTTGTCTTTCAGGGTTAGGAAAGCTGCTGGAGATCTATGTGAAGACAGTCTCTAGTGGGGATATTCCCTGCCTGGAGAATGCAGTGTTGGCATTGGCTCAGACTGAGAACTCAGCTGCTGTGCAAAAAGCTATCAAACATTATATAGAACAGATGGTCCTAAGGGTGGACTTCCCCACAGAAACCCTCCAGGACCTGTTAAGCCTACATACAGACTGTGAGAAAGAAGCCATCTCAATTTTCATGAAGCATTCTTTCAAAGATGACACATACAAATTCCAGAACGAAATGATGGTATGTCCTCTCGGTTATTTATCCTTCCTCTTAGCTCTCTTTTCTGAATGAAACTTAGAGACTGGTCAGCCTCTTTCCAAACTTTTTTGACATTGGGGTCTGTATCCCCAGCTCATGAGAGGTGAGCCTGATCTCTCCATAGAGCTAGAGGCATGAAGGCCTCAGTCTCACTTGCCATGAAACGTTGTTTCCCTTGGTGAATAGATGGCATCATAGATCTCTCAGATCACACTGCAGTTTTGCTCAAGCTCTCTCATCTCTACACACCTTCCCAGACACAGCACCCTCAGTTTTGTCTAGCAGTATCTCCTGCTAGGCCAAATGTCTGCTCAGTCTTACTTAACTTTGTAACACTCAGGTTGACCAGCCCAAAGAGAGAACCATTATTTCTGAACTGGCAGAGTCATGGAGGATCAGTTGATGTAATCATTTGGAGAGAGGTTTTTGGGTCCCAGAGAGGATAGGAGACTTCTCCATGGTGACCTAGCTATAGCATAGCAGATTTCAAAGCAAACCCTAGGTCTTTCAGCTTCCAGGCCAGGGTTTGGGTTTTATTCTACCCCACTATACATCTTGTCAAAAAGAAAAGTATGTAGACTTTCTCTCAACAGTTTCTTTGGAATCTCCCTCCCTCCACCACGATGTAGGGCATGTAAAACATTTTGATAACCTTTGAGGCATCATGTCAATCTTCATGTGTTATTATTTCTGCTGTTTTATTTCTTCCTTTTTCCTGATTGTCTTTGTCTCTTCCTATTCCACTGGCAGCAAATCTTAGACTCCAAGAAGGATGATTTCATATGTCAAAATGAGAAAGAATCAACCAAATATTGTGAAACTAAGCTTAAGTGCCTCTCAAAGACCCTGATGGAAGGCATTTCTCAAGGCACCTTCTCTGTGCCAGGGGGTTACCAGCTCTACAGGAAAGAAAGAGAAAAAGTAATGAGCAATTACCATCAAATTTCAAGGAAAGGGGTAAAGGTGAGCAAAGACCTGGAGGCCAGCAGTGATGACACTGCAAGAAAGGCTCTATTGATCCCTCTGAGTATTTGAATATTGACTTTATCCAATAAATAACCACCCAAGAGGAGAATGTCTAGACAATATTGGGTTTTTAGTTCACATCTCACTTGGAGTTCTTGACAGAAATCTCTTTTTCCTGCCTGTGGAATTTAGGAAGCAGGGCCATCTCAGGGTCACCATAGAGGCAGAACTGATGCATGCTGTCTTAGTATTTCAGGTGCAAGCTTGGAATGAAAAATGATTCTCAAAGCTGAATCTCCTTGTGACCTGACCTTTTGGTACATACTGACAAGTAGGTCACATGAATGACCTTTGTGTTTAATCTTTTGAGTCAATCATGTCCCCAGAATGTTTTCAATACCTTTAAAGGAAAGAATATTCTAGCCCAGGGATGGGGAGCCTTTCGATATTATTAATTTAACTGTAATTAAATAAAGCCATATTCAAGAAACTTTAGATATACTTTAAAAATGTACATTATATTATAAAAATCTAACTACTATGTACTTAATTAAAAAAATGAAAACTCTTTGTTAATTTTAAAGTTAACTATGGCCACATGTGGCCTTAAGGCCGCAGGTTTCCTACCCTTGTTCTAACCTATATAGACATTGCTCCTTCCACAGAAGGAATGCCCTTCTAAGCAACTGATATGGTCTGGGGAAAATTATGTGCCTGTCTTGTGTGGTTGTCCAGGCAGATGAGGTCCTCCAGAATTTTCTACAGTCACTGGCAATGACGGAAGAATCCATCTTGCAGGAAGATCAAGCTCTCACTGAACAAGAGAAGGCCTTAGAAGGTACAGGGAGCTGAAGTGTGATGGTTTGGGCAAGCAGGGGATTTGGTGGGTTTGGAACAAAATTCTCCCTGAGGACCTCAGCGTGACATGAAGATTTTCCTGAAACACTTCTGTACCTTCCCAGTCCCTGATGAATTTGTAACAACTCTGACCATGAGTGTAAAATCCAGCAGGTCTTAACGTGCTACTCTCCCAGATTTTTTTGGCTTGGCCTCTCTGAGTCTAACAAAAAAGGGAAAAATTTTGGAATTTCCCATTTGTTTCTCCTACTTAGTTTGAGTTCTGAGTGCAAGAGAAAATATTATGTGTCACCTTCCTGTTCAAAGACCCTGTGGCAGGTGAAAGATGAAATGACTAAGGAAACAAAGGTCCATTCTTCTGCTCAAATGGATTTATTAAGCTATGTGTGTCAACTGACCTCCCCCACTGGGACCAGGACCTTCCTCAGCTTTGGCACTGGAGCCCAAATACAACAAGACAGACTTTTATAGATTAAAAATAATTAATCAAATAAGGTCAATAAAATAAAAGGAAGTAATGCAACATTAGGTAATCTGGTTTCTAACTAGGCGAAAGATTAGGGACTTTCCAAGTTGAGAGGGAAAGAGTGAACAGTTGAAATTCCCAGAAATTAGAAAAGGTGGTGCCCCACTAGTCCCCAAATGTCTGTATATAATTAAAGCAACATGGAAACAATAACTACTTGATTAGTAAGGGGAGCATTTCTCAGATGAAAAATATGGGTAGCTTAAATGCACGATGGTGAGAAAATTCCTTGAATCAATTAGTAAGATCTCACTGGGTTTCTGGTCAGCATAATCTAGCTCCTTAATCAAGATGCCCTATGAGCAGTGGATGTGGTCCAGCTTTGCAGTCATGCAGGGCTAGGTTCAAATAATACTATTATTCCCACAGTTGCATAAAGTTTTCTCACAAGACAGAATTTGAACTAGTAATTTCTAGCTAGCAATTGCCATAATTGAGTAGAAATGGAACTAGGCAGCTCCAGAGTTAAAGCACAAGACTGAATCAAAATGAGGCTCACTCAGTTTCCATAATCAAGTACTTATTCTCCTGATCCCTCAGTTTCCTCAGCCTCCAATGACTTCCCTGTGACTTCCATGATCACATACAAACTCCCCTATTCAACATTTAGAGCCCTTCATAAATTGGTTCTTTCCTACCTTTACTGTTTCTTATACTTTACTGCCCTCCACACATGCTGTTTCACCAACACTGATTACTTACAGTTCCTCAGACACAACAAGCCATAGCTGATCTCCAGACCTTCCCATTCACTGTCCCCTATTCCATCAATGCTCTGCCTCCTACCTCCTACCTTTGCTCAGATCCCACTTTCTTCAAAAGGCCTTTCCTCTCCCTTCTGTTTTTATTGCTGCCTTCCTCAGTCATATTATCTCCCATTAACTCTCTATAGATCTTGCATCTAAGTATTTATGTAAATGTTGTCTCATCCCTTAGAACATCAGCTCCTTCATCCCTTAGAACATCAGCTCCTTCATCCCTTAGAATATCAGCTCCTTCATCCCTTAGAATATCAGCTCCAACAGGGAAGGAATTATTTTTAACCATTTTTTTGATCTCTCAAGTGCTCAGCATACTTCCTAGCCCCTTGTAAGGACTTAATAAATATTTATCGACTAGCTGACAAGAGATGAAAATTAGCCTCATCTGATGTAATCTCATGTTTTCTCTTTCATCAAACAGCTGAGCAGGTGAAAAGGGAAGCAACTGAGAAGGAAAAGAAATTGGTAGAACAGCAACAAATGGAAATGCACCAGAAGATGGCAGCTCAGCAGAGAAGTTACGAAGAAAACATCAAACAATTGAAACAGAAGATGGAGGAAGATAGGACTCAGATCCTGAGAGAACAGGAAATGATTCTGAATCATAAGCTGAAGGTACATGGAGTTTGGGATCAGTGACTGTGCTCATGAAGCAACATCCCCACCATGGCAGGAAAGGGATGGGCAGACAGATAGGGAAGGCAAAATTGCCTTCATGTGAGTCAACATGGTGGAGAGCAAAGGACCCTTCCATCAGAAGATACAGGTTTGAGCCCATTCCTCATCCTCATCCTCTTCTCCAATGTTCTTTGCTGTAACACAGGGTCAATCACACCTGTCTCATTGAGTGTACAGAATTATTGTTCAGATCAAATGAATTTTTTTCACTCATAGAGCATACTTTCCTCTCCCCCAGCTTTCACAATGAGCTGCACAGGCAAGTCTATTACAGGTTCTCACCTTATGAGATTCAAAGTTCACAAGCCCTTATTAAAATCTGTGTTTCTCTAGTGAGCCAGAAAATGCACTTAGTTCAAAGCAAAGAAGCCCTTTCAGCTGCATCCCTTTTACGTAAGGCAAAACATACAATCATCAATCTAAAAAACACCCCTCAGTAGTTTTTCTCCCATAGCAGATCCATGAATTTCTCTGAGCCTTAATTGGAGTGGACCTTTCTCTCCAGAAGGAGGCTCCAGAACCCAGGGACTAAGCTCTTTGGAACAAAGATCCAGGTCATTCTAAATAACTTGCACTTTCAGGTGTAAGGTTATTTTTGAATTCTATTTCCTGGTCAGCAATCTCTGGCATTAGATCAGAAAATTCAGAGATCAGAAAGTCCTGGCTTAATTTCCATTGCTAAGCTTGTCATAGATATAGCATCTGTTACAGGATACTCTTTTTGAAAACTAGAGGTTTTGAGTTGTGTTGATCAGCGTGTTGTTCCCCAGATCCTTGGCTCTTCCCTGCAAATGTAAGAGAGTGAGCTAGTGTTGTGACCTCATTGATGGAAGTAACTGCAGTGAGATTTCCTATACCAGTACAATCAGCACCAACCAACAATCAGTCCTGTGCCACACAGCCAGGATGTATCAGAGGTCAGACTTGAGTCAAGGTCTTCCTGGCTGTAAGGTTCTCAACAAGGCCATGCTCCCTCATACAAATGAGAGGAGGTCAAGAAAGACATAGAAGCAGATGTAAGCCCAGGAGAAAAGCTGTTGTGGTCTCCATCCAGCCATATCCCTGGCCCTTTTTGTATGTAATTGTGGTAGGAAAAAGCTTCCATAACATCTATTTTTTTAAAAAAGGATTGAAAATCACAACATGCTATGAACCTTTCAGGTCCTATGACTAGTACTTCTAACACAATAGCACAGAGAAGGAAACCTCAAAGGGAATTGTTTTGAATTTATCACTCTTCCACTTGACTCTGACTGAACCCCCCGAATTCAAATCAAAATCTCTTTGTCCTCAACAAAGATCCTAAAAAAATCCAAGCTATCTATGGAGTCTTCTGTAATCCTAAAAACCATGGACAGTGCAAGTTAACTCCAGAGTCCCCTGAAATTTGGGGCTGCTAACATGATGACCTAGTTCCCTTAGGACCATTATCAACAAGCCCCTAACCAAGGGCCATGGGATAGAGTAGGCCCTGTCTAAACTTATAGAATTTGGCCAGAGCCAGACCAGGCTAACATTAGAGACAGTCGATATTGATATTTACTCCAGTGTTGTTAAGAGGACCAAGACACTTTGAAGTTGACTTGAGCCCATCCTGAATCACTCTACATAGTATTTCATGTCCTTTTTTAAAACATGTAGACATCTGGGCCACTCAATTATGAATTGAGAATACAACTAAAGATAATAGCTATCATTTTACATATCACTTTAAGGTTTACAAAGCAAATATTATCTCACTTTGTCCTCACAACAACATAGAGAGTTAGATACTATTATCAGCTAAGGAACGTGACTCCAGTCACAGCCAGTGATTGCCAGAGGCAAGATTTAAATTCAGATCTTCTTGACTCCAAGTCTAGCACTGTGCCACCTAGCTCCCCCCATTTTAGGACCATGGTTCCACAAGTTGGTCTTGTGTTCAGCTGTCACAGATTTCAGTATTGGCCCTGAAGTCTGGCTTCTTGTCTCTAGCAGTGGGAAAGTAATGAGATGTTGGAGAGAAGGCCTAATCTCTAGATGCTTTTCTTACTGCTCAGGAATATCCCTTGAGGAGAAATCCCCTGTGCCTTTTCCCCTCTTCTATTCTACTTAGGGCTCACACCTTACGTAGGTGAAATGCATGGAGGTGCTTCTTCTTAGTGGAATGAGAACTAACCAATGTGCAATGCTGATGCACTTTTGCCTTCTCTTAGGAACAAGAGAAGATGATGGAGGAAGGATTTCATGAGAAAGCTGAAGAATTGAAGAGACAGACAAAGAACCTACAAACAAAGATTGAGACTGCTGAGAGGGAAAAGTCCTCTTGGTGGCCCTCAGTTTTAGATAATTTTGGCACTGCGCTGATGGTCTTCTCACCTGGTCCAGGAAAATTGGTTGGCTTGGGAATAAAGGCATTGGGTCATTATATAGGATAATTAAATGGGTTTTAGTTTCTCAAAAGAAAGTTGTAGAACGTAGTTGTGCCACCTAAAAAGAAAATAAGTGTATGAATACTTATGCATGTATGTGTTTCCTGGATCTAGTTTACCCAGGTATTAAAAAGTAAAACTGATGCTCACCACATAATATAAAGGATATGGGAGAAAATTCATGCAAAGAGCATCCAGTGTCAGTGAGATGAGACTCCATTTCAACGAATGAAAGATTTCTTTTCTTTAAAGCAAACGGTCTGCAGGACAGGAAGCTTGAGTTCTTCCCTTTGATGGCTCAGAAGATTCAGAGCTAGAGGCATTCTGGACAGTCATGGAACCTAACCGCCTCATTTTACATGTGGCTTGTTGGTGGTTCAATAGGTGGGGCAGGACTTGAGGTCAGGAAGACGAGTTCAAATCTGGCATCAGACACTTAGAAACTATAGGACCCCAAATAAGTTACGGAAACTCTCTGTATTTCAGCTTCCCCATACATAAAATAGGGGTAATAAAAGCTTCTTCTTCACAGGCTTTTTGTGAGGATCAAATGAGTGAAGCTCTTTGGAAATCTTGAAGTGCTACATAAATGCTAGCTATTAATATTGTGAAATAATGAGACCTAGAGATTTGACCAAAGTCACAGAGAAGATGAGACTTAAGCTAAGGCTTCTGGACTCCAAATATGTTCTGATAACCATGGAGAACAAGTCCCTTGACCTCTATTTAGAAACAACACATAAATTTGATTTTACTTCTTAAGATTTTAAAAAGTCCAAGTAGAATTGTCCCTGATTTCATTACCCCCAATTATACTTTGAAGTAGAAATAGTAATCTGTGATCAGTAGAAAATATATTGAGTTTGTAGTCAGAAGACCTAAGCTCAAACGCCAGCCCTCACTCACACTTACTGCCTATGTGACCTTGGATAAATTACTTCACCTTCCCTAGCCTCAGTTTCTTCCTCTGTAAAATAATCAGGCTGAGTTAGATGATCTCTTGGGTCCCTTCCAGCTCTCAATCCTGTTTCTTTTGGGTGGGTATTAGTTAGGAGTACCAGAATCCCCTGTTTACTTTTGTCCCGATAGTGGCCGACATATTGTGTTTCTTAGTCCTAGAAAATGACTTTGTAAATTGTGCCCTTACAATCTCCAAGCAATCTCTCTAAAGTAATAAATGAGCAAGTGTGTGTGGTTATATGCTTAATGGCCAGCCTGAAGATGACTCTGTGACTTCTAACTCAGAGGTTCCCAAACTTTCTCAGTTTAGTCCTCAGTGTGTTTTTTTATAACACCCCTGGGACAGAAGTATTTAACGGTCCTATTTATTAAATACTGTAACAAGTATTTATATACTAACAACTTAGCCATTTGAAAAACTTATATACATAAATGTGAAGAATTTTTTAAAACTTGCATTCTTTTTTTGTTGTCAGTCATTTGCAGTCATGTTTGACTCTTTGTGACCCCATTTGGAGTTTCCTTGGCAATGATGTTGCGGTGGTTCACCACTCTTTTTTCCACCTCATTTGACAGATGAAGAAAACGAGACAAACAAAGGTAAATGACTTGCTCAGGGTCATACAGCTAGTAGATGTCTGAGGCTGGATTTGAACTCAAGTCTTCTGACCTCTAGCCCTATACACTTTCCACTGAGCCACATAGGTGCCTACATTTCATTCTTAGATAGCCACAATTACTAATGGGGTGTTCGTTCCTATTGGGCACAGTACAACTTCTCCAAATTGCAATCCAATTAGAGACTATACCCAACCTCCCCCACTTCTTGTTCCAAGGTGATTTTTACTTAGTACTTCCTTTTTAGCTCAGCAATTGTCAAAACACCAACTTCACTAAGACATGATGATGTAAACAAGAACTTACTATCCTGACTAAAAGCGTAAGTGAACAGATTCATCTCTAAAATTCCAAAATGTCGATGAAAGGAATGTCATGTGATCTAATGCTGAATCTGTGAGCTGTCTCTAGGAAGTAGCTAGTCTGGTGTCAGACAACTGTTGAATAATTATTTCCCTTGAAAATTCAAATATTGCATAACATCCCAGTGAATTCTCTGGATCCCTGGAGAGCCTCACCATGCTGTCTGAGAACTACATCCAGTTTAGCCTTCTGAGTCCAAGAAGAGACACTTTAATCCCCTTTATACATGATTCCCTGCAGCTAACTCAAAATACTTATCATGTTCCCTTTAGGCATCTCTCCTTCAAGCTAAACCATCCTCATCTCCTTCTCTACATTTTTCAGTCTAGTGGCTGTGCATCTGAAGGTCTCTGTTTTATATTTTCCTTCTCAAAATAAAACCTCGTTATGAATTATTGTGCACTGTGTATTTATGTAAATCAGTTATAGACCCCCCCACATGTTTTACATACCAAACATGTAAGAAGCATAAAATATGAACATGAGTTCCCATCTGTATTTGAAGAAACACAGGTGTGGTCATGCATGATATCATGGATTATAGAGAGTTTGCTTTGGAGCCAAGAAGACCTGAGTTCAAGTCCTACCCATACAGTCTGTATGATCCTGGACAAGTCATTTACCTTCCTCAGTGGAAGAAGCTAACTTACATTTTTAAGGGGAACTTCCTCATAAAGAGGATCCTTGTACTAATCAAATCTTAGTCCCAGTCCCTATCAAATATTGAGGGAGAGAGGGGGAGAGAGAGAAAGAGAGAGACCCTCACTTATCAGGTTTGATGGGAAATGGTATTTGTTGTTAGAAGTCATTCAGGCACCAGGGAAAAGCTGAAAGTGGCCCCCAGGTTTAGCCATCTCAAAGCTTCGGTGTCCTGTAGCCTCAGGACCTTAAAAGTAAATCAGAAGAAAGCTGCAACCATTTCAATATTAAGTTCCTTAGGCTTCATTTCACCTGAACTTTTATCTCTGTGATTGCTTTATGGACTTACTGGACCTAAGGTAAAGACTTTTTCTCTGGTCAAAATAGATTCAAGGACCTCTCCCCTTACATCTCACCTTCTGATGAATGGGCTCACTGTTTCCTTTGTCTCCAAAGGGAAAACTTCTCTGTTCTCTCACCATCATCTTGAGTCAGAAAATAAAATACTTAAACCCAAGTAGATTTCAAGTGACACTGTTTTATATTAGAAGAATGAAGAGCCAAGATAATTTACAGGGGAAATTGTAAGAGAACAAAGTGTAGGTACAGACCAGTTTAGTATCCTAGGAGAAACGAGCAGCTTATCTTTGTACTTTCCTTTCTCCTCCCCTCCCTTGGACACAGGGAACCAAGACGTAATTGTTCCATATTTCATATGGAGATCTGGACTTTATGGTAAGTTCCCTCTGATAGGCAGAGAGAAGAAGCAATGAGTCTAGCAGCTTAGTCTCACTTGACAGACCAATCAGATTCCAATAGCCTCTGCCTCATTCCCAAACTTTTCTTATCCATCATTCCTAGTAGCAACTTGTATGTTGGCCTTGGTGGGAAAGTGCCGGGGGACTTGAGAGGAAGACGGTACATATGTCACTCTCGCTCCAATCTATCTCCTCTATGCCTTCTGTTCATCTACTAATGTCTTCCCGGAAGAATCTTCTCACATCCTTTATCTTACCAAAGTTCTCTTTAATGGCCAGGTCTGCATCACATGGTCTATGAAATCTGAGTATACATTTGCTCAGTTGTCCTAGCTGCTTCTAGAATATTGAGCTTCCTTGGCTCAGAATTGGAAACTATGGACTTTACACAAGTGGATGCTGGTCTTAAGTCATAGATATATTTTCCTAAGGTACAAGGATGGGGAGCATAAGCAACAAAAATTGAGTGGATAAAATCTCTTACAGCATAACTAGGAGAACCTCCGTATCACAAGAATGTCTGACACGAAGGAGGCATTTGACTGGGTTGATTTATGAGTGATAACAAGCTGTAAGATATCCCTTTGCTTTCGTAATCACGAAGCCTAGAGATCATTACTCACAAACACCAAGGAAGTTTGAAGGTTTAGTGGATATTGTACTATGGTGCATTCAGGTGTACAGGTGAGCTACAGGTTACTCAACTGGCTGGGTTCTCATTCAGGCAGTTTGCTCTACTCACAAGCTGAAGGACAAAAACAACCTGAGCCACAGGGAAGGTCTCTTCAGGGACTGAGAAAAAGAAATGAATGCAGGAAATGAATGCAGACCTCCCCAAAGCATGGGACTTTGAGGAAAACAACTGACCCACAATGAGAGCACTCAAGGTCTTAAAGGCCTTAAAGGCTGTGTTGGGGATTTAAGATAGGCCTAGAATCTGAGTAACATGATCAGGATGGGATAATGTAAATATTGCCCTATGGGAGTTTTCTGAGACAGTCAAATAGTCCAAATTTTCCAGAGTGCCTTCCTCATAAAGGGGATCTTAAAAAGTACTCAGAAAGTCCTCACTCTCAGCAATGAATTTGAGGAAAATGATAAATGTTGAAGAGGATGTGGAAAAAATGGAACCCTATGCACTGTTAGTGGAGTCGTGAACTTATCCCACCAGATCATTCTGGAGAGCAATTTGGAACTATGCCCAAAGGCCAATCAAACAACCTTTGACCCAGCAATACCACTCTTAGGTCTGTACGACAAAGAGACCAAAGGGGAAAAAAGGACTCACGTGTGCAAAAATTTAGCAGCTCTATTTGTTGTGGTAAATTGGAAATTGAGAGAAAGGCTGTCAACTGGGGAATGACTGAACAAGTTGTTGCATATGATTGTTATGGAACACTATTGAGCTATGTGAAATGACGAGCAAGATCCTCTCAGAAAATCCTGGAAGAACTTACATGAACTGATACAAAGAGAAATGAGCAGAACCAGGAGAATATTGTACAGGGTCACGTAAATATTGTATGATCATCAACTGTGAATGATTTAGCTATTCTTGGCAATATGATGATCTAAGATGACTCTGAAGGAGTTATGATGAAAAAATGCCCTCTACCTCCTGAGAAAAAACTGATGGAGTCTAAATGCAGACTGAAGCATACTTTTTAAAACATTTTTTATTATTCTTGTTTATTTGGTTTATGTTTTTTTTCAACATGACTAAAGTGGAAATGTTTTGTGAAGATGCACATATATAATTTATATCAAATTGTTTGCCTTCTGAAAGAAGGTCAATGGGAGGAAGGAAGAGAGTTCAGAACTCAAAAAGTTTTTAAGTGCATGTTCACAATTTCTGTTTCCATGTAATTGAGAGAAAAGAAATAACTTTTTAAAAAGAATATGTATGCCTAGGATTTTGTACTAAATACTACTAAAATATGAGTATATCATGGATGTCACAACTAGGGAGTAAGGGAAGAAGGAAAGTGGTAACAAAAAGGAAAACAGGAAATATAGTTACCAAAAATATTGCAGTAAAAGCAATGTCAGTGATTGATACACAATTTCTCACTATCCCATAGCAGTAGGGTTCAGGTTTTTAGGGATTATATCAAGGCAAAACAAGGAACATTATTTATTTACACTTCCTCTGTGGCAAGCACTGTGCTAAGTGCTAGGGATACAGATGTAAGGAAAACAGTCCGTGCCGTCAAGGAGCTTACATTCTGATGAAGGAAGAGAAGACAAAAAGGGCTGAAAAACAAGGCAGTGTGGGAGGAGGGGAGATTCAGAAGTACCTCTAGAAGGGGAATGAAGTATGGTAGTTATGAGGATGTCCACAAAACGAGGGCCTCTGGAAAGAACACACCAATGGGAAAAGGGCCTCCATAACACAGGGATATTTTCAGATTCAAATAAATTTCTTGACAATTAATAATATTCTAAACTTAATTCATGTCATCATTTTGAAGTTAAGCTCAAAATAAACAATATTTAGCTTCTCTACCTAGAGTATATATTCCCCACCTTTTCTTTTTCTTGTGTCATGGACCTCAGCACCTTACCTCCCACACCTATACCCATACCTCAAAAAGAGAGAGAGAGAGAGAGAGAGAGAGAGAGAGAGAGAGAGAGAGAGAGAGAGAGAGAGAGAGCGAGAGAGAGAGGAAGGGAGGGAGGGAGGGAGCACAACACAGGTCAACAATGGCCTGATTTCCTAGAATCAAATGAGTTTCAGTTTCGATGTGAGTTACAATTGACAGGATGGTCTGTTAGTTATAAGTTCTCCTTATTTAAACTCAAAAAGTCTTTCTCTAGTTAGTGAATGGGAGGAAAGGGCACTGTACTGGCAGTGAGGATACAAAGGGGAATTTGGAGAAGGTGCTATTATTAAACCCAGACTGCAAGTAAATAACTTGCGCAGGTTCATAAAGTTGATATCATTCTGAAGTAAGGCTTGAAATGAATTGTTTCATACTCCAAGACTCTTATCCACTGTGCTACCCAGATGTCTTTAGGAATGATAAGTCCTTAGATGAGGGGCAGCAATGGAAAAAAAAGAATTGGGTTTGGACCCAGAGGACCTGAATCCAAATTTGGGCTCTGCCATTAACTATCTCTTTGACTTTCGAACGAAACTGTTCTGTCTCATTATAATCAAAATGAAAGAGGTGGTCAAGATGATCTCTGAAGTCTCTTTAAATGATCGATGTATCCAAAAAAAAAAAAAGAAAATGGAAAAAGAATTTGTTACTTAACAAAATGTATTGCAAAAATAAGAATAATTTTGTGATGAAAGGAAACAAATCATCATCCATTCTATATACTACAATCCTTTCCAAATGGGTCAATGAGGTAAATATTTAAAAAAAAACACACCATGAAAGAATTAATAGTGAACAGAAGGTTATAGTTTTCACAGCTGAGGACAGGAAAACAATTCTTAACCAGCCAAGTCTTAAATGAAATTATGAGGTTAGATAACTAACCAAATAAAAAACTAGACATATACTGCTTCCTGTCTCTCCCTAAGTATACCTTGCTCCTTCAGCTAAAGATAACCCTCTTTATCTTGATCCTCTGTTCTCTCTAGGTTTTTTGTGACTTTGATGTTTCCTGGATCTCCTCTTATCTTTCTGACCACTCTTTCTCAATGTGACTGGCTGGCTCTTCAGCCAGATTGAACCTGCTGACTGGGCCTTCTTCTGGTCTCTTCTCCCTCTAGGTTACTTTCCTTGGTGATCTCATTAATTCTCATGTATTAAATTATCATCTCTATTTAGATGATGCTCAGAACTATTTATCTGGCACTAACCTGTCTTTTAACCTCCACCTTCATATTTCCAACTGCATATTGGACTTCTTAAACTGAATGTCCTGTAGACATCACAAACTTAACATGTCTAAAATTAAACTCATTCCCTTTTCTACAAAGCCGTCCCCTCTCTCTAACTTTCTATCACTGTTGAGGGTACCATCATCCTCTCAATCACCTAGGCTCTTTACCCAGGCATAATCCTCACATCCTTACTATCTCTCTCTCCATTTCCAAACTATTGCCAAGTCCTATTAATTCTACTTTACAACATCTCCCATTTTCATTCCCTCCTCTGACATTATTACTGCCCTGGTGTCCACCCTCTTCAACTCACCCTTGGGCTATTGTAATACCTTCTGGTTGTTCTCTGTGCTTCATGACTCTCCTTACACCAGCCAATACTACACTCAGTTATCAAAGTGTCTTTCTAAGTGCAGTTCTGACCATGCCTAGGATTAAATATAGAATCCTATATTCATAGACATATAAACATTCACAAACAACCTTGTAATGGGCTTATTTCCTTGAATTAAACCAGTTTCAGTTCCTGTCCCTCAAAGTTTACAGGAAAAAAAGTACAACCTCTTCTTACATGAAGTCAAAAGATAGATGGGGAACTGAGTGGTGGTGTTCTGTTCAGTAAGCAAGGGGAGCAGGAATGTAGAGGAGATTCAACTTGGTCCAGATGCAAAGGGACTATTCAGAACTGTAAAACTATTCTAGGGGGTGGAGCCAAGATGGCAGAGTAGAAAGACAAAAAAATGCAGGCTCTCCCCACACAACTCATAAAATACCTGTACAGAGGGACTGTCAACAAATTTTTGAGCAGTAGAAATGGAGAACAACAGAGTGGAGGAGATTTCCAGCCCAGGGTGACCTGAAAGGCCCACGGGAAACCTCAGTTGCACCAGACGCAGAACAGAGCCCAGCCCAGCCTTGGCCATGCAGTGCACAGCTTGGCGAACAGTCCTTGGGGGTGAAATCTCCAGTCCTGGAATCCCCAGTCCTAGCAGCATCTGGTTCGCAGATCTCTAAACCCACAGGCGCCAAAGGTCAGCGACAGGTTTTTCAGCTGGCCAGGAAGGGAGAAGTGCCTTCCATAGCTTTGGCCTTAGGCAACTGCCACAGAGACCACTTCAAGCAGGTAGCAGCAGGTCTCACAGCAGTCCCTACAGGAGCCCAAGACCATTGCTGGATCGTAAAAACCCCTGGGGGCACTGAGGGAGCTGGTCTTTTTCTCGCACTGAATGGTGGCCCTGCCCCCACAACTTGACTGAATTCCACCCATTCAGTGCTAGCTTGGTGGAGCTGGAGGTCAGGTGCCTGTGGAGAGGAAATTCTGCCAAGATTCTGGGCACAAAAATCCTTCCCTGCACCCAGACCAGTATATGCTTGATTGTGCCACCTTGGAGGAACTGGTATCTTACAGGTCCCCAGAGTATACCCTACTTTTGACAAAGGACCCAAAAGTCAAGTAACTGGTTGGGAAAATGCCCAAAAAAGGGAAAAAAAAGACCATAGAAGGTTACTTTCTTGGTGAACAGATATCTCCTCCCATCCTTTCAGATGAGGAAGAACAATGCTTACCATCATGGAAAGACATAGAAGTCAAGGCTTCTGTATCCCACACATCAAAAATAAATATTTAATGGGCTCAGGCCATGGAAGAGCTCAAAAAGGATTTTGAAAATCAAGTAAGAGAAGTGGAGGAAAAACTGGGAAGAGAAATGAGAGAGATGCAAGAAAAGAATGAAAAGCGGGTTAACACCTTGCTAAAGGAGATCCAACAAAATGCTGAAGAAAATAACACCTTGAAAAATAGATTCACTCAATTGGAAAAAGAAGTCCACAAAGCCAATGAGGAGAAGAATGCTTTAAAAAGCAGAATTAGCCAAATGGAAAAGAAGGTGCAAAAGCTCACTGAAGAAAATAGTTATTTAAAAATTAGAATGGAACATATGGAGGCTAATGACTTTATGAGAAACCAAGAAATCACAAAAAAACCCCAAAAGAATGAAAAAGTAGAAGATAATGTGAGGTATCTCACTGGAAAAACAACTGACCTGGAAAATAGATCCAGGAGAGACAATTTAAAAATTATGGGACTAGCTGAAAGCCATGATCAACATAAGAGCCTAGACATCATCTTTCATGAAATTATCAAGGATAACTGCCCTGATATTCTAGAACCAGAGAGCAAAATAAATATTGAAAGAATCCACCAATCACTTCCTGAAAGGGATCCAAAAAAAGAAACACTGTGGCCAAATTCCAGAGTTCCTAGGTCAAGGAGAAAATATTGCAAGCAGCTAGAAAGCAATAATTCAAGTATTGTGGAAATACAATCAGGATAACACAAGATCTAGTAGTTTCTACATTAAGGGATCAAAGGGCATGGAATATGATATTCCAGAAGTCAAAGGACCTAGGACTAAAACCAAGAATCACCTCCCCAGCAAAACTGAGTATGATACTTCAGGGGGAAAAATGATCATTCAATGAAATAGAGGACTTTTAAGCATTCTTGATGAAAAAACCAGAGCTGAAAAGAAAATTTGACCTGCAAACACAAGAGTCAAGAGAAGCATGAAAAGGTAAACAACAAAGAGAAATCATAAGGGACTTATTAAAGTTGAACTATTTACATTCCTACATGGAAAGACAATATTTGTAACTCTTGAAATTTTTTCAGGATCTGGGTAGTTGGTGCGATTACACACACACACACACACACACACACACAAAGAGAGAGAGACAGAGAGCACAGGGTGAATTGAATAGGATGGGATTATATCTTAAAGAAAATGACATTAAGTGGTGAGAGAGAAATATACTGGGAGGAAAAAGGGAGAAATGGAATGGGGCAAATTATTTCTCATAAAAAAGGCAAGTAAAAGACTTTTCAGTGGAGGGAAAAAGAGGGGAGGTGAGAGAAAAAACATGAAGCTTACTCTCATCACATTCGACTAAAGGAAGGAATAAAATGCACACTCATTTTGGTATGAAACCTATCTTACAATACAGGAAAGTGGGGCAGAAGGGGATAAGCAGGGTTGGGGGGATGATGGAAGGGAGGGCAGTGGGTGGAGGGAGGAATTTGAAGTCAACACTCTTGGGGAGGGACAGGATCAAATGAGAATAGAAGCAATGGGGGGCAGGATAGGATGGAGGAAATTATAGTTAGTCTTACACAACACGACTATTATCAAAGTCATTTGCAAAACTACACAGATAGGGCCTATATTGAATTGCCTGCCTTCCCAAAGGGAATGGGTGGGGAGGGAGGGATGGGGAGAATTTGGAACTCAAAGTTTTAGGAACAAACTGTTGAGTATTGTTCTTGCTACTCGGAAATAAGAAATACAGTTAATGGGAAATAGAAAGTCATCTGGCCCTACAGGACAAAAAAGAAGATGGGGACAAGAGAAGGGAGGGATGATAGAAGAGAGGGCATATTGGTGTTAGGGGCAATTAGAATACTTGGCACTTTGGGATGGGGGGGAGGGTATAAATGGGGAGAAAATTTGGAACCCAAAATTTTGGGGAAATGAATGTTGAAAAGTTAAATAAATAAATTTTAAAAAAAAAGAATGCCAGAAAGCAAAAACAGAAAAAAAAATATTCTGGCATTTTTTCTGTTATTTTTTTTTAAAGTAAAGAGTAATGTGTAATACTTTTCCCCCCAAATTTCATTTCTTTTCAATTAAAAAGTGAGGATGTAGGGGCAGAGCCAAGATGGTGCAGTAGAAAGACACACATACTCTAGCTCTTCCCCCACAGCCCATAATATACCTGTAATGAATAACTCTCAACAAATTCCAAAGCAACAGAAACCACAGAATAATGGGGTGGAGGAGATTTCCAGCCCAGGCTGACCTGGAAGGCTAACAGGAAAGGTGCAGATTGGAGCACAGCCCAGCCTTGACTGCATGGTGCTGGGAAGAGTAGGACTGGAGCAGGCCTCAGGGGCAGAATCCCCAGCAGCAGTGGAGGTTTACAGAGTCTTCCAAACCACAAATGCCAGAGTCAGCTTCAAAGGTCAGTGAGAAAGTTTTTCATCTCCGTGACAAGGGAACAGGGTCCTCCCTTAGTCTTGGTCCCAGGCAGTGGCAGTGATGGCAGAGCTGATCTGAACCTCAGCTCTGAGTGGCAGTCCAGCCCCTGCCTAAAGCTCCTGGGGGAACTGAACAGCTGATCTAAATCTCAGCCAAGAGCCGGGCCACGGAGTAAACTCCTCTCCCTTGATTGTGCCACCTTGGAGGAGCTGAGAACTTACAGGTCCCCAGAGTATACCCTACTCTTGATAAGGACCTAAAAGTCAAGTAACTTGTTGGGAAAATGGCCAAAAAAGGGAAAAAAATAAGACTATAGAAGGTTATCTTCTTGGTGAACATGTATTCTCTTTCATCCTTTCAGATGAGGAAGAACAATGTTTACCATCAGAGGAAGACAAAAAAGTCAAGGCTTCTGCATCCAAAACTTCCAAAACAAATATGCAATGGTCCTGGACCATGGAGAAGCTGAAAAAGGATTTTGAAAATCAAGTAAGAGAGGTGGAGGAAAAATTGGGAAGATAAATGAGAGTGATGCAAGAAAATCATGAAAAGTGGGTCAACAGCTTGCTAAAGGAGACCCCCCCTCCAAAAAAAAAAGTTTAACTGTTTATATTCCTACATGGAAAGATACTATTTGCAACTCTTGAAACTTTTCTCAGTATTCCATCACAACTGATCAGTATCTTTTCAATTTTCAATTCTTTGCCACCACAGAAAGAGCTGCTATAAATATTTTTAATATATAGCTCCTTTACCTTTTTTTAAAATCTTTTTTGTAATATAGACTCAGTAATGATATTGCTGGATCAGAGGTTATACACAGTTTTATAACCTTTGGGCAAAGTTCCAAATTGTTCTCCAGAGTGGGTAAGTTCACAATTCCACCAATAAGGCATTAGTATCCCAAATTTCCCATATTCCCTCCTACGTTTGTCCTTCTCTGTCATATTAGTCAATCTCATGTGAGTGAGGTGATACCACAGAGGTCTTTTAATTTGCATTTCATTTCTCAAAAGTTATTTAAATCAGTTTTTCATATGATCATGGATAGATTTGATTATACATCTGAAAATTGCCTATTTATATGCTTTGACTCTTATGAATTTGACTCAGTTCTCTATGTATTTGAGAAATGAGGCCTTTATCAGAGAAATTTCTATAAAATTTTCCCTTATTTTTCCTGCTTTCCTTCTAATTTTGGCTGCTTTGGCATTGCTTGTTCAGAACTTTTCTTTTGATGCAAGCAAAATTATTTATTCTACATCCTGTAATGATCTCTTGTAAATTCTTCCATTATCCATAGATTTAGAAGGTAAACTTTCCCCTGATCCTCTAATTTCCTTATGGTAGTTCATTCCATTCACATTTACTCTTATGATTACTGATAGATTATTTACCTTCATCCCATTCCCCCATTTACACTTTTCCCTTTATCCTTTCACCCTATCTCACCTCAAAATGTTTTGTTTCAGATTCTCATCTTCTTCAAGCATTTTCTTCTATCAGTTTTCTCTTATTCCGCTCCTCTCCTACTTGTCTGTAAGTTAATATAGATGTATATATCCAACTCAATGTTTGTTATTCCTTCTTAGAGTCAATACAGATGAAAGTAAATTCAAGTATTAGCCACCAACCTATGTCCCATCTGCAATTAACCCTCCACTGTAAAAGCTTTTTTGTGTCTCTTATTTGTAAGATAATTTATCTTATTCTGCCTCTCCTTTCCCTTTTCTCTCAGTCCATTCCTTTTCCATATGCATTAATTTAATTTTATTCTTTTGCATATGATTCCATCACACTCAACTCACATCCATGTGAGTCTGTCCATGTATTTCCTCAACTGCATTAATAATAATAATGTTCTTGGGACTTACAAATGTCATCTTCCCATGTAGCAATGGAAACAGTTTAACCTTATTGAACACCTTATGATTTATCTTTCCCATCTATGTTCTTATGCTTCTTTTGAATTTGAAATTCAACTGAATTTTTGTATTTGAAATTTTGTATTTGAAAGTCAATTTTAAAAAATATTTAGCTCTGGTCTTTTCATCTGGAATGTTTTGAAAGTCCTCAGTTTCTTTGAAAATTAGTTTCCCCCTTTAATAGTTTGATTCTGTTTTGTTGATAGATTATTCTTAATCTTTTGCCCTCTGAGATATCAATTCCAAGCCTTCTAATTCTTTCATGTGGAAGCTGCTAAATCTTTTGTGATACTGACTGTGACTCCATGATATTTATATTGTTCTGGGAATTTTCATTTTTGGATCTCCTTCAAGAGGTGATGTGTATATTCTTCCAATTTTTATATTGCCTTCTGGTTCTAAGATATCTGGAAAATTTTCTTTGTTAATTTCTTGAAAGGTGACATCTAGGTACTTTAGAAAAAAATCACACCCTTCATGTAGTCCAGCATTTCTTATCTCTCGTCAATCTCTTTTCCAAGTCAGTTGTTTTCCCAGTGAGATATTTCATATTTCCTTCTATTCTTTCATTCTTTTGACTTTGTTTCATTGTTTTTGATGTGTCAGGGAGTCATTAGATTTTACTTGCTGAATTTTAAATTTTAAGGAATTATTTTCTTCAGTGAACTTTTGTACTTCCTTTGTCAATTCTACTTTCAAAGGAGTTTTCTGTTTCAGTAAATTTTTGTACATTTTTTCCCATTTAGCCAATTCTGTTTTTTAAGGAGTTCTCTTTAGGGGATTTTTGTGTTTCTTTAATATTAACAATTTTTTTCCTAAGGTATTATGATATTCAATATTTTTTGCTGACTCTTTTTTCATGATTTGCTTACATCAATCTCATTTGTTTTCCAAATTTTTTCTTTTCCTCTCTTATCTGATTTTTCAAATCCTTTTTCAGTACACTCCCCAAGCAAAGTTTTTGTTCTTTTTGAGTCTAAGATTGATATTTTTCTTTGAATCTTTGCATATAGCTATTTTGACATTGTTGTCTTCTTTTGATACTGTGGTTTGATTTTCCCTGTCACTGTAGTAACTTTCTATGGTCACAGTCTTCTTTTGTTGTTTGCTCTTTTTCAAGCCTATTTCTTTGCTTTAAACTTTATGTTAAAGTTATGTCTGCTCCTGCACTATGAGAGGCACTATGTTAAGAATCAGATTTTTTTTTTATTCTGCACTCAGAATACACCAGGTGTGTAAATTTTTAGTTCTTCCAATGTAGTATGATCCAAGGAGAGGTCTGGTCATTGCTCTTCTGAATCATGTTTTGGTCTCTGAGGGACCACAATCACACTTTTCTGTCCTGGATCTGTGACCAGGGTTCCTTCTCCTGCTACTAGTGAACTGTCCTGATTGAAGTACAGATGCCTCCAGTAAATCACTTCAAATCAACAAATAGCAACCCTGGAGGCAGCTGTGTTGGGCAACAGCCACAGTTTCAGGAACTTTCTCTCCCTGGACCATGTATGGAGGCTTGAGAGTACTGATTACAGTGAGATATTACAGGGAAATACATTGGCTTTACATGTGGGGCTCAGGTGTACTGACAGGATTTAGTCCTGGGCTGTGATTGTGGCTACAAAGGGGTGTTTGAGTCCTGCTGGCTTTTGGCATTCAAAAGAGAATGGAGTCCCTGGTTTTGGTGCCAGGATAGAGGGGTGAGGTCAAGCTTTCAGTCCCAGGAAGGGTCATAGGAATGAAGAGCATTTGCCATAACAGCATTGCTGGGGACCTTGGTTGTGGTTAGAGTAGAGAGTGGTGCCTGAGAACAGGCCCCCAGATACAGTACAGAAAATAATAGAATGAAAAACCTAAAACTTGAGACATCATCTCCCATACTTCAGGACTTGAACATGCCTCTAACAGAAAGTTAACAGACAAGAAATAAGCCACAAAACATGAGTAAGCAAAAAAGACAGAACCCGAGGATAAATACTATACATTGGTAAAGAAGATCTGGGTTCAAACTTAGAAGAAGCTAATAACATTAAAATACTTACTTGCAATTCAAAGAAAAAATGTAAAATATAAAAAGAGTGTGTGGAATAGCTTACAAAGAACTTTAAAAATCAAAAGGGAGAGGCCAAAGAAAAGTTAGGGTGACAGGGGGAAAGAATAATGCAAGCATATCCAGAAAAAAATATAGAAATCCAGAAAAATATAGAAAAAAATAGAAATTTAACCAATGGAAAAAGAAACGTAAAGACTTCCAGAAGATAATAACTCCTTAAAAATCAGAATTAGATGTAGTGAAGCTAATGATTTTATAAAATGTAGAAGAAAAAGTAAAATGAAAAAAATGACTAGGAAAAAGACCTTGAGAAGATACCATATAAGAATTATTGGACTACCTGAAAAATAGGATTAATATAAAAACACCTAGACATCATATTTCCAAATATTATAAAGGAAAACTGCCCAGATATTCCAAAAACATAAGGTAAAATAGAAATATTGCAAGTCACCTCCTGAAGGAAATTTCAAAATTAAAATTCCCAGGAGTATTATAGCCAAATTCCAGAGCTCCCAGATTCAGGAGAGAATATTGCAAGAAGCCAGAAAGAAATGATTTAAATATCATGGAGCCACTGTCAGGATCACATGAGATTTACCAGCTTCAACATTAAGAATTAAAATCGTGGAGTAAGAAACTTCAGAATTGTTGGACTACCTCAAAGTTATGATCAAATGAAAGGTCTAGACACTATACTTAAGGAAATTATTAAGGAAAATTGCCAGGAAATTTTAGAACTAGAGTGTAAAACAGAAATTGAAAAATAAATCTACCTATCTCCACCTATAAAATATCACAAAATGAATATTGACAGGAAAATTATAGCTAAGTTTTGATGCTCTCAGGCCAGGGATAAACTAGTACAAGTTACTAGAAAAGTATTAAACATGATTTCACTACCATGAAGATAAGTTTTAGGAGTGTTTTCATTAAAAAATGAAAGAGCCTGGAACATTAAATTCTGAAGAGCAAAGAAACTGAGTTTACCTACAAGAATAACTCACCCAGCAAACCTGAGTGCAATCCTGCATGGAAGAAAATGGAAATTAAATGAATTAGGAGACTGTCAAGTACTCATGAGGAAAAGATCAGAACTGAACAGAAAATTTTATCTACAAGAATCAGGAGAAACAAAAGAAGATATAGATTTAAGACCAATTATAAGAAATTTAAAAGGTGAAGCTGTTTTTTCTTCTTATTTTCTTCTTATATGGGAAAATGTTAACTGTAACTTTCAAGAATATTATCATTCTGCACATGTATAACCTATGTCAGATTGCTTGCCATGTTTAAGAGAGGGTTAGAAAAATTTAGAACTCAAAATCTTTCACAAAATGTGTGTTGAAAATTGTCTTTACATGTAATTCAAAAAATAAAATACTATTTAAAAAAGAATGTTTTCATTACTTGGGTAGCTTGAAAGAACATACATAGATGGAAGACTTGGGATTCAGTTGAGTATGATGGGGTGATTCTAAAAAGTATACTTGGGTAGGGAGAGGTAAAATGAGCCATTATCTAATACAAATATGCACCAGTGAAAAAACTGTTATAGTGAAGCAGGAAGGAGTGGAGGATTGGTAGAGCTAAAATCTTATTCTCTCAGAACGAGGTGGAAGAAGGAATAACATACACATCTAGAATGATGCAAGAGTCTTCTTAACTTACAAAGAAAGAAGTGGACCAAAGGATAGGCTAAGGGAGGGACTCAATACTGGTGAAGCTTAAGGAGGCAATGATCAGAAGCAAATTATACATTTGAGGAAAGATGGGATAAAAATGAGAAAGAGAATAATATATAGTGAGGAAAAAATTGGATGGATGAAAATATGCAACCAGTCATTATAACTTAGAATGTGAATAGGATGAACTCACCCATGAAAAGGAAACAGATAGCAGAATGCATTAAAAACCAAAATCTTATACTATATACAAGAAACATATTTAAAAGTGAGAGATATGAATAGAATAAAAATAAATAACTGGAGTAAAATTTATTATGCTTCAGCTGATGAAAGGAAGTAGATATAGCAATCATGGTCCAGACAACATCAAAACTAACACAGATTTAATTAAAAAACATAAGCAGGGAAATTACATTATGATAAATGGTAGCATAGATAATGACATAATATCGATACTAAACTTAAATGCAATAGCATCTAAAACAGATAGCAAAACCATAATACTGGTAAGCTTCAACCTTCCCTTCTCAGAACTAGATAAATTCAACCAAAAAATGAATAAGAAAGAAATGACAGGGTTGAATAGAATCTCAGAGAAGTTAGATATGATAGAAATCTTGAGAGGATTGAAAGGGAACAGAAAGAAACTGCTTTATTATGAGTACATGGTACCTTTACCAAAAAAAGAGATCGTATATCAGAGCATAAAAACTTTATAGCCAAATACGAAAAACAGAAATGTTAAATGCAATAAAATTATGTTTAATTTAGAGATCAAGGAAACACAGTTTATAAATTAATTGGAGCCAAAACATTCTTATCTTCCAACAATGAGGGGGTAAACAATCAAGTCATAGAAACAATAAACAATTTCATTAAAGACAATGATTAAGACACCATGTCAAAATCTATGAGATACAGCAAAAGCAATCAGAGGAAAATTTATATTTCTAATGGTTTACATCAATAAAATAGAAAAAGATCATCTCAATGAATTGGAGGAATCATTTAAAAAGCTAGAAAAGAACAAATTAAAAAACCCCAATTAAACCTCAAAATGAAAATCCTAAAATTTAAAGGTGAGATTACAAAATTAAATGTAAAAACTATTATATTAATAAATAAAAGTAGGATCTAGTTTTATAGGAAAAGGAGCAAAATAAATAAACTTTTGGTTAATAGTTTTTAAAAAGAGAAAAGAGAACTAATCATTAGCATCAAAAAAGGAAAGCATGAATATACCACTAATAAAGAGAAAATTAAAGCAATTATTAGTAGTTTTGCTCAATAATATGCCAATAAACTTAACAATTTAAGTGAAATGGAATAATACTTACTAAAATATAAACTGCTTAAATTAACAGAAGAGAAAACAGGATATCTAAATAAACTGATTTGAGAAAAAGTCGTTTAACAGATCATAAATGAGCTTCCTAAGAAAAGAGCATCAGAACCAAATGGATTTACAAGTGAATTCTTTTTAAAAATTTTAAAAATCAACCATTTCCAATATTAAATTTATATTCAGAATATGAATTAAAGAATGATTCCTACCAATCTCCTTTTGTGTAACAAATATGATTCTGATATCTCAACAAGGAAGAGTAAGACTAGACAAAAAATTTATTGATGAATTTCATAAATGAATGTGGATGTAAAAATCCTAAATAAAATACTTGCTAGGAGAGTACAATCATACATGACAAAGATTATACATTGTGACCAAGTTGAATTTATACCAGGAAGGCAAGAAAGGATGCTGTAAGATAAGGAGAGCTATGAACGTAATTGACTATATTAATAATAGAAGTAAGGAAAATCTTCTAATTATTAGATACAGAAAAAGTTTTTGACACAATATAACACCCCTTCCTACTGAAAACATTTAAAAACATAGGTATAAATGATTTTTTCCCCTACAGTGATGAGAAGCACTTATCAGCAGCAAGTATTATTTGTAAGGGGGGAAAAGTTAGAAGTCTTTTCACCAAGATTAGGGATGAAACAAGGATGTCCATTATCAACACTATTTTTCAATATTGGATTGGAAATGCTATCAATCATAATAAGAGAAGAAAAAGAAACTGAAGAAATCAGAATAAGCAACGAATCAACAAAATTATATCTTTTGCAGATAATATGATGATAAACTTAGAAAATCTGAGAGATTCAACTAAAAAACAATAATTTTCACAAAGTGACAGGAGATAAAAGAAACTCACATAAATCATAAACATTTCTATATATCACCATCTAAGGCCTGCAAGAAGGGATAGTAAGAGATATTTCATTTAAAATAACTATAGACAATATAAAAATACCTGGGAATGTACCTACCAAAACAAACCCAGGAATTACATGAACATAATGATAAAACACTTTTTGTACAAATAAAGTCAGATTTAAATAATAGGAGAAATGTTCATTGTTCTTGGTGAACAGAGCCAATATCACAAACTGACAATTATACCTAAACTAACCTACTTATTCAATGCCATCTCAATTAAATTGCTAAAAACATTTTATTGAGCTAGAAAAAATTATATTCATTTGGAAGAAAAAAGTTCAATAATATCAAAGGAATTAATGGGGGAGAAAGAACGTAAAGGAAAGAGGGTTAGCAGTAGCAGGTCTTAAACTATATTATGCTATAAGGCAGTAATTATTTAAACTATATGGTACCGGCTAAGAAATAGAAAGGTGCATCAGTGGAATAGAGTAGACATACAATCCACCCTAGTAAATAACTACAATAATGTTATGTTTGACAAGTGTAAAGATTTAAACTTTGGGAGGAGAATTTACTATTTGGTAAAAATTACTGGGAAAACTGGAAAACATTCTGGCAGAAATTGGGTATAGAGCAATATCTTATGCCATTTAGAAAGATCAGGTCAAAATGTATATATGACCTAGATATAAAGGGAAATGTTACAAGAAAATTGAAGACCATGATATTACCTATGATACTTCCTGATATGACAGAAATATATGCATAAACAAGAGATAGAGAGTATTATGAGATGAAAAATGGATAATTTTGATTACAGTAAATTAAAAAGAGCTTGAACAAATAAAACTAATACAGCCAAGTTTAGAAACAAAGTAAAAAAGTGGGGGTAGGAGGAAGATTTTATGGACAGTTTCTCAAATAAAATCCTCACATCTCAAATATATAGAGAATTTTGTCAAATATATAAGAATAAGTCATTCTCCAGTTGACAAATGGTGAAACTATATGAACACACAATTTCTCAGTGAAGGAATCAAAACTACATACAATCATCTGAAACATGTTTAAATTATTATTGGTTAGAAGAATGTGAATCAATACAATGCTGAGATATCTCATACCTATCAGACTGGCTAAAACAACAGAAGAAGAGAATGATAAATGTTGGGACACTAACATTGTTTGTGGAATTGTGAACTGATAGCAATTTGAAATTATACTCCCAAAGTTATAAAATTGTGTATATTCTGACACATCAATACCACTGTTAAGGTTTTTCTCCAAGGGTACCAGGGAAAAAGGAAGAGAACTTATATTTTCTGAAATATTTAGAGCAGCTGTCTTTGTAGTGTCAAAGAACTTGAAATTGAGGGGATGCCTGTCAGTTGGGGAGTGGCTAAAGAAGTTGGAGTATATGAGTGTGATGGAATACGACTGTGCTACAAGAAATGATGAGCAGGAACATTTTAGAAAAATTTAGACTTACATAAAATAATGAAGAGTGATATTGTTCAAAGAACAACTATGAACAGCTCAGGTATTCTGAGTATTGTAAATACTGAAGTCAACTACAAGGGATCCATGAAGAGAGCCTGTTTTAAGGGAGTTGCTTTGGGGGAAGGAGGCAGTGGGGAGGTTTGGGGATAGTGTGTTTTTTCTGCATCGTTATTATGTAAATATTTGTTGCTATAATGGATTTGGCTTTCTAGTGTCTGAATAAATGTTTTGGTTCTGTCTTCCATGTAGAATCTGTTGTATTTCACAATTCAAAATTGCATCAGATATTCATGGCGTCATTAGATGCTGTGAATATTTCATTGGCACTACAAATGGTGACAGGTAGGGGATTGCAAAATATCAGACCTCTGTTTGAAGACAGAAAGGTAGGGGAGACAGAGGAAGAAATAGATGTCTTGGGGTAGAATAATTTGCTTTATTCCTCCTTGACGAGAATGGGCTAAAGGCACAGGGCTTTCTGAAAACTGAGAACCAAGGCTACAGAAGGGAGAACCCAGAGGCTTAGAAAGATGTTTGCAGGGAATAACAACGGAACCAGGGAAAGAAATGACAGGGGAGTGTAGGAGAGGCCGGGCCTTGCTAACAAGCTATTGAGTTATAAGTAAAAGCAGAGACAAGCTCCTGGAGGAGAAAGCTCAGATGGAAAGGGAGTTGACTGGTTTGCATGACCAATTTTTATGTTGCAACATTCAAACTCTCCTTTAGCAGAGCAAGGTAGAGGGTCTGGAGTGGTGAAAGAAAAAGCTGTTGGTAGTTTAGCTCATAAAAAAAGCAAAAAGGTAAGAAGAGAAAGGATGCATGGGCAGCTTCTCAGGCTGAAACACAATGGGAGAATCAAGAAGGTGAGGGTTTGGGGAGGCAACTGAGGATTTTACTCAGCAGGAGGTCACAGATATTTTGAGTCAGTTCACCCAAAGAATGAGAGAATCCTTGGCACCTTGGATGGTGGGAATCAGTGAAAAAAATAAATTTCCTTGAGAGAGAAGAGTCAATAGCCAGCAGATTCAAAGTCAAAATAAGTTGATGTAATCAAGAGATTACATAGGCTGCAGAGTACTTTGACTTTAGGTTCAGATCTTAAGATACGACACTCACTAAAACAAGCTTAATAGCCAACTAAGTTTTATAACTACAAATAGGGCACAAGTTAGCAAGTATATACATATAAACACTAGACAATAGTTAAGACAGAATAAAAAAAGAAAAAGCATACTTCACCATCCAAGTCTGAGCACCAACACTTTGGCAAATGGGGAGGCTGAAAGCGGGGAGGAGTCAGCAAAGTTCCTGACTGGGAGAGCAGAAGCAGGCATCCCTACTCCTGGAGCAAAGACCTCCAAAGAGCCATCTCTACTCAGTTCATTTATATATGTAACTACAGGGAAAAGAGGATTGTTAGAACAAAGAAGGAACTCTGACCAAAAGTTCCAGTTGTTGACTTTGATGTATGTACCCAAGGACTGACCAGGTCCTTGAATGCAGGTATCTCTTTCTTTAAGGAGTTTTAGGTTTAGGACTCTTAAGATAAGGGTCTCTCCACCCTGGCTAAATGTTTCATTAATTCTACTGCTTCCCTTGGCACTCCCAGTTAAGCATATCAACTTTAATTCCTTATTTTAGGTCAAGTGGCAGTCATGAAAGGGACTGCGGAGAATCTTCCTCAGTTTCCCCACAGTTGACAAGAAAATTGTTTGATGCTCTACTGAGAGGGATAGAGTTTGGAAGAATAGGTGGCATTCCAACTAATGAACTATATACAATGCATTGAGGAAAGAGGCTTGATATTAGACTGAGCAGGGAGATGAGCTTTGCCCCTATAGGTCCTCCTGAAAAATCCTATCCAACTTCATTACACCTGTAGGAAGAATGGGAGGTTGACCTGGCCCCACCTCAGATGAAAGATGGTATACCTCTAGTCAGAATGATGGCCCCAGGACTGCAAGTTGGAAAAGAATAAACAACAGGGAAGGAGGCTATGATAGTGACTTCATGGATTTCAGAAGCATAGCTGACCCTGTATCTACCCTGCTTCTAGTTATTGTCTCCTTGTTTCTTTTTGGCTTTTTCTTTGTTCATCTTGTTTGTCAGATTTGTGTTCTGCAGGCTTACCATCCACCTGCACATACCTAATTGCTTAAGTTGGATGTCACCCCCTATACGATGTGCTGTGTTACCCCTGGAGCTGCTGTTGACCAAACTCTGGATGCCAGCTAAAGAACTGACCCCTTGAATGGGACCTCTTGGGGCAGGGACAGATCTATGTCCGAGCTAGCTATGGAAGAAGAGACTTTTGTCCCTTACCCCAAGATGTTGGACCCCAATCATTTGAGGAAGAGTGATGGGGTGACTGTGCTCAAGCTCCACCCTAAGATATTGTTTTATGTGCTTATTTTGTGTAATCCCTGTTATATTGTAAAGTTCCATTGACTCCAGGTGACTGAGATATTCTTTTATATGCTTATTGTTCTGCTATCCCTCTTGATGTTCCGTTGATAACAGTTGTTTCACTGACTAGACCTATGAAATGAATATGAAAGATCTTGGAGCTGCATGTAGTGGTAACGTAAATGGGGAGAGCTTTCTCATTCATTAATAGGCCAATGTGACCTGCCTAGGTCACATGGAAGTCTGACTCACATGGAGCCTGTGGTGGGAGGAGGTTGCTGGAACAGGAAGAGTGGAACAGGAAGTGTAGAACAGGAAGAAGCAGAGCTAGAACAAAGCTGAGAGGAAGTTAGTCTTGAGAGCAGTCAGAACTACATAGGATGCAGGCAGCTGCCTAGCATGAGTGAAAGAGCTTGTTTGTGATTTCTTTAATGGAGCTGGTTTGTGGGAAGCCTAGCAGGGAGAAGGATTGGGGATGGTTTTGTTCTCTGCATTGTTATTGAGTATATATTTTTGTTACTATGATGGAGTTGGCTCTCTGATGTCTGAATAAATGTTTTGGTTCTATCTTCCCTGCGGTATTTTCCAATTCATAACCCATGGCCACTATAGGCTCTGTGAATATCACATTGATGCTACAAGATCCTCACCACAGTTCCAGCCTTTGGTGGTGTTGGCCATTGTGGGACCCTATCACCTGATGAGCAAACTGGCAGGGCAGAAAACTGGAAAATCCAATAGGTGAAACTATAACCCATCACTTGATATACACATACAGAAGAGTATATATTTGGGTCAGATTAGGGTCTTAGTGATAAGAATAAATGAATTTGTATAGACAAGGCTTTTTCCTTAGTTCTCCTCATGCCTTTCAAATACAATAATGAAGAGATAAAACAGAGAAGGGAATTATTAAATATAATATAATACTAAATATTATATTATAGAAGTTTTTCTTTCCTAAGTGATATGGAGAGCACAAAAATAAAATAAATATAGGGAATTAAAAATAAACAAGTTAGACAGGAAAAGAAGTAATGAGAAAAACAGAACAAAGGACAATTACAGAACAAAAGGAGGAGGAGCCCCCAAAGGGAGAAGATATAAAAAAGCATTGACCAAAAAAACCAGTTATTTAATTAGTTATAGTGACATTTAAAATGGCATTATCTTAAGAAAGAAATTGAGATGTATATTTTTACATAGTCCTTAACAGTTTTGATAAGATGATTCAAATTCTTTTTTCTATATTTTTCTCAATTTACTCCCATTTATTATTCTCATTTTATTAATTAATTAAAATTAATTTGAAAAGGAGATTTTCGAGCCAAATTCTTAAGTGGGCAGAGACAAAAAGTTTGAAAGAGAGAGGAAGGAACAAATAAAAAATAAACAGAGAAATTAACAATATAAATAATTTCAAAGAATTTAGAATAGATCATTTAAATGGGAATGGGTTGAGAATTTGGAAGTGGAGAGGAGAGGAAGTGGAGAGTAGGAATGCACTGGTGCAATATCAAATTCAACTGCCTCTCTCTCAAAAAGTAGAGCCAATGTTCCCATACCTATACCATTCTATGAGAAGTTCATGAGAATTGTAGGAGTTTAACAGTTATTCGGGAGAGGCTATTGTCTGTGACAGTTGAAGAGAGGATGGAGAAAGAAACTAAAACAATTTGTCTATAGAGATAGTTGAATTTAACATATATCGCATAAAGGGATATGAAAAGAATTCTTGAGAAAAAATTTTAATATATATCCTGAAAGAATTAAATGATGTTTCTAAGTTGCTAAAATCGAGAAGCTCATTGAATGATCAGTCATTGAAAGTGACTTTGGCTATGACTTTCTCTCAGCTGATGTTAGAAATATTGAATCATGACTTTGTTTTCTTGTTAGTTATAGTGATAATATATAGAATATATATTTAGTTTCAGCCTAGGAGTTGAGAGATTGGAGTTGGGTGGAAGGATAATTCCTATCAAGAGAGAATGAATCTAAGCTTTTGGGGAAATAAACCTCTCCAGTTAGTTAGATAAACAATATATAAAATGAGGTGGAACACAGAGCTAATTCATTAATTAGTGTGAGATAATGCAGTTTTAGTCATTAATAAGGAAATATAAGAACGTGATTTTCTTAGAACCCAGGATGGAAATGAATAAGAAAAATGTAGGAGATTGCATTATGTTGGTTACACATGAGGACTGAATTTAATTCACAGAGACACTAGCATAAAAGCAGTTTAAACTTAAAAATAAATTTTAAAAAGGCCTCACATCAAAATATTGATTTTAAGACATAATATATAAAATAAAGGGTGAAAGATAGATGCTAAGTGTGGGCTGGGTTCATAAACCAACAAAATGAATAAGTGACAGAGAGGATAAGAAACCAGAACTCAACAATACAAGGAACGCAACCAAAAATAAATATTCTTCTAGAATGAAAATAAGAGGAAGGAACAAAACTTACTATGTATCAGCGGTCTTCCATAACAGTAGAAGTTTAATGAACTATAAGACAAAACAAAAATCCACATTACCCAGAGTGATATACAGGAAATAACATTATAATTAAAGAAGAGACAATGAAGCAATACCACACAGACTACAAATATGCCATATGGAATAGCACCCATTTCATATTTAAATATTAACTGAATTTGAAAAGGAAGACACAAATAATAATGTAATAATTATAGGTGATTTTAATATTCCCTTCTCAGAGCTGGTGGTGTCTTATTTCTTCTAAGTTCAAATATAAATCCCTCTGTGGGTCATTTAAAGCTTTTTACATTCCATCTATGTGCAGCACTCTTTTCACTACTACTCTGATTGGAATGTCCTCCACATACCTCAAAGGTGAAAAGTCTTACTTTACTTCCATCTTTGTTCATTTCTCCAAACTCTTGTGTATGTTTTTCCCTTGGTCCACAGGCCCATCTCATACCAAAGGCATCTGGATGTGGTGTGTTCCTCATACCATTAAGCCAAATCATGCCCTCATTCTTCTGGACACTAAGGTTCTGAATGATGTGGAGAAGGTAAGAAGTGGTGGTGTTATTAAGCATTGTTTTTCTAGGCCTCAAGTGTAACAATGATCAAATGAGTTGGTTTTCCCCCACTGAATAATCATGGTGACCTTTTGACTGTGTCCAAGTTTTATAGGACAAATCCTTTTGTTAAGGGGATTTGTGAGACTTTTCTCCTAACCTTGGTGCCAGTATCCACTGTTTTAGTCACATCCCTTAAACAAGATGGTGAAGGTTGGAGTCAACGGATTTGTCCATATTGGGCACCTGTTGACCAGGGCTACATTCACCTCAAGTGGATTAGACATCATCACCATCAATGATCCCTTCATTAACCTCAACTACATGCTTTATATGTTTCAGTATGACTCCACCCATGGCAAATTCAAGGGCACTGTCAAGGCTGAGAAGGGAAAGCTGGTGATCAATGGAAAAGCTGCTACCATCTTCTAGAAGCAGGATCACACCAATATAAATTGAGGGGGATGCTGGAGCCTACTATGTTGTAGAGTTCATTGGAGTCTTTACCACCATGAAAAAACCTGGGGCTCACTTGAAGGGTAGAGTCAAGAAGTTCATCATGTCTGCCCCTTCAGTTCCCTTAAGATTGTCAGTAATTCTTCCTACACTACCAACTGCTTGGTTCCCTTGGTCAAGGTCATTCATGACAACTGTGGCATTGTGGAAGGACTCATGACTACAGCCCATGCCATTACTGCTATTCAGAAGATAGTAGATGACCCATCTGGTGAGCTGTGGCATGATGTGTATGGTGCTGCCCAAAACAACATCCCTGCTTCCACTGGTGCTGCTAAGGCTGTAAAGAAAGTCATACCTGAAGGGAGTTGGAAGCTCACAGGCTTGGTCTTCCATGTTCCTACTATGTATATCTTGTGGATCTGACCTGCCATCTATATTAACCTGCCAAATATGATGATATCAAGAAGGTGGGAAAGCAGGCATCAGAAGGACTGCTGAAGGGCATCTTGGGCTACACAGAGGACCAGGTTGTATCCTGTGACGTTTCACAGCAAAACCACTCTTCTCCTTTAATGCTGGTGCTGGTATTGCCCTCAATGACCATTCTGTCAAGCTCATTTCTTGGTTTGACAATAAGTTCAGTTATAGCAACTATGTAGTATACCTCATGGTTTACATGGTATCCAGTGAGTAAAGTGGAAAGTCATGGATATTTATCAACAGCCAAAAAAGGAGTTCCTCCAATGGGGAGCCTACATTCCTAACCTACGTTCCTATAATGGGGATCCCATGTCCCATTCACTTCCTTGTTCCAAAGCACTGCTGTAGTAAGGGGGAGAAGTCTAGAGTCCTGTATTTGTACCAACAATAAATTTCCCACACTGAGTGCAAAAAAATTAAGGGGATTTGTTCTGGGAAGTTTGGATTCAGTCAAAGGGAGGCACTTGAGAACCAGAGGTGTAGGATCTCCATGAACACCCCATATACGCATAGAGAGGGATATGTGATTTGCCCAGTATCACATTTGAACCTAGACCCTGTTACTCTAGAGTTAGGACTTCTTGCACTATTTTTCTGCACATTGTGACTTTCATACTAAAATGTATTAGGAATGGCCACAATTTTATGCGAAGTGAGTCTGAACAATATGACAATTTTACCTTTAGAATTTTTCACCTTCTTTTCTTCCCCTTAATGAATAAATGCATTTATTAATTACTAAATGCCACTGGTGATGCCAAAACAAAATCAACTCTCAAGAAGTTCATGTTCTAACAAAGGGTTAACAAACAGAAAAGCTTTCAGCTTCAAGTCATATGGCAAACTCATTGGTCCCAAGGGTTCAGAAGGAAACCAGAGTAATGCACCTTCTTTCTTATCTTTTCCATTGATTTAAACCCCTCATGCAGAATCGTTGGTCAGTTCCAAGGATTTGGATGATGGGGACATTATTTTGTGGGTCTTCACTTTCTATGGGGAAGAAATGAGGGCTTCAAGATTTGCAGAGTCAGTAGCCAAATCCAAGGGGTTGTTCTCCTGGATCATGGCTGCCTAGGCTGGGCTGGATTCAGGACTAGTGGTCAGGGTGAAGGAGATGCTATTGTTTTCAGGGTTCTCAGGCTTTCTTGCTGAAAATTAGTGACAATTGTTTAAGTACTGGTTATGGTGTTCGTAGGAATGACTAAACCTTTCCCTAAAGGGGGATAATCCCCAGGATAATGACCGCAGGGCCAGACTGGAAGCAAGCCTTTGCCTTGAGGTTAGAGGGTGAGGGCATTCCTCTTCTAGGGGAATGGGATGTGAGCCATCTCCATCAAGGTCTCAGGGGAGGGGATGATCACAGTGGAGGTGGTACTTGGATCCTCCTGCATATTTTAACCTGCTCAGGATGCCTACCAGATTCACCGAGACTGTATTGACAGTCCTGTGGAGGGCAGCAGTTTTGTAGGGCATGCTGCTGTTCACAGGCGAGGTGGGCACATTTACCCAAATGTGACAACTGGTCAGTTAATTTTTGATGGTGGTGGGTGGGATGACTGTTCTCATTTCATTGTGAAGTAAGAAAAAGTCTGAGGTCCAAGATTTTACATATGAATTAAGGCATATATATGTAACCTTGACAGAAGACCATGCCAGCTGGCTTTCCAATTCCTGAATTTCTGTCTGGAAATCTGGCAAAGTTCCCAATTGTCAGGAATCTCTCCTAGAGCACAAGAGCATTGTTTTATTTCTTGAAAACTCTCCCAGTACCTTGCATTCATCTAAAAGGTCTCATCATGCATGTGAAGACCTGCCAGTGGTTCTTCCACAGAGTGAGCAGGCATTCCCACCCCAGCATTCCTTTGTAAGTGGTCAAGCAAACAAAAGCTGGGAAAAGTGTAAGGCTCCCCTAGGCCTCCTCCTCCTTTGCTGTTGGCAAGTGTCCAAGTAAAATTGGCCATCCAATGAACAGAAATGTAGACTTCAAACAACAACTTTCCAAACATAACAAGTAATTCTAATAAAAACAAATAGCAGTGAAGTGATACCGACCAAAATAAGATAAAGGAAAATGATGAAGTGAAAGATAATTCTCATTTGGGGTTATAAACAAATTAATGAGAAGTAGCCTCTTTGTGTACATATAAGGTCTGTGGGCATTCCAGACAGGCCCTCAAAGTGGATAGAATGCTGGATCTAGAGTCAGGAAGACCTATGACCAAATCTGAACTCAGATACTGACTAGTCATGTGAGTAGGGACAAGGCACGTGTTTGCATCAGTTTCCTCAACCTTAAAATGAGTATAGCAATGACTTCTATGTTTCAATGTTGTCTTGAGGATAACCTGAGCAGTTCACAAATTTGTGGAGTGCTTAGCACTGTGCCTGGAACACAGCAGGCATTTAATAAATGTCAGTTTCCCTTTTTTATCCCTCCCTTAGAGAAAGATTTAGCAATTTCAAGTAAAGACAGTTATTAGGCAACACGTTGATGAGCCATAATGAAAGTGAGGCTACCTGGATTCTACAGAATCATGTCATGGCTTTACTCTGTGTGTGTTTGTGTGTGTGTGTCTGTGTGTGTATGTGAGTGTGTGCATGTGTGTGCATGTATGTGTGTATGTGTATGTGTATCTGTCTGTGTGTATATGTGTGCATGTCTATGTACTTGTGTGTGTGTGTATGTGTGTGTGTGTGTGTATGTAACTGTCCCCTGGATCCTGCTGAGCACAGACTTTCCCTTCCTATATCGATCACCTCTTTCTCTGTCACTTAAAGTCTTGGAAACTTTTCTGGGGTTTGTGTTGGGGAGGGGTGCACAGAGATTCAGTGACTTGCCCAGAGTCCTATAGCTCTCCTGTGCCCTTCCTTGCTCTCCACCAACACTCCCATGATGCTCTCCTCTGGGCTGCTCTTCGTTCTCTAAGCTCAGATTTCTGGAGTTGGTCTAAACTTTTTGCAGCCTTGGGTGTGGCTGATAGAGCTAAGAAAGGTGATGTCTCCAGGCACCCCTGAAGCCCTCATCCATCATTTGTCACCTTTGCCATAAATCTTACCCCATAAATCTAATCTCACAGTGCTCTGGGTGAACTAAATGCATGCATTCCTGTCTCCCAAGCTGCTGATGTTGGATGATGTGGGACTGGGAACCACGAAGACCTGAGTGTGAAAGCTGCCTCAGCTGCTCACTGGCTGTGTGACCCAGGCCTGGTAATTTACCTCTCTGTCTCAGTTTCCTCCCCTGTGAAATTATGATAAAAAAAACACCTAGTTCACAGCATTGCTGTGAAGACAGAAGGAGAAAACACACATAAATGTGCTAGAGAAATGCTAACATTGACTTTTGTTCTTATTCTTTCCCCACTGATGACCTTCCCATTCTCTCCCTTTAGGACCAATGAGTTTGACTGTTGCAGCCTCTGGGCTTCCTGCCTCCACTGGGCCCTTATGTCTCACCCTTCCTTTGCAGGCTTCTCCCTTGGCTCCACTGTGCATTCTCACACAAAGGGCATCTGGATGTGGTGCGTTCCTCCCCTCAGCAAACTTAACCATACCTGAGTTCTGCTTGATACTGAGGGCCTTGGAGACCTGGAAAAGGTGAACTGATCAGTGACATTCTGCTCACTCAGTTCCCCTCCCTGGTTCTGCCCGATCCAAGAAGGAATGCAGATCTGTGTATGAGTACAAAACCTATTGACAAGGGATGTTTTTGTGCAGCTTCTGTGGGGTACTGAGTGTACAAAAAAGGAAGACAGCCCTTGCCCTTAAGGAGGTTACAAATTAATGGAGGAAGACAAAAGGTAACAAACTGGGGGAGATGAAAAAGGGAAGATCTGCCATAGGGGCATGATACCGCATGGAGTCAAAACCAAAGAGAGCTGCTGATAGAAAATGGAGAGTGAGACTGAGCCCCCTCTAAAAGAAGGCTATGGAATGCATTTACTGATGCACCCTCTAGCACTCCAATCAGAGCAGAGAGTAAATTGAGGAAGCTGAGAAGGTGCTGAGCATCAAAAGTTCAGTGGACCAGTATGGTGATGAGATTTTGGGAGTTCAGCTTATCCTAGGGGACAAAGAATGGGCATGATGGTTCCTGAAGTCAAAACACCTGGTAGAAAATGATAACATTCATTGTTATGGCATGTCCCTTGGCAATGAAAAAAATCTTTTGGGAAGATTAAAATTGTTACCTCTGGACCTTGGGACTTCTTTCATGTCAGTTTTCCTAGGTCATTCTTTGCCTGTCACTATTTTGTCTTATAGGCCTAAATTGCTGGGAAAAATTTTCTGTTTCCAAACTTCAACAATGACTAAGTGTATACCACCTAACCTTTGTTAGCTCATAGAATTCACACACTAAAGACTGATAGGACAGTGGAAGTTCCCATCCTTGTCATCTAATCTTGCCTATGTTGGTCATTGATGTCACGGAAAAGAGAAAAAATAAACATTACAGATATTCATCTGACATGGGATCTTTCCATAAAAAAATAGAAACAAAGTAGGCCCCATTTGGTGATACTACATCACCCGGAGTGTTGCTACACAATCTTCGTACTAAAACCCTTGTGAGCTATCTGGAAACTTAAAGTTTCCCTCTTCCCCCAACATACTAACTGTAATCTAGAACCCAAGAAACTCTTGGGGGTCTCTCTCAGGTGTTTCCTTTTCCTTCAGTTCTCCTCATTAGTTGATCTGGAATTTTAGGCCAACATAGTGTCCAGACATCAAAGAGCTAACATGTTCACAGGTACCCCAGTGGTTTTGTTGTCTGCATGGCATTGTTATTCCAACAGGTGGGACAATCTTGAATTCAAAACCCTGGGCTATATCTATCCAAGTGTCAAGGGAAGCACTGGTCAATGTGGTGGTGATAATTTGATTACTTGCACAGGCTACCTCCTCTCTCTCCCTTGGATGTCTTGCTTGCTTGGTGAACGTGAATACAAAATTAGGTTCCAGATTTACCAGCCTTGATCTTTTTCTGATTGGTTAAATTAGTAAGTGGACGAAAGAAAATATAGACAGAAAAAGATGGATAGATAGATAGGTAGATAGATAGATAGGTAGGTAGGTAGGTAGGTAGATAGATAGATAGAGATAGATAGATAGATGGGTAGATAGATAGATAAAGAGATAGATAGATAGATGGGTATATGGGTAGATAGATAGATAGGTAGATAGATAGAAAGATAGATAGGTAGATAGATAGATAGATAGATAGATAGATAGATAGATAGATAGATAGATAGATGGATGGATGGATAGGTAGATAGATAGAGAGATAGACAGGTAGATAGATAGATAGAGATAGATAGATTGAGATAGATAGATAGATAGATAGATAGATAGATAGATAGATAGATAGATAGATGGATGGGTAGATAGAGAGATAGATAGAGAGATAGAGAGATAGATAGATAGGTAGATAGATAGATAGATAGATAGATAGATAGATAGATAGATAGATAGATAGGTAGGTAGATAATCTTTTAGGCATAGATTCCACACAACGATTACTACTCTGACCGCCAGCCACAAACCTAAAGTACCAAATCTTGAATATATGAGTGTTGGCAGACTCCAGGGGAACTGACCACTGATTCTAAGGGTCATACAGTGCCATGGATGGAGGATGGAATCATAGACCCACTGACATAATCTGTTTGGTAGGATGACTCCCAGAATGACTCCTGGATCTTTGCTCTGGCCATCCTGCTCAGCAGCACTTTTGTCTACAACAGCATGAACGCCATCAACCACCAGGCTTTGGAACAGATGCACTATCCTTTCAGAATTTCAGAACATTCTTGACATACTCAATGCAGCTGCTCTCTCCAGAGGACACGTGACAAATTCTCCATACTTTAGGAGTTGTCGTCATGAGTCATTTTGCCCAGAAATACCTATCACTAGGTGACTAAGCTTCTCAGGGTCAATATCCTCAAACCAGATGGACTGATCCTCACATGACAGCCTGGCACCAGTCCTTCAAGTGAAACCTTGGGTGGGCCTTTGTTGAGCTTGCCATTGCACATAAATATTCTTCCATGTTGAAGAACTGTGAAATGGTTTGATCATTCCATCTATGCCTCTGCCTTATCATTGCCAAGCCTCTTTTCCCATCTGCTTTCTCTCACATCATTCATGTCTTCCCCTACATTGCATCCCCTCTATATGTACTTTTGATCCCATTTCAACCTGTCTTTTCCAAGAGTCTATCTTCTTGCTCATCCCTGTGCTAAAATGTCTGATACTTGAGAACAGGGACCACGTTTTTCCCTTTATTTGGATACCCCATGCTTAGGACAATGCCTGATATGTAGTAAGCACTTAATAAAGGTTGGTTTCATACCAGTGTTTCTCTTCCAATATTATAACAATCAGGATCAGTGATGAGAAATAGAGTCTTACCAAGTGGTTTGAAGAACACATTAAGTTCATCAGGGACTCTTCCAAGAACCTCTTCCATTCTCCTTTTTACATCTGTGACTGAAATCTCATGAGTACAGAAGGGAAGGTGGGAGAGAGAACTTATAAGACTCATTGGAGGGAAGGAAAGATCTCACAAGTAGACCTAGGATCTGATGAGGCTGGTGGGTGTTTCCTTTTCTTTACACACAATCTTAGATATGTGACAGAGCTGATAAAGTTAATCAAGGTCCATTCTTCACCTAATGATGTTGGAGGTGACTCAGCAGAGTATGAGGACTTCTTTCCAGACCTTGTGTGGACTGTGAAGGATTTCACCCTAAAGCTTGCAGTAGAAGGCCACCTCATCACCCCAGATGAGTACTTGGAAAATGCCTTGAAACTCAGTAAAGGTAATTTATTAGAAATCAAGATTGGGTACATGGGTGGCCCTGGGTAGTACAGGGGGAATGGAAAACAAATGTTTTTTTTTTCCTTTGAAATTTTAACGTTTATTCCTGGGGCTTCTTCTTTTGAATCCCATGGACTGGAGAAATGCAGGCTGAAAACTACCAAGCCTGTCATGGCTTTGTTGAGGGTCAGTTAATCTCTTTATTGTAGCTCCACAATTTCCATAATCTAGTGGTGTTTCCCAAGAGGGAGTATTCCCAGAGAAAAATGATTTCTGAGAACTTTTGTGATGTGTTTCTATTATGTGAATTTACAAAAGGAAATAGATGTTTCTCTATGTCCTGCATTTGTTTGATGAGCATGGAATTTCAATGAAAGAGAATGACTTGATTTTCAGGGTTATTTCATTCAGTGCTGGGCACATCTGGAGGAATACTTTTTCTCTAATAGCAGCATATGTCTTGTTCATAAGGAGATATAGATAGCCATATCCTTGAGAAGGCATATTGAATTAAATTAAATTAAAATGACAATGACACAAGGAATGAAAGGTGCTGCATTCAAATTCCATCTCTGGCTGCTTACAGCCTTTGTGACTTTGGGCATATCATTTAATGTCTCTGAGGCTCAGTTTCCTCATTTGTAAGGGGATAACTTTGAATCCAAGATCTCTAAAATCACCCTAACTCCTAGGTTTAAAAATTTTCTGTCTATCATTCTACTTTAGGACTGAATGAAGACTTCAATACAGTAATAGCCAGTCTTAAGCATTTTAATCAACTCTTTGTCCTGTTCTGTGCCTTACCACGATCACTGTTTCCTTCTCCCTCAGCCAAGAACTCCAAAGATGAAATATTCAACTTTCCATGAGAATGCATCAGAAAATTCTTCCCAAAATGTAAGTGTTTTACATTTGACCATCCAACAAATGATAAGTCACTCTTAGCCGATCTTGAAGATGCACAGGAAAGTCAACTGGAGCCTGCATTAGAGGATCAGGCAGATAACTTCTACTCTTACATTTTTTTCAAAAGTAAAACCCAAGACTCTTAGTGGGGACAACATGGTGAATGGGAATAGTGAGTATTCTTTGCTCCAATGCATACTTGATTGGGACTGGATATCTTTCCTGTTTTGTTGTACGTGTACAGAAATTGTAAACTTTTGCATTAATCTTCCCATAAACATTCTTTGTGCTTCCCTATCTTTCAGTTTATAAATCCCTAGGAATAAGCACCCTGAGTCATTGTCACTGTTCTTTAATGGAGGCTCAATCTCCATTAGAGAGGCACCAGACAAGTGGAGAATGGTAATTGCTTTAATTTTCCCAAGGGGAAGCATATGGAGAAAGTAAACTATAAACCATTGACTTTGACTTCATTTCTGACAATACTGTAAGGAGTATCATTAAGGGGAAGTTTTGTGATCATTAAGAAAGGGAAGCAGTGGTTACTAAAATCCAGCAGATTAATTTTCTCATTAGACACTCTAACTGAACTGATGCAGATCAGAGGAATAGTGTCACATTAACATAGTTTTCGAGACACTATTTAACAGTGCATCATTTTGTGATTATTAACAAGATAAAGACATAAAATAGATGGTAATACAGTAAGGTAGCTTCAGAACATATTAAATGATCAGACACCCAAAATAGTCCTTAACAGCTTCAGATCAACTTGCAGGGAATTCTATAATGCTGTGATTTAGATCTGTATAACTTTCTCAAAAACACTGACAAAGTTACAGAAGATTCAAATGGAGTGGTAATCCAATGTACAAATGACATGGAGCTCAGAGAAACAATTAACATATTGAATAAAAGACATGAGATACAGTGTTGTCCTGGCAAACTAAGATATGATGTTAGATGAATCATGGCACCATATAAGTTCTGTATTTTGGTGAAAAAAATATACTTATATAGATAATGGGAAGACGGAGAAAGACAGTGGTTCTCAGGGAAAAGATCTGGAAAATTTCAAGGATTGCAAGATCAATATGTGTAAATAATCTAAAATGCAAAGTTATTCCAGCCTTCATCGCCAAGAATGAGTAAAGTAATAATTCTCTTGCATTTACTCAGCTCCAGTTAGGACACATCTAGTATTCTGTGTTTAGTTCTAGATGCCACATTCTAGGAAAGACATGGACAAAGTCAAATATTTCCAGAAATCAAATCAGTGAAAGGAATGAAATTCACACAAGAATAAACCTATGGGAGAATCCTCAGATCAATTCTCTTTGACCCAGAGGTGAAAATTAGGAAAAATAGATATAATTTGCCAAGAGATATATTTAGGCTTGGTAAACACCTAGTTTTCCTGACCATTTCAATTGTTTTGAGTGGTCAGGGGCTTTCATTAAATCAAAGTGATCTATCTGCTTTTGGAAGCCACTTGCTAAGAATAGTGACAAAGACATCCCTAGTGAGGCAAGGGTTCTACCAGATAATTAGCACTCAAATTGAATGAAGTTTCTCTATTCCTCATCTTCCATTTCATCTTGTCTATCAGGGTTAGGAAAGCTGTTGGAGATCTATGTGAAGACAATCCCTAGTGGAGATATTCCCTGCCTGGAGAATGCAGTGTTGGCATTGGCTCAGACAGAACTCAGCTGCAAAAAGCTATCCAGCATTATGTAGAGCAGATGGTCCTAAACATGGACTTCCCCACAGAAACCCACTAGGACTTGCTAAAGCTACAGAGACTTTGAGAAAGAATCCACCTCAATTTCCATGAAGCATTCTTTCATGGATGATACACACAAATTCTAGGAGGAACTGGGGGCATGTTGTCTCAGTTATTGATCCTTCTCCACTTACCTTTCTTTTCTGAGTGAAGCCTAGATATTGGTCAGACTCTTTCCAATTGTTTTGCCCTTCAGGCCTGTATCCTTAGGTCATAAGAGAAGATTTTGGTTTCCCTAGAGAGCAAGGGGCATGAAGGCCTAAATCTCACTTGCCAAGAAAAGATGCTCCTTCCCTGTGACACCCTGAAATCAGTTACTTCTTAGAAGACAAAGTAAAACTCACATATTTGCTGAAGACATGGCATCATGGTCTCTCAGAACACACTGCACTTTCTCTCAAATTCCCATACACACTAGTGTCTCCATACCTTTCCACCCTCAGCACCCTTGGATTCCTTCTAGCAGCATCTCCTGTTAGTCCAAGTGTCTGCTCACTCTTATTTACACCCTTAGTTACCTTAGTGAGGTAACTCTCACCTGGCCCACACCAAAGGAAGAGTCAATATTGTTGGCTTTCAAGACTAACAGGAACATGGAGGATCATTTGGACAATGAGGACTTTGTTCCCCAAAGAGGACAGGTGATTTGTCCATGGTGCCTTAGATACAATAGCAGACTTAAAACCAGAGTGCTCTCAGGTCAGAATTTTCCATTTTATTCTATCACATGATCCATCTTTCCAAGAAAACTAAACAGGTAGAACTTCTCTCAATAGTTCCTTTAGAATCGCCCTCCCTCCACAATGAAATAAGACACTTTGATAACCTTTGAACCATCATGTCAATTATTATCTGTTATTATCAATACTGTTACATCGCTGTCTTTTTCCTGATTGTCTTTCTTTCCATTTTACTGGTTGCAAATCTTCGAATCCAAGAAGGATGATTTCATATGTCAAAAGGGGAAGAATCAACTAAATATTGCCAAACTAAGCTTGAATACCTCTCACAGAACCTGATGGAAGCTATTTCTCAAGGTACCTTCTCTGTCTCAGGGGGTTACAACCTCTACAGGAAAGAAAGAGAAAAAATATTAATAATTACCAAGAAATTCCCAGGAAAGGGGTAAAGGTGAGTAAAGACCTGGAGGCCTGCAGCCATAACACTACAGGGGGGGCTCCATTGATTCCACTGGGCATTTCAGTAGTGACTTTCTCCTACCAATAACCACATAAGAGAAGACTGTCTAGATACTGGTGGCTTTTTATTTCACATCTTTGCTAGAAGTTCTTGACAGAAATCTCTTTTTCCAGCCTAGAGAATGTGCTACATATAATTTAGGAAGCTGGGCCTTATGAGGGTCATAATAGGCCAGGACTGATACAGGCTGGCCTAGTATTTCAGGTTCAAGATTGGAAAGAAATGAGATGCTCATGGCATCTCCTTGTGCTACATCTCAAAGCACCTACTTGTGCTTTAACTTTTTGTTATTCACTGACAATTATTATTGTCATTAATAGCCTCTGTGTTTAGTCTCCTGAGTCAATCTTAGCCCAAAAATGTGTTCCATGACTTTTAGAGAAAAGAATATTTTAGCCCAAGGATGATGAACCTGTGGTCTTGAGGCTACATGTGACCTTCTAGGTCCTTGGGTGTGGCCTTTTGGCTGAGTTCAAGTTTTGTAGAACAAATTGTTTTACTAAGGGGATTTGTTCTGTGAAGTTTGGATTCAGTCAGAGGGTCACACTTGAGGATTTAGCAAGACACATGTAGCATCAAGGCTACAGGATCCCCACCCTTGTTCGAGCCTACATAGAAGGTGTTGTTCTTACAAGAGAAGGTATACCCTTCTCAGCGTCTGACATGGTCTGGGGAAAAATGTTGTGTGTCTGTTTTGTGTGTTTGTCTAGGCAGATGAGGTCCTCCTAAAGTTTCTACAGTCATTGGCAATGGTAGAAGAATCCATCCTGCAGGCAGATCAAGTTCTCACTGAAGAAGAGAAGGCCTTGGAAGGCACAGGGAGCTGGCATGTGATGATTTAGTCATGCAGGGAATTTTTCGGGTTTGAAACAAAATTCTATCTAACTGCTCCAGTGTGACATGGAGATTTTTCTGAAATACCTGGGAATCCTTCTTCTCTACAGTCCCAGTCCCTGCAGGATTTTAACAGTGAATGTGATCATGGCTAAAATCCTGAAGGTCATAAAGTGCTACTCCCACAGACATTCTCAGTTCTGCCTCTTTGGGTCTAATAAAAGAAGAAAAATTAGGAATATTCAGTTTCTTTCTCATATTCAGTTTGGGTTGTGACTTTTGGAGAAAATACTATGTGTCACCCTCCTGCTCAATGACCTTGTTGCAGGTGAAAGATGAAATGACTTAGGAATCAAAGGTTCAATGTTCTGAGCAAATGGATTTATTAACTATGCATGAGAATTGCCCCAGAAATTGGGACCAGTTTCCCTCCTTAGCTGTGGCACTGAATCCCAAATAGTAAAAGATAAAATTTTATATATTAAAAATAATCACATAAAACTAATTATTTGTAATAAAAGAATACAACATTAGTAATCTGGTTTCCAGTTAGGTGAAAGATCAGGGAATTTCCAAGTTGGGAGAGAATGAATAGAAGAAATTCCCAGAAATCAGAAAATGAAGTACCACACTGTGCCCCCAAGTGTCTGCAAACAATCAAAGCAACAAGAAAACAATAAATGTTGGATCAATACAGGGGCATTTTTCAGAAAAGAGAAAACATGGGCAGGTTGAAAAACACAATGGTGAGAAAATTCCTTACAAATTCAGTAGGATCTCACTGGATTCCTGGTCAGCATAACCTAGGTCCTTGGTGAAGGGTCTCTAAGAGCAGGTGGAGGTAGTCCAGCTTCACAGCCATGCAGGGATAGGTTCAAATAACAGAACAATTCACACAAGCGAATAAAGTTTTCTCATAACAAAGAATTAAGTCTAGACCTGTAATTAGATAGAAATAGAACTGAGCAGCTCCAGAATCGGGACACATGATCCAGTCAGTAAGACTCACTCAATTTCCATAATCAAGCATTAGTTCTCCTCATCCCCTTACTTCTCTCAACCTCCAATCCCTTCCTTCTACCTCAAGGATCATATATAAACTCCTCCACCAAACATTTAGAGCTCTTCATAAATTGACCCTTTCCTGCCTCTATTCCTTCTTATGTCTCATTACCCTCCACACAGCTTCTAATGGAAAGAACCAGAGGCCACAACACACAAAGCCTCACCATCATGAGCAAGAAGCAAAGAAGGAGGGAAAAGACCATAGAATCTTTTTATGGGGACAAGGTCCAAAACATGATTACCAAAGAGGTCAGACTTAAACCCATCTAAAACTTCAGAAGGGACTATGAACTGCTTGCATGCCCAGAGAACACTCCTGGAACAGTTAAAGAAGGAAATAGAAGAAAAAATGACCAATGCTTTTAAAAGGATGAAAAAAGAATTCACTGATGAGAATAACTCTTTAAAAAAGAAAATTGAACAAATGGAAAAGGAAGTACAAAAACTTCCTGGAGAAAATAATTCCTTAAAAGGAATAATTGGACAGATGGAAAAGGAAACTCAAAAGTTAATTGAAGAAAACAATTTGATGAAAATTAGAATTGGACAACTAGAAGCTAATTACTCTATGAGACATCAAGAATCAGTCAAACAAAAGTTAAAGAATGAAAAGATAGAAGAAAATGTAAAATGTCTAATAGGAAAAACAACAGACCTGGAAAATAGATGCAGGAGATAAAATGTAAGAATTATTGGCTGAGCAGTGGCAGCAGCCACCACCAGAGTTGCTGCCTACCGCCTGGCCTGCTCCTCCCAATGGGCACTCTTCCTCTCTGGCTGCCTTTGCTCCCTGACTTGGACTCTGTGCCCAGCAGCTGATGGCAGTGTGCTTTTCTTGGCCGTGCATGGCAGCCGCCCCCACCAGCATCAAGATGAGTCCTATTTGTGCCCGTCTGCGAAGATCCTTCTCATCTTGCTTGGCTGCGGCTACCGGCCTGAGGCAACCAATGCTGCCATGGACAGAGAAAAGGAACAGTTCCATAAACTGTTTATTGGAGAGCTGAGCTTTGAAACAACAGAAAAAAGTCTGAGAAACTATTATGAACAATGGGGGAAACTCACAGACTGTGTGGTTATGAGGGATCCTGCTAGCAAAAGATCAAGGGGATTTGGTTTTGTAACATTTTCATCCATGGCTTAAGTGGATATAGCCATGTCTGCAAGACCTCATTCAGTTGATGGGAGACTGGTAGAGCCAAAAAGAGCAGTAGCCAGAGAGGAATCTGGAAAACCTAGTGCTCATGTTACTGTGAAGAAACTGCTTGTTGGTGGAATTAAAGAAGACATTGAGGAACATCAGCTTAGAGATTACATTAAGGAATATGGGAAAATTTATACTGTTGAAATAATTACAGATAGACAGTCTGGTAAAAAAAAAGGGCGGGGGTTTGGTTTTGTTACATTTGATGACCACAATCCTATGGATAAAATTGTATTGCAAAAATATCATACCATCAATGACCATAACACAGAAGTCTGAAAAGCTTTATCTAGACAAGAGGTGCAGGAAGTTCAGAGTTCTAGTAACAGAAGAGGAGGGAACTTTGGTTTTGGGGATTCCCGTGGTGACTGGGGAAATTTTGGACCAGACCCAGGAAGCAATTTTAGAGGGGGATCTGATGGATATGGAAGTGGTCATGGATTTGAAGATGGTTACAATGGATACAGAGGAGGACCAGGAGGTGGCAATTTTGGAGGCAGTCCTGGTTATGGAGGAGGAAGAGGAGGATATGGAGGTGAAGGACCTGGCTATGGCAACCAGGGGTGGGGGCTATGATGTGGTTATGACAACTTTTGGAGGAGGCAATTATGGAAGTGGGAACTGCAATGATTTTGGAAGCTATAATCAGCAACCTTCCAACCATGGTCCAATGAAGAGTGGAAACTTTGGTGGTAGTAGGAACATGGGGGGACCATATGGTTGAGGGAACTATGCTCACAGAAGTAATGGAGGAAGTGGGGATTATGGAGGGAGGAGCCTCTATTGAGCTTTTTCTGCCTGTTGGCCAGGGGCTTCACTGTATAAATAGCAGAGGATGAGAGCCCAGAGGTAACAGAATAGCTTCAGGTTTTCAAAATAACAATGTTAAGGAAACTCTTATCTCAATCATGCATAAATATGCAGTGATATGGTAGAAGATACCAGAGCAGATGCAGAGAACCATTTTGTGAATGGATTGGATTATTTAATAACATTATCTTATTGTGGAGGAAGGATTGTGAAAAACACAAAAAAAACACACAAAAAAGCCTTTGAGACAGTTTCTTAGCTTTTTAATTGTTGTTTCCTTCTAGTGGTCTTTGTAAGAGTGTAGAAGCATTCCTTCTTTGATAATGTTAAATTTGTAAGCTTCATGTAACATGCTGAACCTTTTTTTTAAAGATTTTTCTCAAAGTTTGAAAAGCTATTAACCAGGATGATGGTGCAATAAGACATAACGTTTTTCCTTTAGAAAATGTAAGTGCGTGTGTAGAGTTAAGAAACTGTTGTACATTTATGATTTAATAAAATAATTCTAAAGGAAAAAAAAGAATTATTGGCCTACCAGAAAGTCATGATTAAAAAAAAGTATCTGAACAATATCTTCCAAGAAATCATCAAGGAAAACTGCCCAGAAGAATTCATCACTCACCTCCTGAAAGGGATCCCAAACTAAAAACACCAAGAAATACTGTTGCCAAATTCCAGAAGTATCAAGTGAAGGAGAAAATACTACAGGCAGCCAGAAAGAAACCATTCAAATATTGAGGATCTAGTCAGGATCACACAGGACCTTGCAGCATTCACATTAAAAAATTGTAGGAATTAGAATATGATATTCCATAAGGCAAAGGAGCTGGGACTACAACCAAGGATCAATTACTCAGCAAAGTTCAGCATAGCATTTCAGGCAAGGAGATGGACATTCAACAAATAAGGGATTTCCAAGCCTTCCTGACAAAAAGCCTAGAATTCAATAGCAAATTCGATCTTCAAATGTAGATCTCAAGAGAAGAATAAAAAGGGAAACAGGGGAAAAGAAAAACTTCTTACTCAATTGAGGCAAACTGTTTACATCCCTATAAGGGAAGATGATACTTGTTAATCTTGAGAACTGTACATCTATTGTGAAGTATAAAAGGGACATACATAGAGGGAATGGGAATAAAGTAAATGATGTGATGATAAAAATGTGATTCAAGCATGTGAAGGGATTGTAACAGGAGATGTAAAAAAGGAGGAAGAAAATGATAAATTACATCACAGGAAGAAGTACAAAATTATAGCAGAGAGAAAGAGGGAAGGGAGAGGAATATTGTTTGGGAGATACTCTCATCTGATTTGTTTAAAGGAGGGAACAATAAACTTAAGTAGATTACCCTAACTAGCTCTATAGGCAGTAGGAGGAGAAAGGGGAAGAAAGGGGAGGGAGAGCTAAAAGTGGGGGAAGAAATAGCAAGGGTATAGGGGAGTAAAAGGGAAGGGAGCTGAAAGAAGGAAGGGAAGACTGCGGGAGGTGGTGGTCGAAAGTGAAAACTCTATTGAGGAGGGGAAAGCAGACAGGAGAACTAACAGCACAAACAGTGGGAAAGAAGGTGGAGGGAAAGACACAGATAGTAATCATAACTGTGAATGTGAATGGAATGAACTCTCCCATAAAACAGAGATGGATAGCAGAATGGATTAAAAGCCATAATCCAACAATTTGTTGTTTATAAGAAACACATTTGAAATGGGGGGATACACACAGGGTAAAGGTAAAAGGTTGGAGCAGAATATATTCTACTACAGTTGATATAAGAAAAGAAGGGGTAGCAATACTAATCTCAGACAAAGCAAAAACAGAAATAGATCTAATCAAAAGAGATAAGGAAGGAAACTATATCTTCCTAAAAGGCACGATAGACAACAAAGCAATATCATTACTAAACATATATGTCCAGATGGTATAGCATCCAAATTCTGAGAGAGGAGATTGGGGGAGTTGCAGGAAGAAATAGAAAAACTATACTAGTGGGGGACCTCAACCTCCCCCCCTCTGAACTTGATAAATCTAACCTCAAAATAAACAAGAAAGAAGTTAAGGAGATGAACAAAACTCTGGATAAGATAGGTATGTTAGCTCTCTGGATAAAACTGAATGGGGATAGAAAGGAATATACCTTTTTCTCAGCAATATATGGAACATTTATAAAAAATGATCATGTTCTAGGGCATAAAAACCTCACAATGCAGTGCAGAAAGACAGAGATACTCAATGCATCCTTCTCAGATCACAATGCAATAAAAATTATATGTAATAAAAGGCCATGGAAAGATAATACAAAAATTAGTTGGAAATTAAATAATCTGATTCTAAAGAAGGAGTGGGTTAAACAACAAATCATAGAAGCAACAACTTCATTCAAGAGAAAGACAATAATGAGACAACCTACCAAATCTTATAGGATACTGCAAAAGCAGTTCTTAGGAGATGTTATATATCTTTGAACGCCTACATGAATAAAATAGGGAAAGAGGAGATCAATGACTTGGGCATGCAGGTGAAAGAGCTAGACAAAGAACAAACTGAAAATCCCCAAGTAAATGCCAAATTAGGAATAGTGAAAACCGAAGGAGAGATCAATAAACCTGAAATTAAGGAAACTGTTGAAGAACAAATAAAAATAATAGTTGTTGGTTTTATGAAAAAATTAATAAAACTGATACACTGTTGGTCAATTTGATTAAAAAAAAGAAAGAAGGAAACCAAATTACTAATATCAAAAATGAAAGGGGTGAATTCGCCTCCAATGAGGAGGAAATTAAAATAATAATTAGAAATTACTTTGCCCAACTTTATGTATATAAATTCAACAATCTAAATGAGATGGATGAATATTTTAAAAAATAAAAATTGCCCAGATTAACAGAAGAGGGAATTGAATACTTAAACAATCTCATCTCAGAAAAAGAAATTGAACCAGCCATCAATGAATTCCCTAGGAAAAAATCTCCAGGGTTGGATGGATTTGCAAGTGAATTTTATCAAACGTTTAAAGAACAGTTAATTCCAATACTATATGGACTAGTTTTGAAAATTGAGGAAGAAGGAGTCCTCCCAAATTCTTTTTATGATATAGATACCATGGTATTGATACCTAAACCAGGAAGAGACAAAACAGAGAAAGAAAATTATAGATCAATTTCTCTAATGAATATAAGTGCAAAAATTTCAAATAAGAGTTTAGCAAAAAGAATACAGCATCTTGTCATGAGAATAAAACATTATGATCAGATAGAATTCATACCAGGAATGCAGGAAAACTATGAGCATTATCAATCATATCAACAACAAAACTAACAAAAACCACATGATTATCTCAATAGATGCAGAAAAAGCTTTTGACAAAATACAACACTCATTCCTATTAAAAAATGCTGCAAAACATAGGAATAAAGGGAACTTTCCATAAAATAATAAGCCATATCTACCTAAAACCTTCAGCAAGCGTTATGTGCAATGGAGATAAGCTAGATGCATTTCCAATGAGATCAGGGGTGAATCAAGGATGTGCATTATCACCACTCTTATTCAATATGGTACTAGAAATGTTAGCTGTAGCAATTAGACAAGATAAAGAAATTGAGGGAATTAGAATAGACTTAGAAGAAACTAAGTTATCACTCTTTGAAGATGATATGATGATATACTTACAGAATCCCAGAGATCCAAGTAAAAAAAAAAACTACTTGAAGTAATAAACAACTTTGGCAAAGTTGCAGGTTACAAAATAAACCCACACAAATCTTCTGCATTCATATATATTGGTAACAAAGTCCAACAGGAAGAGATAGAAAGAGAAATCCCATTTAAAGCTAGGGTAGACACCATAAACTATTTGGGCATTTACCTGCCAAAATAAACCCAGTGACTATATGAACACAATTACAAGACACTTTTCAAACAAATAAAGTCAGACCTAAGTAAATGGAAAAGCATCAGTTGTTTGTGGGTAGGCCAAGCCAATATAATAAAAATGACAATTCTACCTAAATCAATTTACTTATTTAATGCCATACCAATAAAACTAACAAACAATTATTTTCTAGAGCTGGAAAAAATAATATCAAAATTCATCTAGAAGAACAAGAGGTCCAGAATATGAAGGGCAGTAATGAAAAGAAATGCTAGGGAAGGTGGCCTAGTGCTACCAGATCTCAAATTGTATTATAAAAGAGCAATCATCAAAACCACTTGGTGTTGGCTAAGAAACAGAAGGGTAGACAAGTGGAATAAGCTAGGTACCCAAGACACAGCAGGCAATGATTATAGCAATCTACTGTTTGATAAACCCAAGGACCTCAGCTTCTGGGATAAGAACTCACTGTTTGACAAAAATTGCTGGGAAAACTGGATAACAGTGTGGTAGAAACTAGGCATAGAACAATGCCTGAAACTGTACACAAGAATAAAGTTCAAATGGGCACACAATCTAGGTATAAAGATGGATACTGTGGACAAATTGGTGGAGCAAGGAATAGTGTATTTATCAAATTTATGGAGAAGGGAAGAATTTTTGACTAAAGAAGAGATAGAAAGCATTATGAAGTGCAAGATGAATAATTTTGATTACACTAAGCTGAAAAGTTTTTGCACAACCAAACCCAATGCATCCAAGATTTGGAGCGATGCAGAAAACTGGGAAAATATTTTTGCAGCTAGTGTCTATGATAAAAGCCTCATTTCTACAATATATAGAGAACTGAGTCAAATGTATGAAAAAACAAATCATTCCCCAATTGATAAATAGTCAAAGGATAAGTAGCTTTCAGAAGAAGAAATTAAATATATCTATAGTCATATGAAAAAATGTTGTAAATCACTATTGATTAGAGAGATGCAAATCAAAACAACTCTGAGGTACAACATCACACCCGTCAGATTGGCAAACATGACAGAATGGTTGGATGATAAATGTTGGAGAAAATGTGGGAGATTTGGAAGACTAATTCATTGTTGGTAGAGCTGTGAGCTGATGCAACCATTCTGGAGGGCAGTTTGGAACTATGCCCAAAGGGTACAAAAATATGCATACCCTTTGACCCAGCAATATTGCCTCTAGGACTGTATCCCAAAGAGATCACAAAAATGGGAAAGGGTCCTATATGTACAAAAATATTTATAGCAGCACTTTTTGTGGTGGCCAAAAACTGGAAATCAAGGGGATGCCCATCAACTGGGGATTGGCTGAATAAATTGTGGCATATGAATGTAATGGAATACTATTGTGCTATAAGAAATGATGAACAGAAAGACTTCAGAGAGGCCTGGAAAGACTTATATGATCTGATGCTAAGTGAAAGGAGCAGAACAAGGAGAACTTTGTGCACAGCAATGACCACAGTGTGCTAGAACTTTTTCTGATAGACTTGGAATTTCATAATGCAAGGACTTAAAAAAAAAATCCAAGTGGTCTTCTAAGGCAAAATGCCTTCCACATCCAGAGAAAGAATGGAATTAAATTGCAGAATGTAGGAGATCATTTTCTTTTGTATTACATTTTGAATTGTTATATGATTTTTCTCATTCATTTCAGTTCTTATATGCAGCACAACTGTGGTGAAAATGTATTTAATAGAAATGTATGTGTAGAACATATACAAAATTGTATGCCATCTAGGGGAGGAAGGTGGAATGTAAGGGGGAGGGAGGGAAAAAAGAAATCTAATTTATATGGTAGTAATTATGGAACACTGAAAATAAATAAAATTAATAAAAAAAATTTGAAAAGAAAAAAAACAGCATTATCACAGTGCTTGATATACAATTGCACAACTAGCCAGTAGAAGTAGGATTCAGATTTATAGGGACTATATCAAGAGAAGGAACATTATTTATTAATACTTCAGATGTGCCAGGAATTCTGCTAAGTGTTTGAGATACAAATGCAAGGAAAACTCTCTGCACCCTTGTGTTTACATTCTGATGGAAGAAGACAAGACATAAAAAATGGATGAAAAGCAAGGAAATGGAGGGGAAGGGGGAGAGTCAGAAGCACCTCCAGGAGAGGAGTGAAGCATGGCAGGTCTGGGAATGTCCAAATGGGAGCCTGTGGAAAGAACAAACCAGTGGGAGAAGGGGCCTCCACGGCACAGGGATATTTCCAGATTTTCAAAGTAATTTCTTGACAATTATATTCTAAACTCAATTCATGTCATTGTTTTGAAGTTAAGCTTAAAATTAAAAATGGTTAGCTTCTCTACATAGAATATAGGTTCCCAACCTTTTCTTTTTGTTCTGTCATGAACCTTAGCACTTTGGAAGACACAAACACACACACAGTCATAAAGAGAGAAAATGAAACAGAGAGAAAGAGACATAGAGAGAGACAGAGAGAGACAGAGAGAGAGACAGACAGACAGAGAGAGAGAGAGAGAGAGAGAGAGAGAGAGAGAGAGAGAGAGAGAGAGAGAGAGAGAGGATAGCACAGCACAGCAATTGGCTGACTTCCTAGAATCAAATGAGCTTCAATTTCAATCTAACTCAGAGTTGGCAGGAAGGTCTGTTAGTTATAAACTGTCCTTACTTAAACTCAAAAAGTCTTTCACTAGGCAGGAAGGAGGAAGGGATAGTGTATTGGCAGTGAGGATTCAAAGGGTGAAAGGGGAGTTTAGAGAAGGTGCTATCATTAAAACTATTTTACAGAGGAAGAAACTGAGGCTGAAGGTAAGTAATTTTCCCAGGGTCATAAAGCTGTTATCACAGTGAAATAAGACGTGAAATTAATTCTTCCATACTCCAAGGACTCTTACCCGCTGTGATACTCAGGTGCTCCACTAGATGAGGGGCAGCAATGGAACAAAAAGCTGGGTTTGAACCCAGAGGCCCTGAATCCAAGTCTGGGCTCTGCCGCTATCTAACTCTATGACTTTATAAGAGTAAACTAATTGCTCTGTTTCTTCATAATCAAAATGAAAGAGATGGTCACGATGCTGTCTGAGGATTCTGAGTGATCTATATGAAAAAAATGGAAAAAGAAGTAGTTATTAAACAAAATGTATTACAAAAAATAGATAATAATTTTGTGATGAAGGGAGACAAATCATCATCTATTATAGTACATTCTATATAGTACAATCATTTCCAAATGGGTCAAAGATCTAAATTTTAAAAAAAACACCATAAAAGAATTAATAGTGAAGAGAAGGTTATAGTTTTCACAACTGAGGACAGGAAAACAATTCTTAACCAGCCAGGTCTCAAAGAAAATTATGAGGTTAGATGATCAACCAGATGGAGGACAAGACTAATGCTGCCTTCTGTCTCTCCCTAAGGAAGCCTTTGTGTTTCAGCCAAAGATCACCTTTAACTTGATCCTCTGTTCTCTCCAGGTTTTTGTGACATTGCCCCGTCCTGGGTCTCCTCCTACCTATCTGATCACTCTTAGTTTCATTGGCTGGTTCTTCTGCCAGGTTGAGCCTGCGGATTGGGCCCTTTTCTTTTCTTTTCTCCCTCTAGGTTAATTCACTTGGTGATCTCATTAGCTGTCATGGATTCAATTATCATCTCTATTCAGATGATGCTCAGATCTTAATCTGTCCCCTAACCTCCCACTTCACAGCTCTAAGTGCATGTTAGACTTTCTAAACTGAATGTTCTATAGACATTAACTCAACATGTCCAAAATTAAACTCGTTCTCTTTTCTCCAAGCTTCCCCTCTTTCTAACTTTCCTATTATTGTTGAGGGCACCACCATCCTTTTAATTACCCAAGATCATAATCCAGGCAACATCCTCACTTACTCACTATCTCACTCCTCATCTCTAAAGTACTGTCAAGCCCTACTGTTTCTGCTTTACAACATGTCCCTTGTACATTCTCTCCTCTGATATCCACTCTCTTCCCCTCACATCTGGGCTATTTCATACCTTCTCATTGCTCTCCATGCCCTATGTCTCTCATTCCAGTCTATCCCACACTTAGCTATCAGAGTGATCTTTCTAAAGGCAGGTTCGACCATGTTGTATCTCTATGCTGTAATCTGCAAAGGTTACCTGTCACCTGTAGGGTCAAATGCAGAATCCTCTCTTTGGTGTTCAAAGCCTTTCATAGAGATATACATATATACACATACACAAATAACCCACTACTGGGCTGATTTCCTTGAATTAAATCAGTTTCATTTTCTATCTACTTCAAAGTTTACAGGAAATACTGTACAAACTGTCCTTATATGAAGTCAGAAGTTATTTTCCTAAAGAGGAGTGGGGAACTGGGTGGTGGCATTCTGTTCAGGAAACAGGGGAAGGAGAAAAGTAGAGGAGCTTCAAATTGGACCAGACGCAAAGGGACTGACTGCGCAGAACTGAAAGACATTTCTGTCATTTTTTTCCATTTAAGTAAAGAGCAATGTGTGATCCCTTTTCCCCCCAAATTTTATTTCTTTTCAATTAAAAAAATGAGGGTGATCACAATATCTACTCCCCAGGTTTATTGTGAGGATCAAATGAGATATTGATTTACAAATCTTAAGGTACTATAGAAATGTTAATCATTGTAATTACTATAATCCTCATTATTTTCTCTCCCTTCCCACTGCCTCCTTTTGAGGAAAAAAGAAATATTCAACTTATGTAACTCCTATGCAAAAGAAATCACCATACTAGATACATCCAAAAATATATTTCTAATTCTACACCTTGAGTTCTGACCTTCAAGGTCAGAAAGCATGTTTCATAATTAGTCCTCTGAAATCCTGGTTTGTTACCTGGTTTATTACATTGATCTGAGTTAAGAAAGCCCAATATAAGAAAAATGACAATATTATTTAAATTAATTTTTATATTCTATCTCTTCAATTTTAACATTCATCTTTTAAAATTTTGAGTACCAAATTTTCTCCCTCCCTCTCTTCCATCTGCCCTCATTGAGTAGGCAAACATTTTCATATAGTTTATACATGGATAGTTGTGTAAAACATATTTCCATATTATTTATGCTACAAAAGAAAACACACACAAAAAAATCCCAAGGAAAATAAAGTGAAAAAGGATGCTTCAACCTGCATTCAGATTCTATCAATTATTTCTCTGGAAGTGAATAGCCTTTTTTCCATCATAAGTCCTTTGGAACCATCTTAGAGCATTGAATTGCTAAGAATAAAGTCATTCACTATTCTTCCTCATAAAATACTAGTTATCATGTTCAGTGTTCTGGCCCTGCTCATGACAGTTTTCCTCACTTTGTAAGTCCTTCCAAGATTTTCTAAAATCATCCTGTTCACTGTTTCTTATAGCGCAACAGTATTCCATTACAATCATACAACATAACTTGTTCAGTCATTCCCCAATGGATAGGCATCCCTTCAGCATCCAATTGTTTGCCACCACTATAAATATTTTTATACACACAGGTCATGTAACTGTTTTTAAAAATACTTACCCAGTAATAATATCATTGACTCAAGGGTACACATAGTTTTATAGCATCATGGGTAGAGTTCCAAATTATTTTCCGCAGTGCATTAGTTCAGAATTCTGCCAACAGGCCATTAATATCTCAAATTTCCCATATCCCCTCCCACATTTGTCTTTTTCTGTTATATTAGTTAATCTCATGGCAGTGACTTGATATGTCAGAGGTCTTTTGATTTGCATTTCTCTACTCAATAATGACAGACAGCAGTTTTTCATATGAATATAGATGGCTTTGATTACTGCATCTGAAAACTGCCTATTTATATCCTTTGTTATGTTTCTTTTTCTGTGAAAGTGAAGAAACACTGATGGTTCTAAGGTCTTTAATTTCTTATATAAGCCTTTGTAATCCTTAAAAATACTTTTTGGATTCCTATTGGCAACATAATCTCTTACCACAAGAATCACCACAAAATAGAGCTAGTTGTACATGCAATGACAGGGTCTACTGCCTTCAGTAACTGTCTTACCAACAACCTGCCTTCTCTATTTGTTTCTCAATCGATAATCCTTTGAAAGAAGACTGGAGAAATGGTCTGAATATAAACACAGTCTCTGCTACAGACCACATGTGTGACTTGGGCAAGTCATATTACTCTTTGGGGCCTCAGTATCCCCATCTGCAAAAATGTCTTAGACTAGAAGATCTGTAAGGTCCCTGACAGCTCTAAATCTAACATCTTATGATCCCTAAGGTGTCTGTCCTCTCCGAATCTATCATCCAATGATTGCTTTGAAACCGAAAACATCTCAGTATTTTAGAGATGAAGGAAGGTAACTCAGATAATGCTCTACTTTGCATCTGTCAATGTGATGCTGTCCACTCCCCAATGGGAGAATGAAAAGAGTCAATAGGATACTGAGACAGCAATCAGACAAATTCATTCATCTCAACTCTCTTTTTCAGTTGATTTCCAGAATAAACAACACACAAATCCAAATAATTGTCATCAGCCTTCCGAGGGCAGACATAAATATATTTCAGATGATCTTCTATTTTAAATAATCTCCAACCTCTCCTCCTCCAGTGGGAATCAGGGCAGGTCAACATCCCCTCAAAGATCTCCATCTAATACTTCTCAACATCCTTATTACGTACCTCCCCTTTTTGTCTCCTCATTCAGCCACTCACACAAAGTGCTAGCTATTAGTTTCAGTTTCCCTTTCCTCTACTTCATTTCCATATTTTTTTCTTCTCCTCAGAATTCTTTAAAAACTGAAAGCCATCGCAGTTCAGTGATCAGAGAGCATTAGGTTAACAAACTGACTGGGAGAGGGTCAGAGTGAAAAGATTAAAAGAAAAAGAAAGAAACAAAATCAAGGGAGTCACCAAATCTATGAAATACAGAAGACACAGAGACTGGGAAGTGGAGAAGTGGTAAGAACTTTTCTGTATTTTTTCTAACAGGCCTCTCAAAAATTGCAAAGCAGCTGTGCTCTGGTTTATAATCTCTGCTTGGAGTTTGAGGGGTGACGTGGGTAGGCCAGGCATTTGACTAAAATAGGACATGTTTTGTCCTCAGCCACCTCAGAGATCAGCAGAGTCTACATCTTGGTCTGGTCAGGAGTCACTTCAGAGCATTTGCTGTGTCCACTCCACGAGAAGCACTATTCTAGGCACTGAGGTCAGGAGGAGAGGTAAATGTCTGGCATAGAATGTTTCTGAGAAGCTGAACTATTTTGACATTGTCTGTGATACAAATTCCTAAAATTGTGCAAGTGTTGAAAATCTTAAGGTTTGAGAGAGGAGAAGAAAAGACAGAGGAAAAAAAGTGAACAGGAATCTAGAGCCCACTGGCACTGCCAAATCCTGCCTCCAGAATCTCGTTCCATACAGCCAGTTTTCCCATTTGTTAGAGTTAGATACTGTGGGACTGTGGGCTCTTTTAATGACAATTTCCCCATCTTGGCTTATTTACTCTCTACACAGTGTGAAAACTGGAAACTTCTGAAACAAACTCAAGTCCAAACTTTCAAGTACTCAAAATGCTAATGGACCAAGGCTAAGGACAGCATTGAAATAGGAAATACTTTATCAAAGTAGAAATTGTTGTGAATGAAAGGGCAAGAGGGCAAGCCTCGACCACAGCTCCAAATAAATGTGGTATCTTTCTATTTGAAGAACATGTCCCCACAGAAAAGGAAAGAAACAGAGCACAGAAGGAGGAAGGGCATCTCATTCTATCTTGAGTCCAGGGTTTGAGCAATCAGAAGCCAGAAGAGCAATCAATGTGTTGGATCTAGACTTTTCCTGTGACCAGATATTTCTCCCCTGGGAGATTATGATGGGGAACATAGTTAGAGATGTTTGCTAACTCCTAGTGGGAGTGGCTGAGGGCAAGATCTGGATCTTAGTACCTAAACTGTACTATGACTATGGAGAATATCTAAACACTAAGTAAGGGCTGTCTACATGTCTGAGGCATTATAATTGGAAATTGTATTAATTTGGCTTTTTAGCAAGAGTTAAAGGACATTCACTTTTCTGTTTAATTGATGAGTTGGTAAAATCTTGATGCATGACGTGGTAGAAGTCAGTTCATCAAACTTTTATTAAGGGCCTACTAGGTGCCATGTACTAAGGACTAAGAAACAAATAAAGCATCCCCTCCCCCCAAAAATCCCAACTCTCCAGGAGTTCACAATCTGATGGGAGAGACAATGTACAAGCTATGTAGAAAGAGATATAGACAGGCTATATTAGAGATAATTTTAAATCGCATTTAAATTTGGAAAGACAACCTCTGCTCTGAAAAACATGTTGCTCCTAACACAACCCCCACCCTTTCTTTTTTTCTTTTTCAACCCTAACTCCTCAAATAGAGCAGTAATTCACCTTCCAGACATAACAGTTGCCTGAATAGGATGCCATTCATTCATCTCTCACATACCTACTCCAAGTAAATTCCTGGGTTCAGAGGAAATCATGATGAAAATATCCAACGAAAAACTAAAGTAGATGACTTCAGCCTCAGCATTGTAAAGTTAGTCAGAAGCCCATGTGCAATAGGAAAGATGAGCCCTCCGGCACACCAGAGATGGCAGCTAGGTGGCACAGTATTTAGAGTTTGACCCTGGGAATCAGGAAAAACTGAGTTCAAATCTAGCTAGCTCTACTTACTAGTCAAGTGACAACAGTAAGGTCACTTAGCATCTGTCTGTCTCAGTTTCCTCAACTGTAAAATAGGAATAACAGCACCTCTTCACAGAGGTCCAATGAGATATTTGTAAAGTGCTTACTTTAGTGCCTTGTACATATTAGGTGCTTAATAAAATGCTTAGTCCCTTCCCCCATCAAGAAAACATGGAAGTGGTAAGAAACCAAGAGGATGAAAACCCTGGAAATCCTAGGTAACAACCAGAGAGCAACCGATGACCATAGCAGTGGCAACCAACATAATGCCACAGCACTTAGAGGCAGCCCAGGCATCCAAGGCTCCACTGAGCTTAGCATTCTGTCCAGTGACTCCAGAAAGGGCCCTGAAGACCCTGCACTCTGAACCTCAAAGATCTAGGGACAGGGGAGTGAGGCTGAGGCCCAGGAGAGGGATTTCAGCACGAGAACCCAGGGATCCAAGGCAAGACCAAGTCCAAACAACTCAGCCTTTTAAAATGGAAGGGGTAGGAGAAGGGAATAAGCATTTATATAGTTCCTACTATATGTCAGGGATTATGCTAGTGTTTTTTAGAAACATTATTTCATGTGATTCTTAGGACAAGATTGCATGTTAATACTAACCATATTTTACAGGTGAAGAAACTGTAGCAAAAACAAAGGTTTTGTCTTGATTAGAGGCACACAGCTAGCAAGTGTCTGAGGCCAGGTTTAAACACAGAAAAACATGGGAAGAGGTAGCTCTTCCTACTTTTTATAGTAAATTGCATTTGAAGAGATAGAGGCTGGATATGAACAAGTAATTACATGTAGGTCTTAATGCAAATAATTAATCTCCTGATATGGTTGCATTGTTATGATTTATACTGCAAACTTCCATTGGTCTGGATTCAATTACTATTAGAGGCAGTGTGTTTATCCTTCCTTGCTGAAGAAGACCATGTCAGCAGCATGATGACATGACTTGCACTTTGTTTTAAATTAGGGAGGGCTGTGCAGGTCACCAGCCTCCCTTCTCCTTCAGAGCCATCTGAATCCAGTGACCAGATATTCATCAGGATGACTGGAGATGACCCAGGATGAGGCAATTGGGGTTAAGTGACTTGCCCAAGGTCACACAGCTAGTGAGTGTCCAGTGTCTGAGGTGAGATTTGAACTCAGGTTCTCCTGACTCCTGCACTGGTGCTCTATCCATTGCACCACCTAGTCGCCCTAATTCACCTTAGAATATTGAAATTCAGATACACATGATTGCTTCACAGGATTCATTATTCGCACTTTCAGTGTGTGACATGGGAGACACTGGCACAGGACTACTCAGCATGGAATGCTCACATCAGAGAAGGTGCTATGCTCTATGAGCAAAGCAGAATCGAAACAGCCCAAACATAGGATGCGCAAATTTTGAGCAACCACCCCAAATGTTCATATGTATTATTTGTTCGCAACATGTAGTAGAGCATTCCAAGCTTGTATTGGTGTGGTCAAGCCACAGTTAGACACACTGAAACTTGACTTTAGCATAGTGATGTCATTTTTGTCCTGTTCAAGAAGGAAGGACCACATCCATGTGGGTATTAATGGGGAGAGAGATAAGAGGCCTCTGGTTCTGCCTGGAAACACAGTCTTTGGGGAGGGTCACAAGTGGTAGAAGGAGTATGGCCCCTAGAATGCTGTTTCCAGGCTCAGGATTTTGAAATGACTAATATTTCCCAACTCCTATTTGAGGAGCTTTTGTACTTGCAGGTAACAATTCACCTCCAACATGGCCAGTAGTGTTTTGATGCCAGCTCCAGTTTGTCTAATTGAAAACAGTAACGGGCAGTTCATGGTAAACCGTGAAGCACTGCAGCTCCTTACCACTGTTACCCAGCCTGTGGTCGTGGTGGCCATTGTGGGACTCTATCGCACTGGAAAATCCTACCTGATGAATAAGTTGGCCCAACAGAAAACTGGTAAGTCCAAAAGGTGAGGCTATGACACATCCCTCTGTATACACATTCAGGACATTATGCATTTGGATCAGATTAGGGCCTTAGTGATAAGAATAAATGAATTTTTATAGGCAAGATTTCTTCCTTAGTGCTCCTGATTCCTTTCAAATATAATAATGAAGAAACAGGACAGAGAAGGGAATTGAAATATTATATTATGGAGGTTTTTCTTTCACAAGAAACATGGAGAGCTTAAAGATATAATAATGTTAGAGCTCATGAAACAGAGAATTAAAAATAAATAGGCTACGCAAGAAATAAGTAATAAGGAAGACAAAGGAAAGGACTTTTTTTAAAAAAAAAGAGGAAGTAGCAGCAAAAGGGAGAAGATTAAAAAAACATTGACAAACAGATAGTTACTTAGTGAGGGTGATGTTTAAGCTGACATCATCTTAATAAAGAAAAGTAGAGATGTGTATTTTTACAAGTTTCTTAACAGTTCTGATAAGAAGAGCAAAATTTTTTTGACTACTCTTTCCCAATTTATTATTTAAAATGAGAGTTTGAAAGGGAGACTTTTGAACCAAACTCTTAACTGGGCAGAGATAAGCAAGGTTTGAAAGAGAGAGAGAGAAATGAGCAAATATAAAAATAGAGAAATTAAAAACATAAATAATTTCAAAGAATCTAGACTAGGTCAGTTAAATGGGAATGAGGTAAGAATATTGGAGTGGGGAGGACAAAGTGGGAATAATACATGGATGCAATAACAAATTCAACCAGTTCTCTCTCGGAAAGTAGAGTTAATGTCACCATATCTCTGCCATTCTATGGGAAGCCCATGAGAAGAGTAAAGAGTTATTCTGGAGAGATTGTTGAAAGCTGATGAGAGGAGAGAGAAAGAAACTAAAACAATTTATGTGTACAGACAATTGAATATAACATATATCTCACAATGGATATGGAAAACCTTCTTGAGCAAAGATTTTAATGCATATTCTGAAAGAATTGAATGATGTTACTAGGTTTCATAAACTGAGAAGTTCATAGTGGTCAGTCACTGAAAGTGACTTTGGCTATGACTTTCAGTTGATACGTTAGAAATATTCATTCATGACTTTGTTTCCTTGTTGGTTACAGTGACAATAGTCAAGAATAGTCAAGAACCTCAATGGTTCAGCCTAGGAATTGAGAAATTGGAGGTTCAGGAGAAGGGTGATTCCTATCAAGAGAGAAGTGAATCTAAGCAAACCCACCATTAGATAAGAGGTGGAGCACAGAGCTAATTAATTAGTTAATGAGATTTATTGTAATTTTAGTCATTAGTAAGAAATGTCAGAACATGATTTACTTAGAACCCAGGATAGAAATAAGAAAGTTGCACTGGTAACAGATGGAATAAAGTTTGAACAATATTGGTTACCCATGAGGACTGCCTCTAACTCACACAGACACTAGCATAAAAGTTGCTTCAATGTAAAAACAAATTTAAAAAACTCTCATGTCAAAATACTGATTTTAAGAGATAATGTACAAAATAAATAAAAGGAGAAAGACAGATTCCATGTGTGGATTGGGTACGTAATCAAACCGAATGAAATAAACTGACAAGGGTGGATAAGGAACCAGAACCCAGCAACACAAGAAACACAACCAGAAATAAATATTCATCTAGAATGAAAATAAGAGGAAGGAACAAAGCATACTATGCATCAGAGCTATTCCATAAAAATAGAGGCTGAATGAAGTTACAAAACAAAACAAAAATGAAAATCCACATTACTAAGAAAGATATACAGGAAAATAACATTATGATTAAAGAATAGACAATGAAGCAATACTACACTCACTAGTAAGTGGAGCTTGGCCATATAGGCACCATATGGAATAGCATCCATTTCATTTTTAAATATTAGCTGAAATAGAAAAGAAACACATAGATAATAGCACAATATTTATAGGTGACTTTAATGTTTGCTTCTCAGAGCAAGAAGTGCCTTATTGCTTCTAGGTTAAATTAAATCCCTCTGTGGGTCATTTGAAGCATTTTACACTCAATCTACATCCAGCACTCTTTCCACTACTCGTCTGATTGGAATGTCCTCCACATGCCCCAAAGGTCAAAACTTCTACTTTGCTACCATCTGAGCTCATCTCTGTAAACTCTTGTGCAGGTTTCTCCCTTGGCTCCACAGTGCAGTCTCACACCAAAGGCATCTGGATTTGGTGTGTTCCTCATCCCAATAAGCCAAATCACACCCTCGTTCTTCTGGACACTGAGGGTCTGGGTGATGTGGAGAAGGTAAGAAGCAGTGGAGGCCACCCTGCTCAAACAAATGTTATTAAATATTGTTGTTATAGGACTGCAGTGTAACAAACACCAAGCAAGTTGGTTTTTCCCTACTGCATAACCATGGTATTCTAGTGCATCTCATAGAAATGACAAAACATCATACATTCAGTGCAGATAATGTGATCTAACTTCTAGGGTGACAATAAGAATGACACATGGATCTTTGCCCTGGCTATGCTACTGAGCAGTACTTTTGTCTATAACAGCATGGGCACCATCAACCAGCAGGCCATGGATGACCTGTAGTATCCTTTTTGCACAAAATAAGATGACAGTGAGAAATCACTTGGCCAACTTCAAGATCTATAATAGGGGTGGGGAACTTGTTGCCTCAAAGCCACAGGTGGCCTTCTAGGTCCTTGGGTATGGACTTTTGACTGAACCCAAGTTTTACAGATAAAATCATTTTATTAAGGGGATTTGTTCTAGGGAGTTTGGATTCAGTCAAAAGGCTACACTAGAGGACTTGGAGGGCAACACGTGGCCTTGAAGCCACAGGCTGCACATCCCTGGTCTATGCTATTGCTGAAAGGAAAAGCAAAATAGGCCTGGGACAGCTCTCTTCTTCCCTAAGGAGATCTCTAGAAGTCCATATTTTATTGAATTGGGGGCCATCTCCAGTCATACTGATCTGTATCTAACCATTGGGCCCAGAGCAGTCCAGAGGAGAGAGTGAAGTTGCTGATTTTGCACAGCCCTCACTCACTTAAATCCAATTCCCTTTGAAGTCATGACATCTCCTTCAGATATCATGGTCCTTTTTAAGAATGAAAGATAAACAGCAATGATAACAATTTTATTATATCACTGAGAACAAAAACAGAGGAGGATAGAGGCACAGAGACAGAGAGTCAAAGAGACAAAGATTGAAAGCATGGCCTAGTGCAGGGGTGGGGTACTTGTGACGTCAAGGTCCCTCAAGGAGCTCAGTTGAGGCCCTTACACTGAGTGCAAACTTCACAGAATAAATCCCTTTAATAAAAGAATTTGTTCTGTAAAACTTGGACTCAGTCAAAAAGCCACACCCAAGGACCTAAAAGGCCACAGGCTCCCCACCCCTGGATTGGGTAGAGAAGCCCATTGCAGTCAGGAAGATCTAGGTTATAATTTTTCTTCTGACAAGGCAAAACACTTAAAGTCTCTAAAGCTATACAAATCAAATATCAATCTGTATTTCTAAGTGAAAATTTCTCACTGTGAGTTCCTTATACTGATGAAAACAAGCATCCAGTGAAACACACACACACACACACACAAGTAATTGTCAGAAAAATCTCATATTCCTGCAAAAAAAAGATCAGTAAGTTGATACAAGGGGAGAAGTAGAAGACTTTAGGGAATTGGGAGACTTAAGGAATGATGACTGTTAGACTCTTCTTCTGCCTCTTTTCCTTAATTAATACCACCAGCTATGTAACAGAACTGACAGATAAAATCAAAACAAAATCCTCCACCAGTACTGAGCAGATGAATGACTCCATGGAATTTGGGAGCCTCTTTCCAGACTTTGTGTGGACTGTGCGTGATTTCCTCTTGGAGTTGGAAATCAATGGGCAGCCTATCACCTCTGATCAATACCTGGAGAATTCCCTGCAAATGAAAAAAGGTCCCAGGGATGAAGGGTTGGGTAACGGGGGAAATCCCAGAAACCACTCTTATTACCGTCCAGTTAATCTCTTTGTAGTCACAGTCCCTAGCCTCCTCAAAAAAGAGATTAATATGGTGCAAGGCTTGGAAGGAAGCTAGATGACTAGGTTCAACTAAGAATTGTATTCAAAGGATAAATTTTTTGTCCTTTTCCTTTTCTCTCTCTTTACTCCTCCTCATGCCTACAAACATCAGTGCCAGGTAGGAGTCAAACGTTCTAAAGAGGACACAATTGGACAGGGCTGAACTCCAGTCCAACTTTCACTCTATGACAGATTCTTCTTCCTTCCCTTTCCTTAGGTCCCAGTGAAGAAGCCAGAATGTGCATCCAGAAGTTCTTTGTAAACAGGAAATGCTTCATCTTTGTCCCACCTACTGATACAAAGAAGCTCCAACACCTGGACAAACTTCATGATGATGAACTTGATGTTGACTTTGTAGAAAATACTAAGAACTTCTGTGATTACATCTACAATGAAGCTAAGGCCAAGACTCTCCCAGGAGGTGGCATTGTCAATGGGCCTCGTGAGTGTTCTCACCAGCACTTCCCATGATTTGCTTATGGCACTAGTAGGGAATACTAGAGTGTCTTACCAGAGAGGAGTCTTCCTCGGGTAACCATGGACAAAGCCAATGGCTGTCTTCTTTTATCAGACCAATCATATGTACCACATATGTAAGAACTTTGGTTACCAAAAACATCTTTCTTATTTCTTGTTTCCTCAACATACTTGCTACTTCCTGATTCTATCAGAAATCTCACTTTCTGAGAAACAAAATGAAACCCCCACTCCCCACCCTGACAAAGAATAAAGATACAGCCTCCTTCCTAGACAAGGTGCCCTGGCCTTTCTCCCAATCACTCCACTTGTCTTCCCTCTATAGGTCTAGGAAACCTGATCCTGAACTATGTCGAAGCCATCACCAGTGGAGATATTCCCTGTATGGAGAATGCAGTCTTGGCACTGGCTGAGCTAGAGAACTCGGCTGCAGTTCAAAAGGCTCTTACATTGTATGAAAAGCTGATGACACAGAAGGTCCAGTTCCCCACAGAAACCATTCAAGAATTGTTGGACATCCATGCCATCTGTAAGAGGGAAGCCACTCAAGTCTTTGTCAGGGACTCTTTCAAGGATATGAATCAGAAATTTCAAACAACACTGGAGGTACCTTTTTTATTTTATGACTTTGCCTATGACCTACAGCTCTTAGTACGTTTGAAAGCCTCAGACCTCAGTACTGTGACTCCGACACCTCATTTTCAATACTATCAGTAAGTGAAAGACCCATGTGTGCTCTGTATGTGCTCTGTAGATCTGATGTAACATGGTCATCTAATACATATATGCTCTGTAGATCTGTGCTCTGTAGATCTGATGTAACATGGTCATCTAATACATATACTGAAAATCTTGAAAAGTTAATAGGTTACACATGAAAGATCCACTTGAGGCTTTTGGTCTGCAAGGTGGGTTATATACTATGGTATATGCTGCAAACAAAGACAGTAGTGGGAAGGGATTTCTGGAAATTTCCACTCAAGACACTTGTATGCTTCATATATTGAAGGATCTAATGGGAGTTGATCTCAGGCTAATGGGTGAGAGGACAGATTTGGTGCTTCTGATTGCCTCTAAAAGTGCATAGAGACAATAGATTTCTGGTTCTATACCAATGTATAGGAAGGATAAGTACCAAATATGTTATTTTTAAAAGTTATTTTTGTTTTAATTTATGGAATGAAAATCAAACATTTTCATAACATGGAATTAAAAAGATGATTGCACATTGAACTGCAAGCCTATTACATAAAACTTGCTGTTCTTTTTAAATATATAATAAAATCACCATTCAAGTTTCTTATTTTTCCTTGTTTTTCTTCTTTCCCCACCCCTACCCTATTAGACACAAATGGGTACAGATATGTAAAATTATTAATACAGATTTCTATTTATTTGTTCTTTCTCTGGATACAGATAGCATCTATCTTCATAGGTTCTTTATTTTTAATGTCTGTATTTATAATGATCAAAATGATTTAATGTTTCACAATTATTCTTAAAACAATACTGCTATTACTGTATACAGTGTTCTCTAGGTTCTTTATTATTTTATGAAAGTCTTTTCATATTTTTCCAAGATCACTGAGCTCATCATTTCTTACAACAGAGTAGTATTTCATCACAATCATATACCACAGACCTAACATGTTCTTAAGGGGAATCATCTGAAGAAAAACTTCCTAACAATCAAAATTACTTAAAAGTGAAAGGTCATGGGTTCTGCTTCATTAGAACTCCTCAAGAAAAGGTTGGACAATAGCTTGGGTGACATAGGGCATGGGACAGATTAAATGACTGCAGAGGTCCTTTTGAATTCTGAAATTATGTCATTCTTTTGCATCACTTAAATCTTAATTCTGTTTTCTTTGTTTAAACACTCTAAAGGTTCAGCTAGAAGCTAAGCTAGATGACTTTCAAAAACAAAATGAAAGAGAGTCCATAGACCGGTGCACCGCTTTGCTCCAGGATATTTTCAGTCCTCTGGAGGAGCAAGTGAAGCAGAATGCCTTCTCCAAACCAGGGGGCTATAATGTCTTTCTTCAGAAGAAGGAAGAGCTCATATATAAGTACCACCAACAGCCCAAGAAGGGGATGCAGGTAAACCCTCCCTTTGGGCACAGGTTCTGGGTTGCAGATTAAGGGAAGCTGGGACCTTTTCAAAGAGTCTTTTATAAGCCTCAAAGTGAATAGTTAATAGCCCTGTCAGCTGGAGTGATGAACAGGGAAGTTCTGCTCAGATGAATGAACAAGCCTTGGATTTACCCTCACATCACATTACCTGTTTTTATCTCACTCTCTTCCTATACTCCAGGCAGAGAAGACTTTGGAAGAATACTTGAAGTCAAATGAAACTGTAGCTGAGGCAATTAACCAGGCAGACAAAATGCTTACTGCCAAGGAAAAGGAGATGGAAGGTGAGAAATATATGAAAGAGACTGTAACCTGAGGGGTGCTGAGAATTGTGCCCTCTGCCTTCAGAAATGTTATTTAAGATGACTTGATGTCCTTGAGAGCATTTGGATTCGACAAAGACTCCTTTTTTACTTCCGAAATATTTCTTTCTCTCTAGACAAGTACTAGTTATTCTGCTGAAGAGGTCCAATAACTTTGTTCTGTGAAGTCAAACCAATAGTAAACAGCTGAGTAAAAGGTTGAGGGAGGGAGAAGCCTACTACTTCTAGTTGTTTTTCTTCAGTTATTTTAGTCGTGTCCCACTCTTTATGACCCCATTTGGGGTTTTTATGGCAAAGGTATTAGAGTGGTTTTCCATTTTCTTCTCCAACTCATTCTACAGATTAGAAAACTGAGGCACATAAGTTAAGCAACTTGCCCATGGACACACAACTAATAAGAGTCTGGAGTCAAATTTCAACTCAGGACTTCCTGACTCCAGGCCTCTTCATCTACTACACCACCCTGACGCCGTTTCTACCTTTAGCTAAATTTTTATAATTCTCATTCCTTCTCAGAGCAACAGAGGAAAGCAGAAGCTGCAGCAGCTGCTGCAAGAGAGTTGGAAATACAGCAAAGAATGCAGGAGCAGATGATGCTGGAAAATCAAAGGAGACAGCAAGAGGAATTAAGGCAAATGGAAGCAAATAGGGAAGAGCAGAGGAGGCAATTGTTGAAAAAACAAGAGAGAGAGCGTGCTTGGAGACTACAGGTATTACATTGTCCTGGTTCAATATATGTCCTTTTTCCTGTCTCCATCATCCTGATGAATACCTGGTCACTGGATCCAGATGGCTCAGGAGGAGAAAGTGAGGCTGGTGATCTTGCACAGCCCTCCCTCACTCTAAACAAAGTCAATTGCAAGTCATGTCATCATTTCTCTGATGTCATGGCCTCTTTGAAAATGAAGGATGAACACAACAACCAATACAATGATTTAAGTAAATGGAGATCACGCATTTACAACATTTGAACAGTGAAAATTTTTTATGTTAAAGGAAACCCAATATAGTTCAGGACAACATCTCCTGTTTCTTTTTATTAATCCATTTGGTAAATATTTATTAAGCACTTACTCTGTAAGTCTTTATAGCAACCTCTGAAGATAAGGGGGAAAAGACATGAAGGAAAGGAGGGAGGAAGAAAAGGAAGGAAAGAGAGAGGTATGTAGGGAACGAAGAAAGGAAGGGAGAAGGAAGAATGAAAGCATGGGCAGGAGGAAGGGGGAGGGGAAGAGGAATTAAGGAAGGATGGAGGGAAGGAGGAAAAATGGAAGAAAGGTAGAAAGCAGGAAAGTAGGGATTACAGAAAGAGGGAAGGGAAATGAAAGGTAGGGGAAAAGGATGGGAGGGAGGGAAGGAGGAAAGAGGAAAGGGAAAGGAAAATTCAGAGTATTCAAAGAGTTATTCTATTTTTCTGAACTTCTAACATGCCTCTTTGTACCACTCCTTGAATAATTAGGCATATTGCCTTATATTGTAAATTTTCTTTATATGTGTTCAAATTGTTTCCCTAACTAGATGGTATTTTATGTTTCTTGGTATTCTCCACAGATCTTAGTAAAATATCTTGCATGTTCACATATTTAATGAAGAAATTATTAAGTAGCTAGAACTTAAGGCTACTAATCACCAGGAAACCCAATAGAATGTGACTTCCCTAAAGGCAGGGAATTTTCATCTTTTTGCCTTGATATTCCATCACCTAGAACATAGTAGTAGTGCTTCTTTGCACTAACTTCTACTGCCAAATCTAAGAGAGGTGCCTCTCTGATTTGATCTACACTTGACCTCTGGATGCCTTTTTCTTCCCATTTCTCTGCAGGAACAGCAACGATTATTCGAGGAACAGAAAAGGAGGGAGATTGCTGAAAGAGAGCGCCAGATCCAGCATTTGCAGGCCCAGTATGATGCCTGTCGCTCAAATAACGACTGCATTATATTGTGAAGATAAATGCTTCCCCATTCCATCTACCCACAGCTAGAGTGTCAGTTAAATGAGAAATGTTTATTCTTGGTACAATGCACAAGAGACTCATCTTACTGAAATAATAGAAGAATTATATAATTGAATGATTAAAGGTACCTCATAAAGCATCTCTCAAACCCTGGCATAAAGACAGCATGACAAGCAAATAATCATTAAGGCTCAGCTCAAAGACCCCAAAGGATGGAGAATTCACTGCCTTTATAGTCTAGGTATCCCATTCCATTTTTGATCAGTCCTCTGTTCAAGGGTCTTTCCTTAGCAGGAACCAAGATCCTTCCCTGAAAATGTCATCTAACTCTGGTCTCTATGAATGATCTCACCTTGTCTAGTCCTTCCTTCCTCGTGGCAACCTTTCAATTATTTCAATACAAATATCATGAAACAAAGACTGGAAGAGAAGACAAGAAAAAAAGAGGAAGAAAGGGATGGTTGGTGGGTTAAACCACAGCCAACAAGATGTTTGCTGCAGTCATGTTTTCCCATGTTTTAGTTCTTTTTTCATTGTATTTATAAGGAACTGTGCAAGTGCTCTCTTCCCTCACTCTGAGGAATGTAAATAAATCATTACTGGTTGCTATACATTATTATACCTGCATCTGTAGTTGGGCTGTCACCACAGGACTTGACCTTAAGTGCCTCTGAACAGTGGAGACAGAGGCTGAGCAGCTGACTAAGAGAGGAGGTGAAAGATGTGTGTCCATATCAATACTGAATGTATATACACCGAGTGGTATAACATTGAAATTTGTAAAGAGGTTAAGAGAGTTACAGCAAGAAATAGACAGCAAAACTCTACTAGTGGGGGAGCTCAACCTCCCCCTTTCAGAACAAAATAAATCTAATCAAAAAATAAAGAAGAATGAAGTTAGGGAGGTGAATAGAATCTTAGAAAAGTTAGACATGTTAAACTTCTGGATAAAATTGAATGGGGATAGAAAGGAATATACCTTTTTGTCAGTGGTACACAGCACCTACACGAAAACTTACCATGTACCAGGGTATAAAACCCTCACAACCCAATGCAGAAAGGCAGAAATACTAAATGCATCCTTTTCTGATCATGATGCAATAAAAATTACATGTAATAAAAGACCATGGAAAGATAGACTAAAAATCAATTGGAAACTAAATAGCTTAATCCTGAAGAATGATTAGGTTGAGCCACACAGCATAGAAACAATCAATACTTCATCCAAGAATATGACAATAATGAGACAACATGGTAAAATTTATGTGATGCAGCCAAAGTTGTTTTTAGGGGAAACTTTGTATCCTTAAAGCTTACATGAATAAAATAGAAAAAGAAGAGAACAATGAATTGGGCATGCAGCTGAAAAGGGCTGAAAAAGAAATTTAAAATCCCCAATTAAATACCACATTTGTAACTATGAAAACTAAAGGAGAGTTTAATAAAATTTAATTTATAAAAACTATTGCACTAATAAAACTAAGAAGTGGTTTTATGAAAAAAGATGAATCTTTAGTTAATTTGATTTTTAAAAAAGAGAAAAATCCAAATTACCAGTATCAAAAATGAAAAGAACAAACTCACTACCAATGTAGAATCACTTAAAAAAGTGATTAGGACATATTTTGCCCAAGTTTATGTCAATAAATCTGATGAATCTTATTGAAATGGATGAATATTTACAAAAATATAAATTACCCAGACTGATAGAAGAGGAAATAACATATTTAACCCATTTCAGAAAAAATAAGTTGAACAAGTCATCAATGAACCCCCTAAGAAAAAATTGCCAAGGCCAGATGAATTGACAAGTAAATTCTACCAAATATTTGAAGGACAATTAATTCTCATACTATATAAACTATTTGGGGAAATGGGTTAAATTCTACCAAATTCTTTTTATGATACAAATACGGTGCTCATACCTAAGCTGGGAAGAACCAAAACAGAGAAAGAAAAGACCAATTTCCCTAATGATCCAAAAAATTTAGAAAGAACATTAGCAAAGAGATCACAGCAAGTTATCTCAAGGATAATACACCAGGTGGAATTTATCCCAGGAATGAAGGGGTGATTCAATATTAGGAAAATTATAAGCATAATTAACCTTATCAATACCAAAGTTAACAGAAATCATGTGATTATTTCAACAGATGCAGAATTTTTTTGACAAAATATAACACCCATTCCTATCAAAAACACTAGAGAACATAGGAATAAATGTAGCTTTCCTTAAAATGATAAGCAATATCCACCTAAAACTATCACCAAGCATTATATGTAATGGAGAAAAGCTAGAAACTTTTCCAATAAGATCAGGGGTGAAACAAGGATGTGAAACAAGTGATCACCACTGTTATACAATATTATACTAGAAATGTTAGCTTTAGCAATAAGAGAAGAAAAAGGAATTGAAGGAATTAGAAGAGGCAATGAAGAAACAAAACTATCATTTTTTTGCAGAGGATTTCATGGCATACTTAGAGAATCCTAGAGAATCTACTAAAAAACTGTTTTAAATAATTAAAAACTTTAGCAAACTTGCAGGATATAAAATAAACCCACATAAATCATCAGCATTTCTATAAATTACTAGCCAAGTTCAACAGCAAGAAAGAGAAATTTGGTTTAAAGTAGCAGTAGATAATATAAAATATGTGGGAGTCTATCAGACAAGACCAATCCAGGAGCTATATGAACAAAATTAAAAAAAAAATTTTCAGACAAATAAAGTCAGATCTAAATAAATGGAAAAAGTTCAGTTGCTTAGCAGTAAGTTGATTAATTTAATTAATTAAATTAATTTCCTGATTCAGTGCCATAACAACGAAACTGCCAAAAAACTATTTTATAGAGCTAGAAAAAATAATTAAAAATTCATCTGGAAGAACAAAAGGTACAGCATATCAAGAGAATTCATGAGAAGAAATACAGGAGAAGTTGGCCTAATATATACCAGATCTTAAATTCTACTGTAAATCAGCAATCATCAAAACTGTGTTGTACTGGCTAAGAAATAGTGGTGCATCAGTAGAATATATTACACAAGAATATATTACACAAGAATAGGTACACAAGACACAGTAATCAATGACCACGGTGAATTACTATTTGATAAACCCAAAGATTCTAGCTTCTGGGATAAGAACTCAGTATTTGATAAAATGTGCTAGGAAAACTGGAAAACAGTATGGCAGAAATTAGGCACAGACCAACACCTTACACTGCATACTAAAATAAAGTCAAAAACAGGTACATGATTTAGTAAAGGGTGGCACTATAATCAAACTAGGAGAGGAGGGAATAATTTACCTCTTAGATCTCTGGAGAACAGAAGAATTTGTGACCAAACAAGAGATAGAGAACATTATGAAATGCAAAATGGATAATTTTGATTACATTAATTTGAAAAGGTTTTGCATGAACAAAACTCATGCAACCAAGATTAGAAGGGAAGCAGAAAGCTGGGAAATGATTTTTATAGCCAGTATCTCTGATAAAGACCTCATTTCCACAATATAGAAAGAAGTGAGTCAAATTTATAAGAATACAAGTCATTCCCTAATTTATAAATAGTTAAAGGATAGTTTTCAGATGAAGAAGTTAAATCCATAGTCATATAAAAACATACTCTAAATCATGATGGATTAGAGAAATGCAAATTGAAACACCTCTGAGGTACCACATCACACTTATCTGATCGGTTAAAATGACAAAACAGGGGAGCCAAAATGGCAGGGTAAAAGCAGGGACTTGTTAGAGCTCTTCCCCCTAAACCAGTCAGATACCTGTAAAATTGACTCTAAACCAGTTCTGAAGTTGTTGAATACATGGAATGATGGAGTGAAGCAAATCTCCTGCCCAAGACAGCCTGGAATATTGACAAGAAGCATCTATCATTCCAGGCTCCAGGCAAAGCTCAGTCCAGCATGGCGACACTGGCTCAAACAGGACCTAAACAGGCCTTGGGGGGACTGAATCACTGATAACTGTCACTGTTTCCAGACTACACAACCCCAAAAACACCAAAGATAAATTGGAAAGTCAGTGGAAAAAAGCTGTTGGAAGTAGAGTAGTCCAGTCTCAGCCCCAAGTGGTGCAGAAGGCAGAAGAGCCTACTGAAGCAGCAACAGTAACAGGGACAGTGGCATCAGATGTTTCTGGAGTACCAGGCCCATAGATTGTGGGGGGAATTGAGTGGCTGACAGTATACTCCCCCACCTCTACTGGAAACAGAGAAATACCTTGACAAAGAGTTCAAAAGTCAAGTAATTGGCTGAGGAAATGAGCTAAAATCAGGGGTGGGAGGAATAAGACTATAGAATCTTACTTTGATGACAAGGAAAACCAGAATATACAATCATAAGGAAACAACAAAGTCAAAACATCTACATCCAAAGGCATCAAGAAAAATATGAATTGGTCTCAGGCCATGGAAGAGCTCAGAAAGGATTTTGAAAATCAAGTAAAAGAAGTAGAGCTAAAATTGGGAAGATAAATGAAAGTGATGCAAGAAAATCATGAAAAAGAGTCATCTACTTGCTAAAGGGGACCCCAAAATGGTGGAGAAAATAACACCTTAAAAAATAGACTAACCTAAATGGAAAAAGAGATCAAAGAAGTCAATGAGGAGAAGAATGCCTTAAAAAGCAAAACTGGCCAAATAGAAAAGAAGGTCCAAAAGCTCACAGAAGAAAATTCTTCCTTAAAAATTAGAATGGAGCAGATGAACACTAATTACTTTATGAAAACTCAAGAAATTATAAAACAAAACCAAAAGAATGAAAAAATAGAAGACAATGGGAACTATCTCATTGGAAAAACAACTGACCTGGAAAATAGATCCAGGAGAGACAAAGCCATGATCAAAAAAACAGACTAGACATCATCTTTCAAGAAATTATGAAGGAAAACTTCCCTGATAGTCTAGAATGAGAGAGTGAAATAGATATAGAAAGAATCCACCAACAACCTCCTGAAAGTGATGCTGAAAGGAAAACTCCTATGAATATTGCAGCCAAATTCCAGAGCTCCCAGGTCAAGGAGAAAATATTGCAAGCAGCCAGAAAGAAACAATTCAAGTATTGTGGAAACACAACAAGGATAACATAAGATCTAGCAGCTTTTACATTAAGGAATTGGAGGGTTTGGAATATGATATTCCAGAGGTCAAAAGAGCTAGGATTAAAACCAAGAATCACCTACTCAATATAAATGAGTATAATAATTCAGGGACAAAAACAGTTATTCAGTGAAATAGAGGACTTTTGAGCATTCTTGATGAAAAGATCAGAGGTGAATAGAAAATTTGACTTTCAAATACAAGAATCAAGAGAATCGTGAAAAGGTAAACAAGAAAGAGAAATGAGGGACTTACTAAAGTTGAACTATTTATATCCCTCCAAAGAAATATACTATTTGTAAATCTTCAGACTTTACTCAGTATTAGGGCAATTGGAGGGAATATATATATATATATATATATATATATATATATATATATATATATATATATATATATATAGAGAGAGAGAGAGAGAGAGAGAGAGAGAGAGAGAGAGCGCATAGGGTGAGATAATATCTTGATATCTAAAAATAAAAATTAAGGGGTGAGAGAGGAATATATTGGGAGGAGAAAGGGAGAAATGGATTGGTATAAGTTATCTCTCACGTAAAAGAGGCAAAAAAGCTTTTTCAATGGAGGGGAAGATGGAGGAGGTGAGAGAAAAAGAGTGAACCTTACTCTCATCTCATTGGATTTGGCTTAAGGAGGGAATAACATCCACACTTAATTTGATATGAAAATTTATCTTACACTACAGGAAAGTAGGGAGGGAAGGGAATAAGAAGGGGATAGGGAGATGATAGAAGGGAGGGCAAATGGGAGGATGGGTAATTAGAAGTAAACACTTCTGGGGAGGAGTAAGGTCAAGAATAAATGGGGGCAGGATAAGATGAAGGGAAATATAGCTAGTCTTTCCCAACATGACCATTATAGAAGTCTTTACCAAAACCACACATATAGAGCTTATATTGAATTGCTTGCCTTCTCAGTGGGGATGGGTGGGGAGGGAGGAAGAGAGAGATGTTAGAACTCAAAGTTTTAGGAATGAATGTTGAGAATTGTTTTTGCATGTAACCGGGAAATAAGAAATACAGGTAATGGGGCATAGAAATCTATCTTACCCCTACAAGAAAAGACAGAAGATGGGGATAAGGGAAGGAAGGAGTGTGATAGAAGGGAAGGTAGATTGGAGGAAGGGGCAATCAGAATGCATGGTGTTTTGGGATGGGGAGGGTAGAGATGGGGAGAAAATTTGAAACTCAAAATCTTGTGGAAGTGAATGTTGAAAACCAAAAATAAATTCATCAATAAAAAGTAACATGACAAAACAAGAAAATGATAAATGGTAGAGAAAATGTGGAGAAACTGAAAAACTATTATATTGTTGGTGGAGTTGTGAACTGATCCAACCATTCTGAAGAGCAATACCCAAAAGCCATACCCTTTGACCCAGCAATACCACTATTAGGTCTGTATCCCAAAGGTCTGTATTCTAGATCAGCATTCTCATAAAAGTGGGAAAAGGACCTCCATGGACAAAAATATTTATAGCAGTTCTTTTTTGTTGGCCAAGAATTAGATACTGAGGAAATGCCCATCAACTGGTAAATGACTGAACAACTTGTGATATATGAATGTAATGAAATACCATTATATATATACATATAATATATATCACATGTATTTTATATATATGTATATCACATATATTATATGTATAAAATATATATATGAATCATTTACATCAATAACTTATGCTTTATTCTATAATAAATTAAAAATGAATATAAGTAAGAATAAAATATTGGAAGTCAGCCATGGCAGGTTGACTTTCATAGTCATGTCAGTGAAAAAATTCTTAGCCAATGAAGGCATACTGTGATTATAAAGGGTGAAAGAAATGGTTTGACTATCTGAAATTGAAATGCTTTTGTATGTAAAAAAATCAATACAACTAATATAATATGAGAAATAATCTATTGGGGAAGAAATCCTTGCTTCAAATATCCCTGATTTTCCTTGCAATTTATTATGATTGTTCAGTTGCTTCAGTCTTGTCCAGCTCCTTGTGGCCCCCATTGGGATTTTCTTCACAAAGATTGAGGTGATTTGTCATTTCATTCTTCGGTTCATTTTGCGGAAGATGAATTTGAGGCAACCATGGCAAGGAAGTTTGCCCTAGGTCACCCTGCTAGCAAATGTGGCCATATTTGAACTCATGGAGATGAGTCTTCCCAACTCCAAGCCTGGGCCTCTATCCACTGTGCCACATAGCTGCCCTTGTTCTGCTTTATAAGGCATTAAAATAAATGCTAGCAGTAAGGAGATTTTAATATTTTAAGTTCTTTAATGTCAACATCAGGTCATCTACTTGAAGAATTTGTGCTGTGGGGCCCTGTGCTCTCTGTTTATCCTGGGAAGTACAAAGGAAACACAGGATGTTTTTGAGGTTGGCATTAGAAAATGTTTTTCTTAAAGTTCTCACATTTGGCAAATATTTAGGGATTTCCTGCATTTCTCAAATAATACACCCATACATACACTTTAGTCTCCCACTCTAGACTTCAGAAATTGGAAACAGAAAGATTTGCTACCGGTTTCAACTTCCCTCGTCCCACCCATCCTTTCTTTCCCATGATAAACAATAAATGAATTTTGAGCAGCAACAGAGAAGAGAAAAGAAAAAAGAGCAAATAATGGAAGAGCTGAGAAAAATAGGAAACTTGTGAGAGCATTTGTGAATGATTTGGCCTGAAGCCTCCCGTGGTAACCAAGAGTTGTTCTGATTTGCATAAATCAATAGTGATTTAGAGCAGTTTTCATCTGACTATGGAGAGCTTTGATTTATATATCTGAATATTGCCTATTTATATCCTTTTACTCTTACAAATTTTACTCAGTTCTCTATATATTTGAGTAACAAGGCCTTTATCAGAGAAACTTGCTATAAACTCTACCACCCACTGGCTTTCCACTTCCCTTCTTATCATGTTTGTGCAAACTTTTAAAATTTAATATAAGCAAAATTACCCATTTTACATCCTTGTAATGCTCACTATTTCTTGTTGAATATAAATTCTTCCACTGTTCATAGATCTTGGAGGTAAACTTTCTCCTCATCCTCTAATGTCCTATGGTAGTTCATTCTATTCACACATATGCTTATGATTATTGATTATTTCTCTTCATCCTATTCCCCTCTACCTCATCGATACTTCTCCCTTTATCCTTTCACTGTGTCCTGCTTCAAAATGTTTTGCTTCTGATGCCCATTTCCTCAGTCTGCACTTCCTTCTATTAGTCCTCCTTTCTCCTATTTCCCTCTTCTCCCAACTGAATGTGCTTGTTATTCCTTCCTGGAGCCAATACAGATGAGAGGAAAGTTCAAGTATTAACCAACAACTATCCCCCACCCCCAACTAGGCATCCACTGTAAAAACTTGTTTGCATCTCTTCTTTGTGAGGTAATTTATCCCATTCTGGCTCCCACTTCCCTTTTCTCCCAGTGCATTCCTTTTCCTCATCCCTTAATTTAATTTAATTTTTTGCACATGATTCCATCATACTCAATTCACATCCATGTCCTATATCTATGTATTCTCCTAACTGCCTCAATAATGGTAATGTTCTTAGGACTCACAAGTGTCATCTTCCCGTACAGAAATGTAAACACTAACCTTATTGAAGCCCTTATAATTTGTCTTCCCAGTTTACTCTCTATGTTTTTTTTTAATCTTGTATTTGAAAGTCAAATTTTTCTTATTCATTTCTTGCCTTTTCATCAGGAGTTTTTGAAAGTCCTCTATTTTATCAAATATTCATTTCCTTCCCTAATAGTTACATTCTGTTTTGCTGGGTAGGTCATTCTTAGTTGTAATCCAAGCTCCTTTCCCCTTTGGAATATCATATTCCAGGCCTTCTAATTCTTTAAAGTGAAAGATGCTAAATCTTGTGTGATACTGACTGTGCTCCATGATATATATGTTGTTTCTTGCAATATTTTCTCTTTGACCTGGGAGCTCTGAACTTTGGCTATAATACTCCTGGGAATTTTCATGTTTGGATGTCTTTCAAGAAGTGATTGAAAGAAGAAAGTTTTCTTTGATAATTTCTTGAAAGGTGACAGCCAAACTTTAAAAAAAATTTTTAAAAACTAATTTATTTTTTTTCAGTTTTCTACAGTCACATCCACAGGTCTTTGATTTTCTCCCTCACCTTCCCCTAACCCTCCCTGAGATGGCATGCAATTTTATATGAGTTCTACACATACATTCTTATTAACCACATTTTCACATTAGTTATGTTTGATAAACCCAAGGACCAAAACTTCCGGGATAAGAACTCACTTTTTGACAAAAACTGCTGGGAAAACTGGATAACAGTGTGGTAGAAATTTGGTATAGACCAATGTCTGACACTGTACACAAGATTAAAGTCCAAATGGATACATGAGCTAGGTATAAATACTGATACTATAAACAAATTAGGGGAGCAAGAAATAGTGTATTTGTCAAATTTATGGAGGATGGAGAAATTTATGACTGAAGAAAAGATAGAGAACATTGGACCATTCTTTTTTTTAAGGTGTTATGTTCTTCAATATTTTTTTGCCTCCTTTACCAAACTACTGACTCTTTTTTTCATGATTTTCTTACATCAATCTCATTTATTTTCCCAGTGTTTTTCTTTACCTCTCTTATTTGAGTTTTAAAATCCTTTTTCAGCTCTTCCAAGAATTCAGTTTTAGCCTGAGACAAATTACATTTTTTCTTTGAAGCTTTGCCTGTAGCTTTTTTGACATTGTTGTCAGCTTCTGAGATTGTGCTTTGTTCTTCCCTATCACCATAGCAAATTTCTATGGTCTGGGTCTTCTTTTGCTGTTTGCTCATTTTCTAGATTATTTCTTTCTTTTAACTTTATATTAAAATTGAAATCTGCTTCTGGAGTATAGGGGGCAGTGTTCTAAGAATTAGGTTTTTTCATTCTGCATTCAGAGCCAGTTTTGAAGGTGTGTAAATTTTTAGTTCTTCCAAGATAGTAATCCAGGGAGTGGTGTGTTCACTGCTCTTATGGACCATGCTCTGGTCTCAGAGTGATCACAATCACTGTTTTCTGCTCCGGACTGTGAACAGGGTTCCTGCTCATACCCTTGATCATCTGTCATGATTGAAATACAGATGCTGCCAGGAAAATCAAAACAGATCAACAAACAACAAGCCCTGGAGGCAGCTGTGTTGGGCAGAATTCTCAGTTTCAGGAATTTTCATTCCATGGACTGTGCGGGGCATCAGAATACTGATTACAGGGGAAGATTACAGGTACTGGTGTTAGCTCTAGATATGGGGCTCAGGGTACATATAGGATTCAGTTCTGGGCTGTGATTGTGGCTAAGAAGAGCCCTTGCAGAGATGCTGGGGTCCTGCTTGTTGTTGGCACACATAAGAGAGGAAAGTCCCTAGTTTTGATGCCAGAATATAGGGTCAGCAGAAGCTTTCAACCCCAGGAAAGACCACAGAAATTAAGGACATTTGCTGTAACAGCATTGTCGGGGGCCCTGGTTGTGTCTTGGGCAGAGAGGAGTACCTGAGAGCAGGCCCCCAGACATAGTACAGAAAATAACAAAATGAAAAGCCTGAAGCTTGAGACATTATCTCCCATACCTCAGGACTAGAACCTGACTCTAACAGAAAGGTAACAGACAAGAAATAAGCCACAAAAAATGAGTAAGCAAAAAAGAAACAACCTGATCATAGACAGTTACTACAGTGATAGAAAAAAATCTAGGTTCACACTTGGAAGAAGCTATGGAAGTTAAAACACCTACTTATTCTTCAAATAAAAATGTAAAATGTAAAAAGAGTCTTTGGAAGAACTTAAAAAGGATTTTAAAAATCAAATGAGAGGTTTAAAAATTGAGGGGGGAGGGAAATGATGCAAAAAATCCAGAAAATTATGTTTAGAAAGTCAACTAATTGGAAAAAGAAATATGAAAACTTACAGAAGAAAATAATTCCTTAAAAATCAGAGTGGTACAATCATAAAATATCAAGAAAAAATAAAATTGAAAATTGAAAAAAATGACCTGGAAGAGAGATTGAGATGGTAAAATATAAAAATTATTGGAATACTTAAAAGAAGATATTATAAAAAGTCTAAATATAATCTTCCAAGATATTATCAAAGGAAATCCCAGATATTGTAGAACCAGAAGGCAAAATTGAAATACACCAATCACCTCCTGTAAGAGATCTTAAAATGAAAAGTGCCAGGAGTATTATAGTCAAATTCCTGAACTCCAAGATCCAGGAGAAAATATTGTAAACAACCAGAGAGTAAAAATTCAAATATTATGAAGCCATAGTAAGGATCACACAAGCAGCTTCTATATTAAAGCACTGAAAGTCTTAGAATAAGATAATCTATGATCAAATAAAATGTCTAGACATTACACTTTGAGCAATCATTAAGGAAAATTGCCAGGAAATTTACAACTAGAGGATAAAATTGGAATTGAAAAAAAATCCACCAATCACCACTTTAAAAAGATCCCAATATGAAAATTCACAGGATAATAATAGCTAAGTTTGGAAGCTCAAAGTTCAGGGGTACAATAGTACAAGTAACTAAAAAAAATTAAATATTGTTGAGTTACAGTGAAGATAACAAAAGTTTTAGCAGCTTCTACATGGAGAGACCAAAGGGCATGGAACACTAAATTCTGAAGAGTAAAGACGCTGAGTTTGCAACCAAGAACAACCTACCCAGTGAAGGTGAGTGTAATCCTGCATGGGGGGGATGGATATTTAACGAATTAGGGGACTTTTAAATATTCATAATGGCAATATCAGAACTGAACAGAAAATTTGACCTACAAGAATCAAGAGAAACATAAGAAGGTAAACATTAAAGACCAATTACAAGGGATTTAAAAAGGGGAAAGTAAGTGACTTGTCCAGGGTCATTGTTAAGTTCCTAAAGATCTCATACCTGCACGAATGAATGAGATGGGAGCAAGGATGGTATGCACTCCATTTATTCTCAGCTACCTCAGAGTATATATAGGCATTCTACTTCCATTCTACCTTTATTCAAACAAGATGTTTGTAAATACTGTCTGTTATGCTTATATGGTTGGCCGTTGTTATTCTTGCTCAAGATAATTGTAAAGGTTGGTAATTGTGTAGGGGTGGTCCATCATGTAAATCATGCAAGGACATGACATCTCAAAGAGATTTCTCCTGAGGGTATCATGACCCTGATAACTCGAGAGTTTCAGACCCCTTACAGGTCATAAGGGTATGATACACAGGTATCTCTCTGAAGGAAGGCTTGAAATGAATTCCACCATATTCCAAGGACTTTTACTCAGGTGCCTTTACAATTGACAAAACCACTAAATGAAGGGCAGCAATGGAAAAAAAGAGATGGGTTTCAACCCAGAGGGGGACCTGAATCCACGACTGGGTTCTGCCATTAACCACCCCTTTGATTTTTTTTTAATATAAATTTACTTATTTAACTTTTTACATTCATTTTCACAAAATTTTGGGTTCCAAATTATCTCCCCATTTACACCCTCCCCCCACCCCAATACATCGAGCATTCTAATTTTCCCTGTCACCAATCTGCTCTCTCTTCTATCATCCCTCCCTTCTCTTGTCCCCACCTTCTCTTTTGTCCTGTAGGGCCAGATGACTTTCTATTTCCCATTAACTGTATTTCTTATTTCCTAGTAGCAACAACAATACTCAACAGTTGTTCCTAAAACTTTGAGTTCCAAATTCTCCCCATCCCTCCCTCCCCACCAGTTCCATTTGGGAAGGCAGGCAATTCAATATAGGCCCTATGTGTGTAGTTCTGCAAATGACTTCGATAATAGTCGTGTTGTGTAAGACTAACTGTATTTCCCTCCATCCTATCCTGCTCCCCATTGTTTCTATTCTGTCTTTTGATCCTGTCCCTCCCAGAGTGTTGACTTCAAAGTGCTCCCTTCTCCCATTGCCCTCCCTTCCATCATCCCTCCCTCCCTGCTTATCTCCTTCTCCCCCACTTTCCTGTACTGTAAGATAGGTTTTCATACCAAAATGTGTGTGCATTTTACTCCTTCCTTTAGTCAAATGTGATGAGGGTAAACTTCTTGTTTTTTTCTCAGCTCTCCTCTTTTTCCCTCCACTAAAAAGTCTCCTGCTTGCCTCTTGAATGAGATATAATTTACCCCATTCCATTTCACCCTCTCTCCTCCCACTACATTTCTCTCTCACCATTTATTTTAATTTCTTTTAACATATGGTCCCATCCTATTCAATTCACTCTGTGCTCTCTGTCTCTGTATATGCATGCATGTGTATGTGTGTGTGTATGCGTGTGTGTGTGTGTATGTCTGTGTGTGGTCCCACCAACTACCCAGATACTGAAAAATTTTAAGAGTTACAAATATTGTCTTTCCATGTAGGAATGTAAACAGTTCACCTTTGGCAAGTCCCTTATGACTTTTCTTTGCTGTTTAATTTTTCATGCTTCTTCTCATTCTTGTGTTTGAAAGTCAAATTTTCTTTTCAGCTCTGGCCTTTTCATCAAGAATGCTTGAAAGTCCTCTGTTTCATTGAAAGACCATATTTTCCCCTGAAGTATTATACTCAGTTTTGCTGGGTAGGTGATTCTTGGTTTGAGTCCTAGTTCGTTTGACTTCTGGAATATCCTATTCCATGCCCTTTGATCCCTTAATGTAGAAGCTGCTAGATCTTGAGTTTCCTGATTATATTTCCACAATACTGGAATTGTTTCTTTCTAGCTGCTTGCAATATTTTCTCCTTGACCTGGGAATTCTGGAATTTGGGCCCAGTGTTCCTAGGAGTTTCTCTTTTTGGATCTCTTTCAGGTGGTGATCGATGGATTCCTTCAATACTTATTTTGCCCTCTGGTTCTAGAATATCAGGGCAGTTTTCCTTGATAATTTCATGAAAAATGATGTCTAGGCTCTTTTTTTGATCATGACTTTCAGATAGTCCCATAATTTTTAAATTGTCTCTCTTGGATCTATTTTCCAGGTCAGTTGTTTTTCCAATGAGATATTTCACATTCTCTTCCATTTTTTCATGTTGCTTTATGATTTCTTAGTTTCTCAGAAAGTCATTAGCCTCCATCTGTTCCATTCTAATTTTGAGAGAACTATTTTCTTCAGTGAGCTTTTGAATCTCTTTTTCCATTTGGCTAATTCTGCTTTTGAAAGCATTCTTCTCCTCATTGGCTTTTTGAAGCTCTTTTACCAATTGAGTGAGCCTATTTTTCAAGGTGTTATTTTCTTCAGCATTTTTTTGGGTCTCCTTTAGCAAGGTATTGACCCATTTTTCATGCTTTTCTTGCATCTCTCTCATTTCTCTTCCCAGTTTTTCCTCCACCTGTCTAACTTCATTTTCAAAATCCTTTTTGAGCTCTTCCATGGCCTGAGCCCGCCAGACATCCACCTGGGATGTCTGGGATAGAGAGGCCCCGACCTCCACGTCTTTCCCTGATGGCAAGCATTGTACTTCCTCATCAGAAACGAAAGGCGGGAACAACTCTTCCCCAACAAAGTAGCTTTCTATGGTCTTATTTTTCTTCCCTTTTCTGGGCATTTTCCCAGCCAGTTACTTGACTTCTGAGATTCCTTCCACCCCTGCCTAGATCTGCCCAGCTAGTGCTTGGGGTGTGAGATTCAAATGCTGCTCCCCAGCCTCAGGGCTTTCAGGGGTGGGTGGGGCTGCTATTCAATGTGAGCTTAAGTTCTGGTGCTCAGGTGGGGGCAGGGCTGCCTCCCAGGCTCAGTTCCCTCAGGGGGTTTATGCAGAGACCTCCAGTAATGGCCCTGAGCTCCTGTCTGCTCTGGGAGCCTCTGGCTGTTGCTGCCTCTGCTGCTGCCTCTGCCGCTTCCTCCCAAGGGGGCCCAAGTCACGGAGACACCCCACTCCCCTCTCGGCCAGCCCAGAAGTCTCTCTCACTGACCTGTAGTGCCTGTGGGTGGAGGGACCTCCACGGCTGCCAGAGGTTCCATCCCTGAAGCCTGTTCGGATCTGCTCCTCTGGGGCTGCATGGCCAGGGCAGCGCAGGGGTGGGCTCCATTGTCTGGAGCGCAATGGACCCCTGGGGATGACTTTCCAGGGATCTCTGGAACAGATATCTCTTTCACTGTGTTTCTGTGTGGCTTGAAGTACTCCAGAACTTATGGAGTTCTTTTTACAGGAAATTTATGGGCTGTGGATTCGGAGCTAGCATACGTGATTCTTTCTACTCTGCCATCTTGGCTTCACCCCCCACCCCTGCGATTTTAAAAGAGTTACCTAACAGCTGTGTTTCTTTATGATTAAAAGGAAAAAGTTGGTCCAGATGACCTTTGAGTTATATTTTAATGATATCTGTAAAAAAATGGAAAAAAATTTGTTGTTCAACAAAATGTATTGCAAATACTGAACAATAATTTTGTGATGAAGGAAGACAAATCAACATATATCCTATATGCTATAATCATTCCCAAATGAATCAATGATCTAAATATTTTTTAAAATATAACCTAAAAGAATTAATAGTGAACAGAAGGTTATTGTTTTCACATCTGAAGTCAGGACACATAGTGCCTCCTCTTTCTCCCTAAGGGTGCCTTACTGCTTCAGCTAAAGATCACCCTCTTTAATCTGATCCTTCATTCTTTCTCAGTTTTCTGACACTGCTCTCTCCTGGGTCTCCTCCTACCTCTCTGACCATTTTTTCTCAGTCTGATTGGCTGACTCTTCAGCCAGGTTGAACCTTCTGACTGGGCCCTATTCTCTTCTCCCTCTAAGTTAATTTTCCTGGTGATCTTATTAGCTCTCATGGTTTCAGTTATCATCTCTATTCAGATGGCATTTCTCCTGCTGTCGGGCAGCAAAAACCATACCAACTGTTCCTTGGTCCTTTCTGAAGCCACACTGACTCTCAGGTAGATGACCATCTTCCAGGTGAAGGAGCAGTCTATTAAGGAGGACTCTAGCATGAATTGTGCCAGCAATGACTAAGAGATTGTCTCAGGACGATCTATTCCCTTTACCCTTATAGAGATGTGCAGTGGAGGCACCTTTGAACTCCTGGGGGATTATCTCTTCTTGCCATATATAACCTGGGAAATTTCAGGTAGCTTTTGTATGAATAATGGTCCCCCTACCTTATAAAACTCAGCTGGAATAAAATCAGCACCAGGTGCATTGCCACATGAAAGGAGCCTAATGGCCCTCAAAACCTCGTCTTTAGTTGGAAGTTCAGCTAAGGAGGTATTGACTTTAACCTGAAATAAATGTTCAATGGCCTCAACATTGATTGATGATGGTCTATTGAGAACACTATGGAAGTGTTCAGCTCATCTCTCTAGGATCATGTCCTTATCACTAATCAATGTGACTCCGTCAGCACTGAGTAGTTGTGATGCAACATAGATTTTTAGTCCATAAATAGCTTCCAGGGAATCATAAAAGTACTTTGGACTTTTACTATCAGGGTAAAACTGAATTTCATCTGCCTTCTTACTGAGCCAGGAATCTTGCATCTTTCTAAGCTTTGCTTGTACTTTACTTTTGATGGAATTAAATGCCAGGAGCAGAACAGAGATCTGTACAAAACTTTTGTAGATCTGACCAAGGCTGAGGACTTATGGAAAATTATGTCAAAATTTGGTTGCCTGGAGAAATTCATGAATATTGCATGTCAATTTCATGATGGTATGTTTACCCACGTTCTGGATAATGGACAAAGCTCTCGTGCCTTCCCAGTCACCAATGGAGTGAAACAGGGCTGTGTGTTTGCTCCTATGCTTTTTACCATGATATTTTCAGTCATATTGACAAATGCTTTAAATGAGGATGAACATGGCATAAAGATCAGCTACTGTACTGATGGTAAGTTCTTCAGTTTGAAAAGGCTACAAGCCAAAACCAAAGTGGAGCTAGTGTTGGTGCATGATTTTCTGTTTGCAGAGCTGAGGTGAACCAACCTCCTAACTATCTTTCATTCCCCAGATCCAATCTGTTAGCAAATCCTATTGATTCTACTTTACAGCATCTCCCATGTACATTCCCTCTTCTGACATTATTACTGTCCTGGCATCTGCCCTCTTCATCTCGTGCCTGAGTTATTATACTACCCTTCTGGTTGTCCTCCATGCCTCATGTCTCTCCTAACTCCAGTCTATCTGACACTCAGCTATCAAAAAGGTCTTTCTAAATGCATGTCTGACCATGTCATATCTCTCTTCTGTCAAATATAGATTCCTCTGCTATTCAAAGTCTTTCATAGAGCTATACATATATACACTCACAAATAACCCAGTAATGGACTGATTTCCTTGAATGAAACCAGTTTCAGTTTCCACTTAATTCAAGGTTTACAGGAAATAAAGTACAAACTCTCCTTACATGATATCAAAAGTCATTTTCCTAAAGAGGGATGGGGAACTGGATAATAGTGTTCTGTTTAGGAAGCAGGGGAAGCAGGAATGTAGAAGAGTTTGAACTTGGTCCATATGCAGAGACTATGCAGAGCTGAAAGATATTTCTGGCATTTTTCCTGGTTTTCTAAGTAGGGAGCAATGTGTATTCATTTTTTTTTTCAAATTTCATTTCTTTTCAATTAAAAAGTGAGGGTGATATAGTACCTACTCCCAAGGGCTACTTTGAGGATCAAATGAGATAATATTTATAAAGTGCTTTACTTATTTGAAGGTGCTAAAGAAATACCAATTCTTATAATTCTTACTATCATTATTTTCTCTCCCCTCTCCTGCCACCATTTGGAAAAAAGAAGAGACATTCAACCCGTGTAACTTATATGCAAAAGAAATTCCCACTTTGCATTCCCCATTTGATAAATGGTCAAAGGATATGAACAGGCAATTTTCAGAGGAAGAAATTAAAAATATCCATAGTGATGAAAAAATGCTGTAAATCACTTTTGATTAGAGAGATGGCAAATCAAAACAACTCTGAGGTACCTCATCACACCTGTCAGATCGGCTAACATGACAGATCAGGAAGATGATAAATGTTGGAGAGGATGTGGGAGAATTGGAACACTAATACACTGTTGGTGGAGCTGTGAGCTGATCCAACCATTCTGGAGAGCAATTTAGAACTATGCTCAAAGGGCTACAAAAATGTGCATACCCTTTGACCCAGCAATACCCCTTCTAGGACTTCTAGGACATCGTAAAAATGGGAAAGGGTCCCACATGTACAAAAATATTTGTAGCAGCACTGTTTGTGGTGGTCAAAAACTGGAAATCAAGGGGATGCCCATCAATTGGGGAATGGTTGAATAAATTATGGTATATGAATTTCATGGAATACTATTGTGCTATAAGAAATGATGAACAGGAAGACTTCAGAGAGGTCTGGCAAGACTTATATGATCTGATGCTGAGCAAAAGGAGAAGAACCAGGAGAACTTTGTGCACAGCAACGACCACAGTGTGAGAGAGCTTTTTCTGGTAGACTTGGAACTCCATTGCAATGCAAGGACTTAAAAAAAAAATTCCCAATGGTCTTCTAAGGAAAAATGCCTTCCACATCCAGAGAAAGAACTATGGAATTCAATCGCAGACTGTAGCAGATCATTTGTGTGTGTGTGTGTGTGTGTGTGTGTGTGTGTGTGTTGCGTTTTGGTTTCTTAGATGATTTCTTCCACTCATTTTAATTCTTCAACACAGCATAATCATAGTGAAAATGTATTTCATAGGAATGTATGTGTAGAACCTATACAAAATTGTATGCCACCTCAGGGAGGGAGGTGGGGAGGGGGGAGGGAGGGGAAAATAATAATCTAAGTTATTGTAGAACATGGAAAATAAATAAAATTAATTAATAATTTAAAAAAGGAAAAAATAAAAACATAAAGAAAAAATGCATTCTTCGTACAATTGTAAAAAAAAAAAAGAAATTCCCACTATGGAGAGATCATATATATATATGTGTGTGTGTGTGTGTGTGTGTGTGTGTGTGTGTGTGTGTGTGTGTGTGTGTGTATGTGTGTGTGTGTAACGGAATTGCCAACCCCCAGCCTCTTGGACGGCATTCACTGGTCACGGCTCAGGTAAACTGAGGGGACACTGGTAAGGCATGAACAAGATGGTGCTAGGAGGAAGGGTTCTGCCCCTGTTTTGCTCAAGGCTATTTTCCCCGGGCTTTTCAGAGAACAAAGAGGCCAAAAATGTTTTTCTTTCTTGGGGTTACGTGTCCACACTGGGCAGTCCTGCTTTAAGGTAAATTACTTCCTTATAAGGGCAAACTATTTGTTGATAGGTTCACTTAGAGCACTGGTGTCAGAAAAGAGATAAAAGCACCGCTCACTGCTTGAATAAATGGAGTTCTTACTATCTTGTCTCCCGCCTCAGTCATTGCTTACAGCTACACTCCACCAAGGCCTGCAGGCCTCTGCTGGTCAGATAAGCCTGTGGGCCTGAGAGATCAGGCCCAAACTCCCGGGGTCCCTAACAGGTCCAGATTCCCAGGGTCCCTAACATATATATAATATATAATATATAAATATATATATGTATATATACACACACATACACACACACATACATACATATATATTTCTAATTCTGCACATTGAGTTCACAGTTCCACCAACATGGCATTAGTATCCCAAATTTCCTACAACCCTTCCCACATTTGTTCTTTTCTGACCTATTATTCAATCTTATGGGAGTGAGTTGATACCTCAGAGGTCTTCTAATTTGTGCTTCTCTACTCAATAGTGATTTAGAGCATTTTTTTAACATGACTATGGATAGTTTTGATTTCTACATCTGAAAACTGCCAATTTATATCCTTGATTAATTTTCAATAGGGGAGACTTGTACTCTTATAAATTTGATTCAATTCTCTATATATTTGAGAAATGAGGCCTTTATCGGACTTTGTCAGAGAAACTTTCTGTAAAAAAAAGATCCTAAGATGAAAATTCATAGGAAAATTATAGCCAAGTTGTGAAGTTTTCAAGCCAGAGAAAAATTATGACAAGAAACTAAAAATTTTTTTTAATATTGTTAAACTACAGTCAAGATAACACAAGTGTTAGTAGTTTCTACATTAGGAGACCAAAAGTATGGAACATTAAACTCTGAAAAGAAAAGAAATGAGTTTGCAGCCAAGAATAACTTGCTCAGCCAAGCTAAGTATAATCCTGCACAAGGGAAAATGGATATTTAATGAATTTAGGGATTTTAAAATATTCATGAGGAAAAGACCAGAACTGAACAGAAAATTTGACCTACAATAATCAGGAGAAACATAAGAAGGTAAATATTAAAGACCAATTATAAGGGATTTAATAAGGTCAAACAGTTTCCTTATATGTTAAACTGTTTTCTGTAACTCTTAAAAATGTTATCATTTTGCACATGTATAACCTACATCAGATTACCTGTCATCTTAGGGAGGAGGGAGAAAAATATGGACCTCAAAATCTTTCACGAAATGAATGTTGAAAATGATCTTTACATGTAATTGAAAAATAAATTACTATTTAAAAAAGAATAATATCATTACTTGGATAGTTTGAAAGAGCAGACATAGAGTGAAGGTTTGGAATTGGGTTGAGTATCATGGGCAATCCTAAAACAGAAAATTGGGTAGGGAAAGGTAAAATCGAGCAATTATCTAATACAAACATGGTCTCAATGGAAAAATTGTTACAGCAAAGGCAGGAAGGAGTGGAGAGCTAATAGTGCTAGGATCTTATTCACATCAGAACTGGGTTAAAGAGGGAATAGCATGTGCATCTAGAAGGACATGAAAATCTTCTTAACTTACAAAGAAACAGGCAGGCAAAGGGATAGGATAAAGGAGGGACTTTTAATAGGGGTGAAGGCGGAGATAATGATTAGAAGCAAATTAGACTTTTGAGGAGAGACAGTATAAAAATGAGGAAGCGAAGACAAATAAATAGTGAGGAAATATAAGATAGATGGAAATGCACAACCTGTCATCATAATGTAGAATGTGAATGTGATGAACTTACCCATAAAACAGAAACAGATAGCAGAATGGATTAAAAACCAGTATTGAACAATATGCTGTTTACATAAAATACATTTAAAAATGAAAGATACAGATAAAATAAAAATAAAGAGTTGGAGTAGATTTATTATGCTTCAGCTGATGCAAAAAAGGCAGGGATAGCAATCATGATTTCAAAGTTAGTGCTAAAATAGATTTAATTAGAAAAGATAAACAGGGAGATGATAAAAGGTACCATAGCAAATGAAGCAATATCAACACTAAATCTATATGCACCAAGTGCTTTTAAAGGAAAAGTTAAATGAATTACAGGTGGAAATAAATAGAAAAATTATAATAGTGGAAAACTTCAATCTTCCCCTCTCAGAACTAAATAAATCTAACCAAAAAATAAATAAGAAAAAAGTGAAGGAGTTGAATATAATCTCAGACAAGCTAGCTAGGATAGAAGTCGGGAGAGGATTGAATGAAAATAGAAAGAGACCTCTTTCTCAGTGGTACATCTTACCTTTATAAAAAAAACCCAATAATAATGGAGGCACGCATCGCCGTGCTGGTGGCAGATCTCCTTCTTCCCCTCTCCGTCCATCCTCTCAGACTACACAGGACCCCAGGAAGGGCACGGCATAGGTGCAGAGAGCCCAAGACCTGGTCTCAGCCAGCGTGGCCCCGTGGAGGTGAGAAGCCCACTGTGACCCCGCTGGCTTGGCGTGTTCTCGGTTCGTTCCGCATGTGGGAGGAAACCCAAAGTGCAGACGAGGAGCTATCATGGATGCACTAGTGGAAGGTGATATCTGTATTCTGAACCATGAAAACACCCAGAGGAGAGATACTATCACTCCTATGTCAATATATGCAGGAGATGAGTCCATGGCCTCCCACTTTACCCTTATCCTAGCATATGAGGACATCAAAAAGAGACTTAAGGACTCAGAGAAACAGAATTCCCTCTTAAAGAATCAAGAATATGATTTCTGGAAGAAAACCTTGAAACCCGATTAGGTGAAGAAACAAGCTCAGTAGGACAAGAACAAGTAAACAAGGTCCATCATGCTTATCGGGAGGTCTGCCTACATAGAGATAACTTGAAAAGTAAATTGGATAAAATGAATAAAGACAACTCTGAATCTTTGAAAGTATTAAATGAACAGCTACAGACTAAAGAAGTCAAGCTCCTCCAGCTCCAGACTGAGATCGAGACTCAGCAAGTGATGAGGAATCAAAATAGACCTGCATCTAACTGGGAAGTAGAGAAGTTGAGCGATGAACTAAAACTCCGTGGTTTGGAACAGGAGCTGGAACTGATGAGAAAGGAATGTACTAATCTAAGAACAGAACTGCAAAAATCTAAACACAAGGATCAGTCTTAGGAAGGCAATCTCAATAACACAGGCTTCAAAAGGCCAAGCATTTCAAGTGACAACATGCAACATGCCTACTGGGAACTCAAGAGAGAAATGTTTAATCTACATCCCGTGACTCAAGTGCAAGCTGAACTACGAAGAAAATTTAAAACTCCATCTACAATCAAGAAAGCTTGTGCACCAGTCCAGCGTGTTGAAGACCTAGTGAAGGCCTGCACAAAATTACGTTTGACGTCTTTAACAGCAACCTACAAAAGACACGTTCTTCTTTTGCCAAATGGTAAAGCCCTCTGTAATGCTGTGGGTTCCCATCTGTCCATGGGTTCTCCTCTGTCCGGAGATACAAAGATTTTTTGGAGAGAGCAAGTCTCCAGTCATAGGTAGAAAACAAGAGAGTCATCCTAAGTGGTGGCACAAACTTTTAAGAACAAAATTCCTATGGCAGAAATTCTTTAGAAGACAATTCATGGGTGTTCTTGAGCTGCACTCCCCTTTGCCCCCCAAGTCTAGCGAGGCAGTATTTAGGGAAAGTAAAAGTAAAGCACCTTCTCCCAATCTGCATCCCCTCGGTCAGCATAATCCACACTGCCTTTAATTCAGAACCTTGTGGTCACCTTGGGAACAGCTGGCCAGCTTCAGAAGGATGTGCGAGAAATACACGGAAGGAACTGATCCCATTGTAGTTTAGTGTTCGTGGCTGTCCTTGACTTCAAGCACACTTGGATTTGTACACACTGTCCTGCAGTCCTGTAGTTGGGTTTGTTTCTTTCAGTATAGATTAAAACAGCTGTGATACACCAGCTTTATTTTAGCTAAGTATAGACGCATGCATCACTTCAGAAATGACAGCAATTCTCTTAGTGTTTTTAAAAGACAACTCTACCTTTGATAACAATTGCTGTAGATTTAGGCATCTCGGGTAAAGAAAAATGATAGGAAGTAACTTTTGAGCTTGAATTCAGAAATAGACACAGGTGTCAAAATCACAAATACATTCACTCTTAAGAATAATAGAAAAGTCACTGGAGTTTAGGTTCAAATCATGGAAATTACAAAAAACAAATCTTACCTAGGGGAGCAAGCAGCTGGTAAAAACTATTTCATTTCCCATTGATGAATACACAGATTTTGGAAATATTGGGATGGAATAATTATTCTATGGATAGTCCATTTTTGTATGCCATTTTGGTTCAGATTTTCAGAATAAAATTGCTTTCTTGGCCCAATGGGGCTTGTTACTGAAGTACTAAAATGATCACCATTACTTTTGTGTGATTTTAATTCTGTTTACGATTCAGACCGCTCAATTATTGGAACTGGAACTCCCGGGAGCACTAAAATTTAAAAGTTGGGGGCTTTTTAAGTAAAAAAAAAAGACAAAATAATTGGAAAACTTTTGTATGTAAAAACTATATGTTACTAATGGTGATGGATGGAGTCAGATAAGAAAGATTTTGCAATTTTAGACATATCAGTATGTTAAGAGGTACATGTGAGTATTCAAATGTTTAACCAGTTGAAGGAATAAATTGTTCCCAAGTGACCACATTAGCTGCCTTTTCTTTAGTAAAGCAGTTTAATTTTTAAATGGCAATACATTAACCTCAAGGAGAAAATTTCAAATTTAGTAAATGATCATTAATTGCTAAGGAATTTTCATGGACTTACCAGAGTTCTGCAAGTGCAATTTGAACAGTTTACAAGTATGGAAGAAACAGCTGGACCTGCAGGGAGCTTTATGACAACTATTGTGTATCCGTTACTTGTAACTGATGCCATCTAGACATTTCCTGGTGCAGAGACCTTTTTGCCTTGGGATCTTGAGTGTTTTGCATAGAATGCTTTTTTTTTCCTTTTCCATATTAGGCAGTTTGGTGCTATTTAAACTCAAAGGGATTCCTCAAACCTCCTGCTGTATTACTGAACAGTATACATAAACAAGACCAGATATTGTTTGCATCTTTCTATTGTCTTACTCACATATATTGGCTTGTCTGTGATTAATGGAAATGGTATCAGATGCGGGAATTTATTCTGACCAATTAACACAGCTGACTCAAGGGAGCACAATCTCTTGCAAAGTAATAGAACAAACCCAATATGTATAAAACAAATACAAGTCACTAGGCTTTAGCTGATAGAACCAACTACCTGTGCAACAGCAAAGTGGCAGAAACTATTTCTCATGTGACTGCATAGACTGTATATTATGTCTGATCTCTTATACAGCTTTTTACTGGTGTTGCTTTTCCTTAACCAAAATTGAATCTTTTTTTTTCTCTTTTTAAAAGTAGTAAATTGGGAGAGATGCTTGCTTGGATAACATTCTGAACTATACAGAGATAAACTATTTTTATTTGAAAAAATAATGACCGTATATCAGAGCATAAAAGTTTTATAGCTAAATACAAAAAAAGCAAAAGTATTAAATGCATCCTTTTCAGATCATAATGCAGTACAATTATATTTAATTAATAAGGGACCATGAAAACACAGATTAAAAATTAATTGGAGACAAAACATCCTAATCTTTAAAGAATGAGTGGGTAAAAGATCAAGTCACAAAAATAATAAATAATTTCATTAAAGAGAGTGACAGCATACCAAAATATATGGGATTCAGCAAAAGCAGTAATTAAGGGAAAATTTATATCTCTAAGTGTTTACATCAGTAAAATAGAGATAAAGAAGACCAAGGAACTGGTGGTTTAACTAAAAAAGCTAGAAAAAGAACTAATTAAAAATCCCCAATTAAACACCAAATTGAAAATCCTAAAAATTAAATGTGAGATTAAAAAATTAAATCTAAGAAAACCATTATATTAATAAATTAGACTGGGAGTTGGTTTGATAATAAAACCTGTAAAATAGATAAACTATTGGTTAATATGATTTTTTAAAAAGAAAAAAGAAAACCAAACCATTAGTATCAAAAAAGAATGAATATACCACTAATAAAAATGAAATCAAAGCAATTATTAGAAACTATTTTGCCCAATTATATGCCAATAAACTTCACAATTTAAGTTAAATGGAATAATAATTAAAATATATGAAACATATCATAAAGGATCTTCCTAAGAACAAGTGAATTCTAGCAAACTTTTTTTTGTTAGCAAGAAATGGAAATTTTATTTTCTATTAGTTTATTTATTTTAGTCCACATTCATTTTCTCAAGATTTTGAGTTCCAAATTTTCTCCTAATTTCTGCCCTCTCAATCTCAATCTCAAGAGAGCACACATTCTGATTACCCCTTCCCCAAGTCTGCCCTCTCTTCTATTACCCCCCCTGCTATGACTCTCCCCCTTTCTCATGGGACAAGTTAGATTTCTATACCCCACTGCCCATACATCTTATTTCCCAGTTTCACGTAAAAACAACTTTCAACATTTGTTTTTAAAACTTTGAGTTCCAAATTCTCTCCCTTCTTCCCTCCCCACCCATCGTCATTGAGAAGGCAAGAAATTCAACATAGGTTATATATGTGAAGTTGTGCAAACCACTTTCATAATAGTCCTGCTGTAAAAGACTAACAGTGTTTTCCTCCATCCTATACCACCCCCGGTTTATTGTATTCTCTTCTTTCACTCTGTTCCTTTTCAAAAGTGTTTGCTTCTGACTACTCATCTCCCCCAATCTGTCCTCCCTTCTATCACTCCTCTCCCATTATCCCCTTCACTCTACTTTCCTCTAGGGTAAGATACCAAATTGAGTGTGTATGCTATTCCCTCCTTAAGTCAAATCTGATGAGAGTAAGATTCACTCATTCCCTCTTACTTCCCCCCTCTTCCCCTCCATTGTGAAACTTTTTGTGCCTCTTTTATGTGAGATAATTTACTCCATTCTATCTCTCCATTTTTCCTTCTCCCAATATTTTCCTGTCTCACCCCTTAATTTGATTTTTTAGGTATCATCCCTTCATATTCAACTCACCCTGTGACCTTGCTGTATATACATGCACACACATATATATGTATATATAGATACATACATATATGTACGCATGCATGTGTATATATGTGCATATATGTATGTATAAGTATGTATATGTGTGTATATACAAATGTGTATACATACAGATATATATCTATACATGCACATATGTGTATACACATATACATATATATGTGTGTACATATACATACACATATGTGTATACACATATATACATATACACACCTACACACATATGTACATATATACACATACATCTACATGTGTGTGTGTGTGTGTGTGCATTCTCTCCAACCACCTTAATACTGAGAAAGGTCTCATGAGTTACAAATATCCTTTTTCCAGGTAGAAATGTAAACAGTTCAAATTTAATAAGTCCCTTATGATTTCTCTTTCCTGGAAAGTTTACCTTTTCATGCTTCTCTTGATGTTTGTATTTGAAAGTAAAATTTTCTATTCAACTCTGGTCTTTTCATCAAGAATGCTTGAAAGTCCTCTATTTCATTGAGAAACCATTTTACCCTCAGTTTTTCTGGGTAGGTGATTCTTGGTTTTATTCCTAGCTCCTTTGACCTCGAGAATATCATATTCCAAGCCTTTGACCCCTTAATGTAGAAGCCGTTAGATCTTGTGGTATCCTGATTGCATTTTCACAATCCTCAAATTGTTTCTTTCTGACTGCTTGCAATATTTTCTCCTTGACCTGGGAACTCTGGAATTTGGCTATAATATTCCTAGGAGTCCTCCTTTTGGGATCTCTTTCAAGAGGCAATCAGTGGATTCTTTCAATTGCTATTTTGTCCTCTGGTTCTAGAATATCAAGGCAGTTTTCCTTGATAATTTCTTGAAAGATGATGTCTAAGCTCCTTTTTGATCATGGCTTTCAGGTAGTTCCCAATAAGTTTTAAATTATCTCTCCTGGATCTGTTTTTCCATGTCAGTTGTTTCCAATGACATATTTCACATTGTCTTCTATTTTTTTCATTCTTTTTATTCTGTTTTATACTTTCTTGATTTCTCATAAAGTCATTAGCTTTCATTTGCTCCATTCTAATTTTTAAAGAATTATTTTCTTCATTGAGATTTTGAACCTCCTTTTCCATTTGGCCAATTCTGCTTTTTAAGGCATTCTTCTCCTCATAGGCTACTTTCCTGGCCTGTTCTGGTCTGTGAGTGACCACAAGCACTCTTTTCCACCTTGGAATGGTGAAGGGGACTTCTCTCTCCACTGCCACCACAAGCTCCACCATATCAACTTCTCCCCCTTGTCCCAGGATTGCCAGCTAGGACTGTGACCCTGATCCAAACAGGGCAAAGCTAGAGAATTCTACCTCAGGGCCAGCAAAGAGATTCATGAAATTGCCCTCTTACCAGTCACTTGATCTCCACACTGTTTGTGGGCTGGGAGCTCTGGAAGCAGCTACTGCTGTCCCTGATAATACCACCTCCTCTGCTGCCCTAGGGATGGGACTAGCCTGCACCCTTCCCCCACTCAGGTTCAATAGAGTTTTTCCACTGACCTATGCCATCTTTGGTGTTTCTGGGCTAAAACCTCTGGAAACTGCCACAGATGTCTTTGATTAAGTCCCCTGAGAACTGCTCTGGTCCAGTCTATGCTGGTGTGGCCCCTGCTGCACTGGGCTTTGCTTCCAGCCCAGTGATATAGATCCTTACTGTCAACCTTACAAGCTGTCTTGGGCCATTCTCCAATTGATCAATGGTCAAATTATATGAACAGGCAGTTTTTCAATCAAGAAATCAAAACTATATAGAGTCATATAAAAGAGCTCCAAATCATTATTGACTAAAGAAATGCAAATTAAAACAATGTCAAGATATCTCATACCTATCAGATAGGCTCAAATAACAGAAGGGGAAACTGACAAATGTTGCAGGGGGTGTGCAAAAATTGGGACACTAATACATTTTTGGTGGAACTGTGAACTGATCCAACAATCTGGAATTAGGCCCAAGTGTTATAAAATTGTGCATACCCTTTTACCCAGCAATATGACAATGAGGTTATTTCTCCAAGGTCATCAGGGAAAAAGGAAAAGAACTTATACATTCTAAAATATTTATAGCAGCTCTCTTTGTGGTGGCAGAGAACTGGAAATTGAGTGGATGCCTATCAAATGAGAGTGACTAAATAAGTCATGGTATATGATTGTGATGGAATAATACTGTGCTATAAGACATGATGAGCAGAATGATTTTTAGAAAATCCTAGAAAGACTTAAAGGAAATAATGAAAAATGAAATGAGCAGAACCAATAGAACATCATATATAATAACAACAATATTGTTCAAAGAACAACTAAGTTATTCTGAGTATTATAAATACTAAAGTCAACTACAAGGGATCCACTGAGGAAGATGCTAAACATCTCCAGAGAAAGAACTGATAAATAGAGGTATGCACAGTATGATTTTATATGTGTATATACACACACACACATATGCACATATGTTCATGTATATACGTAGACATGCATACACACATATGCACATATATGTGTATGTATAGATATCTATACATACACATACACCCATATATCTCTGTCAAAGGGTAACCTTTTCTACGGGAGGGGAAGGAAGGGAAGGAGATAGTTTGGAATTTAAAATGTAACAAAAAAATTAAATAGGAAAAAAAGAACAAGGAGCTGAAGGAAAAGAATAACCAATAACCCAGGAAGGATACAAAGATAAAAACCTATGTTTGACTGTTGACTCACAGCTAAGAGGAAGAAGAGTGGATAAGTGCTTTTCTAAGACATAAGGTGAAAAAGGTAATAGAAATTGCCATTTAAATCATATCGTTTCTTAAACATATATTTTTCTAGATATCTTTTATTTCGGTGTCACCTTAACTTATCCATGTATCCTCCTCTCCCAAACAGCCATTTCAAAAAGGAATAAATGACAAAGCATTTTAAATGCTTAGTATTCCAACTGCTAAATCATCACATATAAAGAATAAAAAGAATAAAAAAGAAGGCAATAAAAGCAATCCAACAAAACTTGCCATCTTGAAAACATCTGACATTATATACAGTATTCCATACCCATAGGACACCATCTCTGCAAAGAATTTCTGGCAGGGGGAAGGAGTCTTTTTTTTATCCCTTCTTTTGGTCAACTTTGTCACTATAATTTTGCAGGACTCTGTCGTGAATCAGCCTTGATTGCTTTGGTATTCTATTCATGCCATCTTCCTTCAAGTCACAAGTAAAATCTTACCTTCTACAGGAAATCTTTCTCAATCCCTCTTAATCCTAATGCCTGCGCCTGTATTAATTATGACCTGTTGATTCTGTTCAAAGGAGAGTTAAACACACACAGACACACACACACACACACACACACACACGTGCACACAGGCTTGCACAGGGCTTGATATAGAAATATAAGAAATTCAATACAGAAGTAAGTAGGAAAGGAGTGGAATTAAGAAAAAGGATAACACTCCAAAGGAAACAGTCACAGGCAAAACATTTTTCCTCTTTTTGCTAATCTGGAAAATAAGGGGGTGATCTCTCAGGTCATTCAGACAATAAACATTTGTTAAGCATGTGCTATGTGCCAGACATTATGCTAAGCAACGGGGAAACAAAAAAAGGCAAAGAACAAATATAGTCCCCGCCCCCAAAGAACTCACAGTCTAACAGGGAGACAACATGCAGACAACTCTTTACAAACACATTACATGTAGGAGCAATCGGGAAAGATTCTTGCAACGCTTAAATTCTCTAACGCTGTGTGTGAAGATTCCCGTTAATAAAATCAGGGACTTTCTTCTATTAATACGCACAGCTATTTTTACAGGTGTTCAGTTTATGTTTGATCCAATCTATCATCTGGATTTTTTAAAGCTAAGTAATGTAAATTTCTAGGATTTACAAGTCAATGAGTTATGTTCACTCTCACCCACCTCTCTGAGCCCACATACGCTTTCTAAACAGCAACAACCATAGCTGGCATTTACATAGACCTTGGAGGTTTCCAAAGTACTTTACATCCATTATCTCACTTAACTTTTCCAAGAACCTGTACGATAGGTACCGTTATTGTCCCCATTTTACAGATGAAGACACTGAGATGGACAGAAGTAAAGTGACTTCACCAAGCTAGTAAGTCACTGGGTCACACTCTGCTTGATTCCATATCCAGCCTCATACCCACTATGCCCATCTAGCTGCCTCTAAAAAATGGCAGCTATTGTTAGTAAAAACCCAATCTATGCTGAAGCAAGGTAGGGTTTGTACTCTGCAGGCCCAAAGAGAAAAAACAGAAAGAAGAAGATGGTGGTCTGGGAGGCAGCTTTCCCTAAGTACTTTTATTGCACTTAATTTTTAAAATTTGAAATCCAAATATTTTTTATTTATGAGCAAATTTACCAAAATTACTGAATCATAGAATTTGAAGAGGTAGAAGGAACCTCAGCCACCCTCTTGGCTGACCTCCCCACATGAGGAGGCTCTACTCTAAAACATCCTTTACTGGCAGTCATCTAGCCTCAGCTTAGAGCCCCAGGAAAAGATCCCAGGAAGCTCCTCCCATATGGATCCAGCACTGATGGGCAGAAGACATTTCCTGAGTCCATCCTTAATCCCCCTTCCATGCAGCTTACTTATCCCAACTACTCTTGGTTCTTTTCTCTCAAAACAAACAGAACCAGTCCAGTCCTCCTACTACGTAACATCCCTTCAGTGACTTGAGTTCAGCTGCCATATGCTTCCACAACTCTGCTCTTCTCCAAGCTAAACATCCTTGGATTCTTAACCCAGCCATTTAAATTAAGTATTCATATATGACTATTCAAAATTATTTGTGTAAAGGGATATTTTCACATAAAGCTAAATGCAGCATTAGTTTAAAGAATAAAAACTGATTTACTATTTGCCCCATTACCTCCACTTTAGGTTCTCTAGCTGCCTTTAAGACTCAGCTTAAGTCCCACCTTCTGCAAAGGACCTTTGTTACTTTCTGTCTCAGGAAGTAACATCTTCTCTGGAGGTCTATATTGTACATACATATGTTTATATATATATATATATATATATATATATATATACATATACGCATACATACACACACACATACACACACATACACACACACACACACACACACACACACTAGAGAAGGTGCTGTGCTCTATTAGCAAAGCAGAATTGAAATAACCCAAAGGAAACCAAAGATGCGCAAATTTAGAGCATCCACTCCAAATGTTCATATGGACTGTTTGTGCCCAACCTGTGCTAGAGCATTCTGAGTTTGTACTGGTCTGATCAGCTACAGTCAGACACACTAAAACTTGACTCTGGCATAGATGTCATTTTGGTCTTCTTCGAGAATGAAGGACAATAACCCATATGTATATGTGTGTCTCTGTGTGTATATATATATACACACACACACATATGTATATATATGCATGTATATACATATATAAATATATAGATACGCACACCTTTATATCTGCATGTGTGTAAATGTATCTATAATACACACATATGTAAATACTATGTAATAAATATATATGTATACTTTGGAACTAGTTAATTATTTATACATCATCCCCCCCATTCTAATAAATATGCTCTTTGAGGTCCTAAGCATTATGAGAAAAACCCCAAAAACCAAGCACTGATTTTTGCCTTTCTTTGTATGCCCAGCTCAACGCACTGTCAGCATTTTATTGCTCCTTTTATTTAAGCTCTGGTCCAGAAATCAAAATATAATCATCAGCCATCATCTTCTTAACCAGTGGTTCTTTTTCCAAAGCTGTCTTGCCGTTCTACGCCTTCATTCAGCTGGAAGCTTCATAGTTGGTATATTTCTTTTAAATAGTGGTCCAGAAATGAACAGCCCATTCTCAGCCGTTGTCTTCTGAATTAGGCTTTCATTGCCTAAGATCATCTACCCCCCAAGATGAGCGTGAGGAAAAAAATGAGAAAATAATTGAAAAGTAATTTTCAATGTTTAAAGTGTTACATAAATGTTTCTTACTCTTATTCTTATCATTATTAAATCTCTCCCTGATTTGAATTAGAAGCACAAAAGAAACACTACATGTGGCTCTAAGGTCTTTAATTTCTTATCAAGACCTTTGTAATCCTTAACAATACTTTTTGGATTCCTTTTGGAAACATAATCTCTTACCACAAGAATGACCAGAAAACAGAGCTAGCTGTACATGCAATGACAGGGTCTACTGCCTTCAATCTTACCAACAACCTGCCTTCTCTATTTGTTTCTCAATAGATAATCCTTTGAAAGAAGACTGGAGAAAGGGTCTGAGTATAAATACAATCCCTGCTACAGACCACAGGTGTGACCTTGGGTAAGTCATATAACTCTTTGGGGTCACATTATGCCCATCTACAAAAAGAAAGTGTCAGACTAGAAGATCCCTAAGGTCCCTGACAGCTCTAAATCTACCATCTTGTGATCCCTAAAGTGTCTGCCCTCTCTAAATCTATCATCCAATGATTGCTTTGAAACCAAAACATCTCAGTATTTTAGAGATGAAGGAAGGTAACTCAGATCATACCACAATTTGCATTGGTCAGCATGATGCTATCGACTCTCAAATGGGATAAGAGAAACGAGTGAAGAGAACAAAGGATTCTGAGACAGAAATCAGACAAATTAATTCATCTCATCTCTCTTTTTTAAGCTGATTTACAGAATAAACAATACACAAATTCAAATAATTGTAATCAACCTTCCAAGGCCAGAAATAATTAAATTTTAGATGATCTTCTATTTTAGATAATCTCCAATCTGTCCTCCAACAGTGGGAATCAAGGCAAGCCAACATCACCTTTTCAAAGATCCCCTTCTAACACTCCTCAACATCCTTATTAGGCACTTCCTCTTTTTGTCTCCTCATTCAGCCACTCACACAAAGTACTGGCTACTAGTTTCAGTTTCCCTTTTCTATTACTTCATTTCCGTATTTTTTCTGCTTCCCATAATCCCTTGAAAACCGGAAACCCTCACAGTTCAAAGATCAGAGAACTTTAAGTTAACAAACTGACTGGGAGATAAAGTCAAGGGATTAAGAGAAAGACAAGAAAATCAAGTCATCAACACGGTGAAACACGGAAAACACAGACTGTGAAGGAAAGAAGAGGTAAGAACCTTCATGTATTTTCTTCTGCAAACAAGCCCCTTGGAAACTGTAAAGTCTTTGTTCTCTCTGTTTTATAATCTGTGTTTGAAGTTTGAGAGGGGAGGTGGGAGGGCATGTCATTTTACTCAATATAGGACATGCTTGGTCCTCAGTCACCTCAGAGATAGCAAAGTGTAAGAGCTTTTGCTGTGTCCACTTCGATACGGAGCACCATTCTAGGCACTGAGGTCAGGGGTAACTGTCTGGCACAGAATATTTCTGGGAAGCTGAACTATTTTAATATTGTCTGTGATACAAATTGCTAAAACTGTCCATATGTTGAAAATCTTAAGATTTGGTTGAGGAGACGAAAAGACAGAGGAAAAGACCTGGGCAGGAATCTAGAGCCCACTGACACTGACAAATCCTCCCCCCGGAATCTCATCTGTACAGTCTGCTTTCCCGCTTATGAGATTTAGATACTGTGGGACTGTGGGCTCTTTTAATGGAAATTTCCCCATCTTGGCTTATTTACTCTCTACTCAGTCTGAAAACTGGAAACTTCTGAAACGAACTCAAGTCCAAGCTTTCAAGTACTCAAAATGCTTAATGGACCAAGGCTAAGCACAGCATTGAAATAGTAAATATTTAATCAAAGTAGAAATTGTTGTGAATGAAAGGGCAAGAGGGCAAGCCTCGACCACAGCTCCAAATAAATGTGGTGTCTTTCTATTTCATGAACTTGTCACCACAGAAAAGGAAAGAAATGGAGCACAGAGGGAGGAATGGTTTCTGTGGGAGGGCATCTCATTCTATCATGAGGCCAGGGTTTGAGCAATCAGAAATCAGAGAAGCAGTCAGTGTGTTGGATCCAGACTTTCCCCCTGACCAGATATTTTCCCCTCTGAGAGATTACAAGGGGGAAATAGCTAGAGATGTTTGCTAGATCTGGATCTTAGCACCTAAACTGTACTACTTCTGGAACTCCTGGTATGGGGAGTGCCTAAAGACTAGGTAAGGGCTGTCTGCATGTCTGAAGGACCATAATTGGAAATTGTATTAATTTGGCTTTTTAAAAAGAGTTAAAGGTCATTCACTTTTCTGTATAATTGATTAATTGGTAAACTCTTGATGCATCACCTGGTAGACGTCGTCAATAAGTAAGGGCTAGGTGCCAGGTACAAAGCAGTGTGTGTGTGTGTGTGTGTGTGTGTGTGTGTGTGTGTGTGTGTGTGTTCGTGTTCGTCCTTCATTGCTGAAGAAGACTATGCCATCAAAGAAATAATGACATGACTTGCACTTAACTTTGTTTTTGAGTGAGGGAGGGCTGTGCAGGTCACTAGCCTCACATCTCCTCCAGAGCCATCTGAATCCAGTGACGAGATATTCATCAGGATGACTGGAGATGACCCAGGATGAGGCAGTTGGGGTTAAGTGACTTGCCCAAGGTCACACAGCTGGTGAGTGTCAAGTGTCTCATGTGAGATTTGAACTCAGGTCCTCCTGACTCCTGCACTGGTGCTCTATCCTCTGCACCACCTAGCTGCCCCGGTACGAAGCAATAAAAAAAACTTCCCCCCCAAAAAAGGCCCAACTCTTTAGGAGTAAACAATTTAATGGGAGAGACAATATCCAAACGGCTATGTAGGAGGAGATGTAGACAGGATAAATTAAGAGACAAACATAAATTGTATTTGAAATTGGAAAGGTGATCTCTGTTCTGAGAAAAATGTTCCTCCTAACAAAACCCCTACACTTTCTTTCTTTCTTTTTCAACCCTAACTTCTCATATCGATCAGTAATTCACCTTCCAGACAAAACAGCTGCTTTGAATAGGGCACCAACCATTTAGCTCCCCTATACCTACCCCAGATAAACTCCCAGGTTCGGAGGAAATCATGATAAAGATAACCAAAAAAAACAACAGCAGATGGCTTCAGCTTCAGAACCGCAAAATTAGGCAGAGAGTAACAAGTAACCGTAGCAGTGCCAACCGTAGCAGTGCCAACCGTAGCAGTGCCAACCGTAACACTCAGATGGGGACAGCCCAGGCACCCAAGGCTCCAATGTCCTTAGCATCCTGTTGAGAGACACCAGAAAGGGCCCTGAAGACCTTGCATCCTCAACCTTAAAGATCCATGGGCAGGGAAGTGAATCTGAGGCCCAGGAGAGAGTTCCAACACAAGAACCCAGGGATTCAAGGCAAAACCAAGTCCAAACAGCTCAGCCTTTTAAAACTGGAAGGGGTAAGAGAAGGGAATAAGCATTAATATAGTTCCTACTATGTGTCAGGGACCATGCTAGTCCTTTTTAGAAACATTATTTCACTTGATTCTTAGGACAACCCTGCAAAGTTGATGCTAATAGTAACCATATTTTATAGTTGAAGAAACTGAAGCCAAAACTAAGGTTTTGTCTTGCTTCGAGGCACACAGCTAGCAAGTGTCTAAGGCCAGATTTAAACTAGGCCTTCTGATATCAGGTTCTCCCTGTGCTCTGCCTACTGTATGTACTGTACTGTAGCTTCCTCAGACACTTGGGCTAGTAGAAGGGAAGGGAAGCCTGGCCCTGGCACAAATTCCTTATTCAGGGACTAAAGCTGGAGAGATAAGATAACCTAGAAGTGTAAAAAAAATTATTGCAAATCTAAAAAACCACAAGAAGGAGTTAATAATTCCATAACAAATGCAAGTATATACTCACTCAAAGGAAAAAATGGATTTTATAAACCTTATTCTGAGAAAGAGTTCACAGGCTCTATGAGACTTCTAGAGGTTCATGAGATATAAAAGCCACAGAAATCCTAAACTGGTTGAGTTGTAAGGTCCATTCCAGCACAAAACGTAGGATCCTGTGGTACTACTAGGTCATGACTAGAATCTGGAAAATGAAGGATTACAAGAACAAAAGTCTGAAACTGAAAGTTTACATCTAAAATCCAAGGAGAGGTGTTTTTTTTTTTAATGGAGTTGGATTATTTATAGAAACTATAATACAAAAATAGCTCGTCTGATACTGTTTGAGTTTCTGATTCCTTCAATGGGCAACTCTGTGCTTACATGTTCTAGCAGTCTTTGTGGAACTAGTCAGTAGAATCCAGGGAAATCAAGCGTCTAATCATGCATCATTACATCTAATTCTCTCTCCAGGTCTCATCACCCATACAGATTGGTTGGTTCATTGTTTGGTGGTTGTCCTTTGTTCTCAAAGGGGACAAAATAACATTACCATGATAAAGAAAAGTTTCAATGTTCATTGTTGTGGCTGCTCAGACACATATGAGCTCAGAATACTCTACCATAGATTGGGTACATATAGTCCATGCTAACATTTGGGGTGGTTACTCCAAATTTGCACATTCTATACTTGTTTTGTGCTGTTTCAATTCTGCTTTGCTCATAGAGTACAGCACCTTTTCTGATGTGGGCATGCCATGGTGAGCAGTTCTGTGCCAGTTCCTCCCATGTTGCATAATCAAATCCAAAGTTCTTTTTTTTTTAAATTTATTTATTAACTTTTTACATTCATTTTCACAAAATTTTGGGTTCCAAATTTTCTCCCCATTTATCCCCTACCCCTACCCCAATACACCGAGCATTCTAATTTTCTTGACCCCATCTTCTCTTTTGTCCTGTAGGGCCAGATGACTTTCTATTCCCCATTACCTGTATTTTTTATTTCCTAGTAGCAAAAACAATACTCAACAGTTGTTCCTAAAACTTTGAGTTCCAAATTCTCCCCATCCCTCCCTCCCCACCCATTCCCTTTGGGAAGGCAAGCAATTCAGTCTGTGTACTTTTGCAAATGACTTCGATAATAGTCGTGTTGTGTAAAACTAACTGTATTTCCCTCCACCCTATCCTGCCCCCCATTGTTTCTATTCTGTCTTTTGATCCTGTCCCTCCCCAAGAGTGTTGACTTCAAATTGCTCCCTCCTCCCATTGCCCTCCCTTCCATCATCCCTCCCTCCCTGCTTATCTCCTTCTCCCCCACTTTCCTGTATTATAAGATAGGTTACATACCAAAATGAGTGTGCATTTTATTCCTTCCTTTAGTCGAATGTGATGAGGGTAAACTTTATGTTTTTTTTTTCCTCAGCTCTCCTCTTTTTCCCTCCACTAAAACATCTCCTGCTTGCCTCTTGAATGAGATATAATTTACCCTATTCCATTTCACCCTCTCTCCTCCCACTACATTTCTCTCTCACCATTTATCTTAATTTCTTTTTAAGATATGGTCCCATCCTATTCAATTCACTCTGTGCTCTCTGTCTCTGTATGTGCATGCATGTGTGTATGTGTGTGTGCGCACGTGTATACATATGTGTATGTGTACGTGTGTGTGTGTGTTTGTGTGTGTGTGTGGTCCCACCAACTACCCAGATACTGAAAAGTTTTAAGAGTTACAAATATTGTCTTTCCATGTAGGAATGTAAACAGTTCACCTTTGGTAAGTCCCTTATGACTTCTCTTTGCTGTTTACTTTTTCATGCTTCTTCTCATTCTTGTGTTTGAAAGTCAAATTTTCTTTTCAGCTCTGGTCTTTTCATCAAGAATGCTTGAAAGCCCTCTGTTTCATTGAAAAACCATCTTTTCCCCTGAAGTATTATACTCAGTTTTGCTGGGTAGGTGATTCTTGGTTTGAGTCCTAGTTCCTTTGACTTCTGGAATATCCTATTCCACGCCCTTCAATCCCTTAATGTAGAAGCTGCTAGATCTTGAGTTATTCTGATTTTATTTCCACAATACTGGAATTGTTTCTTTCTAGCTGCTTGCAAGATTTTCTCCTTGACCTGGGAATTCTGGAATTTGGCCACAATGTTCCTAGGAGTTTCTCTTTTTGAATCTCTTTCAGGCGGTGATCGGTGGATTCTTTCAATACTTATTTTGCCCTCTGGTTGTAGAATGTCAGGGCAGTTTTCCTTGATAATTTCATGAAAGATGATATCTAGGCTCTTTTTTTGATCATGGCTTTCAGGTAGTCCCATAATTTTTAAATTGTCTCTCCTGGATCTATTTTCCAGGTCAGTTGTTTTTCCCATGAGATATTTCACATTCTCTTCCATTTTTTCATTCTTTTGGTTTTGTTTTATGATTTCTTGGTTTCTCAGAAAGTCATTAGCCTCCATCTGTTCCATTCTAATTTTGAGAGAACTATTTTCTTCAGTGAGCTTTTGAACCTCTATTTCCATTTGGCTAATTCTGCTTTTGAAAGCATTTTTCTCCTCATTGGCTTTTTGAAGCTCTTTTGCCAATTGAGGGAGCCTATTTTTCAAGGTGTTATTTTCTTCAGCATTTTTTTGGGTCTTCTTTAGCAAAGTATTGACCCGTTTTTCATGCTTTTCTTGCATCTCTCTCATTTCTCTTCCCAGTTTTTCCTCCACCTAACTTGCTTTTCAAAATTCTTTTTGAGCTCTTCCATGGCCTGAACCCACCGGACATCCACCTCGGATGTCTGGGATAGAGAGCCCCGACCTCCACATCTTTCCCTGATGGTAAGAATTGTTCCTCGTCTTCAGAAATGAAGGGTGGGAACATCGGTTCCCCAACAAAGTAGTTTTCTATGGTCTTATTTTTCTTCCCTTTTCTGGGCATTTTCCAAGCCAGTTACTTGACTTCTGAGATTCCTCTCCACCCCTGCCTAGATCGGCCCAGCTAGTGCTTGAGGTCTGAGATTCAAATGCTGCTCCCCAGCCTTAGGGCTTTCAGCGGCTGGCAGGGCTGCTCTTCAGGGTAAGATTGAATTCAGGTTCTCAGGTGGGGGCAGGGCCGCCTCCCAGGCTCAGTTCCCTCAGGTGGCTTATTCGAAGACCTTTGGTAATGGCCCTGAGCTCCTGCCTGCTCTGGGAGCGCCTGGCCACCGCTGCCTCTGCCACTGCCTCCCAAGGGGGCCCGAGTTACGGAGACACCCGGCTCCCCTCTCGGCCAGCCCAGACATCTCTCTCATTGACCTGGAGTGTCTGTGGGTGGAGGGACCTTCGTGGCCACTGGAGGTTCCGTCCCTGAAGCCTGCTTGGGTCTGCTCCCCTGGGCCCACGCGGCCAGGGCAGCGCAGGAGTGGGCTCCATGTCCGGTGGGGATGGCTTTCCAGGGCTCTCTGGAATGGATATCTCCTCCCCTGCATTGCTGCATGGGTTCCAATTCTCCAGAATTTGTGGGGAGTTCTTTTTACAGGAAGTTTATGGGCTGTGGGTTCCGGAGCTAGCATACGTGAGTCTTTCTACTCCACCATCTTGGCTCCTCCCCCCAAATCCAAAGTTCTTGAGAGAGACTTTGAGGGTGTTCTTGTATCATTTCATCTGGCCACCATGTGATCACCTTCCCCATGTGAATTCTAAATAAAATAGTCTTTTGGCAAGTGTATATTTTGCATTTGAACAACGTGGCCAAGCCATGGGAGTTGCGCTCTCTGAAGCATAGTTTGAATGCTTGGCATTTTAGTTTGAGTAAAGGCCTCAGTGTCTGATACCTTATGATGCCAGGTGATCCTCAGAATTTTCCTAAGACAGTTCAAATGGAAACGATTCAGACTCCTGGCAGATTGTCCATGTTTCACAAGTACACAGCAATGAGCTCAGCACAATGGCTCTGTAGACCTTCAGTTTGGTAGTCAATCTAATATCTCTTCTCTCCCAAACTTTTCTTTGGAGCCTCCCAAACACTGAACTAGCTCTGGCAATGTGTGTGGTAACCTCATTGTCGATGTGTACATCCCTGGAAAGTACACTACCTAGGTAAGTGAACTTATCCACAGCATTAAAAGTTCTCCATTTGTTGTAACCAATGGTTCCACATATGGATGGTGTGGTGGTGGCTGATGAAGCACCTGTGTTTTCTCGGTGTTCATTATTAGACCAAAATTATCACAGGCAGCAGAGAATTGATCCATACTTTGTTTTATCTCAGCTTCAGAGGCTGCAATGAGTGCACAATCATTTGCAAACAGAAAATCATGTACTAACACACCCTCCACTTTGGTCTTAGCTTGTAGCCTTTTTCAAATTGAAGAACTTACCATCAGTATGGTAGTTGACCTTGATGCCGTGTTCACTCTCATTGAAAGCATTTGACAACATGGTTGAAACATTACGCTAAAAAGCACAGGAGCAAGCACATAGCCCTGTTTCACTCCATTGGGAACTGGAAAGGCACAAGAGAGTGGTCCACTAACCAGAATCCAGGCAAACATGCCTTCATAAAACTGACGAATAATACTGATGAACTTCTCTGGGCAGCCAAATTTTGACTCCACCTCTGATAATTTTCCATAAGCCCTCATAACCAACAGTGTCAAAGGCCTTGGTCAGATCTACAAATGTTGTATACAGACCTTTGTTCTGATCCTGGCATTTCTCCTGTTGTTGGGCAGCAATAGCCATATTGACCATTCCTCATCCCTTTCTGAAGCCCCGCTGGCTCTCAGGTATATGATCATCTTCTAGGTGAAGGATCAGTCTATTAAGAAGGAATCTAGCAAGAATTGTGCCAGCAATGACTAAGAGAGAGAGCCCTACTGTGATTGTCTCAGGACAATCTACTTCCTTTACCTTTATAGAGATGTACAATGGAGGCACCTTTGAACTTTTGGGGGATAATGTCATCCTGCCATATAACCTGGAAAATTTCAGTCAGCTTTTATATGAGCAGTGGTCCCCCTACCTTGTAAATCTCAGCTGGGATAGAATCAGCACCAGGTACTTTGCCACATGAAAGGAGCCTAATGGCCCTCAAAACCTCTTCTTCAGTTGAAAGTGTAACTATGGAGGGATTGACTTCCACCTGAAGTATATGGTCAATGGCCTGAGCATTGATTGGTGATGGTCTGTTGAAAATACTATGGAAGTGTTCAGCCCATCTCTCTAGGATTATGTCCTTATCACTAATCAATGTTGAGAAAATTATGGAAGTGTTTAGCCTATCTCTCTAAGATCATGTCCTTATTAATAATCAATGTGGCTCCAGATATAAAAGACTGGAAGAAACCTAGACAGGTTGGGGTGGTTTCTTTAGGTAAGGATAGTCCATCAGTCACAGAACTCTGAGCCTACTGATTCCTGTATAACTGATCAGGTCAAAGAGCTGTAAGAAGTATGTAGAGTGTAAATAAACCCTGGTATCCTGTGCCCACTAAATAGAATCTCCTCTTCTCAATTAGAGACTGAATTCCTTGAGGGTAGGAACTGGTTCTTTTTTTTTCTCCTCCCCAGCAATAGTTTATCCCTAGGAGGGGCTTTGAGAGATGAAGCAAATGAAAGGGTAAAGTAGTGGATGTCAAACTTGTGTACTTGGTGCCTGTGCAAATGAATCCCACCCTCACATGTGCTTCCCTAGTAGGGACTTCACGAAAATTTGTTCAACCAGCCAACCTGGAATCAAAAGGGTGATGCATATAAAAGAACTTACTAACCTGAAAACTATTATAATTTGTTACCAGAGTTCAAAGTCATTCACAATCATTCACAACTTAGTTCAAACTACCATTCTAGCCCTATGGCACATAAATTTGACCTGGCCAAACAGGTTTTCTTGCTCATCCTTACAGACAATAGTCACATTTCCCATCTCTGAATCCTTGTACAGGCTGAATCCAATGCCTAGCATATAGTCTTTGCTCCTATAAGAGTCATTTAAGCTCTGATATCACCACCTACATGATTCCTTTCTTGATCACTCCAGCTGCTGGTAGCTCACTTTCAAATTTACCTTGTGTTCATTTTGTATATATCCTGTATGTACTTGTACATGTATTTGCTGATTTCACTAGAGAATGTAAGCTTCTTGAGGGAAGGACTATTTTCTCTTTGTAACCCCAATGGCTAGCATAGTGCCTGGCACATAGGAGGTCCTTAATAAAGACTCAATGATAGATTCACATAGAGAAAAGTTAGAAGAGAGTGGGGATTCTTTTGGGGTATGGGTTGGATTTCTAGCTTTCAAAATTTGTGCTGTTGTGGCTCTGTAATACGGAACTACAGGAATTCTGAATAAGGCAATGACATGGCCAGACCTGCATTTTAGGAAAACCTCTTGGAGTCAGAAGACCTAAGGTCAGATTCCACCTCTGACATCTACTATTTGTGTACAACTCTTTAGGCAAGTCCTTTAACTTTTCTGTGCCTCAGTTTCCTTATCTGTACATTGGGAAGGTTGAATAGATGGTCTCTTAAGCTCTAGATTATGGTCCTACTACCCAAAAACACGATTCTTTGAGAATCCACACAAGAGCCACATTTCCTTAATCCGTCAGTCAACAAGCATTGATTAAGCACCTACTATGTGTTAAGCACCGTGCTAAGTGCTGGAAAAACAAGTCCCTGCCCTCAAGGAATTCACAACTTAACGAGGAAAACAAAATGTAAATAACTATGTCCAACCAAGTTACATACAGGACAATTTGGAGATAATCAACAGAGAGAAGGTACTTTCCTAGCATTAAGGGAGACTGCAGGAAAGGCATCCTGGAGAAAGCGAAATTTTAGGTGGGACTTGAAGGAAACCAGAGAAGCCAAGAGGCAGAGAATGGAGGGGAAGATTTTCAGACATGGTTAGGAAGTATGGCATGGATGATGATCTAGGAAAGGTGACTGAGAACTCACGTAGGTAGGAGGAGAAAGCAGAAAAAGTACTTTGAAGAAAACTGAATGAAAAAGACACTGACCAAAAGAGGGAAGAGTTGTATCAGTCAGTAGCCACTGCTGGGATGAGTTCCCCAGATGTTAAGACTCCATGAGCTTTCTGACTTAGTCACACACAGAAAACTACCCTGAGGTATCTCCCCAGCAAAGCTGCTAAGGGGCCATTCAGCATCACCAATTTGCATTAATTTCAAAAGAAGGATAAAATGTAGTGATTTTATCATGGGAATATACTAGTGACCTAGACAGAAAGAGAAACTAGATGTGAAGTTTGGAAAATAACCTACTAATCAGGCAGGGAAACACAGTATAGTGATAATGGGAGATTTCAGTTGTCCAGACAGAGATCTCTCTTGCCCAAAAACTAGCTCACAACTTTGTGACTTAACCTTACTCATAATTTCAGCTGTCAAGTTGAGGAATCACCAACCAGCATGGGAGAATTTTATTCTGGAACTGATTCTCAGTAACAAGCAGGAACTGATTTCTGGGGTGGAAATGATGAGAACCCTGGGAGGAAGTGATATTTCCTTCTGAGAGAATGATAGAGGAGAGAAAATATAGGCATGATGCACCCTAGATTTTCAAAAGCACATTTTAAGGGGTTCAGAGGAAAAACACCTAGAATCCTATGAACTAAAATGTTATAGGAACAGGTGATCATTTGTTTGGCATGACATAGTGGGGATTCTTTTGGGGTATGGGTTGGATTTCTAGCTTTCAAAATTTGTGCTGTTGTGGCTCTGTAATACGGAACTACAGGAATTCTGAATAAGGCAATGACATGGCCAGACCTGCATTTTAGGAAAACCTCTTTTGTCAGGTTTAAAGAGAATTATTTGGAAGAAGGGACTTCAGACAGAGAAATGAATTAGGAAACTACTGCAATATTCCAAACAAGAGATGATGATGGTGTGAACTAGGATGGTTGTTGTGTGACTTGAAAGAATGGGAGATATACATACATACATACATATATATGTATGTATGTATATATATATGTGTGTGTGTATATATATACATATATATGTGTATATATATTATATATATATATATATATATATACCTACACATATAAGAAATGTTGTAGAGATAGAAATCTCAAGATTTGGCAACTGAGTGGAACATGTGAATAAAACGAGAGTGAGGACTTCTTGAAATATTGAAGGATCATAACTTCAGATAGCATATATAAGTTCCAATAATTAGAAAGCTGGAAGCAGACTAGCTAGGGGTCCCCCAATGCCACGCAGGAAGGAGCACAAGAATCCCAAAGAAGTATCACAGTTTGTTAATGTATCCCCTTAATGGTAGATGAAGTATGGTACTGCCAAGAAAACACTAGATTTTAGAGTCAGAGGATGTGAGTTCAAATCCCACCTTTGTTACTAATGACCTCTCTGACTTGGGTCACAGAGCTAAACCTCTATGAGTCTCAGCTTCCTCTTCATTGAACAAGAAGATGACTAAGGTCCTTCACAGTTCTAAATCTAAGATCCTGAGCAGAAGAGGCTCTAGAATTGGAGACCTGGGTTTGAAACCAATCTCTTCTATGTCTTAGCTGTGTGACTTGGGGCAGTTACTTAAACGTTCTGTGATACAGTAAAGTAGAAAGCTTTCTCCAAACCAGGGGACTATGGCATCTTTCTTCAGAAGGAGGAAGAGCTCATATGTAAGTACAGTAGTCCAAGAAGGGGATACAGGTAATCTTCCCTTTGGGCACAGGTTTAGGGTTCCAGATTAATGGGAACCAGGAAACTTTAAGGGTCTTTTCCAAGCCTCAAGGTGAATATTAATAGTATTGTCAGCTGGAGTGACCCACAGGGAAACTCTGCTCAGATGAATGAACAAATCTTGGCTTTACTCTCACATCACTATTTCCTGTGTCCAATTCATTGTCTCCCTATCCTCCAGGCAGAAAAGACTGTGGAAAAATACTTGAAGTCAAAGGAAACTGTAGCTGATGCAGTTAACTAGACAGACAAAACACTAACTGCCAAAGAAAAAGCGATGGAAGGTGAGAAATACATGAAAGAGACTCTAACCTGAGGAGTGCTGAGAATTGTGCCCTCTGCCTTCAGAAATGTTATTTAAGATGACTTGATGTCCTTGAGAGCATTTGAATTTAACAAAGACTTCTTTTGTGCTTTCTAAATATCTCTCTCTCTCTAAACAAGTACTATTTACTATAGTAAAAGATCCAATATGTTTGTTCTTTAAAGTCAAGTCAATAGTAAACAGGTGAGTTGTGTGGGTCATGCATTTTTGAAGAGAACCATGACTTCAGGGACATGGTGACAAGACATGCAATTGACTTTGATTTGAGTGAGGGAGGGTGTGGAAAGTCACCAGCCTCACTTTCTCCTCCTCAGCCATCTGGATCCAGTGACGAGATATTCATCAGGATGACTGGAGATGGCCCAGGATTCAATGGGAGACCCTTTCCCTTTTAGGCTCAGGTCTTTTCAGGTACTCAAAATGAGGTAATGACCATTCAGGGAACAGGCCTTGCCTCTTTAAGAACTGAGTTAAGGGTTGACCCCATTACATAAGAAGAAAACAAAACAAAAAATATTAAAATCAAGCTGGGAGGAGAAGAACCTCAGGATTGCTGTTCCAAAGAGAAACAGTTAACACTGACATTCATTATAAATTCACTCAAAGACAGGAGGGCCCAAAACAGAGCTATTAAGTGGAGTTTGACCAGGGACCCACTCTGGTGGAATGTGTGAGCTTCAGAGTGAACTGAGGAAGGAAGGAAGGAAGGAAGGAAGGAAGGAAGGAAGGAAGGAAGGAAGGAAGGAAGGAAGGAAGGAAGGGAGGAAGGGAGGGAGGGAGGAAGGAAGGAAGGAAGGAAGGAAGGAAGGGAGGAAGGAAGGGAGGGAGGAAGGAAGGAAGGAAGGAAGGAAGGAAGGAAGGAAGGAAGGAAGGAAGGAAGGAAGGAAGGAAGGAAGGAAGGTGAGGGAAAGGCTGGAGGAGTGATAAGCAGCCGAGTACCTCTAGTTGTTGTCTTTGTTCATTCATTTTAGCCATGTCCTCTCTTTGTGACCCCATTTGGAGTTTTCATAGCAAAGATATTAGAGTGGTTTTCCATTTCTTTCTCCAAGTCTTTCTACAGATGAGGAAACTGAGACAAATAGAATTAAGCAACTTGCCCATGGACACATAGCTAGTAAGTGTCTGGAGCCAAATTTGAACTCAGATCTTCCTGATTCCAGGCCTGGCTCTCAATCCACTACACCACCCAGATGCCCTTTCTACAACTCTAGCTAAATTTTTATAATTCTTTTTCCTTCTCAGAGCAAGAGAGGAATGCACAAGCTGCAGCAGCTCTTGCAGGAGAGTTGGGAATACAACGAAGAAGACAGGAGCAGATAATGTTGGAAAATGAAAGGAGACATCAAGAGCAACTAAGGCAAATGGCTGCAAATATGGAAGCCCATAGGGTGCAATTGTTGGCAGAGAAAGAGAGAGAGCAGGCTAAGAGACTACAGGTATTACATTGTGCCAGTTCAACATATGTCCTCTTCCCCATTCCCCTTAATTACTTACATCACTGGAGATCATGCAGTTACAATCCTTGAATAGTGAAAATTTTTGGTTCTAAAGGAAGACTAATATATTCCAGGACAACATCTCCTCTCTCTTTTTATTAATCCATTTTGTAAACATTTATTACATACCTACTCTGTACAGTCACTATGTCAGCCTCTGAAGATAAGGGGTAAAAGACATAAAAGAGAAGAGTGAGGAAGAAAAGGACAGAAGAAGAGAAGGAAGTGGAGAAGGAAGAAAAGAAGGAAGAAAAAAGCACAAGGAGAGGGAACAAGGAGGGAAAGAGGAATTAAGGAAGGAGGAAGGAAAAGAGGAAGAAAGGGAAAAAGTCAAGAAAGAACGGAGAAGAAAGAGGAAAGGGAAGAAAGAAGGGAGGGAAGAAAGGATGATAGAGAAAGATAAAAGGAGGGAGGAAGAGAGGAAAAAAGAAGGGAGGGAAGGAGGGAAGAAGGAGTGAGAGAGGAAGGGAAGGAGAGAGGAAAGGGAAGGGAAAATTCAAAATATTCAAAGAGTTATTCTATATTTCTGAACTTTTAGGGTACCACTCCTTGAACAATTAGTTATAATGCCTTGCATTCTGAGTTTTCTTTATATGTATTCATGTTGTATCCTTAACTAGATTGTAAACTTCCCCAGGTAAAGATCGGATTTTATGTTTCTTGGTATTCTCCTCAAAGCTTAGCAAAGTACTTTGTATGTTCACATATTCAATGATGAAAGTTAGTAAGCAGAAAGAACTTAAGGTTAGCAATCACTAAAAAACCCAATAGAATGTGACCTCTCTGAAGGCAGGGACTTTTCCTGTTTTTGCCTTTGTACCCCTTCACCTAGAGCCTAGTGGTAGTACTTGTTTGTATTAAATTGCATTGCCAAACCTAAGAGAGGGGTCCCTCTGATTTCACCTACACTTGGTCTGTTGGATGCCTTTCTGTTCTTGTTTCTCTGCAGGCACAAGCACAATTATTTGAGGAACAGCAAAGGAGGGTGGGGGCGATGGCTTATCAACACCTGTTTCAGGAACAGGGAAACTGTGTTCATAAAACAAAACGTGGCTGTATTATGTTGTGAAGATAAGAGTTTCACCATCCCACTACACACAGCTACAGTGGCATTTAAATGAGAAATGTTTTTTCCTTGGGACAATGCACAAGAGACTCAGCTTACTGAAATGGTAAGAGAATTAGACAATAATTACATAATTATACAATTATACAACGATATCTCAGAAAGCATCTGTCAAACCTGGGCCCAGAGGATGTGTGTTCTTTGGACAATATCCATGAAAAGTAAGTGGTCATTGAGCCTCAGCTCAAAGCCCCCCAAGGATGGATAGTTGACTCTCTTTATAGTCCAGGTATCCCATTCCAGGTTTGGTCAGTCCTCTGTTCAGGAGCCACTCCTGCAAATGTCTTCTAGCTCTGCTCCCTGTGAATGACCTCACCTTTTCTAATCCTTCCTTCCTCGTGACAACCTTTCATCTATTTGATGACAAATATCATGAAACTAACTGGAAAAGAAGACAAGAAGAGGAAGAAAGGGACATTTGGGTTAAAGCACAACCAACAAGATGTTTGCTGCTGCCATGCTTTCCCATGCAGGGTCTCTTTAGTTCTTTGTCATTATGCTTATAAGAAACTGTGCAAGTGCTGTCCTCCCTCAGTCTGAGAAATGTCAATAAATCAGTGTTGCTTGCTAAAGATTACTATAGCTGCATTTGTAGTTGGGCTGTCACCCCAGGACTTGAGCTTATGTGCATCTGAGCAGTGGAGACACAGGCTGAGTCACTAGGTGAGGAGGTGAAAGATGTGAGCCTAATTAATGGATAAACACAGAGTCACACCTCAGGGGCAGCAGGCTGGGCAAGGGTTAGAGTTGGGAAATGCTTCTGTTCTTGCTGGGGTCTCTGAAAGCAGAGGAGGTTGGGACCTAGAGGTAGACCTGAAGGGGAAGGTTGAACTGGGCTTCATTAAGGTGGGAATAACAGCTGTATTTCCTGTCCCATCCATCCCCAGGAAAGAGTCAACTGCTCTTCCAGAACTGTCCCTATGGGCATTAGCAGTTGTCATCGGAGCCACACCTACAGTTCTTGGAGATTTGGCATGGGAGAGGGGGTCTCCCAAGCCTTTATCCTCTTTCTTCTTTCCCTCCTCCTCTATCCATTTTCTTCTTTGCCCTCTTCTCCTTCCCCTTCTTACTTACTCTTCCCCCGCCCCACTCTTCCTCTCAAAATCCATCCTTGAGGGTCGGGCAAAATCTACTGCAGATTTTCCCATTTTGTCAGTAGAATTAGTAGATTGAGATCAGAACACTGTATTTATGGCTAAGTAGCCAGTGGGGCAGTTAAAAGTTACCTTGAACTCCTAGGTAAATGAGCCAATTTAACAAGTCCTTTAGGCTCACGATTGTGAAAGGAGGTTGGAAGGTGGGTAAGCTAGCCTAAGCTTGAAGCCCTCTTTAAGGCCAAAGGATTAGGATGTAAACTCTGAGGGCAAAGATCATCATTCTTCCCCACCTTTGTATTCCCAGGGTCTAAGGTAGCCTTGTATGCACCAGATGTTTATGAATATTTTAATTGAATGAAAAAAACAAATATCCAATGCTACACCTTTCTACTCTAGTGAGATGTCCTCTCCTGGAACACTAGACTTTTTCGATGGAACATCACAATTTCCTCCCCTTTAGCTTTGATTTCTGAAGAAACTTTGAAATTTCCTTTAGATTCAAATGTAGAAATTAAGACAATGGTCTTTCGGAGCCTTTCTAGTTCCACATTTACGGTCCTATGAGGAAGCAACTTCCTTCCATTACACACATGCACACCATGTTCAAATTCCCCAACTTCTAGTTACATGCCCTATTTTTCCTTCATACAACACCTGAGAGGTAAGATTGGTATGACTCAGGGCTCAAGACTTGCATTCACATAACACCCTACTCAGTGACAAAGAGAATGATCAGCCATTCTGGGACCTGACAAGTCATACATCTTATAGAAAAAATGAAGGAAGAAAGCAGGTTATGATGGATTTTCAAAGCCAGGAAGAGAATTTTATATTTTATCCTGGAGGAAATAAAGAGTCAGTGGAGTTTATGGAATGGGAGAAAGGGAGAGTTATGTGACATGATCAGACCTGAGCTTTAGGAAGATAAAAATAAATACGAGAGAGAAGTCTTACTTTCAAAGGGCTGAAAATCAGAAATAGGTTGCTTTACTGATACATGTGAACTACGGGAAATTGTAGTTATCCACAGAGGGAAAGTTCTAGAATTAAGAGGGATCAGGGAAGGCTTACTGTAAAGATTTTACTTACTGCAAGATTTAGTTGGGGTCTAGAAGATACCAAGGAAGCATGTTCTATGTCACATGACCAACAGGATGAAGGACTAGCTATTTTCTCCAATTCTCATAACTTTTCAAATTTCTCCAAATTGGACATTATTCACCAGAGGAAGAATTATCTCAGCTCTGTCCATGGACTAGAACACTAAGAACCCAAACAGGTTTGAAACTCAATGAACTAATAGCAGAGAAGGCCAGTGGTCCCTAACCTCAGAAGAATATGCATTCAGCCTGCTCTCCCACACTGCCCATCATGGCTGCAGAAGCCAACCAACACTTACTATAGAACGCAGCTCCACAATCCAACTGTCACTGACTCCCAGTGCCCAAAGATCCTAATGCTAAAGAGCAGATCAGGTTGTGATAGTAGCAGGGCAGGGCAGCACTGAGCCATGGGCCAGAGAACTGAGGAAAAGATTAAATGAGCTCCATATGGAACTGTGTGGCACTGGATAAGCCTAAGGGGAGAGCCAGGACCAGTTCTTCTGGTCCCCCTCCCCAGGTCACTTACTGCAGTAACCTAGGATGGTGAACTGTGAATTGCCCAGTGTGGGAGGAGGCTGAGACACTTGGAAATTCATTCTCAAGGGAAACTGGAGGAGAGTGTCAGAAAATGAGCAATAAGGGCTGGGGGAAGACTTTGATTACCAAAGATATCAGGAAAAAGAAAACTCAAAGACCTTGAACATAATCAGATACACCAACAAGGAAGATGTTAAAAGCACAGAGAAATATTGCCTCCTTATATAGAAAAAAATTAAGGTGCCTTGTATCCCCAGCCTTGTATGAGTTCAGGTAGGTAGAATTGGCCACTGGCACAATCTCTCTCCTCACTCAGAGACTTCCAATCATCCTGAGCATGAGGAGAGAGAAGCCAGTTGAGCTGGTTACTGCCTTTTTCATTGCACTCCATTCTAGCTAAGCAACCAATCACAAAGGCCTTTCTTCTCCATACATTAAGTGCAGAGGAAGCAGTCATCTCTGGTCTTCCATCACTAAATGATTATTAATGGTTCTCTCAAACAGGATGTCTCACAGACATCTTAAACTCTATCTAAAACTGAACTCAATATCTTTCCCACTAAATCCTGACCTCTTCTAAACTTCCCTATTACTATTGAGGATACCGCCATTCTGCCAGTTACCCAAGATCACAACGCAGGTGTCATCCTCGACTCCTTACCCTCACTAACCTCCATGTCCAATTTCTGGTCAAGGTCTGTTGATTTTACCTTCATAACAACTCATCAATATGTCCTACTTTGCACACAGCCACCACCTGGTATAAGGCTCTGTGTGGGTTACAAGACCCTGATCCCAAATTTTAAATAAATTAAGAGACTTCTCAAGGTAAGAATAGAAAATGTTTTATTCAATTCTCACGAGAAAGGGCTGTCCCTCCACCAGGATGGGGCTAATGGAAGGAGACAGCTTATAGAAGATAAAATGCCATCATATATCCTAAGGCAGAGAATCCCATCCCTCCCACCAGTATCCCACCTCTCCATTGACTGGGAGTCAGACTTACAGTCTAAGCACAAAAAAACTAGACAAGACATGGGAAGGATCCACCTAACCAAATACACTTCCTTATTTAATGCCTAACTAATTACTGATGTGGCTATTCTGTAAAGTAAAAAGGAGCGGGGAGGTGGGGAGGAGAGGGAGCTTAGCTGATGTGGCCATAATACCAAACAAAAAGAGATTTGATTAACTTCCAAGTTTTGGCTAGTTCATTATGTCCTTACTTGGTAAAAGTATCAGTGCTCAGGTAGTACTCTCACAGAGAGTAGGGAGGGGAAGGGCCCTAACTGCCCACAAGCCCTGGATTCCTGGAAATCAGAGAGGCCTTATGGAAAAGAAATTTTATTTAGAAAATACAATATTCCCCATATTTTATTATGAGAAGTCTTCACAATGTCCTCATTTCACTCAGCTCCATCACTTCACATCATTGTGATTCCATAGCGTGGTGCTTGGTCTCTCCGCTTCAAGTCTTTCTCCACTCCAGGTTATCTCCCCCTCAGTTACCAAACACATCTTCCTAAATCCCAGTGTGACCATGTCATTTTCCTACTCAGACTCCAGAGGCTACCTATTGCCTCTAGTATAAAGCATAAAATCCTCTATTTGGTTTTTAAAGACTTTTATAATCTGATTCCCTTTCTACTTTTCTAGTCAGCTCACCTCTACGTAACCTATAATCCAGCAACAGTGGCCTTGTTCCTCATATATGACCCTCCATCTCCTAACTCAATACCCATCTCATGGGCTTTTTCCCAGGCCCAGAATACTCTCCTTTCTTGTTTCTGTCTCCTACATATGACTTGGCTTTCTTTGAAACTAAAATAAAATCCCACCTTCTTCAGAAGGCCTTTCCTCCTTTCCCCTGCTCTCCACATCCCCACAGCTAGTGTCTTCTCCCTGAGATTAATTCACCTTTTTTATTTATCCTTTAGTTTAACTTAGACACTAGTAGGGAAGTTAAGGATGGACCCACTTGGAAGAAACTTAAACATAGCTTTTTCTGAGATAAAGAGACATGGATAGTGAGAGCTACAAGCCTGGTGACCGGCCCAGAAGGAGCCTGTTGCCTAGCTCCTATAACCTAGTATTTGCTTATGAAATTAGTCACAAAAAGGCAAGGAGACAACAGGAAAGGCAGTTTCCAACAGCCCCGAATATGAAGACCTCCCAGGCAGAGGGAGGGAGGTACCAATTCCTGAAGACAGGGCAAGTAGGATTTGGGAGAAGGAAAGAAGTTCAACAATCCAGAGAAAAAAGAGATCTTTATCAAATTACAGCCCTTGCTGGTTTGGAAGATTTACTTTGGGAAAGATCTCCTACTTTCCTCCCAGAATCAGATATTCTATTATATTCATTTCCCTCTCTAGTCAGATAATAATATTTGATAATAATAGCCTCTCTATAGTGTTTAAGGTTTGCAAAGCACTTTACAAATATTTCATCTGATCCTTACAACAACCCAAAGGTATAGGTACTGTCATGTCCCTTGTTTACAATTGAGGAAACTGGGACAGACACTAGCATTTAGCACAGAGCCTGGCACATTGTAGATGCTTAATAAATGTTTATTGACTCACTGACTGCCTGGCAGAGGTTAAGTGACTTGTCCAGGATCACACAGCTAGTTACTCTGGTCTTCCTGACTCCAGACCCAGCGTTCCATTCACTGGGTCATTTGGCGGCCCCTATCATATAGAGGGGAAGAAGGGCATCTCCAGGGCAAAGGTAGTGGCTCATTTAAGTTTATTAAAAATCAGTTTAGTAATTCAAGCTCAAGGGTTAAAAATTCATGAAGAGGCATTTGGGGAATCATAAAATACAAGTAAAAGCTTTACTTACAAAATCAAAATAAACCACTCCCTTTCTCCTTCAACATTAACAAAGAAAAATCAGGCAGGACTTCCCAGAAAGGCTACCACTATTCGGAACTCAGCTCTCATTTAGCTCACAGAAACAGGAAATCCAGTGATTTAAATAAAAAGAGAAGAAATTCAGGCCCCCAGTTACTAGTCAGTGACTGAAGAAATAACCACAGTAGCCAGAGAGGTCACTTTGAAGTCGCAGAGTTCTTTCCTGTGAAGTGTAGCACAGATGGCCATTCCCATTTGAAGGGATGGGAGCAAAGGTGCAGGAGCAGGTTTGACAGTCTGGCTGACTTTATCCATGGCCACATCATTTATAAACATCTGAAGTAGGATGTGAACTCAGGCCTCCTGTCTGTATAGGAGTATGACAGAAAAGGAGTGAGAATAAGCATGGATTGCCTGGGACTTGACCTAAGAGCACCCACATCCAGAAGGTGACATGCGTCTCCTCCTCCTTAGGGGATGATAGATACAAAAACAGTAATTAAATAGAGCATGCCCTCAAGGAGCTCCCACTCTAGAAATGGGATAGAACATATACAAAGTAATTTCAAAAGGTAGGGAGTACTAACAGCTGGGGGGATTAGGAAAAGTTGCATGTAGTAGGTGACAGATGAGCTGTGTTTTGCAGGAAGCTAGGAGTTCTAAGAGATGGAGTAGAGGGAATGCTTTGCAGACATGAGTGAATGAACACACGACGATGTAATGCCATTTATGGAGAGCATCTATTGGCAAATTTGAATGGAATGAACAGTGCATGAAAGAGAGTGATAATAAATTAAGCCTGGAAAGATAGGTGGGTAATATATTGTAGAAGGCTGAAAATGGCAAATGAAGTGGTTTTTTTTCCATTTTCTCCTAGTGGTTCTAGAGACCGACTGAAAATTTTCGACTAGGGGAGTGACCAAGTGAGATCAGTGTTTTAAAATGTCAATTTAGCTGCTGCGTAGAAGATGGATTAGAAGGTCAAGACAAGGAGATGGGGAGCACAGTTAGGAGCCACCATAGCTATCTTTACTAGAGGTTATGGCAATCTGAACTAGGGAAGATGCTTTCTGGGGAGAGAGAAGATAAAACATGTGAGAGAAGTAAAGATGCAATCAGAAGGACTTGGGAACTACATATGACATGGTAAAAGATAGGGGAAAGTCAAAGATCCCTCCCAAGTTGTAAACCTGGGTAACTAGAAAAAAGACCATACTCTCAAGAAAAATGAGGAAATTTGGAGATGGGATTAGTTTAAGGAGGAATATAATGAGTTCCATTTCAGATAGATTAAATGTGAATTACCTTTGTAAAGATTTCCAGAAAGTAGTTGGTAAATTGAAATCAGAGTTCAGAACATAGATTGAGGCTAGATATTTAAACTTGAATGCCAAATTCATAGATATGATCATTGGATCCATGGGAGGTGAGGAAACCATGAAAGAGAAAAGGGAAGAAAAGAAAACTCAGGACAGTGCCTTGGAGGATGTAAATTATTGAGAGTCAGCTTAATGCTCTCCACCAAGCAATCCCCTTTTAGCACTGTCGTTAGGCCAATTCCTTTTGTGGCTTTGGTGAGTTACTGAATCACTGAGTTATGCAATAAAGAATGTTACTTTCAGTTTGCCCTACTTCCTTAAAGAAGTTGTTTGGTTCATACTGATGGCTGGGGTTTGTTTGGGATTTTTTAAATCATCAGATCTGTTATGGAAATCTGGAAAACCCCAGGCCTTAGGAAGAAAGACAAGAATGTCAGAACTGACTGAGCAGTGAAAATGGTGTGTTACTGAAGAAGACCATGCCATCAGAGAAACGATGACATGACTTGAACTTGATTTTGTTTAGAATGAGGGAGGGCTATGCAGGTCACCAGCCTCACTTCTCCTCCAGAGAATCTGGATCTGAATCCAGTGACCAGATAGATATTCATGAGGATGACTGGAGATGACCCAGGATGAGGCAATTGGGATTAAGTGACTTGTCCAAGGTCACACAGCTAGTGAGTGTCTAGTATCTGAGGTGAGATTTGAACTCAGGTCCTCCTAATTCCTGTACTTGGTGCTCTATCCACTGTACCACCTAGCTGCCCTAGGGAAAAGAATAATTAAGAAAGAATAACCAAAAACCAAGGGGCATGGAGGGTGGGAGGTGGGAATGAAGACCAGATCACTGGCAACACAGAAACATTCACTTTGAAGCGAGCAAGAGCCAGTTAGAACTTTCCTGGTTTTCTCTTCCAAAGCAGTTTTCTTGTCTTCTGTAAGAATTTCTCCTCCTTCTTTAAGAGTCATAGGTAAGGAGAAGGTGAATGAGAGCCAAGCTTGGCCCTGGAAAAGTTTAGGGGAGGTGAAGAGGAGAGAGATTGACCATATGGGGAATATTTCACATGCTGTTAATTTTGTGCAACTGCTTTCTTCCCCTCATTTTAAAAGTTTTTTCAAAAAAAATGTAGCCTCATTGTCCTAGAACAAGGCCAGTTATATCTCCCCCTCAGGATTATAGGGGTCCCATGAGCCATTTACCCAGCAGTGACTAGTGCACCAGTTCCAACTAACCCATTTTTTAAAATTGGCTTTCACAAAGAGACATTTCCATCTAAGATATGACAGAAATGGAAATACAAACATTTCCCATTCACCCCCGAGATCTCAGAGTCACAATCTCCCCTTTACTACCTCAATCTTTGAGGAGTGGGCTCAGATTTCATACTTTTTCTACAAAGCATTGGTCCTACCAAATTCATGCCCAAATATGGCATGAGTATGGGGTGCGCCCTGGTTTCAGCTTCTGCTGGGCTGTGTCCTGAAGACCACTCTTCACTCCAAGGGCTCTGACGACTGAACAAGTTGGCTCCAAACTCCATGATGGATTATATACACTCGGATATCCTGGTGTCCCAATCTCCTGCCCTTTTGAAATTCACAATATCATACACTATAATCTCTTATACCTGAGACAAAAACACACCTGTAGAAGCGAAGGAACTGAGGCTTTCTCCTAATAGCATTATTTCTCTCCCCTTTGGGATCACCACCAAGGAGAAGGAAGCCCACTCCCACTGCACCTCCAACTAGAACTGGTTCTGGTAGATTACTTCCTGGCCTTCCGAAGGCTCCCCAGAGCCTTCCTTCTCTCAGCAGACAGGGCAGCTGGGCATGGATGAGATTATCTTGAATCCAGGGAAGGAGAAGGAATAGAAGAGATGACCACAAAGAACTGTAGCCCATTTTGGACAAGGTCAATGTGGGATTTTGTCTTGTTTGACTCCATATGTTTGTTACAAAAATTTTGTTTTTCTTTTTTTTTTCCATGGGGGGAAGAAAAGAAGAAAGGAAATAAGCATTTATTAAGTGCCTACTATGTGCCAAGCACTGTGCTAAGTACTTTACAAATGTTATCTCATTTGTTCTTCACTACAATCCTGGAAGGTAGGTATTAGTGTTATCCCTACTTTACAGATGAGAAAACCAAGGCAAGCAGAGATGAAGTGACTTGCCCAAGGCCTCATAGCTACTAAACATCTGAGGACAGATTTGAACTCAGGTCTACCTAACTGCAGGCCCAGTGTTCTAACCACTCTATTAGCTAGCTGCTTAAGGTGACAGGAACGGAAGAAAATAGAGTTTTTTTCACTAAATAAATAATAATTTCAAAATAAAGGGAAAAAAGAAGTGTAGCCCAGATTATGTTATCTTATCTATCTATCTGGATTATTTTATCATCTATCTATTCTCCATCTCCCCCTAGGTCTTTCATTCAGTATGTGTTACCCTGTATACCATGTAAAGCAGCCAAAGGCCAGGCATTTTATAGGGAAGGGCAGGACACTGCATCTGATTGGTGTGTCAAGGAAAGAAGCTGGAAATCCATCAGGGAAGATTCTAGATACAGAGAGTTTCCTGAGAATGAACAGGGCAGGGATGTCATTCATTCATTCATTCAATCTGCATTTATTACTGTGTACCAGGCACAATGTCAGACACTAGGGATACGGAAACAACAACAAGAGCTACTGTCAAGGAGGTTAAGGTAGGTGGTAAGGCAGGAGGTAAGAGGGCATCTATAGCAGAGCGAGCGATCCATGAAGCGTCAAGTCCAATAAGCCAAGGCTTCTAACACTTGCATATGTAGGAACACAACAACAAAAAGAATGAGACCATGTGAATGTCAAGTCACTAAAACCAACAAATTACTTCACATTTGTCTAGGATGCCATAAATGTTGGTTCACTGGTCCACAAAAGGAGCTGTCAAGAAGGAAAATAAATGTTATCTGAAAACTGAGAACCAGAGAGTTGAAGCCAGTTGCCCAAGGTCACCAGGTCAGAGGGGCCAGGGCCCAAGCTGAAGGCCATGCCTTTCCACTCTTACTCGAGAAGTCTTTCCTCTACAAGTCAATCAACATGCATATATCTGTATGTGTGTATGTATATATACACACATATATACACATACGTATATATACATATAACATATGTACGTGTGTGTGTGTGTGTGTGTGTGTATGAAGTACTTTCTCTTTTCCAGAAACTGTGCTAGGTTCTGGGGCTACAAACAAGAATCAAACCACTCCTTCCCTCAAGAAGCTTACTATCTGTGAGACAAGATCTACATACTTATGTACTTACAAAATTACTACAAGGCAAATTTGAATAGGCAGGGAGGACTTTAGCAACTGGCAGGGGAGAAGGAAAGTCTTCATATACAAGGTGTTATTGGAGCAATATTTTGAAAGAAACAAAGGTTTCTAATAAGTAGAGGTTAGATAAGAAGGCATTCCAAGAATAGGGGAATAGTCACTGCAAAGGCATGGAGATGGGAGATAGAATGGTGAGAACGAAGAAGAACAAGGCCTGGTTCAGCTGAGCTAGAGAGTATGGGGAAGGGAATTACATGGAATAATGATGTAAAGGTGGTGGGGGAAGTATGAAAGACTTAGCTATCCTAGTTAATACAATGATCCAAGACAATTCCAAAGTACCCAGGATGAAAAATATTATCCACCTCCAGAGAGAGAACTGATGAACTTTACATGCAGAATGAAGCATAGTTTTTTCACTTTATTTTTCTTGCTTTGTTTTGCAACATGATAATATTAATATGTTAATAATTAACATAATTAATAACATGAAATAGGTTTTGCATGATTTCACAGGAATAATTACTATCATATTATTTGTCTTCTTAATAAACTGAGGAGAAGCACAAGGGAGGGAGAGAATTTGGAACTCAATTTTTTTCAAATGAGTGCTAAATATATATGTACATATGTGTACATATATACAGTATTCATTATACATATAAAGTCATGCAAAACATATTTCCATGTTAGTCATGATGCAAAAGAAAACTCACACTTGAAAAAAACAAGAAAAATAAAGGAAAATAAGTGTAAATCTGTACTCAGAATTTTATCATTTCTCTTTATGGACAGCAATTTTTAAAAACTTTTGACAAAATATAACACCCATTCCTATTAAAAATACAGAAAAGCATAGTAATAAATGAGCATTTCTTAAAATAATGAGTAGTATCTATCTAAAACAAAAACAAACATAATCCGTAACGGGTATAAACTAGAAACTTTCCTCATAAGATCAGGGTGAAGACAGGGTATCTATTATCACTATTATTTAGTTTTATTTTGGAAATGCTAGCTATAGTAGCAAGATAAGAAAAAGGAATTGAAAGAATAAGAAAAGGCAATGAGGAAACAAAGCTATCATTCTTTGCAGATAGGATGATGTATTTAGAGAATCCTAGAGAATCAACTAAAAATTAGCTGAAACAATGAACAACTTGAGCAAAGTTGTAGGATATAAAATAAACCCACATAAGTCACCTGCATTTTATAGACTTCCAACAAAACCCAGTAGGAAGAAAGAAAAAGAGAAATTCCACTGGAAATAATGGCAGCCACCACCTTCTGAGCTAGGCCCCAAACCCTTGTCCCCTCCCTGAGCAATTCCTACAACTGCTAAGGTCATTTCCACCTCATTCATCCTTCTGAACCACAGACAGCACTGGTTCCAGGATGTTCAACCAAGCGATCTTTAAGGCAGTCCGGCTGAACGTGGGCACACAGCCTCAGGTCTTCAAATGAATGCCCAGTTAGAAGGCTGACTTTTACAAGCACAAAAGTACCGCTGGATCCATTATTTACCTCCATGCAAGATATGCTTACTGTGAGTCCTGTGATGTTTGTGCTAACACACTAGTTGATACTTCCGTTGCACTTCCATTACATGCCTAAAGTTACGGAAAGTCATAAAGATGAAGTTACCATTATTGCTGTATTGGTTGAAGCTCTGAGTGAGTCAAAAGAACAGAAATTCAGAAAACTCTGTTTTCTTTTTTTTATTTGCTAATTTATTTGTTTTCAGTTTTCTACAATCACTTCATAGGTCTTGGATTTTCTCCCCCTCCCTCCCTCCCTCCCCGGGATGGTATGCAATCTTGTATGGGTTCTACACATACATTCTTATTAAACAACTTTTCACTTCAGTCATGTTGCATAGAAGAATTAAAATGGGAGAAACCAGGAGAAAAGCCAAAACGAAACAAAACATAGCACAAGAGAAGATATTCTGCTTCTTTCTGTGATCCAATTCCATAGCTCTTTTTCTGGGTGTGGAAGGCATTTTGCCTCAAGAGCCCATTGGGAATGTTCTTGCATTGTTGTGAAGGGCTAAGTCTACCAGAAAAATTCCTCACATACTGTGCACAAAGTTCTCCTGGTTCTGCCCCTTTCACTCAGCATCAGTTCATATAAGTCCTTCCAGGCCTCTCTGAAGTCTTCCTGTTCATCATTTCTTATAATACAGTAGTGTTCCATTGCACTCATATACCACAATTTCTTCAGAAAACTCTCAAGTAAATATGTAGCAGAGTCTAGTAATCTCTTTGTGGTTTCTTCTGATTTCTGACATTGGGGGTCAAAGGTTCTATTAGAATTAATATGATGAAACCCAGGAGGAGATTTCATAGATTCATTGAACATCTAGGTAAAATGGGCACAAGTATTATAGGACAATTAGACTCCACGTCTTTTAGCAATGACTTGAAGAAATATCATAATAGAACACCAGGAAGACATCCTTTTGGGGTGCTACTAAATACTATCTCAGAGCTTCAGAAGAATGGAATCTATATGAACTCTTTGTTTTTAAGTTGTGCTCAGTCAAACCAAACACAAGACAGTTCAATGAATTATGCAGCTGGAGCAGTTAACAGTCCACAGAAGCTCTGAATACTCATATTCTAAATGGGGTCCCAACCTAGGTCTTGCAAAGATATAGTTTCTGCTCTTTGGGATACTAAAATCTCAAAATTAATATAACTTTCTTCTCATTTTTTCTAGCAGGTATAGTCCTTCCTTACTTTTAACTCAATATAAAATGCTTTCTTGTTTAGTGTCATGTAAGGAAGGCTAACATCAAAATAGTTTATGATTTTCAAAAGTGATGATGGATATATAAAGTCATGGTAGCAAATGGCCCTTTGAATTCTGGTAAAGCATTTATCATATTCAAATGTGCATTCTTTGCAAGAACCTTAGAATATACATGCAGTTTTCAGAATAGTTTTGCAAATTATAAAGGAACAAAGGTGCAAGCTTTTTAATAATGAAAATAGCATTTATGAATGATATGTATTGGAGATAGACTTGTATCCTTTGTACTATCATTTAGACAATTATTTGAATTTTATTAACAAATTACTATGTGCTAGGCACCCATAAAGCAGGTTAGAGAGTCTTCCATGCAAATTTGGATAGTCAGAAAAAGGGAAGTGCAGAAGAGCTGGGAAATCCAGTTTATATCAACAACTTATATTTTATTCTACAATAAAGTAAAAATGTATATGAGTAAGAAAAAAAAATTGGAAGTCAACCAAGGTGGGGGCCTTTCATAGCTATGTCTGTGGAAAAATTCTTAGCCAAATAAGGGACACAGTGATTATAAAGAGTGAAATAAGTAATCTGATTGTCTGAAATTGAAATATTTTTACACTTAAAAATCAATCCTAATAGTACAACAAGAGAAACAATCCATTGAGGGAGAAACCCTTGCATTAAATATCTCTGATTTTCCTTGAAATTTGTTGTTATCTTTCAGCTGTTTCAGTCATGGCTCTTTGTGACTCCAGTTGAGATTTTCTTGGCAAAGATACTGAAGTTGTTTGCCATTTCATTCTTTAGCTCATTTTACAGCTGAGGAAAATGAGGCAAGCAGGGTTAGGAGACTTGCCCTGGGTCATGCAGCTAGTAAATGTCTCTGGCCAGATGTGAACTCAGGAAGATGAATTTTTCTTACCCCAAGCCTAGCACTCTATCCACATAGCTGTCCTTTAATGCCCAACATGACATTAAAATAGATGCCAGTGTATAAGCGGTTTCAACATTTTAATACTTTAATGCCAGCACTCAGGGACCTAGGTCATCTACCTGAAGAATGTGCATTGTGAGACCCTGGGCTCTCTGTTTATCATGGTAGGTATAAAGGATGTGTAGATGTTTTTGAGGTTAGCAATAGAAAATTCTTTTGTTGAATCTCTCAAATCTGGTGAATAATTAGGCATTTCTTGCATCTCTCAAACACATCCATACATGCACTTTAGTCTCTCATTCTAGGTTTAGAGAGTTAGGAACAGAAAGATTTGCTTTCAGTTTCAACTTTCATTGTCACTCCCACACTTTCCTTCTTACTATAAATAGTAGAAGCATTTTGACAAGCAACACAGAGAAGAGAGGAGAGAAGAAAGAAGAGCAAATAAGGGAAGAGCAGAGAGAGAGAGAAAACTTGTGAGAGCCTTCGTCAATTGTTTGGCCTGAAGCCTCCTCAAGTAGGTAAGGGTTATTTCCATCCTCCTTGCATCTTCTCCTTGAGCTTGAGGGCTTATCCCAGGATTAAAACCCCGTGAGAAGGGACAAGCAGCAGCTTAATAAGACATGTTGGGTTGTCACCGATTCATCCAAACAACTTCCTCTGGCCTTAGCTACTTAGTCAGAAGCCTAACACTGCCCCTGGCTTGTGATGCAGCTCCTCCCCTCTAAGGCAGTTGGAAGTGCTGAGGGGGACCAGCTCATTCTACAGATGTCACTGCTCAGAAAACAGAGCAAGACAAGCTTAAAGGAGAAAGGATGTAGCCAAGACACGGGAGATCTGGCATCTGGTTCTAGCCTTGGCTCATCTAGTTTCCTGATCCAGGCTAACTCCTTTCACCTCTGTGAGTCACAGTTTACTCATCAGCAAAAGTAGAGATGAAATCATAAGTGTGTACAGGCAGGGGATGGGACCACATGATTACTTAAGGTCTGTAAAAGATGTGAAATTGATGACTCTCAGCCTAGTGAAGTGAAACCACACTAGAATTGGATTTTAACCATGTAGGGCCTGATCCTCTGCCATTTAGGCAATCTCAGTGGTAGGGGCATGTATTTGTTTTTGCTGGGAGAAGACCAAATCTATAAAGTTTGCAAAAATCCCTGAATCTATATCAGTCTGGAAGTGTACTGTTCAGGAGCAGGGAAGTGTGAGTTCCCAGAATACTCTGGGGGTATGGGGCTATACTGGAGACAGGTACAGAGGGAGTGCAACACATGCTCTTTACCCCCACTGCTGGATGCACCTCTCTGAGGATGACCCTGATCCTTCCTAGGTAGAGCCTGGGCAGGAACAGCAGGGACAGCCCTTGCTCTGGGACCTCTTGGCTGTGGGTGCCCACTGATGTTCAGCAGCCTGCTTGGGGAATACTGGCAGGACTGCCAGGACTTGGCTCCAACCAAAGATTGGAGTCTACATGGGGAAAATACTGGTTGAGCAAGAGTTGTTGTTGCGACTCTCCATGACCCCATTGACCGTAGGGCTTTAAGGCAAAGTTACTAGACTGCTTTGCCACTTCCTTCTCCAGTGGATCATCTATTGTCAGCCAGTGATCATTATCACCAGCACAAGACAGTGATGCAGGAGGCAAAGAGTAGATTGAGCTAATGAATTAGGAGCAGTCCAAGATGAACCTTAAAAGAATTTGTAGGTTAAGCACAAAGGGGAATAACACGTGGTTCACTAGGTGCTTTAGAGAAAGTATCTCATTGAAGTCACACAACAACCCAGTGAAGTAAGCACTTTGCTATTGTGCCCATTGCACAGATGAGAATCAGCCCTCACTCACTCAAAACAAAATCGAGGGCAAGTCATGTGATTAATTCTCTGATGGCATAGTCTTCTTCGGCAATGAAGGATGAACACAGAGATGAGGAGCCTGAGGTGCAGACATTAAGTTCATGGTGACCCAGCTGGGATGAGTGGCTGACAGGATGGGAGCCCAGTTCCTCCTTTATCCAACCCTTTATCCAACTTGCCCCATGGCCTCAACAAGTTAGGGAATGGCATATCGTGTCACTTTTCATTGTCCTCTACTGACTCAGAGTATTGAGATAGTGACTATTTCCAATACAAGAGAAATGGGAAAAGTGTCCTTGCACTGCTCTGCATTATCTAATAGGCACTATAACTTATTATGTCAGAGTTCATAGAGAGGGCAACCTACCCTCCAGATATGACCCAGTGAAGGCTGCCTTGATCCAAGCTCTGGAATATTCCCAGTAAAGATCCACTGGTTATCTATTTTGGATCAGAAACTCAGGGAAATCATCTATAAACCAGGAAGAAAGAATCCCTGGTGATCCTATGAGGCAGGGACAGTGACTGTCCCCTCTCCTGGACTTATATCCTGGACCCCAAAAAGGACCACAAAGTTCTTTACAATTCTACTACGTCTATAAAGATTGGGTTCAACTGGGGCTCTGGACCTAGGGCTCTGAGACCTCACCTAGAGGGACTGAAGTGGATAGAGGTTCAGTCTTATCTGAGCAGCCACTGAGGGGCTGGTTCTGAATTCCTATCATGAGATCAGAATTTGGGCTTCTTGTTCCCTATTGAGAAGTCAGGTGACTTCCACAAATGATTTTTTGGTGTGGACCTAAAGTTTCTCTGGTGGAATAATATCCTTAGGAATGAAATTTCCTCTTCCACTAAAGGCCCTACAACTGTTCTGCAATAGATAGTCTTAAAGAGATCCAAGGACCATTGGCAGGTTGTGTGACTTACCTAGGGTCACACACCCAGGTTATGGAGAAAGACAGTATTTTATCTATGTCTCCCTGACTCCCAACCCAACTCTCTATCCACTCTTCCATGATACCAATAATTAAGAACAGTGCCCTTCCACAGTCCAGCAAAAGAGTTCCTTGGTTTCCACAAATTCAGAAGAAAATACAGAAGTCAGTAAACAGAAACTGAAGCAGTAATCAGAAACCTAGGTGGAGTGGGGGAAGGGAGCAATGTGCAGTAATCACTCTAAAGTAGCTCAGCCAACATTAAGAAGGCACTAGCACCAGGTAGTAATTAAAAACCCTATTTATCTAGACATATTTACCCCAGACACTGCCCCCCCCATATTATCCCTCCTTCACACCAACTCACGGTCATGGCCTCAGTGGACCTGGACCAACGTAATGCAAAGGGATGTAATTGATGCACCAGCAGAAATCTCCAGGGCAGGACTTTCACAGACTGGGAATATTTTCCTTAGGTGATAGCACTAGGGATCAAGAACCAACTGGCAGGACAGCTGGTTAAGGAGGCTCAGGGGTGCAGGGGATACAGAGCTGGGAAGGGAGTCACGAAGATCTGTGTTTGAACCCTGGAAACTGCCTCAATTTCTTCTTCTGTAAGAATGGGGATGGTAACTGTACATAACTCCCAGACTTATCATGAGGTAATATTTTTAAAGTGTTTTGTAACACTTGAAGCATTACATAAAGGTAATTATTACCATTGGCATTATTATCAACATCTTTATCAGCTGCCCTCAGCAGTTCTATGGTCCTAAAAATAGAATTCCAGAAGGACAGAGCATCCCCTCTTCTGCTGTTACTAATGTCTGACTCACCTAAGCAATCTTGATTGAGGATTGTGTGAATTCTGCATCTTGATTTCTATCTAAAGGGCTCCTCTTCATTTGCAGGTGATCATGGCATCAGCAGTACCCATGGAGGCCCCCATATGTCTGGTAGAAAACAGTAATGGAGAGTTGATCGTAAACCAGCAAGGCCTACAGATTCTTACTTCCATTACCAAGCCGGTGGTGGTGGTAGCTATAGTTGGCATGTACCGTACTGGAAAATCCTACCTGATGAACAAGCTGGCAGGAAAGAATAAAGGTAAGTGGAGTGCTGGCCTCCAAGGGTCTAAATTTGGGGAAAATTGTGCCACAGGGTTACGGTTGCTACAAGAAATGTCTAAGAGCTAATGAAGGGTTAAAAGTTGGCTTCTGGTTTACCGTTGTCTTCCAGTCAGTCACCAAGCATTTATTAAGTGCCTACTATGTGCTAGAAACTCTGCTAAATTCTTAGGAGACAAAGAAAGGAAAATTCAATCCCTGCTCTCAAGGAGCTCACAGTCTAAAGGGGGAGAAAACATGCAAACAAATGTGTACAAATAAGATCTATACAGGATACGCTGGAGATAATCATTAGAGGAAAGGCACTAGCTAAGGGAGCCAAAGAAGTTTCTCACTAAAGTTTTTCTGAGAATGCAAAGAAAACAGAGAAGCCAAAAGGCAGAGATGAGAGGGGAGCATTCCAGGAAGGAGAGACTGAGTCAGGTGAAGGAGTGTCCATCAAAGGCTTAGATCATAGGCTGTAATACTTGTGAATTAAATCATTCCACGACAAATATCTTCATGACATAAAGACTCAAATGTTGTAGCGTTAAAGGTGTTTGCGTTTAATTAAAAATGGAAACATGTCCCGTCCCTGGTTGCTGTCTCCTGGCTGCTTGTTCCCTAATGGCTGTCTATCTTATCTACTGCTAGCCTGAGTCTGCTCAGGATTATCTCCTCTTCTTTATGTTAGTCTGAGAATGGAGTTGTCACTTACTTCTGTGATTAATCAGAGCAGCCAAATCACAGAAACATTTTCATCATATTGATGGTTCTCATAGGATCAGCACAGAGCTGGATGGGACCATAGAGGACATCTCCTTCAACTCCCCCTTTTTATTATTGAGGAAACTGAGCCCCAGAGAGGACTACCTATTATTGTTTACAGGTAGCAAACAAGAGAGGCAAGACTTGAACCCAGGTCAGGGCTCCAGTCATGGTTTTCTGCACTATACAACCTTGTGGCTTATGTTCTGAAATGTATTTAGAACTTACTTAGTTTGTTGCATATTCAAACTCAGCCCTGGAGAGTACCAACGTGTTTACCTTTAGAATTTTCCCCTCTCTCCTTTCTTCCTCGAATGAAGGAATGAATTTATTCAGCACCACGTGCCATCTACTGCTCTAAGTACTGACAGTGCCACTATGAAATCAAGATAGCTCCTATTCTCAAGAAACTCATTATAATGAGGAGAAAATACACAGAAGGGGTCAGCTTGAAGTCATGGAAAGACCCACTGATCCTCAGGGTTCAGCAAGAAATCCGATAGTAATGCATCTTCTTTGTCTCGTCTGTTGATTAAAACCACCCTTGGGCAACCATTGGTCAACACCAAGGATTGTCTTGGGGGGTCTTTGCTTGCTGTAGCTACTGAAGAAATAGGGGTTACAGCATCTGCAGAGTCAGTAGGCAGATCTAAGAGATGGTCCCCCTGGACCAGAGCTGCCTGAGATGCCATTGGCAGTTCTGGTACAAATGCGCTGGATTCAGGACTGCCGGCCAGGGTGAAGGGGATGCTGTTGTTTTCAGGGTTCTGAGACTTACCTGCTGCCAAAAGGTGATGCCAATAAGTGACTGTTGGTCAGCTGTTGGTGGTGGCAGGGACAGATTCTCCTGTCTCAAAGGTACTGTTTCCCAGAACAATGGTTGCAGTGGCCAGGCTAGAAGCAAGGTAGACAATCAGGGTTAGAGGTTAAGGGTGCTTCTCTTCCCAGAGGTTTTGGAAGAAGGTGTCTGAGCTATCTCTTCAAGGTCTGAGGGGAGGGGATGATCAAGATGGAGGCAGTGATCTGATCCTCCTGCTGTATGTTGACCTCAGCTCAGGATAATTAACAGATCCAGTGAGGCTGAATTTCCAGTCCTATGAGAGCCATGAGTGGAACAAGTATATTTAGTGAAGACCCCTCAGGGGCCCTTTGTGTCAGCCCTGTTTGTCTAACCTGGCCCTGACAAACCAAACACTAGAGATTCTGTTTTCCTTAAAATTCTTTTTGTGTTACGAGATAGTCCTTGACAGAGACTGCTTTTGCATCCTCCCAGACGGCCTTTCCTCGCTCCCTTATCTCCTTTCTCAGACGTTACCCTATGTTACCTGACAGTCCTTGACAGAAGTTGCTTATTCCCTTACCCTCCTTTGCCAAAAGTGGCTCTTGTATACTTGTTCCTTGTTGCTGGGGAAGATTTTCCGTGGATGGATTGTACCCTCAAAGGTCAGAAGGAGTTAGGCTGGGGGTATTGTGTCAGGATCTATAAAAACTGCTGTGCAGGGCACACCCTCACCCTCCTCAGCCATCACCATCTTGAGTACAGGCAGGAGTGCCCTTTCTTGAGAAAGCTAAATAAATATCTTCCCTTTTTACTCCTTTGGTCAAGACTCTAATTTTATTAAGGGGATCATCCCACACAGCCAGTTGGTCATCAGCTTTGGTCATTGCAGTCAGGATAGAGGGCCCCTTGTGAGAGGGGAGAGTTGCATTCCTAAATTTGGATTTGTGGGCCAGATTTCCAGGAAGGCTAATGGTCTGAGGAGCACTGCTGTTCATGTGCTTAGTGTCCAAATGGCAGATGGTCAGCAGTTGTGGTGGTGATAGCCAGGACAAAAGTCCCTTCATTTCATTGTGAAGCAGGAAAAAGTCCCAGAGTTCCAGGATCTTACATGTAAATTAAGATATATACAGATGACCCTTGACCCAGGGCCACAACTCTGGGACTAAATGGATTGCTTCTGAACTGGGCAAAATCTCATTAATCATTCTCATTGACTGGTTTTATTACTTATAATTTTTATTTGTTTTTATATTTTGCCTTATCATTTTCTATGAGCCATGAAACTTTTCTTCTGTCAACAGCTGTGAAAATATAACTTTCCATCCACTGTCAATTTTTTATGATGCAAGTTTTAAAACTGTTTAAATCATTGATCTATTTGGAAACCAGTGGTGTATAATATACTGCAATATGTCTCAATTTGTCACAACTTTGGTATCCCTCTCTGGTGGGGATTCCATTTTTACCAAGGTTCCACCCAAAAAGAGAAAATACTCAGGGTTGCAAGATGTTTAAGCAGGTCTCCTACTGAAGGGAGGTACACAAAGGACTAAGAGCATTCATAACACATCAAGTCTGGGTTCATTTAGCACTGACTATTTTCATTGCCAAAATGGCCTCTACTATCACTTCATCAACCTAGAGAAGAAGATAATCATTACGAGGCTCCTCATGGGTTAACCTTCTATAAGCCTCCATACCAATCCCCCAAGTAAAACTGCAGAGTCCCAGGAAATCATAGTACGGTGTCATCAGTCACACCAGTCTGCTTTCTCCTTCCTAGATTTATCTCCGGGAATCTGACCAAGTTCCCTTCTGTCAGGAAACTCTCACAGATCCCCAAATGCATTATTTTCTTTCCAAGAAACTCTCCAGTACCTCATACCCCTCTGAAGTGGCTCCTGGTGTGTGTAAAGACCCTTCAGTGGTTGCTTCACATAGTAGCTACACATTCTCACACCAGCATCCTTTGTCAGGGTTCAAACCTACAATAGCGGGTACCTCTGGTGCTCACACTCAAATCTAACAGATAATTGTCCTCTAGGCTCACCCCTGCTTTGCTGTCAGGGTAAACTTGGCCACTCAGTGAGCACAGAAAATAGAGACCTCAAACAATATTTTAAAACAATACAAATAACTAATAAAACCAATACTACCAGAAATTAAATGATAGAAAATAGTAAAAAAAGAAAACAAATTTTCCTCAAGAGGAATACTTCTGGGGCTATAAAGGAGTCAAGGAGACATGCCCTCTTTATGCAGACTTGTGGTTTCTGGGTGTTCTCGACAAGCCCTCAAAGTGCATAGAATGCTGAACCTCAAGTCAACCCTAAGTTCACTTATAGATATAGACACTGACGGATGCATCGTGATGCTGGGCAGGTCACTTGATCTTGGTTTGTCTCATTTTCCTCAGCTGTAAAATGGATATAACAAGAGCATCTATGCTGTAGGGTTGTTATCAAAAGCAAATGAGGTATTTGGGAACTGCTTAGCACAGTGCATGGTACACTGTAGGCATTTAATAAATGCCTGTTTCCTTTGCTTCCATCTCCACATTAGAGAAAGATATTGTGAATTCATATAAGGACAGTTTTTCAGTAACAACTTACTAAGTTGGAATCACAGTGGAGCTGACTTGATTCTTGGAAGTCGCCTCATAGATGTGCTGTGCTGTGCTCCATGTGTGTGTATGCAACTGGTCGGTGGTTCCTGTTGAGTGGAGACTTTCCCTTCTCATGTAGATCAGCTCTTTCCCTGTCATTTCAGGTCTTAGAAAGTTTCCTGGGGACTGTGTGAGGGAGGGGTACACAGAGATTCAGTGACTTGTCCAGAGCTGTCCTATGCCCTTCCTTGCTCTCCACCAACACTCCCATGATGCTCTCCTGTGGGCTGCTCTTCCTTCCCTAAGCTCAGGTTTCTGGAGTTGGTCTAAACTTTTTGCAACCTTGGATGTGGTTGATAGCTCTAAGAAAAGTGATATCTCCAGGCACCCCCTGAAGCCCTCATCCATCTTGTTTGCCACCTTTACCATAAATCTTACCCCATAAATCTAATCTCACAGTGATCTGGGTGAACTGAATGGATGAATTCCTCTGTGGGATGATGGGGGATTGGGAACCAGCAAGACCTGATGTGAAAGCTGCCTCAACTGTACACTGGCTGTGTGACCCAGACCTGGCAATTTACCACCTTCAGTCTTAGTTTAGTCATAAAAGAAACACTTAGTTCACAGCATTACTGCGAAGACAGAAGGAGAGAACACAAACAAAATGGGCCTCCTTATTCTTACTCTTTTCCCACTGAGGAGTTTGTCATCCTCTCCCTTTAGGACCAAGGAGTTTAGCTGTCGCAGCCTTTGGGCTTCCTGCCTCCACTAGGCCCTCATATCTCACCCTTCCCTTGCAGGCTTCTCCCTTGGCTCCACTGTGCAGTCTCACACAAAGGGCATCTGGATGTGGTGCATCCCTCATCCCAAGTATCTTGACCATACCTTAGTTCTGCTTGATACTGAGGGCCTTGGAGATGTGGAAAAGGTAAATGAATCAGCGACATTCTGCTCACTCACTTTCCCTCCCTAGCTCTGCTTGATCCAAGAAGGAATGACCTCTTATATCTGGCAAGCCTGTGGGGGGTACAACACACTATTGCCAAGGGATGCTTGTGCAATGTATCTGTGGGGTGATCAAGTTGGATGGGCCCTGGGATGCTGCTATCAAATTGAATAAGAACACTTTGTCTAGTATACATAAAGGACCCATCACATTGTCCTACTACTCTCCTTGTATCAAGGACTTCCCAAAAGTTCCAGCTGCAGGAAAATATGGGCCAAAAGAGGAAGTGACCAAAACCCTAGGATGAGGCTGGCGCTGGACCTCAGGTCAGACTGACTGTCTGGGAATCCCATTTCTTCCAGATGGTTCCCATTTCTTTACAAGGCCTCTGCAATCCACTTCTGAACTTGTTTATCCAGGCTAGAAATTCATCAGTGAATAAAAAAGAGCAGTCTACTGTAGCTAGCATTTGCTAAGAACCTCCTCCCTGCTGGGCTCAGTGAATAAAAATACCAGTCACCCAGCTCCTGCCTTCAAGGAGCAGCCAGGGGCCAGAGGGGCCAGAGTGCTGGGCTTGGGTCAGAAGGATCTGACTTTGAATTCTACCTCAGAGAGTCATACACTGTGTGAGCCCGGGAAAGTCATTTCAACCTTATCTAACTCCATTTCCCTATTTGTAAAATGTAGATAATAAAAGCACCTACATCCTAGGTTTATTATTTGATTCAAATGAGATAATCTATATAAAATCCTTTGCAAAGCTTATAAAAATGCAAAGCAACGCACAACTGTCAGGTATTGGCAGGTGTATATAAAAGCCAGGGAAACTGATCATCCCACAATGCATTCTATAACATCTGATTAGAGGTTGCTTTATTTCATGTAGAAATTCTTATTCTTTAGGGTTTTTGCAACTGCTAGGGCCCCACCCTTCTGTGAATGTAAAAGAGCTGAAACTACAGGCTAGAGTATAGGCACCTGAATAGAACAATCTCTGTATGTGACTGCTGGCTTGCTGAAGCCCCATATTCTTTAGCAAATTGTGAAGTCTTAAGAGCAAAGGTCCTATTTTTGTGTTCCTCAAGAAGACTATGACCATGCCAAGTCAATCAAAAACATATTAAGTAACTAGTATGTGTCAGGTACCATCCTAAGGATACAAATAAGAAAAGGAAAGATAGAAAAAGAAGCTTGCAAACTAATGAAGGAAGACAAAAAGAAGCTGAAAATGGGGGAGGGGGAAAGGGGAAATCCTGTGCAGGGGCATGATATTGCATGAAGTCGAAACCAAGCAGAGCTGCTGATAGAAAATGGAGAATTACCTGGAAAGGTGTGATCTGAGTCCCCTCTAAAAGAAGGTTTTGGGAGGCATCTACTGCTATATACTCCAGTCCTCCAATCAGAGGGGAGAGGCAATTGAGAGAAAAATGAAATATTATTTGAAAAAAAGTGAATGCAAAAATGGGCTCCAGGTTTGTCAGCCTCAATCTTTCTCTGATTGACTAGATTAGAAAGTTGAATGGATAAAATATAGAATGACAGATAAAAAAGGTGAATATAAAGAGAGGTGGATGATAGATAGATAGATAGATAGATAGATAGATAGATAGATAGATAGATAGATAGATAGATAGATAGATGGATGGATGGATGGATGGATGGATAGATGGATAGATAGATAGATAGATAGATAGATAGATAGATAGATAGATAGATAGATAGATAATATTTTAGCTACAGATTCCAGGCAATGACTTAGACTAAATCTCAGGCCCCAACCCTAAGACACCAGATCTTGAACAAATGTGTATTCCCTGACTCCAGTGGAACTGACCACCGACTCTACGGGTGATACAGTGTCACAGATGAGGAGCTGAATAATAGGTTCACTGACATAATGTTTTTTAGGGTGACTCCAAGAATGACTCCTGGATCTTTGCCCTGGCCATCCTGCTGAGCAGCACTTTTGTCTACAACAGCATGAGCACCATCAACCACCAGGCCTTGGAACAGATGCAGTATCCTTTCAGAACTTCAGAACATCCATGATATCTTCAATGCTAATGATCCTTCATCAGGATATTTGATAAACTATCCACACTTTAGGAGTCACCATCAGAAATACCTGTCACTAAGTGGCCAATCTTTCGGGGTCAGTATCCCCAAACCAGACTGGCTGATCCTCGTATGACAGTCTGGCACCAGGCGCACAAGTGAAGCCTTGAATGGACCTTGGTTGAGCTTGCCATTAGACATCAGGATTCCACTTCCATCTTCAAGAACTCTGAAATGTCTATCATTCCATTTTTCCTTCTGTTTTGTCATTGCCAAGCCTCTTCTTCACTCCTCTTCCTCATCGCACTTCACTCGTCTTCCTCTACATCCCATCCTTCACCTCTGTCTCACGTGAAGAGGTGTCCCCCTCCTTGAGAAAGCGAAGGCCTTGCATGTTCTCTTGATTGCATCTCATCCTGTCATTTCTAATAGGTTTTCCTTTCTATCATCCTTGCTCTCTCACTAATTTTCAATCTCTCCCTATCTATTGACTGCTTCTCTGTCATCTGTAAAATCAATGGTGTTTCCCCATCCTTAAAAATCCTTCACTTGATGCTATCAACTATCTGAAAAAACTATGATCCTATTTCTCTACTTTTCTTCCTAGTGAAACTCATTGATAGGATTGTTCTGCTTCGCTTCCTCTCACTCTCTTCTATCCCCGCTGACCTCATCATTCAACTGAACCTTCTCTGTTCAAAGTTGCCAATAATCTCTAAATTGCCATATCTACTGGTCTTTTCTCAATCCTCATTCTTCTTGCCTCTGCAGTCTTTGTCATTGTGGGTCAAGTTCTTGAGCTCCTTGAGAGCAGGGACCATGTTTTTTCTTTTATTTTTATATGCCTAGCACTTAGAACACTGTCTGATGCATAGTGAACATTTAAGAAGTGCTTCTTGACTGGCTGGTTCAGTATAAGAACTTGTGTTCAAATAGTAAAGCAATCAGGAATTATAATGAGACCTCAATAAGACTTGAACAAATACAAGCTGATCAGGGACTCCCCTGAAAAGCTCTTGTTTTTCAGTCCCTTTACATCTGTAAATGTATGAATTTACATTTCAATCCTATGAGTACAAAAGGAAAGGTGGAGGAGAGAATTTATAAGATTCACTGCAGGGAAGGGAAGATTCCAGAAGTAAATACTTGAATTTATGATATTGGTGGGTATTTCCTTTTCCTTATCCATGATCTTAGATATGTGACAGAGCTGACAGAGCTGATCAAGGTCAAATCCTCACCTAATGTCGTTGGAGAAGACTCAGCAGAGTTTGTGGGTTTTTTCCCAGACTTTGTGTGGACTGTGCGAGATTTTACATTGGAGCTTAAGCTAGATGGCCATCCCATCACTCCAGATGAGTACCTGGAAAATGCCTTGAAACTCAGTAAAGGTAATTTTTTAGGAGTTAAGACTGGCTTATGAGTGGCTCTTGGCAACGAAGTGGAAAATGACACCAATATTTTTCCTCTTCTTTGCAGCTTAGCTGTTTATTCCTGAGTTTATTCCTTTGAATTTCATACAAAGACTATAGAAATCAAGTTTGAAAACTATTAAGGTTCTCATGGCTTTGTTAAGGGTCACATAATCTCTTTCTTTGTAGCTCCTGAAATTTCATCATTTACTGACCTCTTCCAAGGTGGGGATAGTTCCTGAGATAACTGATTTTTGCCAAATTCTGTGATGGATTTGTATCTTAGGGACTTACAAAAGGGAGTTGATGTTTCTGTCTGTCCTGCAGTTGGTTTGCAAGCATGGAATTTCAATGAAAGAGAATGACTTGATTTTAAGGATTATTTCAATCAGTCCAGGGAACAGTCTGAGGAATTCTTCCTCTCTAGGAACAGCATAGACCTTATTCATAACAAGGCATAGGTAGTCATATCCTTGAGAAGGCACATTGTGTATAAAATGGGAATGACATTTGGAGTCAAAAGCCCTGGGTTCAAATGAATCTCTGGTGCTTGCTGCACATGTGACTTTGGGTAAGTCATTTAATGTCTCTGAGTCTCAGTTTTCTCATCAGTAAAATGAAGAATTTAGACTCCAAGATGTTCAAAAAAAAACTCTAGCTATAGATCCATTAGCTAGTGAGGACAGAGGGATTCTCCCCTTGAGAATTCTAGAGAAGTACTGGCTATGTCTCTCTCAAATACATGTTGCTTATCTTAAAGATTTCTGCATGACTATCAGATACTCCCATTCAGCTCTGTCATTGCTCCAGTAACCTTTCTTCTGACCCTTCACAAGGGGATATAAATCTAACTGTACACATCTTTAATCATGCACTATTTTCATTGTAGACTGGTAAATCCTTGATGACATGCAGGCAGGGATGCTGACCTCATTGGAAATATTTAAATCATGTTTGGCAATAAATTCCTTCAATTGTAGTCAAAAAGGCTAGATAATCTACTCTATATATCTACTCTACCCACGGAACTGTGCGAGCTGCTCAGCATACAGTGACAAAAAAGCCTGCCCTCAAAAAGGTTACAAACTAGGTGAGGAAAACATGTGAAAGATAAATGAGTAAAAAATATACAGAATAAATGTGGGGAACAAAGGAGGTAGAAAGGACTAAGGCATCACAGGGATCATCAGAGGCCTCTCGAGGAGGCACTGTCCAAACAGAGGACTACAGAGAGTTCCCGGATCCAAGACGAAAAGGTGACAGGGAGAAAAGTCCAGACATAGGAACTCCCTGGCCAGAAACACACAAATGAGTGAAGGGATATCATATCTGGAGAACCAGGAAGCTAGTGTGATTGAAACAGAGAATGGAAGGAGAATAACATGAATCCAACCTAGAGCGATTAGAACTGGGTTGGGAAAGGTTTAACAGCAAAGAGTCAGGTTTGTGTTTGGTTCCAGAGGCGTTAGCAAAGCACTGTAGCTATCTTCTTGAGTCAGACAGTGCCATGATCAGACTTGTTCATCTCTATATCAGTTTGGTAAAGTGTGTGCAATAAGTAGGAGAGAGGAGGAAGTAGAGGCTGGAAGACCAGTTAGAAGGCTACTGCAAAAGTCCAGGTGAGAAGTGAGGAGGGTCTGAACTCAGGGGAATGTGGGGCGTAAGCAGATAGAAGGCAATGAATTCAAGAACTGACATGGGGGTACAATACAACTAAATGGTTATAAAGGATATGGGTGAAAAAGAAGTGTTGAAAATGACTTCTGAGACAGTTTCCTCTGCTTGTAGAGGAATTCTACAAATTCTGCAAAAATCAGTTTGTAGCTAATTCTGTTTATAGAAGAAGAATTGTTCTTAACTTCATACAAGGAGGACTTCCTTCTATTAACTTGATCTTAGCCTTCAGTTCTTGGGTCTTTTTCATTTTAGTGAGCCATAATTCACCTTCTATGTTATTGATAAGTAGTCTTATAATTTATCTAAACATATCTCAACTATGAATCTGTGAGAAGTTCCATTCAGATTTGGGGCAAATCTAGTTTCTCTACATGTTTTTAAGTGTTTCCTATCATAACATCACAATACATTATACTTACAAGAAAATGTTTGATTTCTACTAATCCTTCCCTAAATTAGTTCCATTTTTAAAATTCTGTATCTATCATTCTTACTTAGGATTGGATATATGAATATTTGAATACAGCAATTACCAATCTTAAGCATCTTCCTCACTCTCTTGTCCCCGGCCTGCACCTTACCTTGATCTCTGCTTTCCTATCCCTCAGGCAAGCATCCCAAAATTCAAATGGCCAACCTTCCACGGGAATGCATCAGAAAATTCTTTCCAAAACGGAAGTGTTTTACATTTGACCGTCCAACAAATAATAAGTTAATCTTAGCCCATCTTGAAGATGTCCAAGAAAGCCAGCTGGAGCCTGCATTCAAGGATCAGGCAGAAAACTTCTGCTCCTACATCTTTTCCAATGCAAAACCCAAGACCCTTAGTGGGGGAATCATGGTCAATGGGAATCGTGAGTTTTATATGTTCTATTGCATACTTGATTGGGACTGCATATGTGTTCTTTGTTTCTTTGTACATGGATAGGCATTGTAAGAGTTTTATTTTAATGCCCTTATGTACTTGGTTTTAATTGTTCTTGTTGCCCTAGCTTTCAGTTTAAAATGTCTAGGAATATGCACTCTGAGACAATGTTAGTGATCCTTGATGAATCCATTAGAGAGGAACCACAGGTGTAGAGGAAGGCACTTATAACCCAGTGACTTGGACTTCTATTTCTGACAGTATTCTAGAGGACATTATTAAGGAGATTAGAAGCACTGAGAAAGAGAAGCAGTGGTCACTAAAATTGCATAAATTAAACACATTTTCTTGGTTGATACTATAACTGGATTGCTCTAAGTCAGAGAAATAGTGACAAGTTAACATAGATACAAACAGAATATTTAACAGTGTGTCATGCTATAATTATGAACAAGACAGAAATTTAAAAGAGATGGTAATAGTGTTAGGTAGATTCATAACATATGGAATGACCTGACCTCCACAACAGCCCTTAATAGTTCGAGGTCAAATTGAAGGAAAGTCTATAATGCCATGGCTCAAGTTTTTAGTATGTTCTCAATAACGTTGACAAACTTAAAGATGATGCAATTGGAATAGTGATCCAACGTGCAGATGTCATAGAGCTCAGAAGAACAACTAATATGCTGAATGAAAGAAATGAGATACAATGTTATCCTGACAGAATAAAATAATGATTCTAAATGACAGAACCTGATAAGAATAAATGAAAACTTTTCCATTTGGGTATAAAAATCAGCTTTCCTCGAGGAGAGAGGAAGTAGAGATAGAAAATAGTTCCTGAGGAAAAGATCTGCCGTAGTCTCAAATGCAAAATTATTCAATGCCTTCGTTGCCAAGAATGAGCCAAGTATTTGGATCCAGTTAGGCCACATCTGGTATTCTGTGTTCAGTTCTAGACACCTCACTTTAAGAAACACATAGACAAATGCTTTCAGAAAAGCACAACTAAAGCCGGTGAAAGGACTGATGTCCACACAAGAACAGACCTATGGAAGGAGGCTTCCCCTTGACCCCAAAAGTCAAAATTAGGAGAAATGAGCAAAGTTTGCCAAGAGACATATTTTGGTTTGATAAATAGTTGAGAATTCCTAACCACTTAAAATGTTAAAATATAGAAGTGGCTAGCTTGAGTCATCATGCTCTGTCCTTAGATCAAAATTACCCAGCTGTGATTAGAAGTCACTGGCTAAGATTACTGTCAAAGAGATCCTTGGCGAGGCATGGGTTCTACTAACTGGATAATTAAAACTTGGAACAAATTGAATGAAAGTTGCTCCCCGCCTAATCTTCCATTGCATCTTATCTATCAGGGTTGGGAAAGCTACTGGAGACCTATGTGAAGACAATCTCTAGTGGAGACATTCCCTGCCTGGAGAATGCAGTGTTGGCATTGGCTCAGACTGAGAACTCAGCTGCTGTGCAGAAAGCTACCACCCATTATGTAGAACAGATGACGCAAAGGGTGGATTTCCCCACAGAAACCCTCCAGGATCTGCTAAAGCAACATACAGCTTGTGAAAAAGAAGCCATCTCAATTTTCATGCAGCATTCTTTCAAGGATGACACACACAAGTTCCAGAAGGAACTGGTGGTATGTTCTCTCAGTTATATTTCTCCACTTAACTTCTCTTTCCTCAATAAAGCCTAGAGACTTGTCAGAGTCTTTACAATTCTTTGACCTTGGGACCTGTATCCCCAGTTCATAAGAGAAGAAACTGATTTCTGGAGGCAGGAAGGCCTAAATCTCACTTGTTATGAAAAGATGCTCCCTCCTTGTGACACATTGAAATCAGTTACTTCTTAGAGGACAAAATACCACCCACTCACATATTTGCTGAATAGATGGAGCCATGGTCTCTCAGAGCACACTGCAGTTTTTCTCAAGCTCACAGACTCACTCATCTCTGCACACCTTCCCACACCCAGCACCCTTGGATTCCTTCTAGGAACATCTCCTGCCAGCTCAAATGCCTGCTCAGTCTTACTTAGCTTGGTAACATTCACTTGGCCAACACCAAAGGCAGAATCAATATCATAGACTTTCAGTACTGACAGGGACATGGAGGATCGTTTGGAGAGTGGGCGCTTTGGTCCCCAAACAGGATAGGTGATTCCTCCATGGAGACCTAGATAGAGAGTAGCAAATTTAAAACCTGAGCCCTCTCAGCTCTCAGGTCATAATTTTAAGTTTATTCTATCACACTATACATCTTTCCAGAAAAATGAATGCAGGTAGACTTTCTCTCAACCATTTCTTTAGCATCTCCCTCCCTTCACAATGAAATAGGGAACTTTGATAGTGTTTGAGGCATTATATCAATCTCATCTATTATAATTACTGCTATTATATCTCTTCCTTTTCCCATTGTCTTTCTCTCTTTCTATTTCACTGGCAGAAAAACTTAGAATCCAAGAAGGATGATTTCATTTGTCAAAATGAGGAGAAATCAACCAAATATTGCCAGTCTAAGCTTGAGTACCTCTCACAGACCCTGATGAAAGCCATTTCTCAAGGCACTTACTCTGTGCCAGGGGGTTACCAGCTCTACAGGAAAGAAAGAGAGAAAATAATGAACGATTATCATCAACTTCCCAGGAAAGGGGTAAAGGTGAGCAAAGACCTGGAAGCCAGCTGTGGTGACACTGCAAGTAAGGCCCCACTGCTCCCACTGGGTATTTGAGTATTGACTTTCTCTACCCAATAACCACCCAAGAGGAGAATGTCTGAACACTGTCACCTTTTTAGTTCACATCTCACCTGGAAGTTCTTGACAGAAATAACTTCTTTCTTCCGAGAGAAGGTGTTATGGAATATAGGAAGCTAGGCCATATGAGGGTCATAATGGGCCAGGCTTGATGCAGGTTGTCCTCGTATTTCAGGTTCAAGGTGGGAATGAAATGGTACACTCAAAACTGTACCTCCTTGTGCTTTGGGATTTTGGTACATCTGGTACTGACAAATAAGTTACATTAATGGCCTTTGTCTTCTGAGTCACTCGGGTCCCAAAAATATTGTCAATACCTTTTAAGAAAAAAAATATTTTAGCCTATATAGCAGATATCACTCCTACTACAGAGAGTTTGCCCTTCTCAGGATCTGACACAGCCTGTGGGAAATTATGTGTCTGTCTTATGTGTTTGTCCAGGCAGATGAGGTCCTCCAAAGGTTTCTACAGTCACAGGCAATGACAGAAGAAGCCATCCTGCAGACAGATCAAGCTCTCACTGAACGAGAGAAGGCCTTGGAAGGTACAGGGAGCTGGGGTCTGATGATCTGGTCATGGAGGGGATTTGATGGGTTTGGAACAAAAATTCCCCCAAGGGCCTCGTTGTGACACGAAGATTTTGCTGAAGTACCTGAGATTCCTCCTTCTCTACTGTTCCAGACCTGGCTGGATTTGTAAACAGAAAGTGTGACCACTACCAGCAGGTCAGAGAAGCTGCTCCCCCCAGACTTCCTCAACTCTGCTTCTCTTGGTCTAATCAAGGAAAAAGAATTGAGAAATTCCCTGTCTCTTACTCATAGTCAGTGACTCCCTTTACTTGCAGGATCATATGTGAACTCCCCCATTCAACATAAAAAGTCCTTCATAAGTTGACCCTTTCCTACCTTTACTGTTTCTTATTCTACCTTACTGCTGTTTCAGCAGCACTGATTACTTTCAGTTCCTCAGACACAACAAACCATCTCTCATCTCCAGGCCTTTCTGCTCCTTGTCTCTAAATCCATTAATGCTTTCCCTCATACCCAGCCCTTGGCTCCCTCAGAGCCTCACCTAAAATCCCACCTTCTTCCAAAGGTCTTTTCCGTCCCTCCCGCTTTAACATAACTTCCTCTTCATCATCCCCCTATTCATTGGATCTACACAACTATTTGGATTCTGTTTGTTCCCTTAGGATATCAGCTTCTTGAAGGCAGGAATTATTTTTAACCTCTTTTGTCTGGTCTCTCAAGTGCTTAGCAACTAGTAAGCACTTAATAAATGCTTGTTGACTGACTGGCAAGAGATGGAAACTGGCCTCTCCTGATTTCATCTTCTATGTTTTCTATTCAATCCAACAGTTGAGCAGGTGAAAAGAGAAGCAGCTGAAAAGGAGAAGAAGTTGTTGGAACAGCAACAAATGGAAATTCAGCAGAAGATGGAAGCTCAGCAGAGAAGTTATGAAGAAAACATCAAACAATTGAAACAGAAGATGGAGGAAGATAGGATCCAGATCCTGAGAGAACAGGAAGCAATTCTGGACCATAAGCTAAAGGTACATGAAGTGTGGAATCAGTGACTCTGCTTAGGAAGCAACATCCCTACCAAGGCAGGAAAGGGACGGGCAGATGCACAGGGAAGGGAAATTTGCCTTCATGTAAGTTAGCGTGGTGGAGAGCATGGTGGACTTTTCATCAGAAGATCTAGGTTTAAGCTTTTCTTCTTCTTCTTCTTCCTCCTCCTCCTCCTCCTCCTCCTCAATGTTCTTTCCTGTGAGACAGGGTCAAGTCACATCTTCCTCACTGAGTGCACAAAATTGCTGGGTATTTCAAATGATTTTTGCAACACTCATAGAGCAACCCCCACCCCGAGTTCTCACAGTGACCTGCTCAAGCAAGCAAGTCTATTCCAAGTTCAAGTTGTTCTACAAATCCTCACTCTATAAGATTCAAAGTTCACAATCCCCTACCAAAGTCTGTGAACCAGAAGATACACATAGTTCAAAGCAAAGACCTAATGCCTAGAAGCTTTCCTACTGTATCCTTTTTATACAAGGCAGACAACTTAAGATACAATCATCAGTCTAAAGAACATCTCTCAGTGCTTTTGCTCCCATAGGAGATCCTTGAGATCTGAGCCTCAATTGGAATGGGCCTTTTCTCTCAAGGAGATTCCAGATTCCAGAAATCAAGCTCTTTGTAACAAAGATTCAGGGCCATCCCAACTAACTTATACATTCAGACTTAAGCCTATTTTTTAATTCCAATTCCTATTCAACAATCGCTGGCATTATCTCTGTCAAGATCCTGTCTGTCTTGGGGTCAGTAAGTTCTGACTTCCATTCCTAAACTTGTCATAGATAGCATCTGATAAGGGACACCCTTTCTAAAACTTGTAGATGACTAAGTTTGGCCCCCCCAGTGTTTTGGTCTCCAAATCCTTGGCTTTTCCCCGCAAATGTAAGAGAGAGTGAGGTGGCCCTATGACCTCACTAGTGGAGGTAACTGCAGTGAGAAGATTTCCTCTACCAATACAATCAGCACCACCCTGTAGGGATTGTCCTAGAGAATTCCCGGGGGGCCCTGAGGAAACTAAATGACTTGTCCTGGGTCCCACAGCCAGGAGGTATCAAGGGTAGGACTTGAATCCAGGTCTTCCTGGCTCTAAGGCCAAGCTGCCTCGTATAAACGAGAGAAGGCCAAGAAAGACACAGGACCAAGTGCAAGCCCAGAGGACAAAGCCTTTGTGTTCTGCACCCGCCACCCTTCCTAGCCTTTTGCATATAATTGCAGTAGGAAAAAATTTCCATAATGTTGGTTTAAAAAAAACTTGACAACCACAAAGTGCCATGAACCTTTCAGGTCCTGTGATTAGTACTTCTAATACGATAGCACAGAGAGGGAAATTTCAAAGGGATTTGGATTGGATCTATCTCATCTCCACTGAACCTCCTGAATTCATATCAAAGCCTCTTTGTCCTCAACCAAGACCCTAAAAAGGTCCAAGCTTTCTGTGGAGTCATCTGTAATCCTAAGAACACCAGACAGTGCAAGTTAATTCCAGAGTCTCCTGGGGTTTGGGGCTGCTAGGATGATGCCAAGTATCCCAGACTGAATCAATTGTAGCCTCCTACCTGAGCCCACAACTGCTGGGTCCTGGAGCAAGAACATATCCAGTGACTGACCTTATTACTTTAGGACCATTATCAATAAGCACCTACTCAAGGGCCATGGGATAGAGTAGGTCCTGACTAAACTCCTGAAATTTGGCCAGATGCAGCCTATGCTAGTAACAGACACGGCAGATACTGATTCACATTTGTTTCAGTGTTGATCACAGGGCCAAGCCACTTTAAAGTTGACTTGAACCCATCTTGAGTCACTCTATATCTATTATTTTATGCCCCTTTTTAAATGTGGACATCTTGGTCACTCAAATATGAATTGAGAATATTGTTGAAGATGATGTCTACCATTTTACATATCACTTTAAGGATTACAAAGCAAACATTATCTCATTTTTATCCTCACAACAATCTGGAGAGTTAGATTCTTTATCAGTTAAGAAACAGTTAAGGCATAGCCAGTGAGTGTCAGAGGCAGGATTCAATCTCAGGTCTTCCTACGTCCATGTCTAGCACTCTACCACCTAGCTCCCCCCTTTTAGGACCATGGTTCCAACCCAAATGGTCTTGTGTTCAACTGAATGCCTAGCCTATATATGGATTTGCTCACTGCCTAGGGATGTCCCTTGAGGAGAAATTCTCTGTACCATTTTCCCTCTCTCCTCATCTGTTTGGGGCTCACACCTTATGCAGGAGAAATGCATAGATTTGCCTGGTTATTGATGGAATGGGAACTAACTACTGTGCAATGCTGATGAGATTTTGCCTTGTCTTAGGAACAAAAGAAGCTGATGGAGGAAGGGTTTCATGAGAAAGCTAAAGAGATGGAAAAACAAATGAAGGAACTGCAAGAAAAGATTGATGCTGAGAATAATAAGTCCTGGTTCTCCTCACTTTTGGATAAGTGTGGCAATGCATTGATGACCGTGTTACCTGGTGCAGGAACACTCCTTGGTTTGGGGATGAAGACATTGAGCAGATGGGTGCCATAACCAAATGAGTTTCAGTTTCTCAAAAAAAATTAAAGAATGTACTTGTTCCATCTAATAAAACATGACACTGAGACTTTCTTATATGTGAGTGTTTGTGTGTATATGTTTGTGTTTCCTGCTTCTAATTCATCCAAGTATTAAAAAGTAAAGCTGATGCTCACCAGACAGGATAAAGAACACTGAGGGACATTCACATGACAAGCATCCATTTCCTCAGTGTTGGTGAGATGAGACTTCATTCCACCAAATGAAAGACAAAGGTAAATGGTCTGGAAGGCAGGAAGCTTGAGTTCTCCCCTTCCCTTTGATGGCTCAGAGCATTCCAAGCTAGAAGGGGTCTGAACAGTCATGGAATCTGACTGCCTCATCTTCCACATGACTCCTTGGTGGTGCAATGGGTGGGACATGACTTGATTTCAAATATGGTTTCAGATACTGACAGGCTGTAGGATGCTAAGAAAGTCACTGAACCTCTCTGCATCTCAGTTTCCTCATCCATAAGGTGGGGATGATAATAGCACCTACTTCACAGGCTTGGTGTGAGGATCAAATGAGTAAAACTCTTTGGAAAGTTCCAAGTGCTATGTAAATGCTAACTATTAATATAATGAGGCATAGAGATACACAGTGATTTGACCAGTCACACAGAAGATGGAACTTAAACTGGCATCTTATCTCTAAATATGTTCTGATGACCATGGAAGACAAGTCCCTTAGCCCCTCTTCAGAGATGACAAAATGTTTCCCTGTGCTTCTTAATATTTTTAAAAGTTCAAATGGAATAGTTCCTCAATTATATTTTGAAGTATAAATATTAATGTGTGATCAACAAAAAGTATATTGGGTTTGGAGTCAGAGGACCTGAGCTCAAATGTCTTTACTGCCTATGTGACCTTGGATAAGTCACTTCACCTTCCCCAGTCTCAGTTTCCTCCTCTGTAAAACAAGTAGGCTAAGCTAGATGATCTCTTGGTTCCCTTCCAGCTCTAATCCCATTTCTCTTGGGTAGATATTAGACAGGGGTCCCAGAATCCCCTCTCCACTGTTATATAGAAGGTGTTCACCATATTATGTCTCCTAGACTTGTAAATTGACCTTGCAAGTTATGCCCTTACAAGCTCCAAGCAAATAGAGCTCTCTTAACTAATAAATGAAGAAGTGTATACCAGTTATACTCTTCATGACAAGCCTGAATATGACTCTGTGATTTCTAACTTGGAGGTTCCCTAACTTGCTCAGTTCACAGAATCCTTAGTATCTCAGTGTTTTTTTTTTTCATAACAGCCCAGGGACAGAAGAAATATTTGAGTCCTGTTTACTAAATACTGCAACAAGTATTTGGGTCCTAAAACCTTAGTAGGCACTTGAAAAATTAATTTTTTTACTCTTCTTTTTCTTCCTCACATGCACACATGCATGCTTGTATATGCATATACACACATATTCATTTATTGTGTATGTGTACATGTATATGTGTATAGATGCACATGTGCATAAATACATTTATATGTATATATGAATTTGTATTTTATAAACATATAGACACATACATGTGTGTATACATGCTACATATGTAGTGCATGGGGTATTTATTTGCATATATACATGATACAATGTAATATTTTTACATGTAGCAACATGACATATATTATGTGTGTATATATGTACACACTCATTGGAAAGTATTACTTACTGCAATTTAGTCATTTTTCAGTTGTGTCCAATTATTCATGACTTCAGTTGTGGTTTTCTTGGCAAAGACACTGGAACAGTTTTACATATCCCTCCCCAGCTCATTTTATTTTATATTTTTATTATTATTATTTTATTTGTTCCAGTATTCTACAATCACTTCCACATACCTTAGATTTTTGCCCCCTCCCTCCCCCTCCTAACCTCTCCCTCCCTGAATTGGCATGCAATTTTATATAGGTTTTGCACATATATTCCTATTAAATGTATTTTCTCCTTAGTCATGTTGCATAGAAGAATTAAAATGAATGGGAGAAATCATAAAACAAACCAAAACGCAATACAAAGGAAAATGATCAGCTACATTCTGTGATCAAATTCGATAATTCTTCCTCTGGATGTGGAAGGCATTTTGCCTTAACAGACCATTGGGAATTTTTTAAGTCCTTTCACTGCAATGAAGTTCTAAGTCTATCAGAAAAAATGCTCATACAGTGGTTGTTTCTGTATATGAAATTCTCCTGGTTCTGCACCTTTCACTCACCATCAGTTCATATAAGTCTTTCCAGGCTTCTCTGAAGTCTTCCTAGTCATCATTTCTTATAGCACAATAGTATTCCATTACATTCATATACCACAATTTATTCAGCAATTCCCCAATTGATGGGCATCCCCTTGATTTCCATCACAAAAAGTGCTGCTACAAATATTTTTGTACATGTGGGACCCTTTCCCATTTTATGATCTCTTAGGGCTACAGTCCTAGAAGCAGTATTGCTGGGTCAAAGAGTACGTACATTTTTTTGTGGCCCTTTGGGCATAGTTCCAAATTGCTGTCCAGATGGATCAGCTCACAGTTCCACCAACAATGAATTGGTATTGCAACTCTCTCACATCTTCTCCAACATTTATCTTCATCCTGTTTTGTCATGTTAACCAATCTGATAGGTGTGATGTGGTATCTCAGAGTTGTTTTGATTTGCATCTCTCTAATCAATAGTGATTTAGAGCACTTTTTTCATATGACTATAGACATCTTTAATTTCTTCCTCTGAAAACTGCCTGTTCATATCCTTTCACCACATCAATTGAGGAATGACTTGTATTCTTCTACATTTGACTCAGTTCTCTATATATTTTAGAGATGAAGTCTTTATCACAGACACCAGTAGCAAAAATTCTTTCCCGGTTTCCTGTTTCCTTCCTAATCTTGGTTGCATTGGGTTTGTTTGTGCAAAAACTTTTCAATTTAATGTAATAAAAATTATCCATTTTGTATTTCAAAATGTTTTCTTTCTCTTGTTTAGTCAAAATATTTTCCTTTCTCCATAAATCTGATAAATACGCTATTCCTTGCTCCACTAATTTGTCTATAGTATCAGTCTTCATACCTAGATCATGTCCCCATTTGAACTTTATTCTTGTGTATGGTGTCAGGCATTGGTCTATGCCTAGTTTCTGCCACACTGTTATCCAGTTTTCCCAGCAATTTTTGTCAAACAGTGAGTTCTTATCCCAGAAGCTGATTTTCATGGTTTTATCAAACAGTAGATTGCTATATTCATTGTCTACTGTGTCTTGGGTACCTAAACTTTTCTACTGTTCTTCCCTTCTGTTTCTTAGCCTTTACCAAGTGGTTTTGATAATCACTGCTTTGTAATACAATTTGAGATCTGGTAGAGCTAAGCCTCCTTCCTTAGCATTTCTTTTCATTAGTTCCCTTGATATTCTGGAATTTTTGTTCTTCCAGATGAATTTTGATATTCTTTTGTCTAGCTCTACAAATAATTATCTGATAATTTGATTGGTATAGCATTGAATAAGTAACTACATATTGTCACACCAGCATCCTTTGTCAGGGTTCAAACCTACAATAGTCTGTTGTTCACACTCAAATCTAACAGATAATTGTACAAGGCTCCTCTAGGTTCACCCCTGCTTTGCTATGGGCAAAGGTCAGGGTAAACTTGGCCACCCCATGAGAACAAAAAATAGAGACTTTAAAAAATGTCACTATTTTAAAACAATACAAGTAATAGTAATAAAATACATACCAACAAACCAACACCTACCAAAAATTAAATGACAGAAAACAGTAGAAAGAAAGATCATTCCCTTCAAGAGGAAAGCCTTTAGAGTTATAAAGGGGTCAAGGAGAAGTACTCTCTTTCTGCAGACTTGTGGTTTCTCAGTGTTCTGGACAAGCCCTCAAAGTGGATAGAATGCTGGACCTCAAATCAAACCGAAGTTCATTTGTAGACATAGACACTGACTGACACAGTGTGATGCTGGGCAGGTCATTGATCTTGGTTTGTCTCATTTTCCTCAACTGTAAAATGGATATAACAAGAGCATCTATGCTATAGGGTTGTTGCCAGAATCTAATAAGATATTTGTAATTGCTTAGCACAGTGCATGGTATACTGTAGGCATTTAATAAATGCCTGTTTCCTTTGCTTCCATTGCCCCAGTAGAGAAAGATACTGTTAACTCATGTAAGGACAGTTTTTTGGTATCAGTTTACTAAATAAGACTTAAAGTGAAGCTGGCTTGACTGTAGAAAATCACCTCATTGCTGTGTGTCTATGCCTGCATGTGTGCATGTGTGTGTTTAACTGGCCCCTGGTTCCTGCTGAGTAGATACTTTGGCTTCTCATATAGATCAGCTCTTTCTCTGTCACTTCACGTCTTTGAAGGTTTCCTGGGTCCTGCACAGGGGAGGCTAAGGAGAGAACTTATAAGACTCTAGAGGGAAGGGAAGATTCCACAAGTAGAAATGGGAACTGATGAGGCTGAAGGGTTTTTCATTTTCCTTATTCTCAATCTTAGATATGTGACAGAGCTGACAGAGTTAATCAAGGCCAAATCCTCACCTAACGCTGTTGGAGAAGAAGACTCAGCAGAGTTTATGGGTTTCTTCCCAGACTTTGTGTGGACTGTGCAGGATTTCACCCTTGGGTTTGAGCTAGATGGCCACCCCATCACCCCAGATGACTACCTGGAGGATGATTTGAAACTCAGTAAAAGTAACCTATTAGGAATCAAGAGTGGGCTCTTGGGTGGCCCTGGGCAGTACAGGGGGAATGACACCAAATGTTTTTCCATTTCATTGGAGCTTAGCTGTTTATTCCTGGGTCTTGTTCTTCTGAATGTCCTGCGCTGGAGAGGAGGATGTTGAAAGTTATGATGATTCTAATGGCTTTATTCAGAGTCAGATGGTCTCTTTTTTTTGTATTTCATAATTTCTATAATCTAGTGATCTTGGAAAGATAGGAGCTTTTTCTTTCAATGATTTTTCTTTCTTCATAGGCTTTGTCAAATTATAGATACTTTGAGATCAATTAGAGAGGGAGAAGTATAATCAATTAGTTCATATACGCTATATATCATTATGTTTAATTTTAAATTAAATTGTATTTCTTGAAAACAAAGAAAACAAATCCAAAATGCATAGAGAAAAGACAATGATACCTTAAATTTTTATATCCTAATATATAGGGTCTCTTACCTAGATGTTTTGAATTTTGAATACCAAGTGAATTTATTCCTACCGCAAATTCAAAGTGGGTTAATAAGCAGCTAAAATCTAAAGTCACAGTTTATCACTGTCTTTTAACAAGTTCCTCATATCAATGAGATACCCTGCTCTTATCAGTTTTTGTCCTGTGAATTACTCTTGTTCCCCCAGTGTAGCTGGTCTACAGAGTCATATCCATGTTAAAAATAATCACAGGTTAGTTCCAGTTTTGATTGCCCAAATACGTGTTAATTTGAGTGCAACATATTTTCCATTTTACAGCTCAATCTAACTCCAAATGATAAAGGATTTAGCTAATGCTTAAAAATATGTACCTGGAATTTTGTCTTAATTATCACTAAGATATGTGTATCATGTATGCTGTCACTGAGGATTAGAGTAAGAAGGAAAGGGAGAGCAAGAAGGAAAACAGGAAACACAACTACCAAAAGTATTGCAATAAAATAGCAATGCCAATGAATGAATACAATTATTCCAAGAACCCATAGCAGTAGGATTCAGGTTTCCAGAGAACATATCAAAGCAAAATCAGGAACATTATTAAGCATGTACTCTGTGTCAGGTACAGTGCCGGGGACACAGAATGCAAAGAAAACTGTCTCTGCCTTCAAGGAGCTTACATTCTGATGGAGGAAGACAACATATAAAAGGTGGGAGCACTGGAAATCCTGGGGAAGTGAGGGGACAGAGAGTTATAAGTACTTCCAGAAGAGGAATGAAGCATGACAGTTCTGGGAATGTCCCCAACATAGGGGCCTCTGAAAAGAACACATCAATGGGAGAAGGGTCTTCATGATACACCAATATTTCCAGAGTCAAAGTAATTTCGTGACAATTAATTATATTCTAAACTCAATTCATGTCATTGTTTTGAAGTTCAGCTCAAAATGAACGATGGTTAGCTTCTCCATGTGGACTGTGTGTTCCCAAACTTTTCCTTTTGTCCTGCACTAGACCTTGGTACTTTGACACGCACACACACACAGACACACACACACACACACACACACACACATACAGAAGAGGAGAGAGAGAGAGAGAGAGAGAGAGAGAGAGAGAGAGAGAGAGAGAGAGAGAGAGAGAGCACAACACAGCATAGTACAGCAATGGGCTGATTTCCTAGAATCAAGTAAGTTTCAAATTCAATCTCACTCAGAGTTAGCAGGAAGATCAGTTAGTCATAAACTGTCTTTACTTAAATTCAAAAAGTCTTTCTCTAGGCAGGAAAGGGGGGAGGGGCAGTGTACTGGCAGTGAAGATGCAAAGGGTGAGTTTGGAGAAGGTACTATTATTAAATACATTTTATAGAGGAGGAAATTGAGGCTGAAAGTGGCTGATTTGCCTAGGATCATAAAGCTGATATCACTCTCAAGTAAGACTTAAAAAGAATTCTTCCATACTCCAAGGACTTTTATCCACTGTGCTAAACTTAGTGCTTTTAGGATTTATAAGCCCCCACAAAGAGCAGCAATGGAAAAAAATAGAACTGGATTTGGACCCAGAGAACCTGAATCCAAGGTCTAGGCTCTGCATCACTGTGACTTTACAAGTGTCACCTGGATGCTCTGTTTCTTTATCTTCTAACTGAGAAAGTTGGTCTAGCTTACCTCTGAGGTCTCTTTAAATGATAGGCATATGCAAAAAAGAAAAAAAAATGTGCAAAAAGAAATTGTTATTCAACAAAATCTATTGCAAAACCTGGACAATAATTTTGTGATGAAGGGAGACAAATGATAATCCATTCTCTACACCACAATCATTTCCAAATGGGTCAATAATCTAAATATTCTTTTAAATATAGCATAAAAGAATTAATAGGGAACAAAAAGTTATGCTTTTTACACCTGAGGACAGGAAAACAATTCTTTTCTTAAAAAAAATATACAATTTATTTATTTTTCAGTTTTCAATATTTATTTCCACAAGAATTTGAATTCCAAATTTTCTCCCATCTCTCCCCACTCCCAGTCCAGGACAGTGTGAACCCCTTCCCCTAGTCTATCCTCTCTTCTATCACCTCCCTTCTCCCATCCATCTCCCCTCTATTTTCCTATAGGGCAAAATAGATTTCTATACCCCACTGCCTGTATATCTTATTTCCCAGTTGCATGCAAAAACAAATTTTATTCTCATTTTTAAAGAGTTTCATATTCTCTCCCTCCCTCCCCACCCACCCTCATTGAGAAAACAAGGGATTTGATATGGGTCATACATATGCAACCATGCAAAACATTTCAAACATAATGTTACAAAGAACTAACCACATTTCCCTCTGTCTTGTCCTGTCCACCATTTATTCCACTCTCCCCTGAACTGTCCCCAACAATGATGTTTGCTTCTAATTATCCCTTTCCCCAATTTGCCATCACTTCTATTATCTTCCCTCTCTTTCCCCTTCCCCATGGTCTTCCTGCAGGGTAAAATAGATTTCAATACCCAATTGAGTGTTTTATATTCCCTCCTTTAGCCAAATCCCATGACAGTAAGGCTCATTACTCCCTTTCATCTCCCCCCTCTTACCCTCCATTGTAAAAACTCTTTCTTGCCTCTTTTATGTAAGATGATTTGCTACATTCTACCACTCCCTTCTTTCAGTACATTTCTTGCAGCAATAAATTTTATTTTTTAGGTATTCTCCCTTCATATTCAGCTCACCCTGTGACATCTATCTATATAGATATATATGCCTGTGTGTATACATATGAAAACACATACACACACATATATACACAAATACATATACATACAATGTACATACAACACATGCTCACATACACACATAGCCCTTCTAACTACTCTAATACTGAAAAATGTTTCATGAGTTACAAATATCATCTTTCCATGTAGGAATGTAAACATTTCAACTTTAATGAGTTCCTTATAACTTCTCTTTCCTTTTACCTTTTCATATTTCTCTAGATTCTTGTATTTGAAAGTCAAAATTTATATTCAGCTCTGGTCTTTTCATCAAGAATTCCGGAAAGTCCACTTTTTCATTGAAATTCCATATTTACCTGAAGTATTTTATTCAGTTTTGCTGGGTACGTGATTCTTGGGTTTAATGTTACCTACTTTGATCTCTGGAATATCATATTCCAAGTCATCTGATCTATTAGTGTAGAAACTACCAAATCCTGTGTTATCTTGATTGCATTTTCACAATACTTGACTTGTTGCTTTCTGGCTGCTTGTAATATTTTCTCCTTGTTGTGAAAACTCTGGAATTTGGCTACAATATTCCTAGGAGTTTTCCTTTTGGGGTCTCTTTCATAAGGTGATTGGTGAATTCTTTCCACTTCTATTTTGCCCTGTGGTTCCAGAATATCAGGGCAGTTTTAGGGAAACAATTCTTAACAAGTCAGGTCTTAAAGGACATTATAAAGTCAGATGACTAATCAGTCAGAGAACTAGACATATGCTGCCTAGACACACTAATAAAACAGCAATGCCAATGAGTGAATACAATTGTTCCAAGAACCCATAAGCAGTAGAATTGAGGTTTTCAGGGAATACGTGAAGGCAAAACCAGGAACATTATCAAGCATCTACTCTGTGCCAAGTACAGTGCTGGGGATAAAAAATGCAAAGAAAACTGTCTCTGCCTTCAAGGAGCTTACATTCTGATGGAGGAAGACAACACATAAAAGGGGGAGGGGTTGAAAAACTGAAGAAGTGAGAGGAAAGGGAGAATTAGAAATACCTCCAGAAGAGGAATGAAGCATGGCAGTTCTGGGAATGTCCCCAAAATGGGGGCCTCTGGAAAGAACACACCAGTGGGAGAAGGGGGTCTCCCTTGGCAGAGAGATATTTCCAGATTCAAAGCAATTTCTTGACAATTAATTACAAACTCAAATCACATAACTCTTGAAGTTAAGCTCTGAACAATGGTCAGCACCTTCATGTAGAGAATTAGTTCTCAGTCTTTTCTTTCTTTATAAAGGACCTCACAGCACGTACACACAAACACAAAGAAAGCACAGATATGGGCTGATTTCCTCAAATCAAATCAGTTTCAGTTTTGACTGAGTTTACAGAAGTTCAATTAGTTACAAACTGTCCTTGCTTGAACTCAGTCTTTCTCTAGAAGAGAGTGGAGGAGGAGAGGCAGTGGGCTGGCAACAGGTGAAGGGAGTATTTGGAAGTGATCCAGAGGCAAACAGAGTGATCACAGCCAGAAGGAATTTCAAGCAAGCTTCTTGGTTTTCTAACAAGATGGCTGTGGGTGACCCCAAGCTGTCCGAACTCTGACAAAGAGAGCTGCCAAATGCTCACTGCTGGGGATAGTATTAAGGAGCATCCTGTGGGGTCAGGCCTCATGATCCTAAATAAAGTGAAGAAGAAAAAGGGAACCTCCAGATCTCAAACATATGCCTTCATCTAGCTAACACTGATATGTGTTTGCATAGCATTTTATATAGCTATCTCATTTGATCCTCACAATATCCCTGTGAACAATGGGTTGCTTTATCCCCATTTTACAGATGAGAAAAGTGAGGCTGAGAAAGCTTAACTGACTGGCCTGAAGACATATACCTTGTAGGGTGCAAGACAATTATACACAGGGTCTATATTGAATATCACAAACTTTTGTACGCAGTGGGTGCTCAATAAATATTTATCCTTGATCCCCTCTAGAAGAAGAGATGTTGCTAGAAGAGACAATATTCTGAGTTACCTTTAAATAAAGTTTAAAACAGAGAAGGAAAGGGGAAACTTTGTTCTCATCAATAAAATCTAGACAATCTTCAGAAACTTGATGATAAAGAATCAATAGCAGTTCAGAAGAGTGCCTGAGTGTCTGAAGCAGAATTTGAACTCAGATCTTCCTGTTTCCAAGTCAAGGATTCTAGACAATCATTAGGCCACATAGCTGCTTTAAAAATTAGACAACAAATAATTGGAATAGATTAAAAAAGATTTTTGACTAAATATATATCAGTGCTATAATAATTATTGCTATAAGAAGATTATAGCACTTAAAAATTTCAAAATGCAGGACATGTGCTCCATCATTTGGTCCTCACAAGAAACTTGGGAGGTAGGTGCTATTATTAAACCTATTTTACAGGGGATGGAACCTAGGCTGTGAGAAAGTGACTTGCCCAGGGTCATAAAGCCGGTAACACTGCAGTGCAATCAGTTTTTCCACACTTCAAGGCCAGGACTCTCACTCACTGTGTTACTGAGGTGATTGACAAGTCCTCTAGGTGAGGAGCAGCAATGGAAAGAGCACTGGGTTTGGACGCAGAGGACCTGAATCCAAGTCTGGGCTCTGCCATCAACTCTCTCTGCAACTTTACAAGAGTTACCTAAATGCTCTATTTCTGAATCTTCTAAATGAGAGTTGGCCTAGGTGACCTCTGATGAATCTATGTAAAAAGAGGGGAAAAGAATGGGAAAAAAATTTATTATTCAACAAAATCTATTGTGAAAACTGGATAATAATTTGGGGATGAACTGAAACAAGTCTGCATTCATTCTATATACTACAACTATTTCAAAATGGATCCATGATCTAAATATATTTAAAGTGACACCAAAAGGGAATTTATAGTAAATCAAGAGTTCTATTTTTCACAATCGTGCACAGGAAAAAATTCTGAATCAGCTAGGTCTTGAAGGAAATTATGAGCTCTGATGACAAATCAGAGAGAGGAATAGATATTTTCTTTGATCTCCAGACAACCTCTGAAACTGCTGCAGAATAGAAAGTATGCGTCAAAAATAAAGCAACTTCTACTTTCTACATGATCTAGGACACCTAGAAAACCAAAAAAATGATAAAAACAATAAAACCAAAAATCCATGAACTGGCACCTACCCTGAGCTGACTCAGAACCCCTCCCTATAGCCCTCTATGTTGTCAACAATGAGGCTGCACTACCAACCCCACAACCCAACACAGGGTCTCATCACAAAATACAACCCCACACCGATTTCCCCTTCCTTCCTTCCAGTGCCATGGAGATCCTGAGTCTAGGTTTGCTCAGGCTTTGAGAGGCAGCCAGTGTTGGGCAGCATTCTAGGCTACAGAAGCTTCCTTGACCACGACACCTATCCAGACAAACCGACAGACAGCACCACAAAGGCAGGGCTCTGTGCTGTACAAGATCTGAGTACGCCTTCCAGCAGCAATGCCCCCACTTCATTTCCTCTCACTCTCTTCTAAACTCACTACATTCCAGCTTCTGGCCTCATCATTCAGCTAAAATTGTTCTCTCCAAAGTCGTCATTGATTTCTTAATCACCAAATCCAGTGGCCTTTCCTCAGGTCTCATCATTCTGGTACTCTCAGTAGTGGTTGAATGAATGACGCATTATTAAGTGTCTCGATGTGCTAGGCACTGGGGATGCAAGTAGAAAACCAAGACAGTCCTTGATCTTAAGGAGCTCACATTCTAAAGAGGGAAACAATGGGAACAGAAAATTTTTGCCTCAAGCAAGATGGAAAACTCTCATTGTCAGAGGTAAAGGTGGTAGAGGGACAGGAAGCAGTGAGGTGAGGTCCCTCCACAAACTGCTCCAAGAAGATCTAGATAATGCAGCAGACCTAATCCTTGTGGGGAAATTTAGAAAAAAATATCACAGTGAGTCATTTGGTCACCCTAGTTCATCATAATGAGACAGGGTCATGGGAATGGGGGCACTCCAGAACCCAGGGAAAGACTGCGTCATAGGGCAAGAAGGGGTCTGAGACAAAGATAGGACACCACCAGATCAACACCAGGAAACTCTAATGTGGACAGATATAAAATGACAACTCTGTCTCCCCTACCCAGTTCTGAGTCATGGATTCGTAGAGGTTGAGAAAGGGAAGTGTCCATGGGAGTGGAGTTTCCACATATAAGGAAGCACTGGGCTGTTAACGGAGAAGAGAGAAGGTCAGAAGCCCATAGCAGCAATGGTGTGCCTCAGATCCCAATTCAGAGCAGAGACTCACTTCCAGTATCCATCCCAACTTGCAAAGAAAAGTAAGGAAGGAATCCTAGCCCAAATGAAAACCTACTGTTCTGCCTCTTTGAACCAACAGAGTTTTACAGTGGGCTGACAGGGCTGGAATCCAGTAGCAATCTGGTCTTTCAGAGACCCAAAGCCAGGCCAGGAAGGTCTGGAACTTAAAGACCTAAAGAGGGGAAATCAGGTTGGGGGAGAGGAGGAGGGGAAAAGATAACAGGGCAGGAAGCAGGTAGCAAAGACACTTTGCTCTGAACTACATCACTTTGGTTACACTGAAAGGCCTCCAGTCAGCCCTTGAGATCCTGGAATAACACACACTCCATACTCCAGGAAAGCAGCAACAGCAGCAGACCAGACCTTCCCTCCAGAAGGGTGGCAGAGAGGAGTGGGCCAACAAGAAAAAAGAACCCACCATAAAGAGTTGGTGTGGTGGATGCCATCACTTGATGACTGTGAGGCCTGGGCTAAAAGCAGTAAGAGTGAAGGATCCCTCCTGGGCTTCCTATCTTATCACAGGGAGTCAGCAAATGCTGATGTTGTTCATGAGGCAGGTGAGCTCCCTTTCCACAATGACTTTTCCTTCCAATGGTGGCATGGGGCCCGGGCTGGAAGCAGATCTGGCAGTTTGAGGGGCCCTGCTATTAACAAGGCTCCTGTGATCGGGGCTGGCCTGTTTCATCAGAGGCTGAGGGCAGATGTGCTCAAGGTGTTGGTAGTGGTTTGATCTGCCTGGCACATGTTGCCTCCTGTCTAAGGGAGACTCACTGCCTCACTTAAAGATCACCTTCTTGAACCTGATCCTCAGTTCTTTGAGATTTTGTGACACTGCTCTTTCCTGGTTCTCCTCCTACCTGTCTGACCACCCTTTCTCAGTCTGATTGACTGACTCTTCAGCCAGGTTGAGTCTGCAGACTGGGCCCTCTTCTCGCCCCTCCCCTCCCCTCCCCTCCCCCCTCCCCTCCCTTCTTCCCTCCTCTCCTCTTCTCCCTTCCCCTCCCCTCTTCTCTTCTCCCTCTGTGCTATTTCTCTTGTGATCTCATTAGCTCTCATGGATTCAGTTATCATCTCTATTCAGATAATTCTCAGGACTACTTATCTGGCCTTTACCTGTTTCCTAACCTCCAGTTTCACAGCTCCAACTGTATGGTGGGCGTCTTAAGCTGAATCTCCTATACCCATCACAAACTCAACATGTCCAAAATTAAACTCATTCTCTTTGCTCCAAGCCCTCTCCTCTTCCTAACTTTCCTATTACTGTTGAGGGTGCCACAGTTTTCCTAGGTGTTGTCCATACCTCCTCACTATCTCTCACTCCCCATCTCCAAACTATTACCAGGTTCTACTGATTCTACTTTCCAACATTTTATACATTCCCTCCTCTGACATTACTACTGCCCTGGTGTCTGCCCTCTTCACCTCACATCTGGACTACTGTAATGCCATTCTGGTTGGTCTTCATGTGTCATGTCTCTCCTCCCTCCAGTCTATCCTATGCTAAGCTATCAAAGTGATCTTTCTAAATGCAGGTCTGACAATGTCATATCTCTGTTCTGTAATCTCCAGAGGCTACCTGTCACCTCTAGGGTCAAATATAGACTTCTCTCTGGTGTTCAAAGCCCTTCATAAGGACATACATATACACATTCACAAATAGCACATTAATGGACTGATTTCCTTGAATCAAACCAGTTTCAGTTTCCGTCTTCCTCAAAGTTTACAGGAAACAAAGTACTTGAAATCAAAAATTACTTTTCTGTGAAGGGCAGGAAGCTGAGTGTTGGTGTTTTATTCAGGAAGTAGGTGAAGCAAGAATGTAGAGGAGCTTGGACTTGATTCAGATGCAAAGAGACCACTCAGAGCTGAAAGGCATTTCTGATATTTTTTCTGGTTTTCTAAATAGAAATCAATGTATGATCTTTTTTTTAAAATTTCATTTCTTTTCCATTAACAAGTAAAGATAATAGTAGCACTCACTTCCCAGCTTTATTTTAAGGATCAAATGTTATCATTTTTATAAACAACTTTACAAAATAAATATCATTATTATTTTCATTTCCACCCATCTATTACCATGTGGAAGAAAGAAAAGACAAACCCACAAAAACCAATATGTTAAAAATAATCCCACATTGGATAGATCCAAAAATATATCTCTAATTCTATACCTTGAGTCCATCACCTCTGTTTCAAAGAGTGAGTTCCATGTTTCACATTTAGTCCTCTGGAATCCTGGTTCATTCCTACATTGATCAGAGTTCTCCAGGACTTCTTTCTAAGGATTTCAAAGTTGTTTTTCTCTACATTTGTATTATTTTATATATTTTCCCCCTACTTCCACTTGATTCACTATTCATTTATTTATATTATCAGGCTTTTCTGTAATCTTGCCTCCTGTAATTTCTTAGAGCAGAATAATAATTTCTTGAGTTAATAGATAATAATTTGTTGAGCCATTCCACAGATGATGGTCACCCCCTGAGTTTCTAATTCTTTACCACCACAAAAAAGAGCTATTATAAATATATGTACATATGGATCCCTTTCCTCTTTGGGTGATCTCTTTGAGATATAGGCCTAGTAGTGGTATAGCTGGCTCAAAGCATATGTACCACTGAAAAACTTAGGGGGCATAGTTTCAAAGTGAGTTGTGGAATCACTACACCAATTATCAACTCTGCATTAACTTCCTAATTGATTTTGATTCCTTAAATTTTTGTATAATCCATCCTTCAGATCACTTCCAAAGGGATTTCCTTTTGCTATTTAATAAAGTTATTAATGTTAAGTACATTGAAAATCCATTGGGATACCTCACATATTCATTGCCCTAAATAGGGTTTTGTCATCATGAACATGGATGACTCCTCCAAGTATGTTACATTCTTCAGACATAGCATCTAGAATCTATACAGTATGCAGGTAATCTCTGTATCCTAGAGAAGTTCATCTTTTATTTGAAATTGAAATCATTGGGGGTGGACCCAAGATGGTGGAGTAGAAAGACTCACGTATGCTAGCTCCGAACCCACAGCCCATATATTTCCTGCATGAAGAACTCCCCAAAAATTCTAGATCACTGCAAGGCGTGCAGAAACACAGTGGAAAAGATTTCCATTCCAGAGAGCCCTGGAGAGCCGTCCCCAGGGTCCGTCGCACCCCAGAAAACGAAGTCCACCCCTGTGCTGCCCTGGCCGCAGCCCCAGAGGAGCAGATCCGAGCAGATTTCAGGGACAGAACTTCTGGCAGCCACGAAGGTCCCTCCACCCACAGATGCTACAGGTCAGTGAGAGAGACATCTGGGCTGGCCGAGAGGGGAGCAGGGTGTCTCTGTGGCTCAGGACCCCTAGGGAGGAAGCGGCAGAGGGACCGGCAGAGGCAGCGGTGGGGGCCCGGGACAGGAGGCAGCAGCAGGCAGAAGTTCAGGTCTCTGCATAAACCCCCTGAGGGAACTGAGCCTGGGAGACAGCCCTGCCCCCACCCACCCCATTACTGAAGGACTCTGCATAAAGCCCCTGAGGGAACTGACCCTGGGAGGTGGCCCTGCCCACACTCCAGCACCAGAACTTAAGCTCACATTGAATAGCAGCCATGCCTGCCACAGAAAGCCCATTTGAATCTCAGACCCCAAGCACTAGCTGGGCGGATCTAGGCAGGGGTGGACAGGAATCTCAGAAATCAAGTAACTGGCTGGGAAATGCCCAGAAAAGGGAAGAAAAATAAGACTATAGAGAGCTACTTTGAGGGGGTGCAAATGTTCCCGCCTTTCAATTCTGATGACGAGGAACTATTCTTACCATCAGGGAAAGACGTGGAGGTCGGGGCCTCTGTATCCCAGACATCGGGCTCAGGCCATGGAAAAGCTCAAAAAGGATTTTGAAAATGAAGTTAGACAGGTGGAGGAAAAACTGGGAAGAGAAATGAGAGAGATGCAAGAAAAGCATGAAAATGGGTCAATACCTTGCTAAAGGAGACCCAAAAAAATGCTGAAGAAAATAACGCCTTGAAAAATAGGCTCACTCAATTGGCAAAAGAGGTTCAAAAAGCCAATGAGGAGAAGAATGCTTTCAAAGGCAGAATTAGCCAAATTCAAAAAGAGGTTCAAAAGCTCACTGAAGAGAATAGTTCTTTCAAAATTAGAATGGAACAGATGGAGTCTAATGACTTTCTGAGAAACCAAGAAATCATAAAACAAAACCAAAAGAATGAAAAAATGGAAGAGAATGTGAAATATCTCATTGGAAAAACAACTGACCTGGAAAATAGATCCAGAAGAGACAATTTAAAAAGTATGGGACTGCCTGAAAGTCATGATCAAAAAAAGAGCCTAGACATCATCTTCCATGAAATTATCGAGGAAAACTGCCCTGAGATTCTACAACCAGAGGGCAAAGTAAGTATTGAAAGAATCCATCGATCACCGCCTAAAAGAGATCCAAAAAGAGAAACTCCTAGGAACATTGTGGCCAAATTCCAGAATTCCCAGGTCAAGGAGAAAATATTGCAAGCAGCTAGAAAGAAACAATTCCAGTATTGTGGAAATACAATCAGGATAACACAAGATCTAGCAGCTTCTACATTAAGGGACTGAAGGGCGTGGAATAGGATATTCCAGAAGTCAAAGGAACTAGGACTCAAACCAAGAATCACCTACCCAGCAAAACTGAATATAATACTTCAGGGGAAAATATGGTTTTTCAATGAAACAGAGGACTTTCAAGCATTCTTGATGAAAAGACCAGAGCTGAAAAGAAAATTTGACTTTCAAACACATGAATGAGAAGAAGCATGAAAAAGTAAACAGCAAAGAGAAGTCATAAGGGACTTACCAAAGGTGAACTGTTTACATTCCTACATGGAAAGGCAATATTTGTAACTCTTAAAACTTTTTAGTATCTGGGTTGTTGGTGGGATCACACACTCACACATACACACACACGTACACGCGTGCACGCACACACATATACACACATGCATGCACATACAGAGACAGAGAGCACAGAGTGAATTGAATAGGATGGGACCATATCTTAAAAGAAATAAGGTAAATGGTGAGAGAAAAATGTAGTGGGAGGAGAGAGGGTGAAATGGAATGGGGTAAATTATATCTCATTCAAGAGGCAAGCAGGAGACTTTTTAGTGGAGGGAAAAAGAGGAGAGCTGAGAAAAAAACAAGAAGTTTACCCTCATCACATTTGACTAAAGGAAGGAATAAAATGCACACTCATTTTGGTATGAAAACCTATCTTACAATACAGGAAAGTGGGGGAGAAGGAGAAAAGCAAGAGGGGGGGATGATGGAAGGGAGGGCAATGGGAGAAGGGAGCAATTTGAAGTCAGTACTCGGGGAGGGACAGGATCAAAAGACAGAATAGAAACAATGGGGGGCAGGATAAGATGGACGGAAAAACAGTTAGTCTTACACAACACGACTATTATCGAAGTCATTTGCAAAACTACACAGATAGGGCCTATATTGAATTGCCTGCCTTTCCAATGGGAATGGGTGGGGAGGGAGAGATGGGGAGAATTTGGAACTCAAAGTTTTTTTTTTTTTTTTTTTTTTTTTATTTTATTTTTTTTATTTTTATTTTTTTAATTTATTTATTTAGCTTTTTACTTTCATTTTCACAAATTTTTGGGTTCCAAATTTTTCTCCCCTTTTCTCCCCTCCCCCCACCCCAATACCCCAAGCAATCTAATTTTCCCTATCTTCAATCTGTCCTCTCTTCTGTCATCCCTCCCTTCCCTTGTCTCTATCTTCTCTTTTCTCCTGTAGGGCCAGATGACTTTCTATTCCTCATTAACTGTATGTCTTCTTTCCTAGTTGCAACAACAATACTAAACAATTGTTCCTGAAACTTTGAGTTCCAAATTCTCCCCATCCCTCCCTCCCCATCCATTCCCTTTGGTACAGCAGGCAATTCATTATAGGCCATATCTGTGTAGCTTTGCAAGTGACCTTCCTGATAGTCGTGTTGTGTAAGACTAACTGAATTGCCATCCCTCTTAACCTGCCCCTCATTGTTTCTCTTCTGTCCTTTGATCCTGTCCCTCCCCAAGTGTTGACTTTCAATTACTCCCTCCTCCCTTTGCCCTCCCTTCCATCATCCCCCCCCCCCCAATATCTCCTTCTCCCCCGCTTTCTTATACTGTAAGATAGGTTTTCATACTAAAATGAGTGTGCATTTCACTCCTTCGTTTAGTCAAATGTGATGAGGGTAAACTTTTGTTTGTTTGTTTGTTTGTTTGTTTTTTTTCCCCTCAGCTCTCCTCTTTTTCCCTCCACTAAAAACATCTCCTACTTGCCTCTTAAATGACATATAGTTACCCCCTTCCATTTCCCCCTCTTTCCTCTCACTACATTTCTCTCTCACCATTTACCTTAATTTCTTTTAAGGTATGGTCCCATCCTATTCAGTTCAATCTGTGCTCTCTGTCTCTGCATGTGTGTATGTGTGTGCATGCGTGTACATGTGTATGTGTGATCCCACCAACCACCCAGATACTGAAAAGTTTTAAGAGTTAGAAATATTGTCCTTCCCTGTATGAATGCAAACAGTTCATTTCTGGTAAGTCCCTTAATACTTCTCCTTGCTGTTTACTTTTGCATGCTTCCTCTCATTCTTGTGTTTGAAAGTCAAATTTTCTTTTCAGCTCTGGTCTTTTCATTAAGAATGATTGAAAGTCCTCTGTTTCATTGAAAGACCATATTTTCCCTTGCAGTATTATACTCAGTTTAGCTGGGTAGGTGATTCTTGGTTTGAGTCCTAGTTCCTTTGCCTTTTGGAATATCCTATTCCACGCCCTTCGATCCCTTAATGTAGAAGCTGCTAGATCTTGGGTTATCCTGATTGTATTTCCACAGTACTGGAATTGTTTGTTTCTGGCTGCTTGCAAGATTTTTTCCTTGAGCTGGGAGTTCTGGAATTTGGTCACAATGTTCCTAGGAGTTTCTCTTTTTGGATCTCTTTCAGGTGGTGATCGATGGATTCTTTCAATACTTATTTTGCCCTCTGGTCCTAGAATGTCAGGGCAGTTTTCCTTGATAATTTCATGCAAGACGATGTCTAGGCTCTTTTTTTGATCATGGCTTTCAGGTAGTCCCATAATTTTTAAGTTGTCTCTCCTTGATCTATTTTCCAGGTCAGTTGTTTTTCCCATGAGATATTTCACATTCTCTTCCATTTTATCGTTCTTTTGGTTTTGTTTGGTGATTTCTTGGTTTCTCATAAAGTCATTAGACTCCATCTGTTCCATTCTAATTTTGAGAGAACTATTAAATTCAGTGAGCTTTTGAGCCTCTTTTTCCATTTGGCTCATTCTGCTTTTGAATGCATTCTTCTCCTCATTGGCTTTTTGAACCTCTTTTGCCAATTGAGTGAGCCTATTTTTCAGGGTGTTAATTTCCTCAGCATTTTTTTGGGACTCCTTTACCAAGATATTGACCTTTTTTTCATACTCTTCTTGCATCTTTGTCAATTCTCTTCCCAGTCTTTCCTCCACCTGTCTAACTTGCTTTTCAAAATCCTTTTTAAGCTCTTCCAAGGCCTGAGCCCACCCAACACCCCCCTGGGGTGTCTGGGGTACTGAGGCCCCCGCCCTCCACATCTTTCCCTGATGGGAAAAATACTTCCTCGTCCTCCCCATCAGATCCGAAGGTCGGGATCATTTGCATTTGTTGGAAAAAACTCTCTAAAGTCTTATTTTTCTTTCCCTTTCTAGGCATTTTCCCAGCCAGTTACTTGACTTCTGAGATTCCTTTCCACCTCCGCCTGGATCCGCCCAGCTAGTACTTGACCTCTGAGATTCAAATGCGCCTTCCCGCGGCAAGCTTTAGTTCTGGCGCAGGGTGGGGGCAGGGCCGCTTCCTAGCTTGGGCCCTCAGGGGCTTTCTGAAGAGACTTTCAGGAACAGAGCCGATGGGGGCGGGGTGGGGGACCCCGCCTGCTGTGCTCAGCTCCCTTGGGGGTTTTATTCAGAGGCGTTCAGCAGTAGAGCAGGGTGGGGGCAGGGCCGTCTCCCCTGCTCGGCTCCCTCAGGTTGGAAAGACCTTCAGTATTGAAGATCTTACCTGCTGCTGGGGGATTCCTGAGTCCCGGGCCGTTGCTGCCTCAGCCGCCCGCCCACGCCTCTGCCTCCGCCGCTTCCTGCCCCCGTCTCTGCCGCCGCTGCTTCCTCCCGAGGGGGCCCGCTCCCCTCCCCTAGCGCAGGCTTCTTTTTAACTGACCTTTAGCTTCTGTGAGCAGAGGGACTTTCCCGGCTGCCGGAGATTCTCCCGGAGCTTTCCTCTCTGAAGTCTGCTCAGGTCAGCTTCTCTGGGTCGCGGCCAGGGGTGGGGGTGGGGTCCGCTTTCCTGGCTGCGATGGACCCCGGGGACGGCTCTCCAGGGTTCAGTGGAACGGAAATCTCTTCCCCTATGTTTGTGCACCCCCTGCAGAGATTCAGAATTTATGGGGCTCTCCTTTTACCTCAGTTCCATGGGTTTTGGGCTCGGAGCTCGTGAATGTGCGTCCTTCTACTCCGCCATCTTGGCTCCGCCCCCGGAACTCAAAGTTTTAGGAACAACTGTTTTGTATTGTTCTTGCTACTAGGAAATAAGACATACAGTTAATGGGGAATAGAAAGTCTTCTGGCCCTACAGGACAAAAGAGAAGATGGGGGACAAGAGAAAGGAGCGATGATAGAAGAGAGGGCAGATTGGTGATAGGGGAAATTAGAATGCTCGGTGTATTGGGGTGGGGGGAGGGGATAAATGGGGAGAAAATTTGGAACCCAAAATTTTGTGAAAATGAATGTAAAAAGTTAAATAAATTTTTATTGATAAAAAAAAGAAAGTGAAATCATTGTATCATCTGCAAAAATTACCTATTTGCCTCTTAACTTTTCTTTCTGGTCTTATTGCTTTGCTCTTGTCAAAGAAGGGTAAAGCTAATGGGAACACATGCTTGACCTCAGATCTTACTAGAAAGGATTCTAACTGTAAAATGTTTGCACAGGGATTTCATTATATAGTATTACTCTATTAAAGAGAGATTCATCTATGCCTATTTTTTCTAGACAACTCAATAAAAATAACTGCTTTATGTTTGTCAAAAACCTTTCAGAATCAATAAGTATATCATTTAATGTTCATATTGTCAGCATGATTTATTATGCTAATAATCTTATTCATGATGAAAAAACTGCATTCTTGATATAAATACAATATGGTTATAACATATAATTTTTCTAAGTTCTTGTTGTCACCTACTTAATAATATTGTATTTAAAATGTTTGTATCACTATTTATTAAAGATATTGGTTTGCAGTTTTCTTTTTCTGTTTCCTCCTAGTTTAGTTATTGAAATAATATTAGTATCATACAAAGAGATTGGAGGAGTGCCTTCTTATTTCTGAAAACAGTTTAAGTAGCATTGGAATTAAGCATTCTTTGAATTGTTGATAGAATTCATTTGTAAATAAATCTTGTCTGAGATTTTTATTTTTTGATGATTTCTTCTTCTGATCATAGGTTATATAAATAGTTTCTTTCTTCTTTTTTTAATCATGATATTTTACATTTTTGTAAACTTCTACCTATTCCTTCCAAGTTTTCAGTTTTGTTAGCTATAATTCAGCAAATTTTTGCTTAAAATTTCTGTTTTTCTTCTAGAATTGTTGAGAGTTTTCCTTTTTCACTTTTTATACAATTTGGTTTTCTCTCTCTTTTTTGATCAGGTTAGTTAACTGTATATATTTCATTAGATTAGATTAGATTTATCTCCCTAAGTTTAAATCTGGCCTCAGACTGTATGGACTGTGTGACCCTGGGCATGTCCTTTAACCCCATTTGCCTGAATTTCCTCAAGTATAAAGTGAGTTGGAGAAGGAAATGGCAAAACACTTGCAAGTCTCTGCCAAAAAAATCCCAAATGAATCAGACACAACTGAAAAACAACAGAACCACCAAAAACAAAACTTTATTTATAAATTCACTGGATTTTTTTGCTTTCAATTTCACCAATTTTTTCTTTACTTTTCAGAATTTCTATTTTGATGTTTAATTAGGGATTTTAAATTTTTCTTGTTCAAGTTTTTTTTAGTTTTGTGCCCAATTCATTGAATGATTTTCTCTTTTATACTAATGAAAGTGTTTAGAGATATAAACTTGTCCCGAAGAACTGCTTTTGTGGTCACATGCTGAATAAGATGACAGAGAGGCATTTTCTCTGATCCTCACAACTGCTCAAAACTCTCCAAAATGGAAATTTTATGCTGATGATAAAGCAACTTCAAGTGAATTCCAGATCTAGGAAACCAGGAATTAAAAAAAGAAAGGCTTAAAAAAATCTCCATGAATTGATACCTACCTTGAGTTCACTTAGCTTCCCTCCCCCACTGCCCACCACCTTTCCAGTAGCAAGGTTACACTAGCTATCAACCCACAGAATTGCAATAAAATGCAGCCTAGTACCATTTCTCTCTTTCCAGTGCATAGGAGATACAGACTGTCAGGTGTGGTAGTCTGCTGGACATGCAAAAGATTCTGGAAGAAAAGTGGAGGAACAGAAGGAATGAAGCAGTACACATATCTGGATTGAAAATAAAGTTCAAAACCACACCTGAATCCCTCTCCTTCCTCTAAGAATCTCAGAGATTCAAACTCCACAAGACAGAAAATCAAATCTACCCTGCTACAATAGCACCAGCTCAGTAGCACTGAGAACCACTGGGCCAGAGAGATGAGGAGCAGAGGGAATGGGACAGGACACTAGGTGGGTGAGAAGAGGGCTGTACAGCCTTACACTAAACCTGAAGGAAAGAGCTTAGCATTCAACTAAGGCCAGTTTTGTTCCTCCCAAAAGTCACTTAAGGCAGAAATCTAGGCTGGTGAACCAGCAACTGCTCAATATAAAAGGAGGCTGAGATACTTTGGGATTTAGTCCAAGGAAAACTATCATGAGAGAGGAGAGAACCAGAAAGGAGCAATCAGAGAAAATAAGAGAAGAAATTATCTCAGGAAAAAGATAAGCTCAAGGATAAGCCAATAAATCAACAGAGAAAATGGTGACAGCAGAATGAAATACCCTGTCCGCAACTAATAAATGCGTTCTGGCATCTAAAAACTGATACTGCAAAACAAAGGAAAAATGACAATCTTTGATGCAACAGAGGACCCTGTTGAATTTGGGGAGAATATGAAACTACAATACATTGTTTCTGACAAGTTTGAAAGAGAAATGAGAGTGATGGGAGTAGAATTTGTGGCCTGAACAGCAGAAATAATAGGCAGATTAGAAAATTTCAATCTTCAGTGGCAAGTATCACCAAAGAAACAAGAAAGGATAACTGACTGGGAATGTATGTGTTCATAAATAAAGGACAATATAGAAGAAAAATAAAAAGCAGTAGCATTAAACAAAAATATTCAAGGCAAACATATTGATCTTGAAGACAGGAGGATCATATGTCTCCTAGAAGAACATAAGACAACAAACCTGAATGCTACAATGAGAAGTAATACAAAGGAACTGTTCAGAACTTCTGAAGACAGGAAAGGAAATATCAAATGAAAAATGCATAGGATACCTCCAAAAAAAAGCCAAGGCTGCAAACTCCAAGACACATAGTAGTTAAATTTAAAGACTCAATTCAGAAACAACATTTTCTGTAAGTAACTAAGAGAATGATCTTCAAATACAAAGAAAGGGGAATTCAGATGACACAAGACTATTCTATACCCATCAGAAAACTCAGGAAGGAATGGAATTTTTCTGAAGAACAGTGGAGCTTAGAATACAACCCAGTATAATCTACCCTGAAAAATTGAGCTTAAATACAAATAAAGAAAATATGGCCTTTAAATAATAAAGATGGACATTCAATGAAAAAAATGTGAACACTGTTATGAAGAAAACCAGACATGAAGAGATTATTTGTTTCTTGAAGACCTGAGATAACGGAAATGCAAGAGAGATGAATGAATGCACAACAAAGAACAGTATTAGAGTGACAACATAGAGACCGGTGAGAGATATTCAAAATATAATCAAAGAGATGGGGTGAAGGCAGAAGTCATATGGAATTAATAGTGGATGATAAGTCTAGAGCATAATGAACAGAACCTGGCAACATCCCACCTACAGAGGAAGCAGTGTTCTTATGGGATTGACTACATTACACAGTGGGAAGGTACATGAAAGAAAGGAGAAGAGGAGGATAGAGGGAAAAGCATAATGTGACTGGGTCAAAGCAAGAGCTAGCAATGAGGGGAAAATGATCCTTGTGGCCTCTTAGAGACAGAAGGGACTTACCCACAAGGGAGGGAATGAGAAGGAGTGAGAATGGATTAAAAGGAGATTGTAAGCAAGGAAAATCTTGTTGTAGTGGTGTGAGGCAGTTCCACTAATGAATGTTCCTATGGACCTATGACATCACAATGTTCTATTAAGACAAATGAACTCATGTTGGGTATCATGCAGGGATTTGGCATTTTAAAAGGTCACTTCTCTTGTCTGAAGAGGTAGGAAGATGGAACTTCAAGAGCAAACAGGAGGGCATGGATATAGGTAAAGGGAATTTGGAAATTCAGGGAAAAAGGAAGATCCAATGCCAAAAACTACATTTCAGCATCTGATCCAAACTATCCATGACAAAATGGAACCCTCTATAGGAAAAGAAGCTACGTCATGTGCTAGGACTGGAGCTTCCCCTCTTGCTCACCCTGATCTACAGCAAAACTTGAAGGAGAAGCTTTAGAACTGAGGATATTTGACACTTGACTAAAGTTTCTACGATAGTAACAACAACCATACATTTGTATAACACTTTGCAGTTTACGAAGATGAGGCAGGAGTGATAATGGCAATGAAATGGTCTAATGCAAAATAGAATACTGAGCCTGGAGTTAGAATGACCTGAGTTCAAATCCTACCTTGGACACTTACTAGCTATGTGGCCATGGGTGAATCATTCTACCTTAGTTTCCTTGAATGTAAAATCAGGATAATAGTACCTACCTTCCAGAGTTGTTGTGAGGGTGAAATGAGAGGAGTAATAAAGTGATAAGCATGGTTCCTGGCATATAGTAGGTAGGCAATAAATGCCTGCTTCCTTCCAACTGTTTACTTTTATTCTTTGTGTACTAAATGGAAACCACTCTCATATTCAAAAAATTACTGGTTGTCTCTAAAAATCCAAGGACTGTTTTCAGGTTAGGGATGTGGAGTATGCTTGTATATGTAATCCTCATACATTTATGTTGGTAAGTTTTTAGCTTTCTTCAATAAGGTTGGAAACTTGTTATTTAACAGATCAACACAGAGAACTATTAAAAAATAATTCTATACACATAAGAATATGTTTGCAATGCACTGCTCCTTTCATAACAAGCAACCTGGTTATTGAAAGGAACAGAAAATGAACTTCTGTGTAAAGAAAAAGAATCAGAGGGCACTGAAGGGAGCAGATCCGAGCAGGCTTCAGGGGCAGAATCTCCAGCAGCAGAGCAGGTTCTTCCACCCACAGCTGCCAAAGGTCAGTGACAGAGTCTTTTTGGCTGGCTGAGAGGGGAGTGGAGTGTCTCCATAACTCAGGCCCCCTTGGGAGGCAGCAGCGGAGGCAGCAGCAGACGGGGCTTCCAAAGCAGACAGGAGCTTGAATCAATTGTTGAAGGTCTCTGTGTAAACCCCCTGAGGGAACTGAGCACTGTGTGGTGGCCCTGCGTGGTGGCCCTGCCCCCACCTGAGCAGCTGAACTTAATCTCACACTGAATAGCAGCCCCAGAGCCGCCGAAAGCCCTGATGCTGGGAAGCAGCATTTGAATCTCAGCCCCCAAAACGCTAGCTGGGTGGATCTGGATGCGAGGTAGGTGTGGAGAGGAAACTCAGAAGTCAAGTAACTGGCTGGGAAAATGCCCAGAAAAGGGGAAAAAAAAATAAGACCATAGAAGGTTACTTTCCTGGGGAACAGGTGTCTCCCCCCATCCCTTTGGATGAGGAAGAACAAGGCATATTCTCAGAGGAAGTCAAAGGCCCTCCCTCTAAATGGGACTCAAACTTGGCTCAGGCAATAGAAGACTTTAAAAATCAAGTTAGCAGCTTACTAAAGGAGAACCAAAAAAGCGCTGAGCAAAATAGCAGCTTTAAAAAGAGGCTAACTCAATTGGAAAAAGAGGTCCAAAAAGCCAACTAGGAGAAGGAGGTTTTAAAAAGCAGAATTATCCAAATGGAGGAGAAGGTTCAAAAGTTCACTGAACAAAATAATTGGTTGAAAGAGAGAACTGAGTTCAGGGAGATGAATGACTATGAGTTAAACCAAGAAGTTAGTAAACAAAACCAAAAATTTGAAAAAAATAGAAGATAAGGTGAAACAACTTATTGGAAAAACAACTGACCTGGAAAATAGATCCAGAAGAAATAATTTAAAAATTATTGGGCTACCTGAAAGCCATGATCAAAAAAAGAGCCTAGACACTATCTTCCATAAAATTATCAAGGAAACCTGCCCTGACGTTACAGAATCAGAGGGCAAAATCGATATTGAAAAAATGCATCAATAACCCCCTGAAAGAAACCTGAACAGACAAACTCTTAGGAATATTGTGGCCAAATTTCAGAGTTTCCAGATCAAGGAGAAAATACTTCAAGCAGCTAGAAAGAAACAATTTGAGTACTGTGGAAATACAATCAGGATAACATAGGATCTGGCAGCTTCAACATTAAGGGATTGAAGGGCTTGGAGTAGGATATTTCAGAAGTCAAAGGAATTGGGATTGAAGCCAAGAATCACCTACCCAGCAAATCTGAATATAATACATCAAGGGGAAAAATGGTCATTCAGTGATATAGATGACTTTCAAGATTTCATGTTGAGGAAAAGACCAGATCTATATTTAGAATTTTGACTTCCCAAGACAAGAATCAAGAGAAGCATGAAAAGGTAAACAGGGGGAAAAAAAGGAAAACTCATAAAAGACTCTCTAAAGTTGAACTGTTTACATTACTATATGGAAAGAAAATATTTTTAACTCTTGAACATTTTCTCAGTATTTGGGTAGTTGGAGAGATTGTACACACACCCTCACACACATACACATAGATAGAGAATACGGGGTGTATTATATCAGAAGAGATGATATCCACATACACACACACACAAAATAAAATAAAATAAAATAAAAATTAAGGGGGTGAGAAAGGGAGTAATGAAACAGGGCAGTCTATAACTCATAAAAGAGATAAGAAAAAGTCTTATTCAATAGAGGAGATAAGGGAGAGGGGGAGGGGGGATAAAGCTACTTTCCCCACATGTAGCTGAAAGAAGGAATAACATGCTCACTAAATTTGATATGAAAATTTTTATCACACCACAGGAAAGTAGGAGAGGAGGCAACAAGTGGAACAAAGGGAATGCTAGAAGGGAGGGCAAATGGGAGAAGAGAGTCACTAGAAATAGACTTTTGAGAAGAGACAAGGTCAATTGTAGTGGGGAGAAATAAGGGGGATAGGGTAGGTCAGAGTGCAATATAATTAGTATTACACAACATGATTACTATGGAAGTCTTTTGCAAAACAACACATGTTTAGTCTGTATTGAATTTCTTCCCTTCTTAGTGGGGCTGGGGAAGGATAGGGGGAGGGAGAGAAGTTAGAATTCAAAGTAATAGAAACTAATGTTGAGAATTTTTACTGCATATAATCGGGAAATAAGAATTACAGGGATAGGGGTATAGAAATTTATCTTGCCCTGCAAGAAAAGAAGGAAGACAGGGATAGGACAGGGGCGGGGTGTAATGGAAAGGAGGGTACACTGAGGGAATGAGCAACCAGAATGCAAGGTATTAGGAAGTGGGGGGAGGGGGGAAAATTGATCATGTTACAAAGTGAGGTAAAAACAGTTAGTATTAAAACAATAGACTGAATTAATTACTGAGAATAAATCAATGACATCTTTAGTTTGGAGAAAAGAATATCAATCTAACTTTCCAAGAGTAAGGTAACCTCTGATAAAAACTGGCATTGATGGAAAAGTCAAGGTTTTAATGGTAAATTTGATTTTATGATTGCCATTTAATCAGGAACTAGAACATTTATAGAAAGACATATAAATCACTTAAAACTTGCCTAAAAGATGTTCCTTAGCCAAAGTGAAACTATAATCATATTTTAAATCTGGTTGTAGGAACATGCCATTTTTAGATGATGTGGGACGAGTAAGTGACTGTTCTTCTGAGTCTAACTCCAGGTATGGGAAGCAAGAAAGGCGGTCCGAGCCTCCACTACATGATGCCAGTATGCTAATGAGATGCTAGTATGAACTACATAGGTGATCTCAAGGGAAGAGTGGGAGAGCAGCTGTTCAGCTTGGGCTGAGTTGGGATTCTCTGGACTCAATTTCCCCAGTGACACCTGGCAGACTTTAAACCTGACTGAATACAAGTGGACAATCTACTTCTTCCTGGAATAGACATAAAGTTGGGGAGATATTGTTTCCCTGCAATGTCCTTACTCTTGGTGGCAATTCCCTATAGTCAAAAGGTTTGTAAGCTTAATACCAGATCTATTCAATTATAGATTATGGGTAGAGGAACATCCGAGGTTGCCTAAAATTAAGCTATTAGGCATAGGACTTTAGACCAACAACACTAAGTTAGGGTCTTTTTATTCTTAGTAATACTAAGGAGACAATTAGTTCAAGGGACTGTGAAATTAGCAACATAAATATTATCTGTTTCACAGTTGGCATATGTTTAAAAAAAAAATTCTTTTGTGCTCCGTATTGTAAATGCTTTAAAAAGAAGTATCACTTGACCAAAAGTTTGAATTGCTTTATCTGTTATAAACTGTGTTAAAAAAAAAAAAAAAAACAAATTACTAATATGGGTAGATAGGAACCGAGACACAGAAAGATTGAGTTGTTCTGTTTCCTCTCTAATAATAACTGTAATTTAAACTTGAGGTTAATAAATTGCATTTCATATGTTAAAAAAAAAAAAGAATCAAATCTGCCTATCAAGTATGCAAAATCTTTTCCCTTTCATATGCTGACAGTTTGGTTGCTAAAAGGAGCAAAAAAGGAACTTTTGTGTACGAGAAAACATAAAAACTTATATGTAGAGATAGTGTTTTTCTTTTAATATGGGAGAAGAAACACAGACTGTTTGGAGGACAGAAAAAAAAGAGCCACACCTCAGATAATAGATTGGGAGGAGCTGTTTGAGACAGAGAAAACAACTCAAGTTGCAGGAAATTGTGGTCCCTCAGCTCCTTTACAGGTGATGGTTTTTAGAGTATGAGAGGTTAAAACACAAAGTGATCAAGCAAATAACTGTTTGAGAACTATGGGGAAATTAGACAAAGATTACTGGTTTCATAACTATCAGAAAATCGGATTTCATAAGTTTTTACCACATAAGGGAAAAACGAGTCACTAATCACCTCAAGAGGCTCTGAAATGAATCAGGAGAATAGCTAGGAAGATATCAGAAGAGAATGTTCTTGGTAGCAACTGACACCAAAAAGAGTGAGAAGGCATGGACATGGAGAGATTTCATGGCAAATAGGGGGACAATGATCATGGGGGGAGATGAAAAATGCTATGAATATCCAAAGAGACAACTGATGAATTCTAAATCCAGATTAAAACATACTTTTTTAACTTTATTTTTTCTTGTTTCTTAAGTGTTTTCCTTTGCAATATAGCTATAGAAAATAAAAATATACATGATAGAGAAATATGTTTTGCATGAATTTGATTATGTGTATGTGTTGCATAACTGATATAATAGATTTTTCAGGGTTCTGGGAGCCAAGACGGTGGAGTGATCAGTAATTGTTAGTTCCCTCCCCTTGTTGACCTTGACCAGCCCAGAGAATATCTCCTCTACAAAAACCCAGGAACACTGGGAGCAGTAGAAGGGATAAACAGACTCTCAGCCCATGAGGCTAGAAAGATCGCTAAGGAGGGTTCCTCTTGCTATGGCCAAAGGTGACCAGTGCAGGATCAGAGCTGTCCCAGACAGTCCCACTTCAACAAACCGGGAGAAGATACTGAACCCCAGGGTTGTGAGGCCAGCAGCTGCCACCACCAGGACCACAAACATGCCTCAGAACCCCAGTGGAATTGGGAAGACACTAGCACAGACAGCTGAGCTTGCTATGTCTTAGCTCAGCAGAAGAGCCTCAGGCATCCAGATCACACCTTGCCCACACTTAATGAGCTAGCTTCAGGGAAAACTCAAAAAGACCTCACCTAACCTTTGCTTTCAAACACCAGCCAGCTCAGCACCAGGTAAACTGCAGCATTTTAGTTTCTACCTGAAAGAACCAGAGGCCACAACACAAGCCTCAAGTTTTAGGCACAGGAACTGTGGAACAGAGCTCCCTGTGCCACAGATCCAGAAATCTATTTTAAAAGCCAGGGAAAGGGTTATTATCATGAGTAAGAAGCAAAGCAGAAAAGAAAAGACCATAGAATTTTTCTGTGGGGACAAGGACCAAAACACAAATACCAAAGAGGTCAGCGTTGAGACAGTACTCCCATCTAAAACTTCACAAGGGAATATGAACTTTTCTGAAGCACAAAGAGATTTCTTGGAAGGACTCTGGAAGGATTTTGAAACCCAAATTAGAGAAATAGAAGAAAAACTGTCCAATAATTTAAAAAAAATGAAAGAAGAATTCACTGAAGAGAACAACTCCTTAAAAAGGAAAATTGGGCAAATGGAAAAGGAAGTAGAAAGGGTAAGTGGTGAAAATAACTCCTTAAAAGGAAAAATTGGACCTATGGAAAAGAAGATGCAAAAGTTAACCGAAGAAAGAAATTTGAAAAAAAAAATAGAATCTGGCAAGTAGAAACTAATGAATCAATGAGACATCAAGAATCAGTCATATAGAATCTAAAGACTGAAAAGACAGAAGAAAATGTAAAATATCAAATTGGAAAAACAACTGACTTGGATAATAGATTCAGGACAGAAAGTCTAAGGATTATTAGTCTAAGGATTAAAGTCTACCAGAAAGTCATGAAGAAAAAAGAGCCTGGACAATATCATCCAAGAAATCATCAAGGAAAACTTCCCAGAAGTCCTAGACCCAGAGGGGAACACGGTCATCAAAAGAATCCACCACTGACATCCTGAAAAGAACCCCAAACTAAAAACACCAAGGAACACTGTTGCCAAATTTCAGAACTATCAAGTGAAGGAGAAAATACTTCAGGCAGCCAGAAAGAAACAGTTCAAATATCAAGGAGCTACAATAAGGATCACACAGGACTTTGCAACTTCTACATTAAAAATTGATGGAATTGGAATATGATATTCCATAAAGCAAAGGAGCTGGGACTATAACCAAGGATTGATTACCCAGCAAAGTTGAGCATAACATCTCAGGCAAGGAGATGGACATTCAATAAAGCAAGAAATTTCCAGATGTTCCTGATGTAAAGACCAGAAGTCAATAGAAAATTTGATCTTCCAATGTAGGTCTCAAGAGAGAGATAAAACAGTAAACGGGAAAAAAAACTTGTTGTACAATATGGGCAACCTGTTCACATCCATATAAGGGAAGATGATACTTGTTAATTTTGAGAATTGTATATTTATTATGAAATGTAAAAGGGATATACAAAGAGAAAGTGGGTATAAATTAAATGATGTAATGGTAACAAATGTGATTTAAGGATGTGAAAGGATTGTAATGGAAGATGTGAAAAGGAGGTAGGAAAAACATAATTCCATCACAGGAAGAGACACAAAAATATGTTACATTAGGAGGAAAGAGGGGAGGGAGATGAGCATTGTTTGAGAGGCACTCTTCATCTGATTGGATTCAAGAAGCATACAACAAACTCAGTTAAATATAGAAATACAATTATATCTATAGGCAGCAGGATGGGAAGGAGGAAAGCAAAGGGAGGGGAGGCTAAAAGGGAGAGAAGAAGTAGCAAGGGAAGAGTGAAATAAAAAGGAGGCACTGAAAGAAGGGAGGGATGACTGAGGGAGGTGGTGGTCAAAAAGTAAAACTCTATTGTGGAGAGGAGAAATAAAGTATAAAAAAGGGGAAAGGGGATGGAGGGAAAGACACAGATAGCACTCATAACTGTGAATGGGAATGGGATGAAGTCTCCCATAAAATGGAGATGGATAGCACAATGAATTAAAAACCATAATCCAACCATATGATGTTTACAAGAAGCACATTTGAAATGGGGAGATACAAATGGGGTAAAGATAAAAGGTTGGAGCAGAATATACTGCGCTTCAGCTGATATAAAAAAAGCAGGGGTAGCAATCCTAATCTCAGACAAAGCAAAAGCAGAAATACATCTAATAAAAAGGAGATAAGGAATAAAATCATATCCTGCTAAAACCATAGACAACGAGACAATTTACTAAACATACATGCTCCAAGTAGTATAGCATCCAAAGAGTTACAAGAAGAAATAGACAGCAAAACTATACTAGTGGGGGACCTCAACCTCTCCCTCTCTGGACTTGGTAAATCTAACTTCAAAATAAACAAGAAAAACGTTAAGGAGGTGAATAGAACTCTGGATAAATTAGATATGATAGATCTCTGGAGAAAATTGAAAGAGGAAAGAAAGCAATATACCTTTTTCTCAGCAGTACATGGCACATATACAAAAATTGACCATGTACTAGGCCATAAAAACCTCACAATCTAATGTAGAAAGGCAGAGATAGTCAATGCATCCTTCTCAGATTATAATGCAATAAAACTTATATGTAATCAAAGACCATGGAAACATAAACTAAAAACTATTTGGAAACTAAACAATCTAATCCTAAAGAATGAAGGGGTTAAACAACAAATTATGGAAAAAATCACAACTTCATTCAAGAGAATGACAATAATGAAACAACCTACCAAATTTTATAGGGTACTGCAAAAGCAGGTCTTAGGGGAGGTTTTCTATTTTTGAGTGCCTACATGAATAAAATAGAGAAAGAGGAGATCAGTGAATTGGGCATGCAGCTTAAAAAGCTAGAAAAAAAACAAATTGAAAATCTGCAAGTAAATACCTGATTAGAAATGCTGAAAACCAAAAGAGAGACTAAAAAATTGAAATTAAGAAAACTATTGAACTTATAAATAAAACTAGGAGTAGGTTTTATGAAAAAACCAATAAAATTGATAAACCTTTGGTCAATTTGATTAAAAAAAGAAAGAAGAAAATGAAATAACCAATATCAAAAATGAAAAGGGTGAACTCACCTCCAATGAGGAGGAAATTTGAAAAATAATAAGAAATTACTTTGCCCAACTGTATGCCCATAAATTGTATTGTATATATACAATAAATATATAAATTGTATGCCCATAAATGACAGAATGAAAGTGATTTCTGGCCCAAGGAGCCCGGAGAGCTTATAGGAAAGGTCTATCACACAGGCTTAGAGTGCAGTACAGCATGGGCCCCACCAAGGCAAGGAAAGGACTGGAAGGGGCATCAAGTTTCCACTGGCAGCAGCTGTGGGTCCCAGATTTCTCAACTCACAAATGCCAAAGACAGCTTCAAAGGTCAGTGAGAAAGTTCTTTCAATTGGGTCAGAAGGGAACTCAGTAGTCTAGCCTTGGCCCAAGAAAGCAGCAGTTTCCGTTGTTGGACCCCTGGTGGCACTGGAGTGAGGAGGAGTGCTGGCTGGTGTGGTGGAGCTGGTCGAGGCTATGGAGGGGGAATCCTGCTCACAGAGTACAGACCAGGAAAGGAATAAACTCCTCTCCCTTGAATGTGCCATCTTGGAGGAACTGAGAACTTACAGGTCCCCAGATTATACCCTCCCCTTGACAAAGAACTCAAAAGTCAAGTAATTGCCTGAGAAAATGGCCAAAAAAGGGGAAAAGAATGACACAATAGAAGGTTACTTTCTTGATGTGCAGGTATTTTCTTCCATCCTTTTGGAGGAGGAAGAACAATGCATACTATTGGAGGAAGACCTAAAAGTCAAGGCTTCTGTATCCAAAACCTCCAAAATAAATATGCAATGTTCTCAGGCCATGGAAGAGCTCAAAGAGGATTTTGAAAATCAAATAAGAAAGGTGGGGGAAACAGAGAAGTGAAATGAGAGCAATGCAAGAAAATCATGAACAGCTTACTAAAGGAGACCCAAAAAATGCTGAAGAAATTAATATCTTTAAAAATAAACTAACTCAAATGGCAAAAGAGTCCCAAAAAGCCAAGGAGGAGAAGAATAGTCTAAAGAGCAGAAATAACAAAATGGAAAAGAAGATTCAAAAGTTCACTAAAAAAAATAGTTCTTTAAAAATTAGAATGGAGTAGATGGAAGCTAATGGCTTTATGAAAAACCAAGAAATTATAAAACAAAACCAAAAGAATGAAAAATAGAAGACAATGTGAAATATCTCATTGGAAAAACAACTCACCTGGAAAATAGATCCAAGAGAGACAATTTAAAAATTATGGGACTACCTGAAAGCCATGATCAAAAAAGAGCCTTCACACAATTTTTCATGAAATTATCAAGGAAAACTGCCCTAATATTCTGGAACCAGAGCTTAAAATAAATATTGAATCAATTCATCAATCACCTCCTGAAAGAGATCTGAAAAGAAAAACTCTTAGGAATATTGTAGTAAAATTCCGGAGTTCCCAGGTCAAGCAGAAAATATTGCAAGTCATCAGAAAGAGATAATTTGAGTATTGTGGAAATACAATCAGGATAACACAGGATCTGGCAGTTTCTTCCTTAAGGGATCAAAGGACTTGGAATATGATATTCCAAAAGACAAAGTAACTAGGACTAAAACCAAGAATCACCTACCCAATAAAACTGAGTATAATATTTCAAGGGGAAAAATGGTCATTCAATGAAATAGAGGACTTTCAAGCATTCTTGATGAAAAGACCAGAGCTGAATAGAAAAATTTGACTTTGAAACACAAGAATGAAGTATGAAAAGGTTAATAGGAAAGAGAAATCATAAGGGACTTACTAAAGCTGAACTGCTTACAGTCCTCCATGTAAAGATAATATTTGTAACTCTTGAAACTTTTCTCAGTATTTGGGTAGTTGGAGGGATTATACATACATACATACATACATACATACATACATACATACATATATATATATAGACAGAGGGGACAGGGGAAGTCGAATAGGAAGGGATGATATCTAAATAAATAAAATTAAGGGATGAGAGAGGAAGATACTAGGAGGAGAAAGGGAGTAATGAGATGGGACAAATTATCTCTCATAAAAAAGCAAGAAAAAGCTTTTTCAATGGAGGGGAAAAAGGGTAGGTGAGAGGGAAAAAATGAAACTTACTCTCATCACATTTGCTTTAAGGAGGGAATAAAAATGAACACTCAATTTGGTATGAAAATCTATCTTACACTACAGAAAAATAGGGGAGAAGGGAATAATTGGGGTGTGGGTGGATGATAGAAGGGAGGGCAAATGAGAGGCGGGTAACTAGAAGTCAACACTTCTGTGGAGGGACAAGATCAAAAGAGAGAATAGAATAAATGAGGGCAGGATAAGAGGGAGGGAAATATAGGTAGTCTTTACCAACATGACTATTATAGAACTATTTAGTAAAATTACACGTATATAGTCTATATTGAATTGCTTGCCTCCTCAGAGGGGATGGGTGGGGAGGGAAGAAGGTAAAGAATTTAGAACTCAAAATTTTAGGAAAAAATGTTGAGAATTGTTTTTGCATGTAACAGGTAAATAAAAAATACAGGTGATGGGGAATAGAAATCAATCTTACCTTATAAGAAAAGAGAGAATATGGGGATAAGGGAAGGGAGGAGTGTGATAGAAGGGAAGGTAGACTGGGGGAAGGGGTAATCAGAATGCATGGTATTTTGGGGTGGGGGAGGGGAGGGAAGGGGAGAAAATTTGAAACAAAATCTTGAGGAAATGAATGTTGAAAACTGAAAATAAATTAATAAATTGAAAAAAATTTTAAATGAATGTTAAATAAATTTACAATAAGGAAATATTTAATGAAATAAATAAAAATATATTTTTAAAAAGAGGTTGGTATGATTTAGAAATAACACTTCCAGATCTTGAACTACATTATGAGGCAGGAGTCATTAAACTTTCTGATATTGCTTTAAAAATAGAAGTAGATCAATAAAACAAACTAGACAAACAAGAATCAGCATAATATAGAACTCAACAACCCATTGTTTAATAAATGGGAAAATAATAATAATTTAGGAGTTCAACTATATTTGATTTAAAAAAAAACTGATTGGATAAATGGAAAGAAATCAGGCAGAAACTGGACTTTCAGCAACACCTTGCATCATATTCCACAATACATTGAACAAATCACCTTAACATTAAAGATCATACCATAAAAACATTAAGAAAAAAGCAGGTAACATTCCTTCCCTAGCTATAGATTCTTGGACAAATAAGAGATAGAAGAAATTACAAAAGATAAAATATAGATATCTTGGTAACATGAAATTGAAAAGCTTTTGCACAAACAAAACTAATGCAACTAGGATAAGAAGGGAAGTGGCAAAATGGATAGGAAAAAATTTTTGCTTTAAATTTTTCTGATAAGGATTTGTTATCTAAGAAATATAATTAACAGATAGACACAAGACCAAACACGACTCCCCAAGGTTGGTGTCCTGTATTTTCTAAGAGAATCAATGACATCCTGGTGTGATATCTTAACTTGTACATGAATTGGATTTAAGTAAGGAAGAATTACACAATCATAAGCCTCTCTCTCTCCTAGAGCTATCAAAGTCCAGAGGCAAGACAAAAGGCAAGACAACTGGAAATGGCCAAATGCACAGCACCTGCTTCAGCCACTTTCATGGTCATTGGAACAATTCACTACTACCAAAACCCACTGTCTATGATTATGAACAAACAGTTCTCCAAAGGAGACTTACACACTATTAATTGCCAAAGGCAAAAAAAAAATTCCAAATAATTAATAGCAAAAGAAATGCAAAATAAAACAACCCTTATCTCACATCCTACAAGTTGGCAAAAATGGCAAATGATAGGAATAGTTAATACTGGAGAGATGACAAGAAGATAGGCACTCTAGTACATTGTGGTGAATCAGTACAACCATTTTGGAAAGCAGTTTGAAATTATACAAAGTTACTAAAATATCCATACCGTTTGACCCAAGTATCCTACTACTAGTGATAACCAACGGAGGTCACTGTTAAGAAGAGATCGCCACATATACCAAAATGCTTATATTGTAACAGAAAACAACTAGAAACAAAATAAATGCCCATCAATGGGTAAATTGCTAGAGAAAAAGTGATTATTTTCTATCACTGTGGAGACAAATTCAGCTCACTCAGCATGGAGAATCCACTAGGTCTTAACAAGTGAAAAGCTGTCTCAGTAGATGCTTTTTATACAATCATGAAGATACAAGGGACTATGTCACCAGCACAATACTGTGTGTTATTCATGAAACAAGGAATCATCTCTTTTCCAGCTGTCTAAATCACAGGACCTATTGGTCAGCAGCATCCCCTGATTACTCTGTGCCTTATAATCCTAACCTTACACAGCCTAGAGATTTCCCTGTGGAAATTTCTTCTGTGCTACAGGGCTTACTCAAACCTAGGTGACGTGCACAGCCCTGACCGCAACCTACCACAGAAGTATCAGGTTATTTTTTTTCCAGACACTCTGAGTGTTTACAGCCCTATCCCAAAAGAAGATCACTTAAAGTTTAGGTCTGGCTAATGACTAAGATATCCCCCGCAAAAGTAGTAGAAAGGGAGTTAATGAATAATATACCACAGGTTTAGGAAAGCGGTTTATTTCTTTCACAAAGAGAAATGCTTAAACCACCAAAGACTAAAGAGTGCACACAAAGACTGAAGCATGAAGACATAACTTAAAATTATTGTGCTTTCCCAGAAACTTGATATGTCAAACATAAAAATATAAAGCATTTTGCAGGGATACTGAAGATGTGTTTCACCTTCATAGACTCCACACTATCTCCCTCTAGGTCTCCCGGTAAGCCTGGTCAGATGGTCAGCTTCTCCCTTTACTTTGGCCTCCTTCTCCAAGAAGAGCTAAAACATCTCCGGTGGATACTTCCCTCCTCTCCTGGAGTTAGTACTAACTTTGGGACCCAGATGTTCTCCATTTCCTAAACTTGCAAGGTTGTCTCTAAGACTGGAAAGTCCATCTAAAGATTAATATTCAATAAATGGCTGTCAGAGGCCCAAAGTTCAAGCCTAAGCTCATCAAGCTGAGCCCCATGTACATATAAATAATCACCATTTCTGTCAGGTGGGCAAAGGTGCCCTTGTACCCTCTTATAGGGAGTCTCAGAAGAAAAAAAAGAAGTCCATGCTCCAAGTTGCAGAGGAAGGCAGGAAGAAAGAATCCCAAGGGCAGAGTGACTCCTTCCAAAGTCTACTGAATGGGCAGTGCTGCCTGACTCAGTGGCCAGTCTTTTCTTCATCAATCCCTTTCCCTGCTGCCAACTTAGAGGCCTAGGGATTGTTGCCACACCCCAATGGGCCTTTCAGCATAGTACTGATCCCTAAGTGCTCCCAGCAGTAAATGCTCCTATAGAGTGTATTCTAGCCGCAATCAACAAGAGGGTCCCTGGGAAAAGGGAGAGAGAAGGGAGTCTTGATTGATCATATCTGGTACATACTGTGCCAGACACAAATATATAGATATTCTAAATAACACATAAAAATGACATGTTATACATAAAATAACATTATACATTTAATATAGTATGTAAATAATATGTTCAATGCATATTTAATATAAAGTATTAAAATGACATGTAAGTATACACCTATGACTTTGAGATATTCCATGAATTCTGAATGTAGACAAGCAATCAAGTGCATTTGGACACGCTTTCAGAATAAAAGGAATCAGTTCTAGATGAACACAAAAAAGCTTCGTATTGTTCTACTTTGTCAATTACTTCTCATACTCTCCCTCCTATTAATGTAGAAGGATATCATATTCCACCAGCTACCATAAAATAAGCAAAACCCCTATTTTATAAAAAATGAGTAACCTTCCTTTCAAAATTTCATCTTGGGGATGATTCTCACATTTTTAATTAAAGGAAATAATGCAAAATGATTTATTTTAGAAGCCACAACTCAAAGTAGGAACTGTCAGGTTTTTTTTTTTTAAAAAGCCCATCATAAAATACTTTATTCCCTAAGGCCTGAGATCTTAAGTTGCTCTGTACGGAAAAAAAAAATTATTCCATGGAACTCAACACAATCTTTTTAACCTTTCAAAGGTCCTTCTTTGATCCTGTCCAAAGCAATGATAACAATGATGATGATAAACAGCATGTATGCAGTGCTTTAAAATCTACAAAGCACTTTACAAATATTATCTCATTTTATCCTCACAACAACGTTGGGGTTAACAGTGGAATTATTATCATACCCATTTTACAGATGAGCAAACTAAGCCAGAAAGAGGGAACATGACTTGTCCAGGGTCACACAACTAGTAAGGGTCTGTTTCTGGATTTGAATTCAGATCTTCCAGACTCCAGTTCTTACACCTAACACATTCCTTTTGAACAGCTCCTTCCCTGCCCCCTAGACCTGAACAATCCCTCATAGAGCCCAGTTATAAGAAAGAAAAGAGGAAGTAAGGGGGCTATTCAAAATTTTTTTCAATTTATTAATCTTCTGCTATGTACAGAGCACTCACTGTGCTACGAATCAGATGTTATATTCTATACTCACTTCCCTCCCACAGGCGCATTAAGACCTACAGATATGTTAGGACTTCAAGTTTACTGGAAGACTCAAATAGATCTATGATCTCATTGATTGGAGACTTCTTTCCAGGGATGCAGATTTAGGAGTTCTATCCAGTGACACAGATTGCAAGCCATCCTTGTTCACCCATCCTGGGTGACTCTCATCCATACTTTCCCAAATGTTCACCATAGGCTGTCTGCTCAACATGTTTGAAGCTTTCTATATTTTCTCCCAAAATCTTGAGGGTACCAGCAGAGCACTATGGTCACCCACCTGTTAATCTGCAGATCCTTGACTACTACCCACAGGGCTATCTTCACTCCAGCAACACCCTCCTCTTTTTCAGTGCCTTCCTCTGATTCCATCCCAAAACTCCTTTTGAGGAAACATCGATTCCAGCCATGCTTACTCTAAATCTGGTGCAGTCCATGACTCCTTCTGGAACTTGCTCCCCTTCAGGTTCCAGCCACCCTTTCATCTTCCCTTTTTCTTGTATTCCCCGTAAGCTCCACAGGTGGGAGGTTCACAGGTTGTGCTCATTTCATGTTTTCAGCTTTTTCAATGTTTATAATTACTGTGCTGGTATTTTCTTCTTTTTTGGCATTAAAACACACAATGTATTAGAAGAGTGGCTTTAAAGGAGGAGAAGAAGAGACACTGGGGAAAATTATCACGACATAAAAAACAAAAGTCAATAAAAATGTATTTTAACAAAAAGAATGTAAGTTCCTGGAGGGACTATCTGGCTTTTGGTTTGCATTTGCATTCTCAGTGCTTAGCAGAGTATGTAGAACATAGTAAATAGTTACTAAAAGCTTTACCACATCACTCTGTGAGCATCCAGGTTTCTCTTCCTGCCATACATTTCCTTCAATCACATCCTTTACAGCTGTTGTTGTTCCAGGTTCCTGATTGGTTATATGCCCCCACATACCTCTCCATCTCCCCCTACATGGTCAGGACCTTTAGATTTTTGGGGGCAGTAGCATTCTGAGTCTCTCTGTCCCCTAGGCCACCTGGCTGCCTCAAAGGCCTTCTGAGATCCCTTTAAATTTTCACCAGGCTGTGTTTCTCCAGCCCCCTTTTGTGCTGCCTTTTCCTCTGGGAAGACTCTCCAATACTGGTCAAGTTTTCCACTTCTCATCCTTTCAAACCATCTTTCATGGCCTGTCTCCACTAAAATACATTCCCTAGTAGTCCCTTCTCCTTTGTTGGTTTCCCAGTTTGCCCTTTTCTTGGCTCACACAACCAAGGCTCAGTTCTTAGGTCACATTATTCCCACCACCATCAAACCATGCCCCTTCCTGAGCTAGACTGAACCCTCCTACCACCCTCAATTGAAGGCCCTCTCCTCTGGTCACATCTTAAGCCCTCCATCCTCTTCCTCCTCACCCTCAATTGAGCAGACACCTGCCTTCCAGGCCATCAATTCTCCCCCCTTAACCTATCACTCAGACTAGACTTTCCCTTCTTAGGTGCAGTGCTCCTCCTCTCCTCAACTTCAACTAAAATGTTGTTAGGGCAGAAATCACAGTCTCTTGACTTACCCTGATTCAAAGTGCCAGGAAACCACCCAGTCAAAAATATCCCATAAAACTCAAAAGTTTAAGAGTAGACACTAAGGTACTTTGATAGTGCAGTGATGTTCTTTGGTTCCAGAAATGAGTAAGACAGTCAGAGATCCAATTCAGATGTTACAAGTGGGCAACATTCATCACTTGTGTTGTCTTTTGTTGGAAATGAAGTCCAAAACAACAAAAATCCTGAAAAGCCCATGTCAAGGCTGTGTGTCATTGTGTTTTGGACTACCTTGTGTTGCCTGCCTTTCCCACAACTTTGTAAGAGAATTTCACATGGAAATTTTACAGAGAAACACTGACATCAAAGAGCCTGCCCTCAGCATGACCCTCCCGACTCCCACCACCTCCCACCACACCTCCCCACCCCCAAGTCCATTTACAGCTTCTCAGGTCACTGAGTGACTCAGAGGGAAAGCTCTTTTCTTTCTCTTTCACTTCTTGTTTGTTTCCGTTTAGGACTGTCACTTTATTTTTATCTTTAACTGTATTGTGAAAGCCCAGAAACTCCCAGGGCTCAGAAGCTGAGGCATCAGAATAAAACCCGACAGTCACCAAGCAGAGGAGGTAAGGAGAGCAGAGGAAACAGAAGTTCCTCCCTCAGACCCAGCGGGACAGGTAAGGATTTGTCCTGTCTTTCCTCTTCCACGGGGGCTTTCCTCTATTCCCTGTCTGAGAGCCGCGGAGCAGGGAGCCCCACTGTCGCTCCATTCAGTGCCTTTGCGCTGCTTGGCTCTGTACCTGGAGTGTCCTCTCTCACGTCCGGCGGGCAGAGGCCTCCCCAGCCTCCTGCCAGGCGAAGCTCGAGCATCACCTACTACAGGACGCCTTGGCTGCCCTCCTAGGGACCCCTGCCTGCTCTCCAAAGTCTGCGCCTTTGTGTTATCTTCTCCCCAGACCTCTGCTAGGCTGCAAGGTGCGCCAGGGCGGGGCTGTTTTCCCTGCTCTCCGTATCCCTAGCTCTCATCCAGGTGGTCTGAATGACAAACGTTGGCTGGTTAAGGTGTGTCAGAGATTCCGGGAACATGACCAGCACCAAGAAAGGCTGAACACTCTCATGGAGAGCATTAGGGATGAGCCAAGGGTAAGTCCTGAAGGAGTGCCCGCTGCGGGCTGGGCACTCACTAGCTCTTCTCTCTGTTGGATGGACTGTTGATGATCTCCGCTCCTCTCCCCTGCTTTTTTACAGCCTGGGTGATTGAAGGGAGCTTTCCTCCTTCCATCTCATTTTTGTGCTCACTCTCACCTATTCACATAGTTCCTATCGCCTTGAATTTTAGGGTTCTAAGGAGAGAGGTTCTTAACTTGGAACCCACAGGGTTCATGGAGGGTTTTTAGGGAGTCTGTGATCTTGGATGGGGAAAATTGCATTTTTATTTCAATAGAGTTAGTTTCCTTTCAAATCTCATTCTATTTTGCACAATAGAAAACATTATGTGAAAGGATCCATAGGCTTCCCCAGTGTCCAAGGGGTCCAGGACACAAAAAACATTAAGAACTTCTGTTCTCTTAGTCAAAAAGTCATCAATATTTATGAAGCACCTACTGTGTGCCAGCACTGCCCTAAGAGATGTAGACACAAAAAGATCTTTGAATAGTAGAGAGGCCTTATCTGGTGAGGAGAGGCTAGAGAAGTGTGGCAGGAAAATGTAGCCAAAACCCAAAGCAACTCTCCCAAGGCTGTCCAGGATGAAACTGTTTTAGATTACTCTAGGCAGAGAATTTAACATTGAGAAATTTTGTGCTGTATTTTGGGGAATAAGAACTATCATGTCTGTAAAAATGTTAGCATTCCTATAGCACTTTAGAGTTTGTAAAACACTTTAAAATAACTTAGTTTTTCCTCACAACAACCCTGGGAGGTGATATTACTGTCCTCATTTTTATGGATGGGGAAACTAAGGCAAACAGAGGTGAAAGAACTTTCCCAGGATAAAATGTCTGAGGCTCCATTTGAACTCAGGTCTTCCTGACTTCCAGGCCCAACACTCCCTCTCCATTGCACCACCTCGCTGCTTTTCAGAACAGAAAGGGAAGAGGATGAGATAACTGAACCAAGAACATTAACAAAGTACTGCTGACTGTACTTTAAAATTTGTGTGACTTATGTTGTAGAGGCAGCAGTGTCACAGTGCAGAGCGTAGTGGACTTGGAGTCAGAAGACATTAGTTTGAGCCCTCCTGCAGAACCCCTTACTAGCTACAGGATCCTTCTCATCCTCCATTAACTCATCTGTAAAATGGTTGTCGCGGTAGCATCGTTGTGAGGATGCAATGATGTAATACATTAAAGCTCTGTGCATGGCTTAAAGCCCTGTAGAAATACTAACTATTGTTCTCAAAAACATTGTTTAATTTGAGCCCAAAAAAATACTCCCACAAATGAAAAAATTAGGCATTATCCTCATTTTACACACAGGGAAACTGAGAACTAAGACAGTTAAGATCTTTGCCAAAGTCACAGTGGGAAGTAGGTGGCAGAGCTCAAACCCCAAACAAGACTTGGGATTTTCCTTCCCCCCAATAGTGCCGTCTCTTCGTTGTCACTAGAGGGCACTAGAGGGCAACTCAGATGTCAGTGAGGAATTAACCAACAGGAGAAGGAAGGGAGAGAATTGACATAAGGACCCTAGGGGGTGCCACGGAGCAAGGGACCCTGGACATAGAGTCAAGGAGACCTGAATTCAAGTGTAGCTCCAGACATCCACTAACTGCAGGATCCTGGGCAAGTCACTGAAGTCTTCTTCACCTGGGGTACATCACTCCCCTCAAGGGAGCTCAGAGGACCTTGTGAACCACAAAGGGGAAAATATTTGGATAACTGTATCTCATAGAATCAGCTTCTTTGTAACATCTGTATTTTATTTTGTACATTTAAAAGCATTATCTGAGCAAGTGTCCGTAGACTTCATCAGACTGTTACCAGGAGTCCAGACACACAAAAGTGCATCCCTGTTCTAAGTGGAAGAGGGACCCCCCACAGAGGAGGAGACCTACTTCAGTTTGCCTCAACCCCACACAACGGTAGGGCCACCAAGAAAGAGACTTAAAATCACTCCGAGGTTTGACCTAAATAGGCACACAGGAAAAACCAAGTAGATGAAAGACACCTAGTGATCACTAGATAAATGTGTCTTGGATAGATGCTGTCAGTGGACATTCAACTGGTCTTGAAAGGAACAGGAAAAGGAGCATGGTTTGTATGGCTTTAGGAAAGAAGCAAAATTCTTTTTGTTACTTCAGGGTCCTCCCTGAAAGAATAATGCTTTTAACACCAAGATTTTTCTGATGACTTATAACTGATCACAAATCAAGGGACAATAGAGTTTTGGAAGAATAGGAGTTAGGTATCATCTGCAGGGTAATAAGGAACCACGAGGCAGATATGGACAGGCTGCTAGCTATTACAAATGAGGATTTCTGTGAGAGAGAAAATATAAGGCATATATTCAGAGAAAGGTACAGCTGAAAACAAACTGACAGCTTGACCACAGGAGTTCCATACTGAGCAGGAGTCGTAACAGCACACAGAAGTACAGAAAGCAGATGGAGCTGCCTCAGACCCAGGGAGACCTGGGTTCAGGTCCTACCTGACACATACTGGCAGACCTTTCAAGCCCCAAATGTCCCAGAAAGCTCTTTAAGACTATGAATTATGGAGAGGGTACTTGTCTTCACCAGGAGAGGGAGATTCTCTGTTGAGAGTTCTCATGTCAAGGAAATTACAGGTCTAGTATCTACTTTTCCTTTCACCTCTTCCCTACCAAAAAACAAATAAATACCCACCTGGGCTTACCTCCTGACCATGACAAGCAGTTTTGGAGTCAGAGGCCCTGAATTTAAATCATGCCTCTGTCATTCATCACCTATGTGACTTTGGAGGATCACTTCCCATGTCTGGGTCTCATTTAATTATCTATGAAATGAAAGGGTTGGACAAGTCTAAGGTCCTTCTAGCTCCAAATCTAAGACTCCAGGATCTGATGACAACTTATCTCAATTATGCCTCTTTTTCTGACTCTCAATATATACAACACCCATTCATAGCTGTAGCCATGTAGCTTCTTCCAAAGACAAATACAATTCACTGAAAAGTTCTTTCAGCCATCTTCTACAACAGATACTTTGTGTTACTGAGGTCTCACCTTTTCCAGGTTTTCATAAGTCTACTAAAAACCAGCTTTGGGCAGAAGGAAAAGCCAAGTTGAGCTCTTTACTAGGTAAGTTAGTAACCAAACACACAGGTGTGGCATGCACACAGAAATGGATCATCAATTTGAAACTAGGAAGAAGCTGTCATTGAGTCCAAGCCCACCTCCCCCTATTTTTCAGATGAGATCACTGAGGCCAGAAGGGAAGGGACGTCTAAAGACACACAGCCAGTCACTATTTGAGGTGGGATTCCAACTCAAATCTTTCTGTCTCTGAGTCTAGCACTGTATTCACTATGGCACTGTCTTCCATAGGGAAGGAATTGAAGAGCTTTGGTGGCCTCACCATCTTTAAGGGCATATCCCATGGGATGTCCTACAGAAATATCAGCAACATTCAGTTACTGTTCTTATGTCTTCTTCAGTGGAACACTTCTTCCATTCTAAGCAGAGCTTTTCTATTTAAAAATTCCATATTCAAAGAAACAAAAGCTGCCTTGAGCCCCTTCATCTGGCTGGATTTCCAGATCCCTGACCAGTTTGCCCCCAACTTTATTTTGTCTTTTTGTAATCAGCTTCTTGCTTCCTTCCCCTCCTTGGTCCACTCCTCTATTCTCTCTGCTCTCTTTCTGGTTCCTCATTCTACTCAACGGATGACAATATCTTCATATTGAAAGGGGCATCAGGTTCCTATGAAGCTGGGTTCAGGTAGAAAGGGGAGAAGTAGAAAGGATTAAACATTTGGGGTTGGGTTAAGGAAAACAGGCAACAGTCAATTACAGGGCCCCATAATAACATTCGACAAAGACTGGACAAACCCAGAAAGTGCTCAGGACTCTGCCAGATGAAGCAGAATATCTTTATCTTGTTTCCTGATGACAGCCAGATGGAGGGAATGCTTTGCAAGTAATCAAATATGAAAGGCATGGGAGCAATCAAGATCTTTTGTAACTTCCCAGCTCCAATTGATAAGATCCTAGAGGCCATCCTTAATAGGTCCAACTTCTTTATTTAACAAAGGGGAAATCTGAAGCACAGATAATTTAATGACTTGTCCATGATCACAAATCCAGCATTCTTTCTACTCTACCACACTGCTTTACATTTCTATCCCTCTCATAATCCACAATACAGGGTACTCCAAAAGTCTGCAGTTTCACATTTCAGTAACTTGAAAGTGTTAGTACTTTGGGGACATCTTGTGTGTGTATGTAGGTATGCATACATACATACACACATATGTGTGTGTGTGTATATATATATTTATAGAGAGAGATAAAACTTAACCATCTATATAAGTGTACATACATTACATGTTCATCTAAATTTACATATAAACATCTATATGTGAAATATGGGTATATCTAAATATGTATGTGTATACATAGAAAGAAGTGTATTTTCAAATCTCAGTTGGTAGCAAATCATTGTGTAAGATGGGATAGGGCAAAAACAAAACCCACCAAAGACACTTCACAGAATCTCAGAATTGAAACAGACTTTAAGAACCACTTAATCCAAACCAAACTTGAACCAAAACCTTTCAATCGCATACTTGATAAGTTGTAATCTATCAACTTGAATACAGTTAGTAAGGAGGAATGTACTACCCAAGGCAACCCATTCTACTTTTGAACAGCTCCAGATGGGAAGGCAGGTGACACCATGGATACAATGCCAGGCCTAGAGTGAGAAAACCTTAAATGTCTGAGTTCAAATCTTATCTCAAACACTGACCAGCTGTGTGACTCTCAGCAAGTCACTGAGCTTTGTTTGCCTCAGTTTCTTCATCTGTAAAAAGAGTGGAGAATGACATGGCAAACCACTTTCAGTATCATGAAAACCCCAAATGGGGTCATGAAGATGCAGCCATGACTGAAATGACTGAGCAATAACTGCAAGAAAAATTTGCACATATTTGCTTACATGTTGCTTCCCCCATCAGGCTGGGAGATCACAGTGAGCAAAGACTACTTTTACCATTCTGTGTAGTCTCAATAATTACATGACAAAACAGGAAGAAGGTAAATGCTGGAGAAGATGTGGGAGAGTTGGAGCACTGATTCATTGTTGGTGGAGCTGTGAGATGATCCAAACATTCTGAAGAGCAATTTGGCACTATACCAAAAGTTCTACAAAAATGTGCATGCCTTCTGCAATGTCACTTCTAGGGCTGTATCCCCAAGAGATCATAAAAGTGGGAAAGGGTCCCACATATACAAAAATATTTATAGAAGCTTTCTTCGTGGTGGCCAAGAACTGGAAATCGAGGGGATCCCCATTAACTGGAGAACAGCTGAACAAATTGTGGCATATGAATGTAATGGAATACTATTGTGCTATAAGAAAAGATAAACAGGAAGCCTTCAGAGAGGCCTGGAAGGACTTATATGATCTGATGCTGAGTGAAAGGAGCAGTCAGGGGATCTTTGTACGCAGCCACAACTACAATGTGCAAGGAATTTTTCTGGTAGACTTAGCCCTTCACAGTAATGCAAAGATCTAAAAAATTCCCAATGGACTCTTGAGGCAAAATCCCTTCTACATCCAGAGAAAGAACTATGGAACTGGATCACAGAATGAAACAGAACATTTTCCCTTATGTTATGTTTTGTTTTCATGGTTTCTCCCATTCATTTTAATTCTTCTAAGCAACATGACTAAAGTGAAAATGTATTTAATAAGAATGTATGTGTAGAACTTATATGAGATTGCATGACATCCTGGGGAGGGATGGGAAAAGGGGGGGGAAGAAGGGGGAGGGAAGGGGAAAGAATCTAAGATATATGAAAATGATTGTAGAAAACAAATAAATTATTAATAATAATAATAAAGAAAAGTCTCTGGATCTTAAAGGAAACAAAAGGCTCCTATCACAGATAAGGGGAGTCACAAATGATGGCAGAAGAGCAGTCTTATGGGGGCTTCATCCTGGCTCCGCATTTAGAAATAAAAATTCAGCATCCCAGTGACAGACTTTCCATTTGCAGGTAACAACACTTTCAACATGGCCTCTGATGTCCTGATGCCAGCCCCAGTGTGTCTAATTGAGAATGACAAAGGAGGACTGATAGTGAACCAGAGATCGCTGGAGATTCTTTCTTCAATAACTGAGCCTGTGGTGGTGGTGGCTATTGTGGGCCTGTATCGCACTGGCAAGTCCTACCTGATGAATAAGCTGGCAGGGAAAAAATCAGGTATGTGAGGTCAGTAAAGTAATGGTATGTATGCACGTGTTAGCCCTTTAGCACATTTAACATATACGTTTTTCATTTTGGTGACTTCTCTTCAACACAGAAGGATAGATCTGGAAAGTCAAGGTTTCATTCTGACCTTTGCCTTAGATGACTTAGGGCAATGTGGAAGACCAAGGGGAGGTGTCTTCCACTTTGCCTTAACAATATTTGATATATAAACATGCATGTATATTGTCTATGTATTTGACATGCATAATAAGTACATATTTAATAAGGTGCACATGTATAAGTTATATGTGCTGCATACAGTGTATAGAATGTAATAAATTATACAATTGTGCATTGATGTGCAAATATGTGATATACATATATTATGTAATACTCATGTAACATAGAGCCTATGATAGAATACATGCATCCATTACATGTCTTATGTACAAATATGCAACTTCCATGTATGAATATTTATTTGTATTTCCATATATACACCACTTTAAACTTTACAAAGTATTTTACATACCTTATTCCATTAGAACCTGATAACAAGCCCATGAGGTTGGTGCTAGTAGACTTATCAACATTTTACAGATGAAGAAACTGAGTCATAAGATCCTTGCCAATAATCACAGAGCAAGCAAGTATTAGAGTTGGGATTTGAACCCAGGTCTTCCCAAATGGTAGCCTTATACCCTCTGATTTATGCCATGCTTAGAAGAAAACTCAAGATGCCCTTTGGGAATAGGATAATTGTGATAATGATTTTATGTGAGCATTCTAATAAACTTTATGACAAAAAGTGGGAAAACCAAAAGCGGTCAAAGAATCTGTGCATAGGACCCAATTCTCATATTTGCTAAGTAAATTGGACACATCACTTTGTCTCTCTGACTTCATCTGCAAAATGAAAGAGAGAAATTAAGAGGATATCAAAAACCTCTTCTGACTCTGTCAAAGATTGAGTAACTCATGGGCTCCCTTCGGTGTTTCCAGACATATTTTACATTATTCCCATTCACGTATGCTAGAATTCAGGCAAACTGGAGAAAGGACTAATTCCTAAACTGGTTGAACCATTACCTGTTTCTTTGTCTTCACTGGCACTATTTCCTATTCCTCTTGGTCATATTTCTACAAGTTAAAATCCTACTTAATCTTCGAAGCCCAGTTTAGGTGTGCCTCTTCCTCTCTGAAGATATCCCAGACCCTTAAGCCAAGAAATGAAATGTCCCTCCCCTGAATTCCTATTCATATTTTATATTTGCCTAAGACATATTTCTTTTTTAAACACAGTTTTCTATGCACATCTTATATCTCCTAAGAAGGCAGAAGTTACTGAAAGAAGAGACCATATCCTGTTTATCACAATATCACTCATAGCTTCTAGGACAGTGCCTTGCACAAAGTAAATAAACAAATGAAATGAATGCATAGATGGATGGATGGATGAGTGGATGAATTAATGAGTGAATAATGAATGAATGACGAGGATGTGAATAAGGGAAACTTTCCTAGATATCTCTATTGGTCTCTGAAATATAAGAAAATGTTCTTACTTGCAATGATCAGGCATTCTGTATCTCTGTGGTGGTAATTTAAAAATTAGACCTAAAATACAGATTCTGTTTTATGTCATCTCCTCTTCACTATGTATTGGAAAATAGTCAATTCTCTTCCAATGAAGGATTAACATTAAAGAGCAGTACTAATTTCCAAGACACTCACCAAATATGAGTCCCCAGATTGCTCCATGCTCATCTCTCCAAACTCTTGCGCAGGCTTCTCCCTTGGTTCCACAGTGCAGTCTCACACCAAGGGCATCTGGATGTGGTGTGTTCCTCATCCCAAGAAACCGAATCACACTCTTGTTCTCCTGGACACAGAGGGCCTGGGTGATGTGGAGAAGGTAAGAATGGAGGACACTGTTCATGACTGATTATGAAAGAGAGCATACCACCACTATTATAACTTTTAGACCTGAAAAACCCAAAGGAGTTGAATTTTCACCTAGTATATAGGGATACAGTTCTGGGAGCAGTCATGGGAGTGGATAAGTATCATGTAATAAGGTCAGGAAATGTGTTCTGATTCCTAGGGTGACAACAAGAATGACACGTGGATCTTTGCCCTGGCTGTACTACTGAGCAGCACCTTTGTCTATAATAGCATGGGCACCATCAACCAGCAGGCCATGGACCAGCTGCAGTATCCTTTCTGTGATTTGGGAGAAGAGGACAGCTGGGGAAGGGAGGAGGGGGGCCACTACTTTCCCCAGTATCTCTCTGAAGCCCATGTTCTGTTCCTCATGTTCTAATGACAGGCCTAAGAGTGTATATGTGTTGCGTGTATATCCATACACACATATATACACACACACATTCACATATCACAAGTTTTCACACACATATACATATATCTCAAAGTTTAGAGAAATTACTCATGTTTCATGATGAAAAAGTTAACAGCTGGCTCAGGTTCAAGGGGAAGTAAAAGTTTTCAGAGAAGTGAAGGACCTGTGGAACAAGGACTGTCACTTTTTTCTGTCATATTTCCTTAATTAATTTCCCAGCTATGTGACTGAGTTGTCAGAGCGCATCAAGAGCAAATCTGTCCCCAACACTGATGGAGTAGAAAACTCTTCAGACTTTGTGACATTCTTTCCAGACTTTGTGTGGACTGTGCGCGATTTCACCTTGGAGCTGGAAATTAATGGGGAACCCATCACCTCTGATCAGTACCTGGAGATCGCACTGAAGCCTAAGAAAGGTTCCAGGGCTTGAGAGTTGGGCAACGATATGGGAAGTAAGGGGAGGAGAAAGAAGAGAGGGGTAAACCATCTCCCAAATTTATTTTATAGTCTGAATACAGATTTCTCTAGTTATGATTACCTGCCTATTTGAAGACAAGGAAAGTTATTCCTTTTTGGCTGAATCTAGACTATTGCCTTCAGTGAAAAAACTGAACCCCTCTTCTATCTTAGGAATAAGTCCTTTGTCTTTTTTCATCATCATCATCATCCTCATCATCATCATCATCATTAAGCTTTTATTAAGCATCCATATTGTGCCAACTACAGAGCTAAGCACTGGATGTACAAAGAAGGAAGCGAGGGAGAACAGTCTCTGCCTTCAAGAAGCCCATATTTTAATGGAAGAGTCAACATGCAAAGACCTAGCACTAATAAGCTTATATTGACCCAAAGATTGGTTCCTGAAAGGGGCATCACTTTCCAGAGCTTCTCTGAAGTCCAGACTCTATTTTCTCTTACAGGATTCCTCCTTTTCTTCCCTCAGGCAAACCACAGGACGTTAAAATGTTCAACCTACCTCGTCAGTGTATCCGCCAGTTCTTCCCCAAGAAGAAATGCTTTATCTTTGATCGACCAACACACCGAAAGAAGCTTTCCCAGCTTGAGAAACTTCATGACAGTGAATTGGAACCTGAATTTGTGGAACAAGTTGAAAGTTTCTGCTCTTATATCTTCCAGCATTCCAATGTGAAAACTCTCCAGGGGGGCATCAAAGTCAATGGGCCCCGTGAGTCTTTTCTCCTTTCTATTCACTTCCAGTGCTTTTCTTTGACTGTTTTTAAGAGAACAGAAGAGGAAAGTAGAAGGGAGTGCCCTCCTAGGAGAGCCCCTCATAAAGATATAATCTGCTGGACTTGATAACAAAAGACCTTTCTGGTTTCCTGTCCATAGTCTCTCATTAACTATCACCATCATGGACCCTCCTTGCTCCTCCTCTGTCAGAAAATCTCTTAAAGGCTAAATAAATTCCTTCAAATACAATAAAAAGTTAGAGATAGAAAAGGTTAACCTGAAAAGTTACCCTTCCTTATACTATACCCAATCCTTCACCAATGATTCAATAGTCAGGACAATGAAATATTTATGCCCGTTATTTACCATGATACATTCTAACCATGCCCAAAAGAGGGAACTCAAATGGAGTTATCTAGAGAATGGCCAGAGTTACCCTGTTTGGGAAAGATACTGTACCTTTATCTATTCTCTCCATCGCTTCTCATTATTACCACTTTGGACACATCTTGCTCCCATATCAAAAACTTCCTGGAAGTTTCACAGAATCATAAAATGTTAGAGTATGAAAGGAGTAATTTGAAACCTTTCAAGACTCTATGTCCAAGACTTTCCCAGTGGTACAAGAATTAAGATATAAATTAATTAAGATGTAATGAAAAGTCAAGTGTACATACCCATTACTTGGCATGATAGGTTCTGACTATTCTCCTGATGGTTCTGACCTCTTCCATTTTTGTTTTCTCTATAGGTCTAGAGAACCTGATTCTGACCTATGTCAAGGCCATCACCAGTGGAGAAATGCCCTGTATGGAAAATGCAGTCCTGGCATTGGCTCAAATAGAGAACTCAGCTGCAGTTCAACGGGCCCTGACACACTACGAAGAGATGATGAAAAAAAGGGTCCAGTTTCCTACAGAAACCCTTCGGGAATTGTTGGATATACATACCACCTGTGAGAGGGAAGCCATTGCAGTCTTCATCAAGGATTCTTTTAAAGATGTGGACCAGAAGTTCCAAAAGGAATTGGCGGTACTTTGCCTACTCCTATTCATGGGAAAGGAAGGGTCTACATTAAGGAGGGCTGGTGTGGAAAGAAAAAGGAGGCTTTTCCTGAGAACAACAGCTTACTGGAATCTAAGGTCATATCTTCAGTCAGTCATGTGATCCTGAAAGTATATTTGTAACCTCCTTTAAGTAAAAAGTCACATGGCAAATGTTTTCTAAAAGACAATGGTTGCCTGTGATATTGTAATACATATATTATTAATTCTGAGACATTGAAAACTACACATGAAGGAGTTTGAAACATTGAGGATTGTGATCTAAGGTAAAGATAGTAAGGGAAAGGGGCTTTAGGAAATTACATACTGTCCATACTGATTTGTCCTCTTCATATAATCTTTAAGATCTCTAGGACAGATACACCAGGAGAACCTGTAGAATTAATTCTAGAATCAGGGCATGGTGCTGCTTAGACACATAGGTGGGAGGGGGCAAGGGTTTTATGAAGAATTCATCTCTAGAAATTCTGGTAAGTTTCTGACAAATTCTCCCAATTGTACCTTTTACACCTCATTTCCTTTATATTGCTTAAAGAGGCGGCTGGAAGCCAAGCGTGATGACTTTTGTAACCAGAACCAGGATGAGTCAACAAAACAGTGCAGAGCTTTGCTTCAGGATATTTTCAGTCCTCTGGAGGAAGCAGTGAAGAATGGAGACTTCTCTAAACCAGGGGGCTATGGTCTCTTTCTGCAGAAGACCAAGGAGTTGAAACAGAAATACTACCAGCAGCCCAGGAAGGGGATACAGGTGAACCCTCCCATTAGCAACAGATTCAGGGAGGAAGTGGGGAGGGAACTCTGGGAGTCATTACCAAGTCTTAACGTGAATGAAATTAATGCTAACCAGAATGGTCCACTGTCCAGGACAGTGTCCTATGAACAGCCAGCCTTTTGCCCCAATAGCTTTATTTCCTTTTGCTAATTCATTGTCTTCCCTTTCACAGGCTGAGGAGACTCTGCAAGAATACTTGAAGTCCAAGGAAGATGTAGCTGATGCAATACTGAAGGCAGACCAGTCACTCTCAGAAAAGGAAAGGGATGTTGAAGGTGAGAAATCCATGAACATGGTCCTATATCATCTGGCAAGCCCTCAACGGATAACTTTAACATGACTTGGCCATTAATATGCAGAAAGAGTTCTTTCTTGTTACCAACACCTCCTTTGTCTGTAAGCATGTAGGTGCATTTCTTTGTTGGTTACTAGATCACATGTTGGAGAATGTCTTTGATCAACACCAAGAAGTTGTCTTTGAAATTGAGAGGAACCAGCGATGCTTCACTTCTCTTTAATTTTCTCCAATTTTCCATTATTCTCAGTGGAGCGTGTGAAAACTCAGGCTGCAGAGGCTGCTGCAAAACAGTTGGAGGAAATGCAAAAGAAGACCCAGGAGATGATGGAGCAGAATGAAAGAAGCCACCGGGAGCATATAAACCAATTGACTGAAAAGATGGCAGCAGAAAGGAAACAGTTAATGGAAGAACAGGAGAAGAACCTAGCTCTGAAACTCCAGGTATGTAAATCCAGGAATTCATGTCTAAGAAGTGGTTTCTAATCTTTAAAATGCTGTGTAAAAAAAGATTCAAAGGACTTTGGAGCATGAAGGCACTTCAGAGATAATCTGAGCCATTCCCTCTCATGAGTCTACTCTTGACAATGGTCTCCTATAAATCCTTCATAGAGGAGTCAGCCAACATACTGGAACCCTTTCTTGACTTTTGTTGACAAAGACGTTAATGGAGTGTGTGAAGTGTCTACTGGAAACTGTTCTCTCTTGCCATATGATCTTTTCAAAACGAGCTTCTCTGATTAATAGCATCCTTTATCCTGATTGTCTTGAGCAAATCAGAATTGGTAATGTACCTACTCACACCCAGCATGTGCTTCTCTTTTGCCCTGTCGCTGATCCTTAACTCTTCCAAGTTGATCAATTAATGAAATAAATTAAATTTAGATTTCATATGCTACGGTTTCAGTCTTTCCTACTATATGATTATCACTCCATTTTTATTTCAGAATTGCCAATTCCTTTCCTTATCTCCCCTTTTCATTACTTCATCCTTTTTAAATAATATTTTTATCAACAAGCTTATTTTTACTTTGCTTAATGTCTTTTTAAAATTAAAATACACTTTTTATCTCATCTGAAATTGTTTCTATTTCTCTTACAAAAAATCAAATGCCCTAATTCACAGCATATCTAATGACATGGTTAAAGTATCCTATTATTTTTGTTGAGAAATGATTGGTTTATGGACCAGGAACTCTCCCTAGACCATCTTTGGTTTCCCTGGACCACACTCTCCCCAGATCTACTGAATTTTAGGGTTTTGATAAAGAAATTCTTTGAGGTCACTTTGGGTTTTGAATGCCATTTTCTACATCCAGATAACATAAGCAAATTCAAGGAATATTTAATTTTCAACTACAATTATTTCCCTTCAAGATCAAAGGACATATACACATATACTTTATAAACTATATAGAATATATGCACACTGTATTGCTCGTAAGTATATAATATATATATAAATTTTATATAAATAAAAGCATATATAATTTTCTACTGCAATTATTTCCTGTCAAAATTAAAGTGCCTGTGTATGTGTATATATATATATATATATATGTGTGTGTGTGTGTGTGTACGTATATATGTATGCAAATATGTATGTGCATGTGAGCATATGTGCATTATTTATACTTTATTTTTATATGTAGTATCTATATCTACACCCATATACATATACACAAACTTTACTCTTGAAGGGGAAATAATTACAACAGGAAATTAAATATTCCCTGCACTTGATTATATGTATTTCTGTATGTAAAAAGCAAACTATAGTTGTTGGGATTATTTCCTGACATAGCTAAGAACTCTGGGGAAATGTGTAACATCTTTTTTTTCTTAAGTAATTTCAATTTTCTTTCTTGATTATTTAATATTTGTCTTTACCATTCTGAAATTTGATAATAGTCAATCTTGGAGACTGGAATTTCTGATTTCTTCATACTGAAATCCCATGAATTCTTTCCACTTGTGGGATGTTGTCAGCCCTAATTTACTCCAGGAAATCTCTGCTCACATATATCTTCATTATGGAGTTGAATTTTCATTTTTGACAACACCCTCAGAATCCCAGTTAAATCCTTGATCTTCTTGATATGTCTTCTATGATCTTTATCCTATTGTTGTCAATATTGGTTTTAGTTGGGGAACATGTAGGATTATTCTCCACAGCCTTGTTCATTATCTTTTTCATTTTGTTCAACTCTCTTCCTTAGGCTTTTTTTTCCTGCTGCCCCGGATGTTTTTCGTTTTGTGTGACTCTGTATTCTCATTGGTTGTTCTCTTATGTCTTCCCTTGTTCTTTTTTCCATCCTTGGGGTTCTTCTGTTTCTTCAGTGTGAACTAATTATGTACATTCTTTTCTCTTGGTATCTCTTCTCTCACCTCTGGTGCTGATTCCTTTTTTTTTCTTTCCTCTCTGGGTCTGAAAGCTGAACCAGACACTATACGGTGACTACATGGCTCTGAATGAGGCTAATAATCTCATAATCTCTCCATATCTTAGTTTCCTCATATATAAAGTAGTCAATTCATTTAATGACCGACTTCACTGGGGTTGAGTGAGCAAAGTGCTTTGCAAACCTCTAAGGACTATGTCAATGGCAGTTAATATTTGATGTTGTAGAGCTTGTTAATTGCATTGGAGTTTTTGCTTGACTTCATTTGTAGGATAAACTTTACTTTTATCCCTTGTACTTCTATAGCCTTTTTTTTAACCACTGTGAGAGGCAGATGCCCCTGGATTTGGAACAGCCAGCCCTTCTTCCAGAGGGAGAAGGCAGGCACGGGGGGCTGATATTCTGTATTCTGTTCTATAAGAGCTGCTCCTCCAAGGGACCACAGGCCCATTACCTATTGCAGATGCTGCTGTGGATGCTCAGTCTGTGTACTTCTGACTTGGTTTTTCAGAAGACTGCCTTCTGCTGCCTCCTCACACCATACTCTAACCCTTTGTGCCAGGCAGCTGGTGGCAGAAGCCACTCTGGCCCCTCCTTCAGCCCTTTTCACTCCAGTCCATAGCCTTGGACAAACATTCCACAGGTCCTTTAGAGGCTCCGGAGATATACTTACTTAGATCAGGTGGACAGTATTCTCAGAATTCTGTGTGGTCCCTTTTGATTCCATGCTCTTAAATTTTATTTCTTTCTCTTCAGGAACAGGAACGATTACTAAAAGGTGGATTCCGAAATGAAGCAGAGCAGCTTAAAAACCAAATCAAGGCTCTGGAGAACAGACTGAGTGCAGCCCAAAAAAGGGGAAATGACTGTATCATACTCTGAAGACTGGGGCCTTCTCCTTCTTGTTCACCCACAACACAACTTGATGGAGAGTTCAGGATCCTTGTGATTTATGGAACACTTGTTGTGTGAGGGCTATTGAAATGCAAGGCTTACAAAGCTGAAGTTATGATTTACTTAGTTTTCTGTCCAGTTGTAACCAGTAGCACATTTAAAAACCTAGTGATTTTCTCTGAAGACCTAAAGATGACTTCACAATAGGGACAAAGTATGTGACTCTTCTTTTGTGTTTGATTTTAATTTAAACTGTCTCTGTGAGCTTTTCTCCATTTTTCTTGAATAAAGTAGGGCTCTTGGTATTTACATGCCTATCCCATATAGAACGATATTCAGAAATAAAACCACTTCTTATGAAAAATGGTCATTTGTGAAAAGTTTTGTCCCCAAATGAGTGTGAGAAGGATCATTTCAAGGTGAGAGAATGATGTCTGGGAAGAGGTTGGTTACCTATCCACTCTGATTCTCACTGTGATGTTGGTTGGAAGGTGAGAGGAAGAGTCCAGACCCAGGCACTGTCTCTCTCTGGCCCCATCCTGGCACCATCATTCCCACCTCCTCCAGTCCTGTGGATCTCACTTTACTCATTGATGGGAATGAGGAAAGTAGAGGGGCCAAGAGGCAGTCTCCTACTCACTCGCCAAACTTCCTTCTACCATAACGTGGACGTAGGAAGAGCTGGGAGAGTAGCTCTTCCTATGTCCAGTGTGGTCTGGATTCACTTATTCATCCTTCTTTGAGGGAAACTATAACAATGTGCACAAATAGAAGCTCTTTTATTCATCCTGAGCCCCTTGTTAGTACTCCTAGCAATTAAGAGAAGGCTATTTCTCTCTCTACCTCAGTGATTCTTAATCTTTTCTACAACATGGATCCCTTTGACAATCTTTTAAAAACCTAGGGAATTCTCAGAATAATGCTTTTAAATGCATAAATATTCATATATGCACATACATTAAATTTCAAAAAAAACAAACAAACTCTACTTTTGATGCTATTTGAGTGACCTGAGGCAAGTCATATTGCTTTCCAAGACATCACTTTTCCCATGTGTAAAATGAGAGGTTTCCACAGTATGGCTTTTGATGTCCTCTCATGTTTAAGAGAGTCTGTGTTATTGGCTAGGAATATATAAATATAAATGGGAATGGGAATATATAAATTATATGTATATATATAAACATTTACACATATTCACATGCATACATATATAAAAATATATGTAAATATATGTGAATATTCAAGAAGATTTTGGTTTTTTTTCAGTCATATTGGACTCTTCAAAAGCCCCATTTGGGCTTTTCTTGGAAAAAATATTATAGTGGTTTGTCATCTCCTTCCCCATCTCATTTTACAGATGAAGAAAATGAGGCAAACAGGATGAAGTGAATTGACCAGAGTCTCACAGCTAGTAAGTGCCTGAGGCCAGATGTGACCTCAGAAACATGAGGGTAAATGGTAGCACATCAAAAGTGTTGATGTGTTAACCTTTCTTTAATGCCAGCAGTCAGGATCACTCCACTGACCTAGTGGAGTGGCCTAGGTCATCTGCCTGAAGAATTTGCAACGTGAGACCCTGGGCTCATTATTTATCCTTGTAGGTATAAAGCATATTTAGGTGGCTTTTGAGATTGGCAATAGAAAATACTTGTGTTGAAGCCCTCACATCTGGGGAACATGTAGGCCCCTTCCTCATTTCTCAAACACTCTACCCACACATCTGCTTTAGTCTCCCATTCTAGACTCAGGCAGTTAGAAACAGCAAGAGTTTCTATAAAAGCATTTTGTAAAGACATAGAAAGAAGAGAGGAGAGGAGAAGGAAGAGCCAATAAGGGAAGAGCAGAGAGAGAGAGGAAACTTGTGAGCGCATTCATGAACAGTTTGGCTTGAAGTCTCCTGAAAAAGGTAAGGGTTATTTCCAAGGTTTCCCTTATTTTCCTTGCATATTTTCCCTGGACCTTGGTGAAAAGAGACAAGGGGGCAGATTGAATCATACACATTTGCTTGGTATTGATTCAACCAAACAGCTTCCTCTGGGCTTAGCTACTTCGTAAAAAGTCTGACACTGGCCCCTGGCTTTGTGTTCTGGAGACACTGCAGCTCATCCCCCTTAAGGCAGTGGGAACCTTGGAGGGGGCAGGCCCATTCCACAGGTGCCATGTCTCAGGAGACAGAGCAAGACCAGCTTAAAGGATAAAGAATGCAGCCATGATAGGGAGACCTGGCTTCTGACCCTAGACCTATTCCTTCTAGTTGTGTGATCTAGGCTAAATCCTTTTTAAATATCTGAGCTACAGTTTTCTCATCCGCAAAAGTAGAGATGAAATGATATGTGTGTACAGGCAGGGGATGCAACCACATGATTTTTTGGGGTCTCCTTTAGATGTGGAATCAATGATTCTCAGCTTAGTGGAGTGGAAAAAAACTAGACTTGGATTTCAAACATGTAGGTCCTGGTCCTCCATCACCTAAGTAATCTTTGTGGCAGAGGTATTTGTTCTTGCTGAGAGAAGATCGAATCTATAAAGTTTGCAAAGGCCCCTGAGTCTACCTCAGCCTGGAATTGTACTGCTCAGTAACAGGGCAGTATGAGTTCTCAGAATACTCAGGGGGAAGGGGAGGGGGAAGAAGGGGAGATGCCATTTTCAGCCTGGAGACGGGTACAGAGCGGGTACAACGCATCCTCTTTACCACCAGTGCTGGATGGACCTCTCTGAGGATGGCACTGCTCCTTCCTAGGTGGAGCCTGGGCCATGGGTAGCAGGGCCTGCCCATGCTCTGGGTTCTCTTGGACTCTGTGTGCTCACTAATGGTCAGGAGGCTGCTAGGAGAAAGTTGGGAGGATTGCCAGATCTCAGCCTCAAATAAAGGCTGGATTCTACATGGGGAAATTGCTGGTAGAGCAAGAGTTGTTACTGAGACCAAACTAGCACTCTGCCCACTATGCCACCTACTGCCCCAAATAAAATTAGAAACTACTTTTATAAAAACCCAATGAAAAATACACAATTAGCTATTCTGATGAAAAAGAGGGAGAAAAAAACCAAACTGTATAAAAAGTGAAAAAGGAAAACTCTCAATAATTCTAGAAGAGAAAAATAAAAATTGTAAGTAAAAATTATGCTGAGTTATTATGTGAGCAAAACTGAAAACTTAGAGGGAATAGGTGGATACTTACAAAAATATAGAATACCATATAATTAAAAAAAGGAGAAACTATTTATATAACCTATGATCAGAAGAAAAAATTATCAAAGTAGTAAAAATCTAAGAACAGCTTTATTTACAAATGAATTTTATGAAAAATTCAAAGAATAATTAATTCTGATGCTGTTTAAACTCTTTTTAGAAAAAAGAAGGCACTTCTCTTACATCTTTGCAAGATATTATTTTGTATGACATTATGTGTGGGTACTATATGTGGGAACTCCACTACCATGAATAGTTCCCTTTCTCAGCCCCCATGAATTCATGACTCAGAAAAGGATAGGGGTGACAGAGCTGCTATTTTATACCTGTACACATTAGAATTCCCTGGTATTGATCTGGTGGTGTCCTATATTTGTCTCAGACCCCTTCTTGCCCTGGGACGCAGTCTTTCTCTAGGTTCTGGAGTTCCCATAACCCTCTCTTATTATTCTGTGCCAGGCTGGTCAAATGACTCATTGAGACATTTTTTTTTCTGAATTTCCCCACAAGGGGGGACTGGTCTGGAAAATTATCTAGATCTGTTTGGAGGAGTCTGTGGAGGGGCCTCACCTCACTGCTTCCTATCACTCCACCACCTTGGTTCTGCCTCTGACCATGGGAGTGTTCTATCTTACTTGGGATAAAAATCTTGCATTTACTTTGTTTCCCCTATATCCTTAAGTTAAGGGACTATCTGGTTTTCTACTTACATCCCCAGTGCTTGGCACATAGTAGGCACTTAGTGCTTCATTCATTCAAAGACTACAGAGAGTACCAGAGAGATAAGGCCTGAGAAAAGGTCATTGGATTTGTTGAGTGTGAGATCATTGGCCACTTTGGAGAGAACAGTTTCAGTTGAATGAGGAGGCCAGAAGCCAGAACATAGAGAATTAAGAAAAGAGTGAGAGGAAAGGAAGTAGAGGCATTGCTGCTGGAAGGCCTTCTCAGATCCTGTACAGTCTGCTGACATGTATGTGTATGGCTGTGTGTCATGGTCAAGGAAGCTTCTGTAGCCTAGAATGCTGACCAACGTTGGCTGGCTCTCAAGGTCTAAGCAAATCTGGAATCAGGATCTCCCTGGCACTGAAAGAAGGGGAGGAGAAATGGGTGTGGTGTTGCATTTTGTGATGAGACCCAACAATGAGGGCCATGGGGGAGGGGTGCTGAGTGAGTTCAGGGTAAGTGCCAGATCATGGATTTTTGTTTTGTGTGTTTTTACCTTTTTTTGGTTTCTAGGTGTCCTAGACCATGTAGAAAGTAGAAGTTGCTTTATTTCCGATGCATACTTTCTATTTTGGAGCAGTTTCAGAGATTGTGTGGTGATCAGAGAAAATGTTTTTTCTTCTCCCTGGTTTGCCATCTAACTTTGTAATTTCCTTCAAGACCTAGTTGATTAAGAATTTTTTCCTGTCCACAGTTGTGAAAAATAGAATTCTCAGTTTACTATAATTTCTTTCATTGTATCACTTTAAGCATATTTAGATCATGGAAACATTTTGAAATGGTTGTAGTATATAGAATTGATTCAGGCTTGTCTCCAAGCATCACCAAATTATCTAGTTTTCACTATAGATTTTGTTGAATAACAAACTCTTTTCCCATTATTTCCTCCCTTTTTATATAGATTCATCATTCAGAGACTTCGCAGGTCATCTAGAACCAAGTCTCTCAGAAGATTCAAAAACAACACACTTAAATCACTCTTGTAAAGTCTCAGAGAGATCTGATGGCAGAGCCCAGACATGGATTCAGGTCCTCTGCATCCAAACCCAGTGTTCTTTCCATTGCTTCCCCTCACCTAGTGGACCTGTCAATCCTAAAGTTACCTGGGGGCACAGTGAGTGAGAGTCCTGGCCTTGGAGTGAGGAAGAACTGATTGTACTTCAGTGTTACCAGCTTTGTGACTCTGGGCAAGTCACTTTTTCTCATTCTGGGTTTCCTCCTCTGTAAAATAGGTTTAATAATTGCACCTACCTCCCAGACTTCTTGTGAGGAACAAATGATAAAACACATGTCCCACATTTTGTAAACCATAAAGTGCTGTGTAAGTGCTAGCTGTTGTCATAGCAATAATTATTATACCACTGATATACATATATATTATAAATATACATATGTAAATATATTTAGTTCTAAGTAATTTACTCCCTTTCAATTATTTACTTGTGTAATTTTTAAAGCAGCTATGTGACTTAATGATTGTCTAGAGTCCTCAGCTTGGAAATAGAAAGATCTGAGTTCAAATCCTGCTTCAGACACTCAGGCACTCTTCTGGGTTTCTACTGATTCTCTATCATCAGGCTTCTGAAGATAGTCTAACCTTTTTTTTTTTTATGTCATTGGAGTGTGAGGAAACAAAGTTCCCCCTTTTCCTCCTGTGTTTTAAAATATCTTTAACAGTAATTTAATATATTGTCTCTTCTAGACAAAATCTTGTCTTCTAAAGGAGATCAAGGATATTCATTGAGCACTTGCTGTGTGCAGAGGTTTCTGACATTTAATATTGTCTCTGTGTACAATTAGGTTGCAACTTATTGCGTGACTCAGGGCACGTCATATGAGCTCCCTCAACCTCAATTTCTTCATCTGCACAATGGGGATAATAAGAACACATAGTTCACAAGGATGTTGTGATGATCAAAGAAGACAACCTACATAAAATGCCTTGCAATTATGATATATATATTATGTATCATATATATATATATGATGAAGATGAAGGCATATATTTGAGATCTTGGGGGCCCTTTTTCATTTCCTAGGGTCGTTTTATTTTAGGTCATGTTTTCTCCCAGAGGAAAATGATCTTTCTTCCCGCTAATTTCTCTCATTAATTTTTGATACGCATTGGTTCGTTGGAATTTATTTTAGTACTCTTATTTGCATCATTTTAAATATTGCTGCTGTTCTAGGTCTACATTTTCTGTAGATCCATATTTTCTCATTGGATGGTCAGTTTACCTCAATTTTGCTGGTAGGAAAGCAGTGGTGAGTCTAGAGGAGCCTTGTACAATCATTTGTTAGACTTGAGTGTGAGCACCAGAAGTACCCACTGCTGCCAGTTTGAACCCTTACAAAGGATGCTGGTGTGGGAATGTGTAGTTGCTATGTGGAGACACCAATGAAAGGTCTTTACATACAGCAAGAAGCATTAGGGGTGTCAGGCAGAGTTTTCTGGAAAGAAAACAATGCACCTGGAGCTCTATGAGAACTTCCTGACAGCAGGAACTTTGTCTTATTCCCAGAGAGAAATCCAGGGAGGAGAAAGCAGGCTGGTGTGACTCCTGACACCCTGCTATAATTTCCTGGGACTATGTGTTTCTATTTGGGAGAGTAAGTTGTGGAAGCTTATGGAAGGTTAGCTCAGGGCCAGCCTAGCTAAGATGATCTTGTTACCTAGGTTGATGAAGTGATAAGTTGAGGCCCTTCTCTCACTGACAATGTTTAGTGCTAGAAGAAGGCAATCTGACTTGAGGTGATGTGAATGCTCCTAGTCCTTGGTGGGACTCCTTTGAGAGGGAGGCCTCCTCGACCACCCAGTAACCCTGAGTGCTTTCTCTTTTCATGGGAGGCTTTGGTAGAAATGGAGTCCCACCAGAGAGGGATACTAATTTGGCAAGAGATGGAGATATATTATTGCATATTGTACTGCACATGTTCCCAAATAGATCAGTAATTTGAACTGTTTTAAAAATTGCACCATAAAAGAATTAATAGTTGGTAGAAATTCTATCCTGGGACATTATTACCTTAGGTCTTTACCAAATGAAACCTTAGGTCTTTACCAAAAAAACAATCCAAATAATCCTTGGTGGATGTCACCCCTTTTCAGATAAGGAACAGGGACCCCAAATTCGTACCTCATAACAGGTTTCCAGAACCAGCCCCTCTGTGGCTGCTAAGAAAATGCCTGAGACCCTAGCAACCCCCAGTCACTGCAGGTGAGAGTTCTGGGCTGGGAAGCCAGACCCCAAGGCCAGAGCTCCAGTTGAACCCAACCCATATGGAACTATTTGAGCCACAAAGAACTTTAGAAGCTTTTATGGGAACCAGGAAATGAGGTCAAGAGTGTGGACAGTCACATTCTCTGCTTCTCAGGGTCACTAGGGATTCTTATTTCCTGGTTTATAAATGATTTCCTTGGGTTTCTGGTCCAATGTCAACAGGAACATCTCAGAACTTGGACCAATGTCTCCTTCACTGTGCTTAACCTGGAGGGCAGGCTGCCCCCTGTACCTGCCCTGACGTTCTAAGATATATTGCCCATTAGATAATGCAGAGCAGTGCAAGGAGACTTGCCCCGTTTCTCTTGGATTAGAAAAAACTAGCAACTGGATATTCTGGTTTAGGAGAGAGCAAGGAAAAGTGACAAGATGTGCAATCCCCTGACATGAGATTTGTTGAGGCCATGGGGCTAGTTGGCTATAGGGCTGGACCTGGAGTCAGGAGGAGCTGGGCTCCCATCCTGTCAACCACACATTCCAGCTGGGTCCCCATGTACCTAATGTCTCTGCACCTCAAGTTCCTCATCTATGCAATGCGCACAATGGCAAAGTATTTACTTCACTAGGCTGTTGTGTGGTTTAAAGGAGAATTTTTTCTAAAGCTCTTAGTGAACTTTAAAGGGTAATTCAGACACCAGCTAATTTCATTCCTCTTTCTGCTTTCCCTACTCATTCTTTTAAGGTTCAGCTTGGACTGCTCCTAATACTCAATCTACTCTTTGCCTCATGGATCGCTGTCTTGTGGTTGTGGTAGTGAGCACTGGCTGGAAATAGATGGTCCACTGGAGAAGGAAATGGCAAACCAGTCTAGGATCTTTGGTGAGAAAACCCTATGGACAAGTAGTCTACGGGGTCATAAAGAGTCAGATATGAATGAATGACTCAACAGCAACTATTGCTCTACCAGCAGTTTCCCCATGTATAATCCACCCTTCCCTTGGAGCCAAGCCCTGGCAGTCCTCCCAGTACTCCCCTTGCAGCCTCCTGAACAGCACTGAGTCCACAAAGCCCAAGGGAACCCAGAACTAGGGCCGTCCCTGCTGTCCATGCCGCAAGCTCCACCTAAGAAGGAGCAGGGCCATTCTCAGAGAGTCCCAGCCAGTACTGGGGTTAAAGAGGATATGTTGCCTTCCCTATGTATCTACCTCCAAGCTGTCAGCAGCAGCCCCACTAGAGTATTCTGGGAACTCACACTGCCCTGCTCCTGAGCAGTACAATTCTAGGCTGAGGTTGACTCAGAAACCTTTGCAAACTTTCTAGATTCTGTCTTCTCCCAGCAAGAACAAATGCCCCTGCCACTAAGATTGCTTAGGTGATAGAGGACCAGGCCCTGATGCTTGAAATCCAGTTCCCGTGTGGTTACTCCTCCACTAGACTGAGAATCATTGATTCCATATCTATAGGAGACCTCAAAAAATTCATGTAGTGGCATCCCCTGCCTGTACACACATATTATCTCATCTCTACTTTTGCTGGTGAGAAAACTGTGTCTCACAGAGGTAAAAGGCTTTAGCCTGGATCTCACCATTATGGGGAACAGGGCTAGACCTGGCCCGAAACAGGTCTTCCATATCATGGCTCCATTCTTTTTCCTTTAAGCTTGTCTTACTCTGTCTTCCAAGGAATGGCAGTAGTAGAAGGGGCCTGTCACCCTCAGCAGTTCCCACTGCCTTAATGGGGATGAATGTCTGTGTCTCCAGAACACAAAGCCAGGGCCACTGTCAGACTTTCAATTGAGTAGCTCAGGCCAGAGGAAGCTGTTTGGACAAATCAATGCCAAGCAAACACATCAAACGCATGCCATTCAAAATGCCTCCTTGTCCCTTCTCCCCAGGTTTTAATTCTGGGACAAACTTCCAAGGTCCAGAGAAAAGATGCAAGGAAGAGAAGAGAAAACCTTTTTTAAAAATTTTAAATTTATTTATTTATTTTTAGTATTCCACATTCATTTGCACAAGAATTTGAATTCCACATTTTCTCCCCATCTCTCCCCTCCCCCCATCCCAAAGCACCATGCATTCTGATTACCCTTTCCCCAATCTGCCCTCCCTTCTATCACACCCCATCCCTTCCCTTATTTCCATTTTCTCCCTTTTCTTGTAGGGCAAGATTGATTTCTATACCTCCTTACCTGTATTTCTTCTTTCCCAGTTGCATGCAAAAACAAAATTCTCAATATTCCTTACTTGAACTTTGAGTTCCAACTTCTTTCCCTTCTTCCCTCCCCACTCATCCAATACTGAGAAGGCAAGCAATTCAATATAGGCAATACATGTGGAGTTATGCAAAATACTTCCATAATAGTCATGTTGTGAAAGACTAACTATATTTCCCTCCATCCTATCCTGCACCCCATTTATTCTATTCTCTCTTTAGACCTTGTCCCTTGCTAAAGTGTTTACTTCTAATTACTCCCTCCTCCCATTTGCCCTCCCTCCTATCATCCCCCACCCCACTTATCCCTTTCTCCCCTAGTTTCCCACTGTGTAAAATATATTTTCATACCAACTTGAGTGTGCATGTTATTCCCTCCCTTTTCCCTCCATTGAGAAAGCTTTTTCTTGCCTGTTTTATGAGAGACAATTTGCTCCATTCCATTTCTCCCTTTCTCCTCCCAAAACATTCCTCTCTCACTTCTTAATTTTTTGTTTAATTTTAGATATAATCCCTTTCTATTCAACTCACCCTGTGCCCTCTGTGTGTGTATACATATATATACATTATATGTTTATATACACACATATATACGTATATTCATAATCCCTCCAACTACCCAAATACTGAGAAAAGTTTCAAGAGTTACCAATATTATCTTTCCATGTAGGAATGTAAACAGTTCAACTTCAGTAAATTTCTTATGATTTCTCTTTCCCATTTACATTCTCATGCTTTTCTTGATTCTTGTGTTTGAAAGTCAAATTTTCTATTCAGCTTTGTCTTTTCATCAGGAGTTCTTGAAAGTCCTCTGTTTCATTGAATGACCATTTTTTCCCTGGAAGCATTATTATTCAGTTTTGCTGGGTAGGTCATTCTTAGCTTTAATCCTAGTTCCTTTGACTTCTGGAATATCATATTCCAAGCCCTGTGATCTCTTAGTGTAAAAGCTGCTTGATCTTGTGTTATCCTGATTGTATTTCCACAATACTCAAATTGTTTATTTGCAATTTTTCCCCTTCACCTGGGAACTCTGGAATTCAGCTACAAAATTCCTCAGAGTTTTTCTTTTCAGATCTCTTTCAAGAGGTGATTGGTGGATTCTTTCAATATTTATTTTGCCCTCTGGTTCTAGAATATCAGGGCAGTTTTCCTTGATAATTTCATGAATGATGATGTTTAGGTTCTTTTTTTGGTCATGGCTTCCAGGTAGTCCCATAACTTTTAAATTCTCCCTCAGCCTGGGTCTATTTTCCAGGTCAGTTGTTTATCCAGTGAGATATTTCATATTGTCTTCAATTTTTTCATTCTTTTGGTTTTGTTTTGTAATTTCTTGGTTTCTTATGTAGTCATTAGCTTCCATCTGCTCCATTCTAATTTTTAAAGACTATTTTCTTAATTGAGCTTTTGAATCTCCTTTTCCATTTGGCTAATTCTGCTTTTTAAAGTATTCTTCTCTTCATTGACTTTTTGAGTTTCATTTCCCATTTGAATTAGTTTCTTTTCAAAGGTGTTATTTTCTTCAGCATTTTTTGGGGGGTTGGGGCCTACTTCAGCAAGCTGTTGACTCGCTTTTCATGATTTTCTTGCATCACTATCATTTGTCTTCCAATTTTTTCTTACACCACTCTTACTTGATTTTCAAAATCCCTTTTGAGCTCTTTCATGACCTGAGACCATTGCATATTTATTTTGGAGGCTCTGGATGCAGAAACCTTGACTTTTCTGTCTTCTTCTGATGGTATGCATTGTTCTTCTTTATCTGAAAGGATGGAAGAAAATGCCTATTCACCAAGAAAATACTCTTCTATAGCCTTATTTTTTTCCCTTTTTTTGGGCATTTTCCCAGTCAGTTACTTGATTTTGAATCCTTTGTAAGAGGAGGGTATAATCTGGGGACCTGTAAGTTCTCAGTTCCTCCAAGGTGGCACAATCAAGGATTCCCCTCCCGGCCTGTGCTCTGGTCTGAGAGCTACCACAAGCTTTTCTGCCCAGGATCTGAGAGGAGAATTCCCTCTCCAGAGCCTCAACCAGCTCCACCAGCCAGTGCCCTTCCTCACACCAGGACCACCACTCAGGGCTGAGATTCAGATCAGCAACTTATTTCCTTCAGGGTCTTTAGGCCAAAGGCTCCAAAAATGGATACTGCTACTGCCACTACCTGAGGCCGGGACTAGGGGAGGACCCTGTTCCCTTCTCACTCAGGTGGAAGAGCTTTCTGATTGACCTTTGAAACTATCTCTGGCAATTGTGGATTGAGGAATCTTGGAACCACAGCTGTTGCTGGTTTTGCCCTGAAGGTGCTCCAGTCTTGTCCCAGACACACTACATGGCCAAGACTGGACCGTGCTCTGCTCCCAGCCCAGTGCAATAAACCTTTCCTATTGGCCTTCCAGGATGCCTTGGCCTGGAAATCTCTTTCACTCTGTTGCTTTGTGGCTTCTGCTGCTCTAGAATTTGTTTAGAGTCATTTTTTACAGGTATTTCATGGGCTATGGTAGGAGAGCTAGAGCAGGTCCCTCCTTCTACTCTGCCATCTTGGCTCCACACACCACCCCCTCAGAGAAGAGAAAACTTGGAAATAACCCTTACATTTTTCATGAGGCTTCAAGCCAAATATTTATTAATGTGCTCACATGTTTTCTCTTTCTCTCAGCTCTTTCCTTATTTATTTTTCCTTCTCCTCTCCTCTCTTCTTTCTATTTCTCTTCAAAATGCTTTTGTTATTAATAGTAATAAGGAAAGTGTGGGAGGGACAAGAGAAATTGACACCAAAAGGAACTCTTGCTGTTTCTAACTCCCTGAGTCTTAGTATGGGAGACTGAAGCAGATGTGCATGTGTAGTGTTTGAGAAATGAGGAAGGTGCCTAATTGTTCCCCAATGTGAGGGCTTCAGCAGAAGTGTTTTCTATTGTCAACCTCAAAAACCACCTAAACATCCTTTACACCTACCAGGATAAATAAAGAGCCCAGGGTCTCACACTGCAAATTCTTCAGGTAGATGACCTAGGTCCCACTACTAGGTCAGTGGAGTGCCCCTGGCTGCTGGCCTCAAAGAAATGCTAACACATCAACACATTTTGTCTTCTGCCACTTACTTTAATGCCAAGTATAACAGACCAAAGATCAGGTAGGGTAGATAGAGACCCAGGCCAGGAGTCAGGAAGACTCATCTTTCTCAGGCCAGTTCTGTCCTCAGGCACTTACCAGCTGTGGGACTCTGAGCAAGTCACTTCACAGTGTTTGTCTCATTTTCCTCATCTTTAAAATGAGATGGAGATGGAGATGACAAACCACTACAGTATTTTTTTTTCCCAAGAAAACTCCAAATGGGATTTTTGAAGAGTACAACATGACTGAAATAACCGGACAACAGCACCAAAATCTTCTTGAATATGCACACATACTTTCATACACATTTGTATGCATGTATGTGTGTGAATATGTATATATGTATATATATTATTTATATATTCTCATTTAAATTTATATATTCCTATCCAATTACACAGATTCCATGAAACATGAGGGACATTGAAGTCCATGGTGTTCAACCCTCTCACTTTACACATGAGAAAAATGAGGTCTAGGGAAGAGATAGCACTTACCTCGCATCACTCAAATAGCATTAAAGGTAGAGGATGTTTGGTTTTTAAAAATTTGACATATATGCATATAAAAGCACCATTCTGAGGAGTCCCTGGGTTTTTACCAGATTTTCAGAGGGATCCAAGAAGCACAAAAGGTTAAGAATCCCTGGGCTAGAGAGAGGAATAGACTTGTCTTCATTGCTGGGACTACTAGCAAGGGCTTCAGGATGAAGAGAAGACCTTGTATTTGTGCACTTTGTTATAGCTCCCCCACAGGAAGAGTAAGTAAGTGAATCCAGACCACACTGGACATAGGAAGAGCTGGGAGTTTTCTGGTAGAAGGAAGTTTGGTGAGTGAGTGGGAGACTGCCTCCTGGCCCCTCTCCTCTCCTCATTCCCACCAATGGGTAAAGTGAGATCCACAGGAATGGAGGAGGTGGGAATGACTGTGCCAGAATGTGGCCAGAGAGACAGTGTCTGAGTGTGGGCTCCTCCTCCCATCCCACAGCAAATACCACAACAAGAATCAGATTGGATAGATAACCAACATCTTCCCAGTCATCATTCTCTCACATTGAAATGACCCTTCTCACACTCATTTGGGGTCCAAACGTTACAGAAATGACCTTTATTCATAAGAAATTGTTTTATTTCTGAATATCTGTACATGGAATATTCACATGAATACCAAGAGCCCTGCTTTACTCAAGAAGAAAAAGAGAAAAGTTGACAGTTGAAACAGGAATCAATGTAAAAAGACAGTCACATAGTTTTTACATATTTTAAAATCATCTTTAGGGAAAATCACTAGATTTTTTGAATGTAGTACTAGCTACAACTGGACAGAAAACTAAAGCAATCATACCCTCCCATTTGTAAGTTTTGCATTTCAATAACACACTCCAAGTGTTCCACAAATCAGAGGAATCCTGAACTCTCTCCATCCAGTTATGTTGGGGGCGAACAAGAAGGAGAAGGCCTCACACTTCAGCATATGATACAGCCACTTTTCCCTTTGTCAGATTGAATCAGTCTGTTCTTCAGAGCCTTGAGTTGCTTTTGAAGTTGCTGTGATTTATTTTGAAATCCTCCTTTTAGTAAATGTCCCTGTTTCTGTTAATAGGCTTTATGTTATATGAATATTACATAATGTACGAATTATATCACACATGCACATCGATGCACAATTTTATAATTTATCACATATATACAGTGTATACAGCACATGTAACTTATACAAGTGCACATTAAGATAAACATACTTATTATACATGTAAGATACATACACAACATACATGCATGTCTATATGTCAGATATTATGAAGGCAAAGTGGAAGAAGCCTTCCTTTCGACTTCCAGACTGCCCTAAGGGGTCTAAAGCAGAGGTCAGAATGAGACCTTGACTTTCCAGGTCTGTCCCTGCTTGTTAAAGAGAAGTCACCAAAATGAATAATGTATATATCAAATGTGTTAAAGGGAGAACCCATGCATACCATGCTGGTATGCTTACTGACCTCATGTACCTGACTTTTCTTGCCAGTTTATTCATCAGATAGGACTTGCCATTGCAATACAGGCCCACAGTAGCCACCACCACCATGGATTTGGTTATTGAAGAAAGAATCTCCAGTGATTTCTGGTTCACTATCAGTTCTCCTTTGTCATTCTCAATTAGACACACTGGGGCTGGCATCAGGAAATCAGAGACCATGTTGAAAGTGTTGTCACCTGCAAATGGAAAGTCTGGTCAAATAGACACTGTGATGCCCAATTGTTATTTCTAAATATGGAGCCAGGATGAAGCACCCATAGGACTGCTCTCTTGTTTTCATTTGTGACTCCCCATATCTGTGATAGGAGCCTCTTGTTCCCTTTAATATCCAGAGACTTTTATTATTATCATTATTTTTAATTAATTTGTTTTAAGTTTTCTACAATTATTTCCATATATTTTAGATTTTTTCCCCCTCCTTCCCCTTTTTCCCCTCATCCCTTCCTTATCCCTCCCCAAGATGGCATGCAACCTTTTATAAGTTCTACACATACAGTCTTATGAAATACTTTTTCACTGTAGTCATGTTGCACAGGAGAATTAAAATGAATGGGAAAAACCATGAACACAAAACAAAACAAAACACAACACAAGGGAAAATGGTCTGCTTCATTCTGTGATACAGTTCCATAGTTCTTTCTCTAGATGTGGAAGGGATTTTGCCTTTGGGAATTTTTTAGATCCTTGCATTGCTGTGAAGGGCTAAGTCTACCAGAAAAATTCTTTTCACACTCTGGTTGTTGCTGTGCACAAAGCTCTCCTGGTTCTGCTCCTTTCAGTCACCATCAGTTCATATACATCTTTCCAGGTTTCTCTGAAGTCTTCCTGTTCATCATTTCTTATACAATAATAATCTTATATACAGTAGTGTTCCATTACATTCATATGCCACAACTTGTTCAGCCATTCCTCAATTAATGGGCATCCCCTCGATTTCCGGTTCTTGGCCACCATAAAGAGAGCTGCCACAAATATTGTTGTATATGTGGGACCCTTTCCCATTTTTATGATCTCTTTGGGATACAGTTCTAGAAGTGATATTTCAAAGGGCATGACCACTTTGGTAGCCCTTTGGTCATACTTCCTAATTGCTCTCCAGAACCATTGGAACAGTTCACAGCTCCACCAACAACGAATCAGTGTTCCAACTCTCCCGCATCCTCTCCATCATTTATCATCTTCCTGTTTTGTCATGTTAGCCAATCTTATAGGTGTGATGTGGTACCTCAGAGTTGTTTTGATTTGCATCTCTCTAATCAATAGTGATTTAGAGCATTTCTTTTCATATGACTATAGATAACTATTTTCTTTCTCTGAAAACTGACTGTTCATATCCTTTAACCATTTATCAATTGGGGAATGAGGCATTCTTGTACATTTGATTCAATTCTCTATAAATTTTAGAAATTATGCCTTTATCACAGGTACTAGTTGCATTTTCCCAGTTTTCTGCTTCCCCTCATCTTGGTTGCATTCGGTCGATTTGTGCAAAATCTTTTCAATTTAATTTAAATCGATAAGGACCATAACTCAACAAAGAGGCAGAATATACTTTTATTAGTTTCATGAAGAGCAGCACCCCTTTTGCTCACCCTTAAACCAGAATGGTCAGTTTTATAGAAATTGTTCTTCATTGTGTGAAAATTGTTACTATTATTCTGTTTAAGACTATGGATTTATTCTCAAAGTAAAATGTATAACATGAAATGCATAGAATTATGAAGAAAACATTATATTGCAGTAGAGTGCTCAAATTGTTGAGACAAAAATAAACTCCTGGACCCCAGGTTAAGAACTTTTGTCTAATTAAAATTCTGAGTGTATTGTTGTCCTGTTATCTTTTGTCCCTGTCCTCTAATAGTTAATGAAAATAACTGAGGACTCAAGAGGGCCCTTGCAGGGAATCAGTGGGGAACAAAGATTTACTGGTTATATTGATTTTGCATTCCTCACTTTCTTCTTTTCTTCCTTCCCTCCTTCCTCCCTTCCTTCATAGCTTCCTTCCTTCCTTCCTTCTTTCTTTCCTTCATCAAGTAGGTGGCCATCACACATGTAATACTAATAGAATTGCTTTGGGAGTTACAAAGAAGTTCAAAAATTCGTTCATGAAATCTAGCCCTCCTTGTCTCATCTCCTAAACTTGACCTGCTATCTATGAGGTATTCCTAACTTGGGGTCTTTTTTTAGAAATTTCATAATGTATTTCAACATAATTGATATTTTTAAAGATCTATTTTTTTTAATTTATGTATTTAAAGCATCATTCTTAAATGGAAAGCATAGCCTTCACTAGACTGCCTAATAGGCCTTTGGCACAAAATATCTTGAAACTCCCTGAATTCTTGACTTAGTCTTTTTCTCCTCATTTCAGATGCTTCACCCTCTCTTTTCTTGTTCTGCCTTGGCTTTGTCTCATCTCTGTCTTTCCGGTTTTGTCTAATGCCACTGTTTTTCTGATTCACATTCTGTTGACAGTCAAAGTATCCTGTTGCCTTGACTCTGGCTAGAGCTATGAGGTGATGTCTCTTGGTGCACCATGATTGTTTACTATGGTGAACCCAGTTTTCCTAAGAGCATTGCATGGATTGTTGACTTTGCTTTGGGGTTTCAGGATATTATGACTGTTTGGAAGAGTAGAAATAAATGTCTCAGAATTTCAGAGTTACCAGATAACTCCCTGGCCATTGAGCCCAGCTAGTACTTCAGCAGGAATCTTTCTTATAGTATCACTGAGAATGATCATACAGTTTTTGCTAGAAAACCTCCTATGTGAGGAACCCATTGTCTTCCAAAGCAGCCCATTACATTTCAGGGAAGTTCTAATTGTTATGAAGATTTTCCTAATATCAAGTTCAATTTTGTCTCTCACCATTTCTACCCTTAATCTTTGCAGACCATCCAGAACAAATTCAATTTCTCTTCTGCTTAACAGCCCATCAAATACTTCAAAACAACTAACCCTTCTTTGCAAACCCAACATCCTTACTTCCTTCAACTGATTCCAATGACTGGTACCAGTCATCTCACAGCTCTGTTAAGAGTCCTGTGAATGGATATTCCAAGACTGTCTTAAAACATGGTTGACCTAAACCTAAACCTCCCAGAACTGAATACAAGACTCAAGATGTATTTGAGGCAGGCCCAAGGAATGCCATGGTAATCCTTCATTCTCTGTTTCTTCGAGCCTGAGCTGGTATAGAAAGTTTTGCAGGATGACTTGTCAAGTGTACCTAAACTCACCTCCTGTTATGTGATGGTCAGTTGGAGGACCTAGTAAGTTCTGTCTAATTCAAGGAAGACTCAGAGGGATATCATACAGGCTGCTTTTAATTATTTTAAATATTCTGCCTTGCCCTACAGTGTTGAACTGGGAGCAGTGGGAAGAAGTTATAGGACAGGCACATCTAAGTTTGGTATAAGAAGTTGTCAGCAAGCATTTATTATGCACCTACTACGCGCCAAGCATTGCGCTATCACTGAGACTACAAAGAAAGGTAAAAATAGTCTTTGCTCACCGTGATCTCCCAGTCCGATGCGGAGGCAACATGCAAGCGACTATGTGCAGATTTTCCTTGCGCTTGTTGCTCAGTCATTTCAGTCATGGCTGGGTCTTCATGACCCCATTTGGGGTTTTCATGATACTGAAAGTGGTTTGCCATTTCCTTCTCCAGCTCATTTTACAGATGAGGAAACTGAGGCTAACAAGGCTCAGTGACTTGCTGAGGGTCACACAGCTGGTCAGTGTCTGAGACAAGATTTGAACACAGACATATAAGTCTTTCTGACTCTAGGCCTGACATTGTATCAATGGTGCCACTTGCCTGACCAATTGGAACTGTCCAAAAGTAGACTAGGTTGCCTTGGGTGGTACGTTCTTCCTTACTAACTGTATTCACGTTGATAGATGACCACTTATTGAGTATGGGTTTGAAAGGTTGGTTCAAGTTTGGGTTGGATTAGGTGGCCCTTAAGATCTGTTCCAATTCTGAGATTCTGTGAAGTGTCTTTGGTGGGTTTTGTTTTTTGCCTTATCCTATATTATACAATGATTTGTTCCCAACTGAGATTTGAGCATACATATCTTTGTATGTACGTGCACGCGCACACACACATATATAATATGTACATTATATATAAAATACATATATCTATAAAGTACATATGTAGAGATATATAGGGCAGCCAGGTGATGCAGTGGATAGAGCACCAGTGTAGGAGTCAGGAGGACCTGAATTCAAATCTCACATCAGACACTTGACACTCACTAGTTATGTGACCTTGGGCAAGTCACTTAACCCCAATTGCCTCATCCTAGGTCATCTCCAGTCAGCCTGATGAATATCTGGATTCATATGGCTCTGGAGAAGTGAGGTTGATGACCTCCCTCACTCAAAACAAAGTCAAGTGCAAGTCATGTCATCATTTCTCTGGTGTCATGGTCTTCTTCGGCAATGAAGGACAAACACACACACAACATACAGATATACCCATATTTCACATATACATGTGTATATGTAAGTTTAGATGAACATGCAATATATGTACAATTATGCAGATGGTCAAGATATACACACATGCACACATACACGCATATGTGCATGTGTGTGTGCATACCTAAATACACACACAGAAAGTCTTCAAAGTATTAGCACACTTTCAAGTTACTGAAATGTAAAATTACACTAAGACACTTTTGGGATACTCTGTATTGTGGATTATTAGAGGGATAGAAATATAAAGCAGTGTGATACAGTAGAAAAAATGCTGGATTTGTTGCCATGGACAAGTCATTTAAATTATCTGTGGTTCACATTTTCCCTTTGTTAAATTAAGAGGTTGGAACTTTTAAGGATGGCCTCTAGGATCTTATAACTTGGAACTGTGAAGTTAAAAACAGACCCTGGCTGCTCCTGTGTCTTCTGTGTCTTTCACATATAAAAACAGACCCCTGTTCTGGCTGTCATTAGGAAAGAAGAAAAAGGTATTCTCCTTCATCTGGCAGAGGCCATTAGGTGACCTCCTGAGCACCTTTTGGGTTTGTGCAGTCTTTAGTCATTATTGGGCCCCATAATTGACTGTTTCTGTATTTCTTAATGTGATGGCAATAAAAGTAGGATCTTTTGCTGTTTTTGTTTTACTAAAAGTGCCTAAAAAGTGCCTCTGATTGAAAAATGTGATTAAAGAAGATCTTCTCCCCCACCCTCCCATTGATGGGCCTGCCCATTGGAGAAAGCTTGACTAGGGGAGTTGTTTTGTAGGAGGGTCCCTAGTACCTTTTATTTTTTCTATTGAGGCACTGGTCAGAGGGTTATGCCCTCTGGCTATAAAAAGTGTATAAATACTCAACCTTGAGATTTTACTTTGGTGCCTAGTTTTCCTAAGAAAGTTTGAATGCCAGATGAGTACTCTGGGAAGCTGCTTTAAAGAGCCCTTTGACTTTGAAAACCCAGGTGTCAGTGCTTCCCTCTCTGGTAACTATGATCAGACTGTTGGGGTCCAACTGTCTGTTGAATTCAGGCAGAGGAAGCCATGTCTGTTCATCTTTAATTTCTCTATATTTTCTTTAAAATTTAAGGTGCTAACGCCCCTGAATTAGGTGAATTATATATGTGCTTGGTTAAAGTGATTGTTAAGCCCTCAAAAATTCCCTTTCCTTTTATGAATGCAGAGAATCTGTGATAGCAGGCCCCCCTGTGTATGTTGGGATGCTTACTGATATACTTAACCAAACTGCAAATGTTTGATCCTTTCTACTTCTCTTTCTACCTGAACCCAGCTTCATAGGACCCTGATGCCCCTTTCAATGTGGAGACAGCATCATCTGTTGAGTGGAATGAGGAGCCAAAAAGAGAGTAGAGAGAATAGAGGAGTGGACCAAGGAAGGGAAGGAAGTAAGAAGCTTTTTACAAAAAGGCAAAATAAAGTCATTGGCAAACTGATTGGGGATCTAGACAGATGAAGGGGCTCAAGGCAGCTTTTGTTTCTTTGAATATGGATTTTTTTAATAGAAAAACTCCGCTTAGAATGGAAGAAGTTTTCCACTAAAGAAGACATAAGAACAGTAACTGAATGTTACTGATATTTCTGTATGGAAGACAGTGCCATAGTGAATACAGTGCTAGACTCAGAGACAAAAAGATTTGACTTGAAATCCCACCTCAAATATTTACTGGCTCTGTGACCTTGGGCATTCCTTCCCTTCTGGCTTCAGTTATCTCACCTGAAAAGTGGGGGGAGGTGTGCTTGGACTCAATGACACCTTAGCTGCTTCCCAGTTCAAAAACAAGGATCTTATAATTATGCAGCCACCACTTCTGTGTGCATGTCACACGTCTATTTACGCAGTAAAGAGTTCAACTTGGCTTTCATTTTCAATGTGTCTTTTCCTTCTGCACAAAATTGTTTTTTTAGTAGCCTTATGAAAACCTGGAAAATCCTAAGCCTCGGTAGCACAAAGAATCCATCACAGAAGATGGCTGAAAGAGCTTTTCAGTCAATTTTATTTGTGTTTGGAAGGGGGCTGCATGGCTGGGGTTATGAATGTGTTATATATGTTGAGAGTCAAAAAGAGAGGCATAATTGAGATAAGTTGCCATCAGATCCTGGAATCTTAGGTTTGGAGCAAGAAGGACCTTAGACTTGTCCAAACCTTTCATGTTACAGATAATTAAAATGAGACCCAGACATGGGAAGTGATCCTCCAAAGTCACATAGGTGATGAATGACAGAGGCATAATTTAAATTCAGGACCCCTGACTCCACAGCTGCTTGTCATGGTCAGGAGGTAAGCCCAGGTGTGTATTTATTTGTTTTTTGGTGAGGGAGAGGTGAAAAGCAATGTAGGAACTAGACTTGTAATTTCCTTCACGTGAGAACTCTCAACAGAAAATCTCCCTCTCTTGGTGCAGACAGGCACCCTCTCTATAACTCATAGTGTTGAAGAGCTTTCTGGGATACTCAGGGTTTAATGCCAGTATGCATCAGGTAGGACCTGAACCCGGGTCCCCCTGGTGCTGAGGCAGCTCCATCTCCTTTCTGTACTTCTGTGTGCTGTTACAACTCCTGCTTGGTTTGGAGCTCCTGGGGTCAAACTGTCAAGTTTGTTTTCAGCTGTACCTTTCTCTGAATAAATGCCCACAGAAATCTTCATTTGTACTGGTTTGCAGCCTGTCCACATCCACCACGTGGTTCATTATTACCCTGCTGATGATGTTTAACTCCCATTCTTCCAAAACTGTACTGTTCCTTGATTTGTAGGCAGTTATAAATCATCAGAAAAATCTTGATGTTAAAAGCATTATCCTTTCGGGGAGGAACCTGAAATAACAAAAAGAATTTTGCTTTTTTCCTAAAGCCATACAAACCATGCTCCTTTTCCTGTTCCTTTCAAGACCAGCTTAGTGTCCACTGACATCATCTACTCAAGACACATTTGTCTAGTGATCACTAGGTGTCTTTCATCTACTCAATTTTTCCTGTGGGGCTATTTAGGTCAAGCCTCTGAGTGATTTTAAGTCTCCTTCTGGTGTCCCTACAGTTGTATGGGGTTGAGGCCAACTGAAATAGATGTCCTCCTCTGTAGGGGATCCCTTTTCCATTTAGAACAAGTATGCACTTTTGCATGGTCTCTAGTACCCTTTAGCTCTGCCTTTTTCTCAATTCCTTTTCTCTAACAGTGCTCAAGCCTTCCACCTCTTGTCCTTTCAAGCCATCTTTCATGCCCTGTCTCCACTAAAATACATTCCCCAGTAGTCTCTTCTGCTCTATTAGCTTCCCAGTTTGCCCTTTTCTTGGCCCACATCACCAAGGCTCACTTCTCAGGTCACATTATCCCTTCCCACCACCATCAAACCATGCCCCTTTCTGATCTAGAATGAACCCTCCTACCCCCTCAATCCAAGTCCCTCTCCTCGGGTCCCATCTTAAACCCTCCATCCTCTTCCTCCTCATCCTCATCCAGGGCAGCCACCTACCTTTGCAGCCACAGCCTCTCTTCCCTCAAACTGTCACTCAGACTAGACTTTCCCCTCTCAGATGTAACCCCAGTCCTTTCCTCACATTTAACCCCAATATTATTAGTCCAGAAATCACAGCCTCCTGACTTACCCTGATGCAAAATACCAGGAAACAATCCAGTCAAAAATATCAGATAATGCTCTTTAGATGCACAAAATAAAATACAGATGTTACAAAAGAAGCCGATTCTATGAGATACAGTTATCCAAATATTTTTCCCTTCGTGGTTCACAGGGTCCTCTGAGCTCCCTTGCGGGGAGTGATGGACCCCAGGTGAAGAAGCCTGGTTTCAGCCTCTGTGCTGGGCATCCCCCTGGACCCCTTTAGTGAGCCTAGATCTGTTTTTATTCCTTGATATTAGTAATTAGAAGGTTGGTCTTTTTAACTTATTTAATACTTTGTGCCAGGCACTGAGCTCAGAGCTTTCTAAATCTCATTTGGTCTTTACAGCAACTCTGAGAGGGAGGTGCTATTAGCTTCACTTTATGGGGGAGGAAACTGAGGCAGGCAGAGGTTCAGTGACTTGCCCAGGATCCCACAGCTAGTGAATGTCTGGAGCTACACTTGAATTCAGGTCTCCCTTATTCTAGGTCCAGAACCTCTTGCCCTGTGGTGCCCCCTAGGATCCCTATGTAGATTCTCTCCCTCCCCTGCTCCTGTTGGTTAATTCCTCACTGGTAGGGTGTACCCTGACGCTAACTTCTGAGTTGCCCTCTAGTTCCCTCCAGTGGCAAAGAAGAGACAGGAGGGAAAGAAAATCCCCAGTCATGTGTTTTGGGTTTCACCTCTGTGGCTTACTTCTCATTGTGATTTTGGGGAAAACTCTTGGACTGCTCAGTTCTCATTTTCCCTGTTTGTGAAATGAGGATGATGCCTAATTGTTTGTCAGAGTGAGTTTTGGGGCTCAAATTAGATAATATTTTTGAGCACAGTAGTTGGGATTTCTACAAGTTTTAAGGCATGCAAAGAGCTTTAATGTATTATGTCATTGCATCCTCACAACGATGCTACCACGACACCCACTTTGCAGATGAGTAAATGGGGGATGAGAAGGATCCTTTAGCTAGTGAGGGGTTCTGCAGGAGAGCTCAGACTAATGTCTTCTGACTCCAAGTCCACTATTCTCTGGACTGTGAGACCCTGCTGAATCCACAACGTAAATCACACAAATTTTAAAGTTAAGTTAGCAATAACTTGTCAATATTCTTGGGCTAATTGCCTCATCCTCTGACCTTTCTGTTCTGAAAAGCAGGTGGTACAATAAATAGAGAGTGCTGGGCCTGGAAGTCAGGAAGACCTGAGTTCAAATGTAGCCTCAGACACTCATCCTGGGTATGTCCTTTCACCTCTGTTTGCCTTAGTTTCTACATCTGTAAAAATGGGAACAATAAATAGAACCTATGTCCCACAGTTGTTGTGAGAAAAAATGGGATATTTTGAAATGTTTTACAAACCTTAAAGTGCTATAGGAATGCTAACACTTTTACAGACATGCTAGTTCTATAAAGCATGAGATTGTTCAGTGTTAAATTCTCTGACTACTGTTATCTAAAACAGTTTCATGCTGGACAGCCTTGGGAGAGTTGTATTGGGTTTGGCCACATTTTCCTGCCACAACTTCTCCAGCTCCTCTTCACCAGCTGAGGCCTTTCTCCTGTTCAAAGATCATTTTGTGTCTGCACTGCTTAGCACAGTGCCTGGCACATAGTAGATGCTTAAGAAATATCAATGTACTATCAAAGTACCCCAGTGTCTACTCTCAAAATTTTGAGTTGAAAGGGATATTTTTGACTGGATTGTTTCTTGGTATTTTGCATCAGGGTAAGTCAGGAGGCTGTGATTTCTGGACTAATAACACTGGGGTTAAATGTGAGAAAAGGACTGGGGTTACATCTGAGAGGGGAAAGTCTAGTCTGAGTGACAGTTTGAGGGAAGAGAGGCTGTGGCTGCAAAGGTAGGTGGCTGCCCTGGATGAGGATGAGGAGGAAGAGGATGGAGGGCTTAAGATGGGACCTGAGGAGAGGGACTTGGATTGAGGGGGTAGGAGGGTTCAGTCTAGATCAGGAAGGGGCATGGTTTGATGGTGGTGGGGAGGGATAATGTGACCTGAGAAGTGAGCCTTGGTGATTTGGGCCAAGAAAAGGGCAAACTGGGAAGTTAATAGAGCAGAAGAGACTACAGGGGAATGTATTTTAGTGGAGACAGGGCATGAAAGATGGCTCGAAAGGACAAGGGGTTGAGGGCTTAAGCACTATTAGAGAAAGGGAATTGAGAAAAAGGCAGAGCTAAAGGGTACTAGAGAATCACAGCCTGGTCACAATTTAAGGGGATCTCAGAAAGCATCTCCTGGAGTAGGGAATAGAGTGCTGGGTCCAATCAGAAGACTTGGGTTCAAATGTGACCTCAGATACTTACTGTCTGGGTGACCCTGGGCAAGTGTCTTAACCTGTGTTTTACTTCATCCACTGTAGAAAGAAATGTCAAATCACTCCAGGATCTTTGTCCAGAAAACCCCATGGCCCATATGTTCCCCAGGGTCTTGAAGAATTGGACATGACTGAACAACCGAAGACTAGATAGTATAACTCTAATGAGATGAACCCATTCCCCCTCCTCCAATACACCTGAAAATGATAACCTAATTTTGGAGGAGAGAACTCACTACCTCTGGTGGAAACTTCTAATTCCACTTTGAGGTAGTTCAAATTTTTAGGACATTTTCTTTTACATTGAGCCAAAATCTGCTCTTGGCAACTTCCACCCATTACTTGATTTTCAGTCTCACTATCTGGAGCCAAGTAGAAAAGGATTGATCTGCAGAGATGGGGAGATTAGCCAGAGAGCAAATGATGGTCCTGTTTTTCCGTAGCAAAGGAGATAAGAATTTGAGCTCCATTTCCAGAGCAAGAGGTAACAGGTCAGGTGGGGTGCAAATGCAGACAGCAAATGAAGTTGTTCCTGGTTTCCAGCTGCAGGGACCCCAGTAGTCCAGGCCTTGAGGTATTTGCAAAAGAAGCAGAAATAGCACTAAAGAGAACACAGCCCAGAAAGTCTGCTGGGCCAGATCAAGGGCACATTGGAGATGGAGCCACTCCCTGGACATGGTGCATGAAGGAAGGGGGAGAACTGTGGGGTCACAGGATCAGAAGTGCAGAGCTGGAAGGGGCCTTAAAGTCCATTGAGTCTATGAGGAAAACAGACCTAGGCAAGTTACAGGATCCTGTTAGGGAAACACAGAAGACAAGGGTCTCAAACCTCCATCTCCCTGATTCCATATCCAGGGCTCTCCAGTACCCCAAGCTGTCATCAGGGGAAATTACCAAAGACTTAGGGAAAAAAATCTCAAGGTCTGACGGATATCAAAAGAGATGACTAAGGCACCATAAACAACTACTGATTTCTATGTCGTAGCTATCCAAAAGGTTTCTGAGGCTCATCTGTACACAGGCAGAGATGATTTTAATAGGGAAGAAGCAAACTTTCCCAAAAAATATTTCATAATGCACCATCTCTTTACCATCTCACAAGTGATTGAAAGATGTAGAGAATATGAAATATCATTGTGTTGCTGGTTGATTGATTGAAAAAAACCCAACAGGGTGGGAGGAGCCAAGATGGCGGAGTAGAAATACTCACGTATGCTAGCTCCGAACCCACAGCCCATATATTTCCTGCAAAAAGGACTCCCCACAAATTCTGGAGCACTGCAAGGCTCGCAAAAAACAGTGGAAAAGATTTCCCTTCCAGAGAGCCCTGGAGAGCCGTCCCCAGGGGTCCATCATGCTCTGGACAGTGGAGCCCACCCCTGAGCTGCCCTGGCTGCGCGGCCCCAGAGGAGCAGATCCGAGCAGGCTTCAGGGACGGAATCTCCTGCAGCTGCGAAGGTCCCATCACCCACAGATGCTACAGGTCAGTGAGAGAGACGTCTGGGCTGGCCGAGAGGGGAGCGGGGTGTCTCTGTGACTTGGGCCCCCTCAGGAGGCAGTGGCAGAGGCAGCAGCAGAGGCAGTGGCAGCGGCCCGGGATTCCTGGAACAGCAGGCAGAAGTTCAGGGCCATTACCGAAGATCTCTGCATAAACCCCCTCAGGGAACTGAGCCTGGGAGATGGCCCTGCCCCCATCCGCCCCATCACTGAAGGTCTCTGCATAAAGCCCCTGAGGGAACTGAGCCTGGGAAGTGGCCCTGCCCCCACCCCAGCACCAGAACTTAAGCTCACATCGAATAGCAGCCATGCCTGCCTACTGTGGGATGCCCATTTGAATCTCAGACCCCAAGCACTAGCTGGGTGGATCTAGGCAGGGGTGGACAGGAATCTCAGAAGTCAAGTAACTGGCTGGGAAAATGCCCAGAAAAGGGAAGAAAAATAAGACTATAGAAAGCTACTTTGATGGGGTTCAGATGTTCCCGCCTTTCAATTCTGATGACGAGGAACAATTCTTACCATCAGGGAAAGACGTGGAGGTCAGAGCCTCTGTTTCCCAGACATTCAAGGTGGATGTCCAGTGGGCTCAGGCCATGGAAGAGCTCAAAAAGGATTTTGAAAATCAAGTTAGACAGGTGAAGGAAAAACTGGGAAGAGAAATGACAGAGATGCAAGAAAAGCATGAAAAACGGGTCAATACCTTGGTAAAGGAGACCCAAAAAAATGCTGAAGAAAATAACACCTTGAAAAATAGACTAACTCAATTGGCAAAAGAAGTTCAAAAAGCCAATAAGGTGAAGAATGTTTTCAAAAACATAATTAGCCAAATGGAAAAAGAGGTTCAAAAGCTCACTGAAGAGAATAGTTCTCTCAAAATTAGAATGGAACAGATGGAGTCTAATGACTTTCTGAGAAACCAAGAAATCACCAAACCAAACCAAAGGAATGAAAAAATGGAAGAGAATGTGAAATATCTCATTGGAAAAACTACTGACCTGGAAAATAGATCCAGGAGAGATCTAAAATGAAAAATTAAAAATTATGGGACTACCTGAAAGCCATGATCAAAAAAAGAGCCTAGACATCATCTTCCATGAAATTATCGAGGAAAACTGCCCTGATATTCTGCAACCAGAGGGCAAAATAAGTATTGAAAGAATACATCAATCACTGCCTGAAAGAGATCCAAAAAGAGAAACTCCTAGGAACATTGTGGCCAAATTCCAGAACTCCCAGGTCAAGGAGAAAATATTGCAAGCAGCTAGAAAGAAACAATTCCAGTATTGTGGAAATACAATCAGGATAACTCAAGATCTAGCAGCTTCTACATTAAGGGATCAAAGGGCGTGGAATAGGATATTCCAGAAGTCAAAGGAGCTAGGACTCAAACCAAGAATCACCTACTCAGCAAAACTGAGTATAATACTTCAGGGAAAAATATGGTCTTTCAATGAAACAGAGGACTTTCAAGCATTCTTGATGAAAAGACCATATCTGAAAAGAAAATTTGACTTTCAAACACAAGAATGAGAAGAAACATGAAAAAGTAAACAGCAAAGAGAAGTCATAAGGGACTTACCAAAAGTGAACTGTTTATATTCCTACATGGAAAGACAATATTTGTAACTCTTAAAACTTTTCAGTATCTGGGTAGTTGGTGGGATTATACACACACACATACACACGCACACACATGTACCCGTGTGCATGCACACACACATACACACATGCATGCACATACAGAGACAGAGAGCACAGAGTGAATTGAATAGGATGGGACCATATCTTAAAAGAAGTTAAGGTAAATGGTGAGAGAGAAATGTAGTGGGAGGAGAGAGGGTGAAATGGAATGGGGTAAATTATATCTCATTCAAGAGGCAAGCAGGAGACTTTTTAGTGGAGGGAAAAAGAGCAAGAAGTTTATCCTCATCACATTCAACTAAAGGAAGGAGTAAAATGCACACTCATTTAGGTATGAAAACCTATCTTAGAGTACAGGAAAGTGGGGGAGAAGGAGATAAGCAGGGAGGGAGGGATGATGGAAGCGAGGACAATGGGATAAGGGAGCAATTTGAAGTCACCACTCTTGGGGAGGGACAAGATCAAAAGACAGAATAGAAACAATGGGGGTCAGGATAGGATGGAGGGAAATACAGTTAGTCTTACACAACACGACTATTATCGAAGTCATTTGCAAAACTACACAGATATGGCCTATATTAAATTGCTTGCCTTCCCAAAGGGAATGGGTAGGTAGGGAGGGATGGGGCAAAGTTGGAACTCAAAGTTTTAGGAACAAGTGTTGAGTATTGTTCTTGCTACTAGGAAATAAGAAATACAGTTAATGAGGAATAGAAAGTCATCTGGCCCTACAGGAAAAAGAGAATATGGGGACAAGAGAAGGGAGGGATGATAGAAGAGAGGGCAGATTGGTGATAGGGAAAATTAGATTGCTTGGTGTATTAGGGTGGGGGGAGGGGATAAAAGGGGAGAAAATTTGGAACCCAAAATTTTTTGAAAATGAATGTATAAAGTTAAATAAATAAATTTATATTAAAAAAAAGAAAAAAAAAGAAAGAAAAAACCCCAACACCATTCATCTTGGTGGAATCTAATGAGGTCTTATAGGATTTTTTACAAAAGGGTGTCTCCTATTATATCTCAATACTCTTCAAGATAACATGTATATGTATGTTTATACACATATATGAAATATGCATACATTGTGTATATGTGTGTGCAGGTGGCAACTAGGTAGCTTATTCGATAGAATACTGGGCCTGAAGTTGGGAAGACATGAGTTCAAATGTTGCCTTAGATACTCATTAGCCAGAGTGACCCAGAGCAATTCACTTGACTGCTCTGTTTGTCTTAATTTTCTGGAGAAAGAAATGTCAATCCATTCCAGTATCTTTGCCAAGAAAACCCCAGGAGGCGTCATGAAGAGTAAGACACAACTGAACCAAATGTATGTATACATACGTACATACAAACATATACATATGTGTGTATACATTTGCAAATATATGCATATATTTCTGTGTACACACACATACAAAAATATTCGTACTTACAAACTCACAGAATTAGGTCAGTGGTTTCAATGAACCCTTGAAAACAAACATCAGGTGGAGCTTTATGGCTTCCAAAACATATTTGTACTTTGATGGGAAGGGATTCAGTGTAGATTCCAGATTTAGTTCAGATGCTTTCTGCATGGTGGAGTCCTTCACAAGCTCCTATTTACCAATAAGGCTCTGTTGATTGCATTGTGTTTCAAAGCTTTCCACAACCATGTAGACAAGATTTGTTATCTTTTTTTGACCTAGGCACCCACACAAAAGAGACCAAGTAACTGAAGAATATCTATTGCACAGATTTCAATAAGCACCTGAATGGACATCGTATAGTGCTTATTCCACAGTATCTGGATTTGGAACAGGCAGTATGGACAATGACCTGGGTCAAGACGTGGAAAGAAAGGGTAGAGGGGTCTAGATAGCTTTTGAGAAATTTAGAAAGATATTTATTGCCTCCAAACCTCCCAGAACATCAAGGGAGCATTTTTTCCAATGCTTGCACTTCATTGACATTACTATACAACAGAGAGACTTAAAATGCTACTGCTTCCATAAATTAAAGGTCATCATCACATGGAGAACTATGTGGGTGGGAGGTTTGAGAGCCTGCAGCACATAACCAATGAGGAAACCTGAAGAAAAATGCTGTAAAGAATGTGATTGAAAGACTTGTATGGCAGGAAGAGAAAACTGGATGCTCACAGCAATTACTATGTGCCAGGTACTCTGCTAAGCACTGAGAATACATATACATGCAAAAAAGCAAGGAGGGGGCAGGAACCTGAATGGCAGCAAGTTCAGAAAGAGTCATGGGCTGCACCAGGTTTGGAGTAAGCATGGCTGTCATTGGTGCTTCCTCCAAAGGAGTTTTGGGATGGAATCAAAGGAGGGCACTGAAGAAGAGTGTGTTGCCAGAGTAAAGGCAGCCATATGGGTAGTGGTCAAGAATGAATCTGAGGATCTGCAGATTAACAGATGGGTGACCACAATGCTCTGCTGATACCCTCAAGATGTTGGAGAAAATATAGAAAGCCTCAAGCATATGGGGCATTCAGCCTGTGGTGAGCACTTGGGAAAGAATGGATGAGAGTCATACAGCTTAGGCAAACATGGATGAGTTGCAGTCTGAATCAGTGGAAGGAACTCCAGAACCTGCATACCTGGAGGGATTTATTGATCAATGAGATCACAGACCTATTTGAGTCTTTGAGTAAACTTGCCACTCTAATATCATGTGCCTATGTGTAGGTACAAAATATAGAATATAATATCAGACCACTAGCACAGTGAGTGCTCTGTACATAGCTGAAGAATAAAATGTTAGAAAAAAAAATTTAAATAGCCACCTGACTTCCTCTTTTCCTCCTAATGGCTGGACTCTGGGGGCAACTATTCAGTTCTAGGGGGCAGGGAAATAGGTGTTCAAAAGGAATATGTTAGAGTGCAAAAACTGGAGTCAGGAAGATCTGAATTCAAATCCAGACTCAGACATTTATGAGTTGTATTACCCTGAACAAGTGATGTTCCCTCTTTCTGCCTCAGTTTACTCATTTGCAAAATGGGGACAATAATAGCACCTAACTCCAGGATTGTTGTGAAGATCAAATTTGTCAGAATGTTTTCCAGTCCTTAAAGCACTATATACATGCTATTTATTATCACTATCTGTTGTTGTTTCTGTTATGAACTGGCCTCCATCACAAGAAGCTTGAGGCAGTTGCCCCTATGCTTCAGGTGAGAACTCAATTTTAAAAGCCAGGAAATAGGCAAATAAGATCAGCAACAAACAAAAATGAACATTGAATATAGAAAATGATATGGTGACAGGAAAGGTCAAAACACAATCTTAGAAGAGGACAACATCATCAATATATCTACATCTGAAAACTAAATGGGGAACATGAATTGGTTTCTAACCTGAAAAAGTCTTCTTGGAAGAGTTCAAGAAAGATTTTAAAAGTCAAATAAGAGATGTAGAAGAACAATTGTGAAAAGAAATGAGATGCGTTCAAGACAGTCAACATCTTAGAAAAGGGAGGACAAAAATTGACCAAAGAAAACAAATCCTTAAGAAATGCAATTGGCCAAATGGAAAAGGAGGCACAAAAATTCACTTAAAAGGAAAACTCCTTAGAAAGTAAAATTGGCCAAGTGGAAAAGGAAGTGCAAAAGCTAACTGAAGAAAACAATTCCAGAAAAATTAGAATTGTACAAGTGGAAGCTAATGACTTTATGAGATATTGAGAATCAGTTAAATACTGATCAATCATATAATCAAATCATATGATCAAATAAATCAAAAGAATGGAAAAAGTAGAAGAAAATGTAAAATACCTCAGTGGAAAAGCAATTGATGTGAAAAATAGATCCAGAAGAGATAATTTAAGATTTATTAGTCTATCTCAAAGCCATGACCAAAAAAGGAGCCTAGGCAGCATCTTTCAAGAAATTTCATAGAAAATTGTCCTGATATTCTAGTACCAGAGGGCAAAATAGTAATTGAAGGAATTGACCCATCACCTCCTGAAAGAGATCCCAAAATGAAAACTCTGAGGAATATTGTAGCCAAATTCCAGAATTATGAGGTCAAGGAGGAAATACTGCAAGAAGCAAGAAAGAAATAATTTAGATATTGTAGAACAGCTAAGGATATGGAGAACTTAGCTGCTTCTATGTTAAAGGATTGGACGACTTGGAATATGATATTCCAGGGGGTAAAGGCATTTGGATTACAACTAAGAATCAACTACCCAGAAAAATTAAGCATAAGCTTTCAGGGGAAAAGATGAATATTCAATGAAATAGGGGGCTATCAATTATTCCTGATGAAAAAAACAGAGGTGAACAGAAAATTTGATCCTAAATATAAGACTCAAGAGAAGCATAAAAAGGCAAACAAGAAATAAAAACACATATTATTCAATAATATTAACCTAGACAAGCAGATGATATTTGTAATTCTTGAGAACTGTTTCTTTCTCACAGCATTTAGAAGGTGTGTACATAGGCAGAGAATGTGGGTATATGTCTAATTGATGCAATGATACAAATGATTAATTGGTAAGAAATAGTATTGTACATGGTGAAGAGGAAAGGAGGCAGCAAAAAAAAGTAAATATCACAAGAAGAGGTGCAAAGACCTATTAAAGAAGGGAGGGAGGCATGCATTATTTGAATCTTACTCTCATTGGATTTGTCTTTAAGAGGAAACAGTATACACAATAGAAATCTATTTTACCCTATAGGAAGAAGAAGGGTAAAGAGGAAAAAAAATGTAGGGAGTGTATAGAAGGGAGGGCAGAAGTGAAGGAAGAAATAGTAGGGAAAATGGGAAAGAAAATGGAGGGGGCTGATTGAAGGGAAGTCAGATTGAAGTAGATGATGGTCAGAAGCAAAACACTATGGAGCAGGGAAAGAGAGAAAGGAGAGAGAAAAGCATAAACAGGGGGGAAAATAAGATGGAGAGAAAGACATAATCAGTTGTCATTAAAATGAATGTAAATGCGATGAACTTTCCCACAAAATGAAAGGAGATAGTAGAGTAGATTAAAAACCATAATTCTTCAATATGTTGTTTATGAGAAGCCCATCTGAAGCAGAGAGATACACACAGAGTAAAGGTAAAAGGTTGGAACAGAATATATTACCCTTCAGCTGAATTAAGGTAGCAATTCTGATCTCAGACAAAAGAAAAGCAAATATAGATGCAATTAAAAGAGGTAAGAAAGGAAACTACATCTTGCTAAAAGGTACCATAGACAATGAAATAATATCAATACTAAACATTATGGACCAAGTGGTGTAGCATCCAGATTCTTAGAAGAAAAGTGAAATGATTGACAAGAACAAATAGCAAAACTATACCACCTACGGCTCTCAGCACTAGATAAATCTAACCATAACATAAGAAAGAAGTTAAGGAGGTAAAGAGAACTAGAGAAAAGTTAGATATAGTGGACTTCTTGAGAAAACTGAATGGGGATAGAGAGGAATATACCTTTTTTATTAGGGGTACATGGCACCTATACAAAAATTGACCATGTACTAGGTCATAAAAAAATCCACAATCTAATGCAGAAACACAAAAAGTATTAAATGCATTCTTTGCAGATGCAGATACAGTAAAAAAAAAAATATATGTAATAAAGAGACATGGAGAGACAAAAAATTAATTGGAAACTAAAAAATATTTTTTAATGAGAAAAAACAAATTATAGAAAGAATCAATAACTTCATCAAAGAGAATAACAATGATGAGAAACATAACAAAAGTTATGGGATGCAGCCAAGGCAGTCCTTAGGTGACATTTTATGTCTCTTAATGCTTACATGAATAAAATAGAGGAAAAAATTATGGAATCTGTCATGCAACCAAAAAATCTAGAAAAAGTAAAAATTAAAAATGCTTAATTAAGTACCAAATTAAAAATTCTGAAAATTAAGGTAGAGATTGATAAAATTGAAATTAAGAAAACTATTGAACTAATAAATAAAACTAAGAGTAGGTTTTATGAAAACAATAAAATAGATGTAACTTTGATTAATTTGATTAAAAAAAGAAAGAAGAAAATCAAATTACCAGCATCAAAAAATGAAAATGGTGAGTTCACCATCAATGAAGAGGAAATTTAAACAAAAATTACGAGCTATTTTGCCCAACTGTATGCCAATAAATCTGACAATCTAAGTGAAATGGATGAATATTTACAAAAATATAAATTGTGCAGATTAATTGAACATTAATAGAAGAAATAAAATACTTAAATAACCCCATTTCAGAAAAAGAAATTGAAAAAGTCATTAATGAACTCCCTAAGAAAAAAATTGCCAGGGCCAGATAGTTTACAAGTGAAACAGAATAATTAATTCCAATACCACACAAACTCTTTGGAAAAATGAGTACTTTTTGTGTATTTTTTGTGATACAAATCCATTTTGTGATACAAATATGGTGCTGATACCTAAATCAGGAAGAGACAAAACAGAGAAAGAAAATTATAAACCAATTTCCCTGATGAACAGTGATGCAAAATTGTAAATAAAATGTTAGCAAAAAGATCAGAGCAATTTATCACAAGGATATGTACTATGACCAAGTGGGATTTATAGAATGAATGCAGGACTTGTTCAATATTTGGAAAACTATGAACATAATTGACCATATCAGTATCAAAACAGAAATCATATGATTATCTCAACAGATGCAGAAAGAATTTTTGACAAAATGCAAGACACATTCCTACTAAAAACACTGGAGAGCATAGGTATAAGTGGAGTTTTCCTTAAAATGATAAATAGCATCTATCAAAAACCATCACCAAGAATCATATGCAGTGGGCATAAGCTAGAAGCATTTCCAAAAAGACTGGGGGTGAAACAAGAGATTTCAATTACCACCACTGCTATTCAGTACTGTGCTAGAAATGTTAACAAGAAGAGAAGAAAAAGAAATGGAAGGAATTAGAACAGGCAAAGAAGAAACAAAGCTCTCACCTTTTGCCTATGATATGATGATATATTTAGAGAATCCTAGAGAATCAGCTAGAAAACTATGTGAAATAGTTAACAACTTTAGCAAAGTGGCAGGATATAAAAAAACACATAAATCATTAGCATTTCTACATATTATTAACAAAATTCAGCAGCAAGGGTTAGAAAGAGAAATTCCATTTAAGGTAACTAAAGACAATACAAAATATTTAGTAGTCTACCTGCCAAAAGAAACCTGGGAACTATCTGAACACAATTACAAAACACTTTTCACGCTTCACGCAAATAAAGGCAGATCTAAGTAATTGGAAAAATATCAGTTGCTCATGGGTAGGCTATGTTGATATAATAAAAATGACAATTCTATCCAAGCTAATTTACTTATTCAACGCCATGCCAATCAAAGTACCAAACTTTATTTTGTACAGCTAGAAAAAATAATAGAATTCACCTGGAAAAACAAAAGGTACAGAATATCAAGAGAATTAATGAAAAGAAATGCAAGGGAAGGTGACTTAGCTGTACCAGATCCAAAAATTATTACAAAGCAGCAATCATCAAAACTATTTGGTACTGGTAAGAAATGGAGTGGTGAATCATGGGATACGTCAGGTACACAAGACAGAGGAGTCAATGACTGTAGCAATCTACTGTTTAATAAATCTAGCTTCTTGGATAAGAGCTCACTATTTGACAAATCTGCTGGGAAAACCAGAAAGTAGTATGGCAGGAACTAGGCATAGACCAACATCTTACACTTTATACCAAAATAAGGTCAAAATGGGTACATGATTTAGACATAAAGGATAATAGTATAAGCAAATTAGGAGAGGAAGGAATAGTTTACCTGTCAGATTTATGTAGAATGGAAGAATTTATAACCAAACAAGAGTTAGAGAACATTATGAAATGCTAAATGAATAATTTTGATTACATTAAATCAAGGATTTTTTTTTTTTTTTTTACAAAAACAAAGCCAATGCCTCCAAGATTAGAAGGAAAGCAGTAAACTGGGAGACAATTTTTATAGCCAGTCTTTCTGATCAAGGCTACATTTCAAAACATGTAGAGAACTGAATAAAATTTACAAGACTACAAATCACTTCCCAGTTGATAAATGGTTAAAGGATATAAACAGGCAGGTTTCAGGTGAAGAAATTAAAGCTATTTATAGTCATGAAAAAATGCTCTGTGACTATTGATTAGAGAAATACAATTTAAAACAACTCTGAAATACCACGTCTCACTGATCAGATTAGCTAACATGACAAAACAGGAAAATGACAAATGTTGGAGAGGATGTGAGAAAATTTGAACATTGATGCATTGTGCAGTTGTGAATTGATCCAACCATTCTGGAGAGCAATCTGGAACTATACTGAAAGGGCTATAAAACTGTGCATACCCTTTGATCCAGCAATAACACTACTAGGTCTGTATTCCAAAATGATCATAAAAAAGGGAAAAGGACCTGAATGTATAAAAACAGCACCTCTTCTTGTGGTGGCTAAGAACTGGAAATTGAGGGGACATCCAGCAGTTGGGAAATGGTTGAACAAGTTGTGGTACATGAATATAATAGAATATTATTGTTCCATAAGAAATAATGAACAGGTAGACTTCAGGAAAACCTGGAAAGACTCAGATAAAATAATGCTGAGTGAAGTAAGCAGAACCAGGAGAATATTGTGCACAGTCACAGCAACATTGTGCGATGACCAGCTTTGATAGACTTAACTTTTCTTCACTTTTTGCAGATGATAAATAGGTCAAGAAGGTCTGGAACTTAAAGACCTCAAGAGAAGAAAGTGGGGTGGGGGAAATATAACAGGGTAGGAAGCAGCTAGCAAAGAGACTCTGCTCTGAATCACATCACTTTGGGAGCACTGGAAACTTGCAGGTCCCCAGCCAGTGCATGAGATCCTGGAATAACACACAACACTCCAGGAAAGCAGCAACACAACCAGCCCAGACCTTCCCTCCACAAGAGTGGCAGACGTTAGAAAGGAAGTAGGTTAGAAGAATGGGCCAACAAGAAAAAGAACCCCACCCTAATGAGTTAGTGTGGGGGATGCCATCATCTGGTGACTATGAGGACTGGGCTTAAAGCAGTAAGAGTGAGGGGTAGCCACTCTGGGGATTCGTACCTTATCTGCCTCTTGGTAATAGGGAGTCACCAGTTGCTGATGCTGTTCATGAGGCAGGTGAGCTCACTCTCCACCACAACTTCTCTTTTCATTGGTGGCATGGGGCCTGGGCTGGAAGCACGTCTGGCAGTTTGAGGGGCACTGATGTTCACAAGGATACCTTGTTCAGATCCTGGGCCTATCCCTTCAGATACTGAGGGCAGATGTGTTCAGGGTGGTGGTAGTGGTGTGATCTGCCTGGCACATGCTACCTCCTGTCTCTACCTAAGGATGCCTCACTGCTTCAGTTAAAGATCACCTCTTCAACTTGATCCTTTGTTCTTTCTAGGTTTTTGTGACACTACCCTCTCCTGGCTTTTCTCCTTTTCTCTTTCACAGTCTGATTGGCTGGCTTGGCAGACAGGTTGAGCCTGGTGACTGGGTTCCCTTTTCTTCCCTATTACCTCTAGCACCAAATACAAAATGCTCTGTTTGGCATTCCAGGCCCTTCATAACCTATCCCTCTCCTACCTTTCCAGTTGTCTTACACCTTACTCCCTGACATGTACTCTTCCATCCAGTGACACTGGCCTCTTTACCATTCCATATATGTGACACCCCCATCTCTCAGTTCCAGGCAATTTTTCTGCCTAGAATTCTCTCCCTCCTCTTCTCTGCCTATAGACCTCTCTAGCTTACTTTAAGTACCAAATAAAATCCCTTCTTTTAGTGAAGGTCTTATGTAACCCCTCTTAATTCCAGTGCCTTCCCTTTCTTAATTATTTCCTATTTATGTTGTATATTGCTTGCTTTGTATATATTTGCTTGCACGTTGACATTCTCGCACCCCCATTGTAACTGTAAGCTCTTGGGGCTTGGGGACTGTGTTTTTGCCTATCACTTAGCACAGTGCTTGGCAGAGAGTAGATGCTTCATCATTGTATATTAATTGATTTGATTGAATGATTCCAGGATCAGCTTTCTATCCACTTTCTATCCAGTTGGCTGCCTCTAGGTAGGCAGGTTACAAAGAACTTTAACCACCAAAGGGAGGATTTTGTGTTTGATCCTGAAGATCATAGGAAAACATTGAAGTTTACTGAGTGAGTGTGGGGTGACATGGTCAGACTTGCACTTTAGGAAAATTACTTTCCCAAATATGTAGAGGATGGACTGGAGTAGGGAGAGACTTGTGGCAGACACACCTACCAGGGGGCTGTTGCAACAGTCAAAGCATGATGTGATGAGAGCCTGTATGAGGGATGTAGAAGGGTCAGAAGAGACATGGATGTGCATGGGAGAGATGTTGCAAAGGTCAAATTGACAGGCTTTGGCAGTAGATTAGCTATAGGGGGAGTGTGAAGGAGTGAAGAGTTGATGATGACACTTAGGTTGAGAGCTTGTGGGAATGTGAAGGTATTGCCCAGGAGATTAATAGGCAAATTTAGAAGGGAGAGGGTTTTGGGGAAAAGATAACAAATTCAGTTTGAATAGATTCACTTGAAAATATCTACATTTAGTTCAAGATGTCTAGTTGGTGTTTGGAGATGTGAGAGTAGAGGTCAATAGAGAACTTAGGCTCGATAAGGTCATTCGTATTTGATACATCAGCTGGATATGATTACTGAATCCATGGGAGCTGATGAGATTACAAAGTGAAAGATTATAGAGAGGAAAGAGAGGATTCAGGACAGAGTGGGACATTCATGCTTAGTGAGCAAAACCTGGATGAAGAACCCGCAAAGGAGACTGAGAAAGAGTGGTCAGATATATAGGAGAAGGAACAGGAAAATGTAGAGAGTATCAAAAAGAGGAGAGGGATTTACATCTAGGCTGCAGACAAATCTAGAAGGTTGAGGACTGAGAATGTCATCAGATTTGACAGGAGATCCCTGTAACTTTGGAGAAAACATTTTTAGTTGAATGATGAAATTGGAAGGCAGACTAGAGAACTGAGAAGGCAGTGAGGAGAGGCAGTGGAGGCACCTACTGGAGATGGAATTTAGCCACAAAAGGCAAGAGAGCTATGAAATAATCATTAGCAGGCCTGGAATGTCTATCTTGAAATTTCTAGAAGTAGAGAATGAGAGGAAATGGAAATAAGAGGTGTGGCAGTATGATCTCAAGTAAATGTCACCATGTTCTTTAGTCCTTATGCTCTTTAGAGACGCTAGATTGGACGCTAGAGCCTGATGGCACACTAATCTTTCTCCTCCTCCTCCTCTTCCTCATCTTGTTCTCCTCCTTTTTCTCATTTTCCTCTTTCTCTTTCTCCTCCCCATCCAGGGAAAGAACTATGGAATTCAATCACAGAATTAAGCTGATCATTTTCTTTTGTATTACATTTTGGTTTATTTAATGATCTCTCCCATTCATTTTAATTCTATGCAACATGACTAAGGTGAAAATGTATTTAATAGGAATGTATGTGTAGAACTTATATAAAACTATATGCTGTCTCAGGGAGGAAGGGGGAAGATATGGGGGAAGTGAGTGAGGGAGGGGAAAAAAATCTAAGATATATAGAAGTGATTGTAGAACACTGAAAACAAATAAAATAAAAAAATAAAACTTCCTTTTCCTCTCTTCCTCTTTTTCCTCCTCTCTGCATCCTTATATGGTCTACATGTTATTTTTTTTGTCTGCACAACGACCCTGAGAAGTAAGTGCTAATGTTTTCCTCTTGATATAAATGAAGAAACTGAGGGAGCCATGTGATTTATGCTTTCTCCTTTTCTCCTCTATATGAAACATGGGACAATTACTTCCTGGTTTCCTTTGTGTGATGGAGAGGAGGAGAAAAGAAAGAATGAGAGACAAGCTGATTGTTTCTCCTGGGCTTGTTAGACTGGTCACTACCTGCATTTTGTTACCTTACTATTTCCCTTTTCAATTATTTTTTTCTTTTCATCCTGATATAAAGCAGTATCCCTGGACACCCGCTTGGGTTAAAGTATTTTATTTTCTGGCTCAGGTTGATGGTGAGAGAACAGGAAGGTTTTTCCCTCTGGAGACAGACATAGGAAACACTGAACCCATTCATCAGAAGATGAGGTCTGGTGGGATATGCCCCTGAATACATTTTGGCCAGAGAAAAAGTCCGGGGATCATCTTTATCTCTGAGATCTAGTAAGTTCAGAAAGCATCCACAAAGATAAAAAGCCAGGTGAAATGAAGCCTAAGGAACTGAATATTGAAATGGTTGGAGCTTCCCAATGGTTTATTTTTGAGGTCCTGGGGCACAGAGGTTGCAGGAATTTGAGACGGCTAAAGCTGGAGCCACTTTCAGCTTCCCTGGTGTTTGGAAGGTTTCTAGTAACAAATACTGTTTCCCAACAAACTGAAGAAGCGAGGCTTTACTTGGGACCATTATTATTATTTTATGTGTGTGCATATTAAAGAGGGAGGAGCCATTCATCATGTTGGAAATCAGAGTCTGCTCTCTCTCTTTCCCTCTGGGACTAAGATTTAATCAGTAAAAGGATCATTTGTATGCAGAAGTTCCCTTACAAATGTGTGCCAATGTCCTCTCTGTAATTTATGGCTATAGAGAGTTGTTTAGGACATTGAGAAATGAAGTGACTTGTCCAGAGCTAGCATGGATAGGACTTGAACTCAGGTTTTCTTGGATCAAAGAAAGCCCTCTATACTCATCAAATACACACGGGGGTTAATGTTCGTATTTTACGCTTCTTGCATGTTTGATAGATAAAACATGTGGGGGCTCTGTATTTGACCTATATAAAGACCCAGTTCTCAATATTACAGAAGAAAGTTTTATTTTTTTTAATTTATTTGTTTTCAGTGTTCTACAACCACTTCTATATATCTTAGATTTTTTTCCCCTCCCTCACCCACTTCCCCCCTATCTTCCCCCTTCCTCCCTGAGACAGCATATAGTTTTATATAAGTTCTACACATACATCCCTATTAAATACATTTTCACCATAGTCATGTTGTATAGAATTAAAATGAATGGGAGAGATCATTAAATAAACCAAAATGTAATACAAAAGAAAATGATCAGCTTAATTCTGTGATTGAATTCCATAGTTTTTTCCCTGGATGTGGAAGGCATTTTACCTTAAGAGACTATTGGGAATAAATAAAGTCCTTGGGTTGCAATGAAGTTCTAAGTCTACCAGAAGAATTCTTTGCACACTGGGGTTGTTGCTGTGTACAATGTTCTCCTGGTTCTGCTCCTTTCAGTCTTTCTAGGCCTCTCTGAAGTCTTCCTGTTCATCATTTCTGATAGCACAATAGTATTCCATTACATTCATATACCATAGTTTATTCAGCAATTTCCCAATTGATGGCCATGTCCTTGATTTCCAGTTTTTGGCCACCACAAAAAGAGCTGCTGTAAATATTTTTGTATGTGTGGGACCCTTTCCAATTTTTATGATCTCTTTGAGATACAGTCCTAGAAATGATATTGCTAGGTCAAAGAGTATGCACATTTTTGTAGCTCTTGGGCATAGTTCCAAATTGCTCTCCAGGATGGTTAGATCAGCTCACAGCTCCACCAACAATGAATTAGTGTTCCAACTCTCCCACATCTTCTCCAACATTTATCATATTCCTGCTTTATCATGTTAGCCAATCTGATAAGTGTGATGTGGTATCTCAGAGTTATGGTGATTTACATCTTTCTAATCAATAGAAATTTAGAGCATTTTTTTCATATGACTATAGATAGCTTTAATTTCTTCCTCTGAAAACTGACCATTTATATCCTTTGACCATTTATCAGTTGGGGAATGTCTTGTATTTTTGTGCATTTGACTCAGTCCTCTATATATTTTACAAATGAGGCCTTTATCATAGACACTAGCTGCAACAATTCTTTTCCAGTTTTCTGCTTCCCTCCTAGTCTTGGTTGCATTGGGTTTAGTTGTGCAAAACCTTTTCAGCTTAATGTAATCAAAATTATCCATTTTGCACTTCATAATGCTTTCTATCCTTGCTCCACTAATTTGTTTATAATATCAATCTTTATACCTAGATCATGTACCCATTTGGACTTTATTCTTGTGTACAGTGTCAGGAATTGGTCTGTGCTTAGTTTCTGCCACACTGTTATTCAGTTTTCCCAGCAACTTTTGTCAAACAGTGAGTTCTTATCCCAGAAGCAGGGGTCCTTTGGTTTATCAAACAGTAGATTGCTATATTCATTGAATTCTGTGTCTTGAGTACCTCACCAGTTCCACTGGTCTACCCTACTTTTTCTTAGCCAATATGATTTTGATAACTGGTGTTTTATAATACAATTTAAGATCTGACAGAGCTAAGCCACTTTCCCTAGGATTTCTTTTCATTAGTTCCCTTGATATTCTGGACCTGCTGTTTTTCCAGAAGAATTTTGATATTACTATTTCTAGGTCTAGAAAATAATTATCTGATAGTTTGATTAGTATGGCACTGAACAAGTAAAGTAATTTAGGTAGAATTGTCATTTTTATTATATTGACTCCTCTTTCCCATGAGCAACTGATGTTTTTCCGCTAAGATCTGAATGTATTTGCGTGAAAAGTATTTTGTTATTGTGTTCATATAGTTCCAGAATTTATTTTAGCAGATAGACTCCCAAATATTTATAGTGTCTACCTTAGCTTTAAATGAGATTTCTCTTTCTATCTCTTGATGTTGGGCTTTGTTAGGAATATATAGAAATGCAGAAGATTTGTGTGTGTTTATATTGTAAGCCGGAACTTTGCCAAAGTTGTTTATTATTTCAAGTAGTATTTTACTCAAATCTCTGTAATTCTCTAAGTATATCATCATATCATCTGCAAAGAGTGATAACTTAGTTTCTTCTTTGCCTATTCTTATTCCTTCAATTTCTTTATCTTGTCTAATTGCTACAGCTAACAAAAATTTCTAGTCCCATATTGAATAACAGTGGTGATAATGGGCAACCTTGCTTCACCCCTGATCTTATTGGAAATGCATCTAGCTTATCTCCATTGCATATAATGCTTGCTGAAGGTTTTAGTTAGATACTATTGATTATTTTATGGAAAGTTCCGTTGATTCCTACATTCACCAACATGTTCAATAGGAATGGGTGTTGTATTTTGTCAAAAGACTTTTCTGCATCTATTGAGATAATCATGTGGTTTCTGTTAGTTTTGATGTAAATATGGTCAATAATGCTAATAGTTTTCCTAATATTGAACCAGGCCTGCATTCCTGGTATAAATTCTACCTAATCGCAACGTATTATTATTACTTTTTTATTTATTTCACTTTTTACATTCATTTTCACAAATTTTTGGGTTCCAAATTTTCTCCCCTTTTCTCCCCTCCCCCCACCCCAATACCCCAATCAATCTAATTTTCCCTATCTCCAATCTGCCCCTCTCTTCTGTCATCCCTCCCTTCTCTTGTCTCCATCTTCTCTTTTCTCCTGTAGGGCCAGATGACTTTCTAGTCCTCATTAACTGTATGTCTTCTTTCCTAGTTGCAACAGCAATACTAAACAGTTGTTCCTAAAAACTTTGAGTTCCAAATTCTCCCCATCCCTCCCTCCCCACCCATTCCCTTTGGTATGGCAGGCAATTCATTATAGGCCATATCTGTGTAGCTTTGCAAATGACCTCCCTGATAGTCGTGTTGTGTAAGACTAACTGAATTACCATCCCTCCTAACCTGCCCCTCATTGTTTCTCTTCTGTCTTTTGATCCTGTCCCTCCCCAAGTGTTGACTTTCAATTACTCCCTCCTCCCTTTGCCCTCCCTTCCATCATCCCCCCCCCCCGCAATATCTCCTTCTCCCCCACTTTCTTATACTGTAAGATAGGTTTTCATACCGAAATGAGTGTGCATTTCAGTCCTTCGTTTAGTCAAATGTGATAGGGTAAACTTCTTGTTTTTTTTTTTTTTTCCTCAGCTCTCCTTTTTTTCCCTCCACTAAAAAAATCTCCTACTTGCCTCTTAAATGACATACAGTTACCCCCTTCCATTTCCCCCTCTTTCCTCTCACTACATTTCTCTCTCACCATTTACCTTAGTTTCTTTTAAGGTATGGTCCCATCCTATTCAGTTCAATCTGTGCTCTCTGTCTCTGTATGTGTATGCATGTGTGTATGTGTGTGCATGCGTGTACATGTGTATGTGTGGTCCCACCAACTACCCAGATACTGAAAAGTTTTAAGAGTTAGAAATATTGTCTTTCCCTGTAGGAATGTGAACAGTTCATTTCTGGTAAGTCCCTTAATACTTCTCTTTGCTGTTTACTTTTTCATGCTTCTTCTCATTCTTGTGTTTGAAAGTCAAATTTTCTTTTCAGCTCTGGTCTTTTCATTAAGAATGATTGAAAGTCCTCTGTTTCATTGAAAGACCATATTTTCCCTTGAAGTATTATACTCAGTTTAGCTGGGTAGGTGATTCTTGGTTTGAGTCCTAGTTCCTTTGCCTTCTGAAATATCCTATTCCACGCCCTTCGATCCCTTAATGTAGAAGCTGCTAGATCTTGAGTTATCCTGATTGTATTTCCACAGTACTGGAATTGTTTCTTTCTAGCTGCTTGCAAGATTTTCTCCTTGAGCTGGGAGTTCTGGAATTTGGCCACAATGTTCCTAGGAGTTTCTCTTTTTGGATCTCTTTCAGGTGGTGATCGATGGATTCTTTCAATACTTATTTTTCCCTCTGGTTCTAGAATGTCAGGGCAGTTTTCACCACCTGAAAGAGATCCAAAAAGAGAAACTCCTAGGAACATTGTGGCCAAATTCCAGAACTCCCAGCTCAAGGAAAAAATCTTGCAAGCAGCTAGAAAGAAACAATTCCAGTACTGTGGAAATACAATCAGGATAACTCAAGATCTAGCAGCTTCTACATTAAGGGATCGAAGGGCGTGGAATAGGATATTCCAGAAGGCAAAGGAACTAGGACTCAAACCAAGAATCACCTACCCAGCTAAACTGAGTATAATACTTCAAGGGAAAATATGGTCTTTCAATGAAACAGAGGACTTTCAATCATTCTTAATGAAAAGACCAGAGCTGAAAAGAAAATTTGACTTTCAAACACAAGAATGAGAAGAAGCATGAAAAAGTAAACAGCAAAGAGAAGTATTAAGGGACTTACCAGAAATGAACTGTTCACATTCCTACAGGGAAAGACAATATTTCTAACTCTTAAAACTTTTCAGTATCTGGGTAGTTGGTGGGACCACACATACACATGTACACGCATGCACACACATACACACATGCATACACATACAGAGACAGAGAGCACAGATTGAACTGAATAGGATGGGACCATACCTTAAAAGAAACTAAGGTAAATGGTGAGAGAGAAATGTAGTGAGAGGAAAGAGGGGGAAATGGAAGGGGGTAACTGTATGTCATTTAAGAGGCAAGTAGGAGATTTTTTTAGTGGAGGGAAAAAAAGGAGAGCTGAGGAAAAAAAAAAAAAAAACAAGAAGTTTACCCTATCACATTTGACTAAACGAAGGACTGAAATGCACACTCATTTCGGTATGAAAACCTATCTTACAGTATAAGAAAGTGGGGGAGAAGGAGATATTGCGGGGGGGGGGATGATGGAAGGGAGGGCAAAGGGAGGAGGGAGTAATTGAAAGTCAACACTTGGGGAGGGACAGGATCAAAAGACAGAAGAGAAACAATGAGGGGCAGGTTAGGAGGGATGGTAATCCAGTTAGTCTTACACAACACGACTATCAGGGAGGTCATTTGCAAAGCTACACAGATATGGCCTATAATGAATTGCCTGCCATACCAAAGGGAATGGGTGGGGAGGGAGGGATGGGGAGAATTTGGAACTCAAAGTTTTAGGAACAACTGTTTAGTATTGCTGTTGCAACTAGGAAAGAAGACATACAGTTAATGAGGACTAGAAAGTCATCTGGCCCTACAGGAGAAAAGAGAAGATGGAGATAAGAGAAGGGAGGGATGACAGAAGAGAGGGCAGATTGGAGATAGGGAAAATTAGATTGCTTGGGGTATTGGGGTGGGGGAGGGGAGAAAAGGGAAGAAAATTTGGAACCCAAAAATTTGTGAAAATGAATGTAAAAAGTGAAATAAATAAATAAATAAAAATACTAAAAAAAAAACAAACTATATTTGTAACATAAAAAGTCTTTGGGAGGACTCCTTCCTCCCCCATTTTCAAAAATCCTCTATATAGTATTGGAATTAACTTTGTTATTCTGGGCAATTTATATTTTTTAAAATAATCATCTATTTGATTTAGATTGCCAAATTTGTGGGCATACAGTTGGGCAAAATAATTTCTAATTATTGTTTTAATTTCCTCTTCATTAGAAGTGAGTTCAGTCTTTTCATTTTTTGTATTGGTAATTTAGTTTTCTTTCTTTTTTTAAATCAAATTGACCAAAGGTTTATCAATTTCATTGTTTTTAATTTTTCAGAAAGCCAACTCTTAGTTTTATTTATTAGTTCAATAGTTTTCTTAATTTCAATTTTATTAATCTCTCCTTTGCCTTTCAGTATTTCTAACTTGGTACTTACTTGCAAATTTTCAATTTGTTCTTTTTCTAACTTTTTCAGCTGCATGCCCAATGTACAGATCTCCTCTTTCTTTATTTTGTTCATGTAGGCATTCAAAGATATAAAGCTTCCCTTAAGAATAGTTTTTGTTGGGGGAGGAGCCAAAATGACGGAGTAGAAAGACTCACTGTATGCTAGGTCCGAACCCACAGCCCATAAATTTCCTGTAAAAAGAACTCCCCACAAATTCTGGAGCAGTGGAACATGCACAGAAACACAGTGGAAGAGATTTCCATTCCAGGAAGCCCTGAAAAACCGACCCCAAAGGTCCGTTGCACACCGGACGCTGAGCCCATCCCTGTGCTGCCCTGGCCTCGCGGCCCTAGAGGAGCAAATCTGAGCAGGCTTCAGGGACGGAATCTCTGGTGGCCGTGAAGGTCCCTCAACCCACAGGCGCTACAGGTCAGTGAGAGAGACGTCTAGGCTGGCTAAGAGGGGAGCAGGGTGTCTCTGTGGCTCGGGCCCCCTCGGGAGGCAGCAGCAGAGGGAGCGGCAGAGGCAGTGGCAGCCTGGGACTCCTGGAGCAGGCCACTCCATTACTGAAAGTATCCACATAAACCCCCTGAGAGAACTGTGCCTGGGAGGTGGGCCTGCCCCCAACCTGAGCACCAGCACTTAAGCTCACATTGAATAGCAGCTACGCCTGGTCCCTGAAAGCCCTGAGGCTGGGGAGCAGCATTTGAATCTCAGACCCCAAGCACTAGCTGGGAGGATCTGGAGGAGAGGAGGGGGTGGACAGAAATCTCAGAAGTCAAGAAACTGGCTGGGAAAATGCCCAGAAAAGGGAAGAAAAATAAGATCATAGAAAGCTACTTTCTTGGGGGGACAGATGTTCCCACCTTTCATTTCTGATGACAAGGAACAATTCTTACCATCAGGGAAAGATGTGGAGGTTGGGGCTTCTGTATCCCAGACATCCGAGGTGGATGTCCGGTGGGCTCAGGCCATGGAAGAGCTCAAAAAGGATTTTGAAAATCAAGTTAGACAGGTGGAGGAAAAACTGGGAAAAGAAATGACAGAGATGCAAGAAAAGCATGAAAAACCGGTCAATACTTTGCTAAAGGAGACCCAAAAAAATGCTGAAGAAAATAACACCTTGAAAAATAGGCTCACTCAATTGGCAAAAGAAGTTCAAAAAGCCATACCATAAGCAGAATTAGCCAAATGGAAAAGGAGGTTCAAAAGCTCACTGAAGAAAATATTTCTCTCAAAATTAGAATGGAACAGATGGAGTCTAATGACTTTCTGAGAAACCAAGAAATCACAAAACAAAACCAAAAGAATGAAAAAATAGAAGAGAATGTGAAATATCTCATGGGAAAAACAACTGACCTGGAAAATAGATCCAGGAGAGACAATTTAAAAATTATGGGACTACCTGAAAGCCATGATCAAAAAAAGAGCCTAGACATCATCCTTCATGAAATTATCAAGGAAAACTGCCCTGATATTCTAGAACCAGAGGGCAAAATAAGTATTGAAGGAATTCATCGATCACCGCCTGAAAGAGATCCAAAAAGAGAAACTCCTAGGAACATTGTGGCCAAATTCCAGAATTCTCAGGTCAAGGAGAAAATATTGCAAGCAGCTAGAAAGAAACAATTCCAGTATTGTGGAATCAAGATAACACAAGATCTAGCAGCTTCTACATTAAGGGATCAAAGGGTGTGGAATAGGATATTCCAGAAGTCAAAGGAACTAGGACTCAAACCAAGAATCACCTACCCAGCAAAACTGAGTATAATACTTCAGGGGAAAATATGGTCTTTCAATGAAACAGAGGACTTTCAAGCATTCTTGATGAAAAGACCAGAGCTGAAAAGAAAATTTGACTTTCAAACACAAGAATGAGAAGAAGCATGAAAAAGTAAACAGTAAAGAGAAGTCTTAAGGGACTTACCAAAGGTGATCTGTTTACATTCCTACATGGAAAGACAATATTTGTAACTCTTAAAACTTTTCAGTATCTGGGTAGTTGGTGGGACCACACACACACATACACACACACATGCACACACACATGTACACATGTGCGTGCATGCACATACACACATGCACGCACACACAGAGACAGAGAGCACAGAGTGAACTGAATAGGATGGGACCATGTCTTAAAAGAAATTAAGGTAAATGGTGAGAGAGAAATGTAGTGGGAGGAGAGAGGGTGAAATGGAATGGGGTAAATTATATCTCATTCAAGAGGCAAGCAGGAGACTTTTTAGTGGAGGGAAAAAAGAGAGCTGAGAAAAAAACAAGAAGTTTACCCTCATCACATTCGACTAAATGAAGGAATAAAATGCACACTCATTTTGGTATGAAAACCTATCTTACAATACAGGAAAGGGGGGAGAAGGGGAAGGGGATAAGCAGGGTTGGGGGGGATGATGGAAGGGAGGGCAATGGGAGGAGGGAGCAATTTGAAGTCAACACTCGGGGAGGGACAGGATCAAAAGTGAGAATAGAAACAATGGGGGGCAGGATAGGATGGAGGGAAATACAGTTAATCTTACACAACATGACTATTATGGAAGTCATTTGGAAAACTACGCAGATAGGGCCTATATTGAATTGCCTGCCTTCCCAAAGGGAATGGGTGGGGAGGGAGGGATGGGGAGAAGTTGGAACTCAAAGTTTTAGGAACAACTGTTGAGTATTGTTCTTGCTACTAGGAAATAAGAAATACAGTTAATGGGGAATAGAAAGTCATCTGGCCCTACAGGACAAAAGAGAAGATGGGGACAAGAGAAGGGAGGGGATGATAGAAAAGAGGGCAGATTGGTGATAGGGAAAATTAGATTGCTTGGTGTATTGGGGTGTGGGGAGGGAATAAAAGGGGAGAAAATTTGGAACCCAAAATTTTTTGAAAATGAATGTAAAAAGTTAAATAAAAATAAAAATAAAAAAATAACAATTTGAACTCCAAATGTCATTTCAATTTTGATATACAACATGCTTTTTCAAAGACATGGCTCTCTATCTCTTGTTATGAACAAGGTCTATGTTGTTACTAGAGAGGAATAATTGCTCAGGCTGTACCCTGGACTGAATGAAATAGCCCGTAAAATCAAGTCATTCCCTTTTATTGAAATCCCATGCTCACAAACCAAATGCAAGACATACAGAAACATCTACTTCCTTTCATAAGTTCATAAGATACAAACCCATCACAGAAGTTGACAAAAATCAGTTATCTCATAAACTTTCCCCCCTTAGAAGAGGTCACTAAATTATGGAAATTCTAGAGCTAAATAAAAGAGATTAATTGGCCCCTAACAATGCCATGAGAGCTTTCATAGCTTTCAGCCTCCATTCCTATAGTCCATGAGATTCAAAAGAAAACCCCAGGAATAAATAGCTAAGCTCCAAAGAAACTGAAAACCATTTAGTGTCTATTCCCCCTTGGCGCTCAGGGCTACCCATATACCCAATCTTGATTCTTAATAAATTACTTTTACTGAGTTTCAAGGCATTCTCCAGATACTCATCTGGGGTGATGGGGTGGCCATCTAGCTCAAGCTGCAGGGTGAAATTCTGCACAGTCCACACATAGTCTAGGAAGAAGCCCACAAACTCTGCTGAGTCTTCTCCAACATCTTTAGGTGAGGCTTTGACCTTGATTTGCTCTGTCAGCTTAGTCATATATCTAAGATTGTAGGTAAGGAAAAGGAAACACCCACCAACTTCATCAGTTCCCATTTCCACTCAAGGGATCTTCCCTTCCCTGCATTGAGTCTTATAAATTCTCTCCTTCACCTTCCCTTCTGTACTCAAGGGATTTTAATCACATATACAAAAGGGGAAAGAAAAAGTGTTTCAGTGATCAACCTGAGGTTTCTTCAATCAACTTGGTGAGACCCCAGGTCTCATTATGATTGCTATGATATTAGAATACAAATTCTTGTACTGAACCAACTAGTTAAGAAATATTTATTAAATGTTCACTATGCATCAGACAGTGTACTAAGTGCTATGTGTGTTCTCAAGGGGCTCAAATTCTATTGGAGGAGATAATATGCAAACAATTGATGCTGACTATATACATGCATATATACATATAAGAATATATCTGTGTGTGTATACATATATGTATATACATATACCTATACTAATATCAATGTTTATATGTATGTGTGTATATATACATATGTGTATGTATACACATGTACATGTATGTATTCATACACATTATACAAATGTCAGAGATATTCAGAGGAATGCCAGTTGTATGTGAAGCCTGGGAAAGATCCAGTACTGAAGTCAGGATTTTAACTGAATATTGGAGGAAACAAGGGAACATAGAAATTGGGGGGGAAAAGGGAGAGAATTTCAGGTATGAAGGACAGTCAGTAAAAAGGCATTGAATGAAAAGATGAAATGTGATATAAGAAGAATAACAAGAAGACCAGTATGATTTCGTGCTAGAGTATGAGGAAGAAATGTGTAAGACTGAAAATGTAAGAAAGGGTAAGTTGGTAAGGGCTTGAAAAGCATGTTTTCTATTTGATCCTTGGGGCAATAGGATTTACCAGAGTTTATTAAGTTGATGATGGAGTGATATTGTCAAATCTGTGCATTATGAAAATTACATTCCTAACTGAATAAAGGAGGGAACTGGAGTGGAGAGAGACTTGAGGCAAGGAGATCAACCAACAGTCTATTGAAATAGTCCAGGTGTGAGATGATAAGGACTTGCACCAGAATTGTAGCAATATCTGAGTAAAGAAGGGGATACATGGGAAACATAACATGAAGACAGAAATGAAAACTCATGATAACATATTGGATATAGGGAATTAGAGAGAGTGAAGAGTTGAGGATGACACCTAGGCCAAGAGCTTAGAGATCTTGGGGGGTGGAACGGAAGTATTCATGACATTAATAAGTTGTGAAGACAGAAAAGTTTTGAGGAAAAGATTTTTTGTTTTGGACATGTTGCGTTTGAGATGTCCACAGGATGTCAAGTAAGAGAAGTCATTCAATAAGCTACTGGAACTGAGAACCTAGAGCTCAATTGAGAGTTCAGGGCTGGATCAATGGATCTCAATATCATCAGCACAGACATGATAACTGAATCCTTTGGATCCAGTGAGATTACCAAGCAAGAAAGTAGAATGGAAGAAGAGAAGATAACTCAGGGAAGAATCTTTCAGGACACCAAAAGTCAGTGACCATTACCTGAGTGAAAGTCCAGCATAAGGGCCTGAAGGGTCAGACAAGTAACAGGAGAAACAGGAGAAATCACGTCATGAAAATCTAGGGAGGGTATCTAGGAGAAGAGCTTGATCCACAGTGGCAAAGGCTTCAGAGAAGTCAAGAAGAATGAGGATTGAGAAAACACCAGTAATTTAGAGTTTAGTGTCAACTTTGAATAAGGGAGGTTCAGTTTAATGAGGAGGTCAGAATTCAGATTGCAGAGGGGTTAGAAGACAGTCAGAGGAAAGGAAGCAGAGGCACTGATTCCAGACACTGTCCTCAGTAAGTTTCACTATAAAAGAGATATAGGATTGTACCCTTTTTTGAGATAGAATTGAGTGAAGGGTTTTTTTTTTTCAACAATGGAGGAGACAGTTGATTTTATAGGTGACAGGGATGCAACCTATAGATTAGCAAAAGATTAGTGAAAGGCAAGGATGATAGAAAGGAAAAATCTGTTAGAAAAAAATGGAATGAGATGCAATCAAGGGAGCTTGCAAGGAGTTTGCTTTGGCAAGGAGAGGGGTCATCACTTCATGTGAGACAGAGGTGAAGGTTGAGATATAGAGGAAGACAAATGAATTATGTGAGATAAGGAGGAGGGGAGAAGAAGAGGCTTGGCAGTGATAACACAGAGGGAAAGATGGAATGGTTGAGAAATTTCAGAATTCTTGAGCATGGAATGGAATATTGATTTCTAAAGGCAGGCTCAACCAAGTTCTACTCAAGGTTTCATTTGTGGACCTGGTATCAGGCTGTCATATAAGGATCAGCCAGTCTGGTTTGGGGACACTGACCCTAAAAGGCTGGCCACCTAGTGACAGATATTTCTGGGCAAAGTAACTCATGATGACAATTCCTAAAGTGTGAATAGTTTATCATTTATCCTAGTGAGAGAACATTATCATTGAAGATATCATGAATTTTGTGGAGATCTGAAAGGATACTGCATCTGTTCCAAGGCCTGGTGGTCGATGGTATTCAGGCTGTTGTAGACAAAAGTGCTGCTAAGCAGGATGGCTAAGGCAAAGATCCAGGAGTCATTCTTGGAGTCACCCTACAAAACAGATCATGTCAGTGAACCTATTATTCAGTCCTTCATCCATGACACAGTATAACCTTAGTCAATGATCAGTTCCACTGGAATAAGGAAACATTCATCTGTTACAGGTTTGATGCCTTTGGGTTGGGGCTAGAGATTGTAATCTAAGTCATTACCTGGAATCTATGCCTAAAAGATTATCTATCTATCTATCGATCTATCTATCGATCTATCTATCTATCTATCTATCTATCTATCTATCTATCTATCTATCTACCATCTATCTGTCTGTCTGTCTAATCTTTCTATCTGTCAGTCTATATTTTATTTGGTAGACTATATAACCAATTAGAGAAAGATCATACCTGGTTTGCACTTAATTTCTCTTTTAAAAAATAATATTTTATTTTTTCCTCAATTACATGTTAAATATATTTTTTTAAGTTTTGAGTCCCAAATCCTATTTCTTCCTCCCCGCATCCCCTTTCCTGAGATGATAAACAATCTGATGTAGTGTGCAATCATGTAAAATATTTCCATTTTAGTCATTTGGTACAAGCAAACTTGAATGAAAAATAGAATTAAAGAAAGAAGGGAAGGAAGAAAGAAAGAAAGAAAAGAAAAAATACTTTGCTTCAGTCTGTATTCAGATCAGTTCTTTCTCTGGAGGCAGGTACCATATTTCATCATGAGTCCTTTGGGATTGTCTTAGATAATTGTATTGCTGAGGATTGCCATTTCATTCACATTTCTTCATCATAGAATATTGATTTTACTGTGCACACTGTACTCCTGGTTCTGTTCATTTCACTTTGTATCAGTTCATATACATTTCTCTAGGTTTTTCAGAAATAAGCCTGCTCATCATTTCTTATAGTGCAATAGTATTCCATCACAACCTTATACTACAACTTGTTCAGTCATTCCTCATTGATAGGCAGCCTCTCAATTTCCAATTCTTTGCTTCCACCAAATGTACTGCTATAAATATTTTTGTATATTTAGGTCCTTTTATATTTTTTATAATCTCTTGGGATACAGACTAGTATGAACAGTATAATTGCCTGTTGGGCATAGTTCCTAATTGCTTTCCAGAATGATTGGATCACTTCACAATTCCACCAACAGTGCCTCAGTGTCCCCATTGTCCCACATCCTTGCCAACACTTATCATTTTCCTTTTTTTGTCATATTAGCCAATCTTATATATGTTAGGTAGTATCTCAGAGCTATATTAATTTGTATTTCACTAACCAATAGTGTTTAGAATTTTTTTCCTATGACTACAGATAGTTTTGATTTTTTTGTATGAAAACTGCCTGTTCATATCCTTCAATCACTTATCAGTTGGAAGATAACTTGTATTCATATAAATGGGAGTCAGTTCTCTATATATTTGAGAAATAACACGTTCATCAGAGACACTTGCTGCAAATTTTCCCCCAATTTTCTGCTTTCCTTCTCATCTTGGTTGCATTGGTTTTGTTTATGCAAAACTTTTTAATTTTGTATAAACAAAATTACCTATTTTACCTTCTGTGAGGCTTTCTATATCTTGTCTGGTCTTAAAATCTTACCTTAACCATATATCTGACAGGTAAGCTATTCCAGGGTCTCCCAATTTGCTTGTGATATCACTTTTTATGTAAATCATTGTTTTGGGAATTTATTATGGTTCGGATTCGCTCCTGTAAATGACACTCGGACACAGCAGTTAAAAATTAAAGTAAAATTTAATTATGTACAATTATATAATACTAAGAAAATGGATAATAATAATATGGGAATAGCTAAACTATTAAAATAACAAGTAGCACTTTGAGATTTAAACAAAAAATCATACCAATGATAATTAGTATCAGAAGTAACTAAATGTGAGGCCTCGAAAAGTTGATTTGCAACTATGTGAGTCTGAATTCGATGTTCGTTTAAGGCGTGCTGATTAGACTCTAACATTCTTTTCAGGACATAAGATCGATTGAGAATATCGATTAAAGGTTGTAAAGATAGAGAAATCTGAGGGAGAGATAACATTTTGGGTACTCATGCTAAATTCTGAGCAACATCTGTATCAGGGGAAAAAGTAAAAATCATCACCCTGCCAGAGTAAAAAGGAAAATACAAAGGTTAGAAGAATGCGGGAGAAGGCAGGGCTCCAACTGCCAGGTACAATCATTTAAGGTATGAGTTACATTTTTTATACAAGGAATAGGTTGCTTACAAAGACACCAAATACCACAAGTAACAAGAAGTATACACAATATAAGAAGAATAATAGAAATAGGTAAAGAAAACATCACCGATTCGGGGGAGCACCAACTCTAACAGTCACGGCTGGGGAATCCCGGTTCACAGCCTTTGAGTCCCGAACGGGAAGGTCCCAGGCAGATCGTCATCTCCATGGGTGAGATTCCAAAGAGCCTCTGAGACTTGCTAGCTAATATAGGTCTTTAAACAAAGAAGGCACTCAGCCAACTAGTCCTGGCAATAGGATTCTGCATACGTGAGTTAAAATGGGAAATAAGTCAATTAATCAACTATTTGAGTGGAGTGTTATGGCTTGGTGCAAGAAACAGACTGCTCTTTGATGTTTTGACAAGATTATACAGGAGGGAAGTAGCCAGATCCCCTTGCATAAACCATTCCAGGAGGGGCTAGTTCCTAGAATCACTATCTAGGTCTGTTAGCTTGAGCCAAGTCATAAAGTTCACAGAGCGGTTAAATTCTCAGGGGCCTGCATTTCAGTTCCTAGTCCTCATATCAATTAGAGTGATCTTATTTTATATAAGAATTTTAATTCTTTATTCAATCATGTACACACTTTGACCTTATCTTGGCATTCAGTATGAGTTAGTGTATACCTAGTTTCTGCCATACTGTTTTCTAGTTTCCCCTGCATCCAGTTTTTTGTCAAAATGATGACTTTTTGACCTCAAAGCTTGGATTTTTGGTTTTATCATATGCATGAATGTGTACCTTGATGAGGATAAGACAAACTTGGGAAGGAATCTAATGCTAAAGAATATGGTGCTTCAGCAGGCCAGCATAGTTCCATATAGAGATGGCTGTATTCAGGTGCCCATACTCTAGCCAGTAATTTCAGCCCTTTTACACTCACAAAAGTAGTGTGGGGCCCTAGTAGTTGCAAAAACTCTAAAGAACAAGAATTTCTACATGAAGTAAAGCAACCACTAATCAGATGTTATAGGATGTATTGTGGGATGATCAGTTTCCCTGGCTTTTACATACAGCCTGCTAATACCACACAGTTGTGCGTTGCTTTGCATTTGTTTACAAGCTTTGCAAAGGATTTTGCACACATTATCTCATCTGAGCTAAACAATAAGTTTAGGATGTAGGTGCTATTATTATCCCTATTTTACAAATGGGGAAACTGAGTCAGAGAGGGTTCAAGTGACTTTCCCAGGGTCACACAGTGCATTACTCTCTGAGGTAGAATTCAAAGTCAGATCTTTCTGGCCCCAAACCCAGCACTCTGGCCACTGTGTCCCCCAGCTGCTCCTTGAAATCAGGGACTGGGTGACTGATATTTTTGTTCCCTGAGCCCAGCTCCTGGGTAGACTGGCCTTTTTTATTCACTGGTGAATTTATAGCCTGGAGGAACAAGTTCAGAAGTAGGTTTTCAGAGGCCTTTTAAAGAAATGAGAACCATCTGAAAGAATTATACTCAGTCTAATCTGAGGTCAGCGCCAGCCTCATCCTAAGGTTTTGGTCACTTCCTCTTTTAGCCCATCTCATTCTTCAGCTGGAACTTTTGAGAAGTCCTTCTACAATCAAGCCAGCTTCACTTTCACTCTGATTTAGTAAAACCTTACCGACAAACTGTCCTTACATGAAATAACAATATCTTTCTCTAATGGGGAGGTGGAAGCAAAGGAAACAGGCATTGATTAAGTGCCTACAGTTTACCATGGACTATGCTAAGGAATTCACAAATGCCGCATTTGATTTTGACAACAACCCTACAGCATAGATGCTCTTGTTATATCCATTTAACAGTTGAGGAAAATGAGATGAACCAAGATCAATGACCTGCCCAGGATCACACTGTGTCAGTCAGTATCTACATCTACAAGTGAACTTAGGTTTGACTTGAGGTGCAGTATTCTATCCACTTTGAGGGCTTGTCCAGAATGCACATAAACTACAAGTCTGCAAAAGAGGGAACTTCTAATTGACTCCTCTGTAACCCCAAAGGCTTTCCTCTTGAAGGGAATCATCTTTCTTTCTACTGTTTTCTGTCATTTAATTTTTGGTAGGTGTTGGTTTGTTGGTATGTATTTTATTACTATTACTTGTATTGTTTTAAAATAGTGACATTTTTTAAGGTCTCTATTTTTTGTTTTCATGGGGTGGCCAAGTTTACCCTGACCTTCGCCTGTGGCAAAGCAGGGGTGAGCCTAGGGGAGCCTTGTACAATTCTTTGTTAGACTTTAGTGTGAGCACGAGAGGTACCCAGTTATTGTAGGTTTGAATTCTGACAGGATTTTGATGTGGGAATGTGTAGTTGCTAAGTGGAAGCATCCCCGAAAGGTCTTTACACATACCATGTGACATTTTAGAAGGGTGTGAGGTACAGGGTGAGTTTTCTGGAAAGAAAACAATGCATCGGGGGTTCTATGAAAGTTTTCTGACAACAGGGATCTTTGTCAGATTACCAGAGAGAAATCCAGGAACAAGAAAGCAGGCTGATGTGACTGATGATACCCTGCCATAATTTCCTGGGACTATGAATTTGTATTGGGGGTGGTTTGTGGAGGCTTATAGAAGGTTAGCCTGGGAAGACTCTGGTAATGATTATCTTCTTGTTACCTATGTTGATGAAGTGGAAAGTTGAGACCCTTCTTGAAATGAAGATGTTTAGTGCTAAAGAAAGGCAGCCTGACTTGATGTGTTTTGATAGTTGCTGATGGGGCTCCCTCAATAGGGAGTCCTGCTTGACCATCCAGTTACCCTGAGTGCTTCCTCTTTCGATGGGGAGCCTTGGTCTAAATAGAGTCTCACCAGAGAGGGATACCGATTTAGCAAGAAATGGAGACATATTACAGCCTATTATAGATGATATGTTTCCAAATAGATCAATGATTTAAACATTTTAAAAACTGGCATCATAAAAGAATTAATAATGGCTAGAAGGTTATATATTCACAGCTGTTGACAACTCCCTTATCTTGGAAAAAATTATGATGCAAAATATAAAAATACATAAAAGTAAGGAGTCATTCAACCAAAGTAAATGAGAATGATTAACAAGTTTTTTCAGAGTTCAAAAACAGCCAGTTTAGATCCAGAGGGTTATCTGTATATGTCTTATTTTATATGTAAGTTCCTGGAACTCTGGGACTTTGTCCTGCTTCATAATGAAATGAAGGGACCTTTTGTCCTAGCACCACCACCACAATTGCTAACCAACTGCCAAGCCCAGGAGGCATGTACAGGGAACAGTGTGCCTTAGACCATCAGCTCTCGGCAGTCTGGCCCACAAATCCAAAATCTAGAAATGCAACTCTCATCCTGTGGAGAAGAGGCCCTCCATCCTTACTGCTAAGAACAACACTGCTGGTCAGCTGGCCCAATAGGACTGGAAATTCAGCGTCAATGTATTTGTTAGGCATTCTGAGCTAAAATCAACACAGAGCAGGAGGATCAAATCATTGCCCTCATCTTGATCATCCCCTCCCTTCAGACCTTGAAGAGAGAACTCAGAAACCTTCTTCCAAAACCCCTAAGAAGAGGAGCACCCTTAATCTCTAACCCTGATCATCCATCTTGCTGCTAGCCTGGCCACTGCATCCATTGTCCTGGGGAATAGTAACTTTGAGACAGGGGAATCTGTCCCTACCACCACCAACAGCTGACCAACAGCCACTTATTGGCATCACCTTTTGGCAGCAGGTAAGTCTCAGAGGCCTGAAAACAACAGTATCCCCTTCACCCTGACTGGCAGGCCTGAATCCAGCCCATTTCAGGCAGCTGTGGTCCAGGGGAACATTAACTCAGGCCTCTATTTGTTCAGTAGCCACAGCAGCAAGTAAGGACCTCCAAAACAATCCTTTGCAAGTGTGATTCTAATCAAGAGAATAGACAATAGAGGAGATACATTACTATCTGGTTTCCTGCTGAACCTCAGTGGGCTTTTCCAGGACTTCAAGCTGAAACCTTCTGTGTGTTTTCTCCTCATTATAATGAGTTTCTTGAGAATAGAAGCTATCTTGATTTTGTACTGGCGTTGTCAGTACTTAGAGCAGTAGGTGGTATGTAGTGCTTAATAAATTCATTCCTTCATTAGGGGAACAAAAGGGAGGGGGGAAGATTCTAAAGGTAAACGTGTTGATACCCTCCAGGGCTCAGTTTGAATATGCAACAAATTAAGTAAGTTCTATATACATTTCAGAACATAAGCCACAGTGTCATATAGTGCAGAAAGCCTTGACTGGAGCCCTGACTTGGGTTCAAATCTTACCTGTCTTGTTCACTACCTGTGTGACACTAGGCAAATAAGTAATCGTCTCTGGGGCTCAGTTTCCTCAATCATAAAAAGGGGGGGGGGGTTGAATTAGATGTCCTCTATGGTCCCTTCCAGCTCTGTGTTGATCCCATGAGAACCATCAGTATGATAAAAATGTTTCAATTTTGTGATTTGGCTGCTGTGATTAATCACAGAAGTAAGTGATAACTACATTCTCAGATTAACAATGTAGAGGCAATAATCCTGAGCAGACTCAGGTTAGCAGTAGGGAAGATAGACTGCCATTAGGAGACAAGCAGCCAGGGGACAGCAACCAGGGAAAGGACATGCTTCCATTTTTAAAGAAATGCAAACACTTTTAAGGCTAACACTTGGGTCTTTATGTCATGCAGATATTTGTTGTGGGGTAATTTAATTCACAAGTAATACAGCGTACCATATAAGTCTTTGATGAACACTCCAGTACCTGACTCAGTCTCTCCTGCCTACGATGCTCCTCTCTCATCTCTGCCTTTTGGCTTGTCTGTTTTCCTTCAATTCTCAGTTAAACTGAAGTGAGAAACTTTTCTAGCTCACTTTAGTGCTAGTGCCTTTCCTCTAATGATTATCTCCAGCGTATATGGTATAGATCTCATTTGAACACAGTTATTTGCATGTTCTCTCCCCTTTGACACTGTGTGCTCCTTGACAGCAGGGACTGAATTTTCCTTTCTTTGTTTCCTCAGCACTTAGGAGAGTTTCTAACATGGACTCGGCACTTAATAAATGCTTGTTGACCAACTGGAAGGCAACAGTAAACCAGAGGCCAACTTTTAAGCCTTCATTAAGTCTTACACATTTCTTGTAGCAACTCTAATCCTGTGGCAAAATTTCCCCCAAATTTAGATTCCAAGGGTCCAGAACTATACTTCCCTTTGTTCTTTCCTGCCAGCCTGTTCATCAGGTAGGATTTTCCAGTACGGTACAGGCCAACTATAGCTACCACCACCACCGGCTTGGTAATGGAAGTAAGAATCTGTAGGCCTTGCGGGTTTATGATCAGCTCTCCATTACTGTTTTCTACTAGACATATGGGGGCTGCCATGGGCACTGCTGATGCCATGGTCACCTGCAAATGAAGAGGAGACACTTAGTCAGAAAATGAGAAGCAGAATTCACATAATCCTCAAATGAGACTGTCTAGGTGAGTCAGATATTAGTAACAGAAGAAAGGAGGATGCTCTGTGCTTGAGGAATTGTGTTTTTAGGAACACAGAACTGCCACTGGCAGATAATGTTGATAAAAGTCATGGCAATGATGATAATTACCTTTGTGTAGTATCTTAAGGGTTAAGAAGCACTTTACACATATTAGCTTATGGTAAGTCTGGGAGTTATGTACAATTACCATCCCCATTCTTACAGATGAGGGAAGTGGGGCAGTTTCTGGGGTTTAAACACAGGTTTGCTGACTCCAGTCCCAGCTCTCTATCCACTGCACCCCTGAGCTGCCTTGACCAGATGTCCTGTCAGTTCATTCTTGATCCTTGGGGCTGTCACTTAGGGAAAACATTCCCAGACTTGAAAGTCCCTCCTCGCAGGTTTCTATCTCATATAATAATCATATCTCTTTGCATTCTGTTGGTCCAGGTCCACAAGTTGCCATGACCGTGCATTGGTGTAAGGGAGGGATAATGTGGGAAACTGTCTGGGTCAAATACTTTGAGATAAATAGTGTTTTTTTATTAATCTCTGGTGCCAGTCCTTCTTAGTGATGCCTGACTGAATTTCGGGTGATTTCTATCCATCCCTCCCTTCCCCCACCCCACCCTGAAATTTCTTATCACGGCTTCAATTGCTGTTCCCTGACTCCTGCTCTTGCACTGAATTTGTGGACACCAAGGGGAACTTTGATTTGACTGTGGCATTGCACTGTCTTTAATCATTAGCATCATGGAAGAGTGGATAGAGAGTGTGTTTGGGAGTCAAGAGGACATAGATTAAATACTGTCCCTGACACAACCTGAATTTGTAACCCTAGGAAAATTCCTTAATCTGCCAACGGCTGGTGGATCTTTCAAAAATTATAAATTGCAGAACAGTTGTAGGCCTACATTGGTAGAAGGAGTTTCATCCCTAGGACATTATTATACCAATGACACCTTAGGTCTGGACAAAGAAAAGTCATTGCTACAAGGCAGCCCCTTTCCTGATAGGGAACAAGGATCCCAAATGCTGACCTCCTTACAGGAATCTAGAAACATCCCTTCTGGCTACTCAGACAATGCCTGAGATTCTGGCCACCCTGATTTCCTTCAGGTGATGGCTCTGGAGTGGGAGAGCCTTACGCTCCCCTGAAGCTCTGATCCCTAGTTGAACCCAACCCTTACAGAAGTGGTTGAGCCATAAACAATTTTAGCGCCTTTTTGGGATCCAGGAAATGAAGTCAGAAGGGTGGACAGTCACCCTCACTATTTCTCAGTGTCACCAGAGATTATTTCTGCTTGGTGACAATTGTTTTCCCTGAGTCTCTTGTCTAATATAGATAGCCTGGGCATCTTTACCCCTGGGAACATCCCAGAGTTTGGGCCAAGGCAGGCTTCACTGTATCATACTTGGAGAGTAGGCTGCTCCTGGTAGCAACTCTGACCTCATAAGATACCATTCCCATTGTATAATTTTGAGCACTTCAAGGAGACTTTCCCCATTTCTCTTGGATTCAAAATAGCCAGCAACTGGATATTCCACATCTAGGAGAAGAGAAGGAAAAGTGACAAGATAGGACATTCCCTACCATGGGACTTGTAGAGGCCATGGGGAAAGTTGGATATAGGGCTGAATCTGGAATCAGGAGGAGCTGAGTAAATGTCCTGTCAGACACACATCCCAACTGGGTGACCATGGACTTAATGTCTCTGCACTTCAGTTTCTTCATCTGTGCAATGGGCACAATAAAAAAGTGCCTACTTCACTGGGTTGTTATATGGCTAAAATGAGATACTTTCTCTAAGCACTTTGTGATCTAGTAGTTTTACTCCTCTTTGTGCTTTCCCTACTTATTTTCTTAGAATTCAGCATGGACAGCTCCTGAGGAATGAGCTCAATCTACTCTTTGCCTCTTGGATCACTGTCTTGTGCTGGGAGTGAGCACTGGCTGACAAGAGATGATCCACTAGAGAAGGAAATGGCAAACCAGCCTAGTGACTTTGCCTCTTACTGGGTTTTAATCCTGAGACAAACTTTCAAGCTCCAGGGAAAAGACACAAGGAAGACAAGAGAAACCCTTACTTGTTTCTCGAGGTTCATGAATGCTCTCACAAGTTTTCTCCTTCTCTCAGTTCTTCCCTTATTTGACCTTCCTTTTCATTTCCTCTCTTTGTTGGCTGTCAAAGAACTTCTGTCATTTGTAGTGGGAAGGAAAGGGTGGGAGTGACAAGAGAAATTGAAACCAAAAGCAGATCTTCCTATTCCTAACTCCCTAAGCCTAGAATAGGAAATTGAATGTATGTATGGGTGTAGTGTTTGAGAGATATAGCAAATGCCTCCTTATTCACCAGATGTGAGAGCTTCAACAAAAACTTTTCTAATGCCAACCTCAAAAACATTCAATATGTTCTTTTTACTTCCCAGGATAAACAGAGAACCCAGAGCCTCAGAGAACAAATTCTTTATGTAGATGCCCTATATCCCTGATGATGGGCATTAAAGAAGTGTTAAAATATCAAAACCTTATCTATTGACATTTATTTTAATGCCATATATACTAGACCAATGACAGCTATGTGGCACATTGGATAGAGTGTTGGCTTGGCGTCAAGAAGACTCATCTTCCTAAGTTCAAATTGGGTCATATCACAAGACTGCTCAAAATACTCCACAGGCTCTCTGTTGCTTCTAGGATCAAATGGAAGTCTCTCTTTAGGTTCCCCCTGCTTTAGACACACTCTTAATTCCTTCCTGGTTCCTTGAGGACAGGGACTGTTGTTTTTGTCTCTGTATCCAGCACTAGACCTTGTAGTAGTAGTGCTATAATAGGTGTTTAATAAATGTAGGTTTAATGAATGAATGAAGCATATCCTTGCCCTGTCCATACTCTGGAACCTCACTATATCTAGAATCTTCCCTGAGGTAAATTTCCAGCTTCTTTCCTTGACATACCAATCAGGTACAATGTCCTTCCCCCTCCTCTAAAATACCTGGCCATCTTCTGCTTTACAGGGAATACAGGGTAACACACTTTGAATGGAGGACCTGGAGCGACATGGAGAACAGGTAGTTGGATAAGAGCTTGACAGAAACTGGGCTACAGCTCTTTTTTTTCCTTTTGTCTTAAGATTGTAATTTTCTTAGTGAACAAAATTCTGTTTTCTGCTCCTATCACTTTAGTAGGAGGCATGGTAGATGAAGTAGAAAATGATCTGGGCCTGGGAACATCAGGAAGGCCAGAGTTCAATCCTGGCCTGATACACTTAGTAGCTTTGAGACCTTGTCCAAGTCACTTCTCCTCTGCTTATGTCAGTTTTTTTCATCTATAAAATGGGTGCAACAGTAACATCTACCTCCCAGGATTGTAGTGAGGACTAAATGAGATAATATTTGTAAAGTGCTTGGCACAATGCCTGGCACATAGTAGGCCCTTAATAAATGCTTATTTCCTTTCTTCTTTTCTTCCCTCCCATGGAGAAAAAAAAGAAAAACAAAATTCTTGTAACAAACCTATAGAGTTAAAGAAGACAAACCCCACACTGGCCCTGCCAAAATGGGCTACAGCTCTGGAGGGCACCTCTTCTGTGCTCATCCCTTCCCTGTTTCCTCCTTCCCTGGATTCAAGATACTCTCACCCATGTCCATCTGCCCTGCCTGCTCAGAGAAGGAAGGCTCTGGGAAGCCTTCAGAAGGCAAGGAAGTAATCTTCCAGAACAGGTTCTATTTGGGTGTGTGGTGGGGAGGGGTTCTTTCTGCTGGGTGGTGATCCCCTAAGAGGAGAGAAATAATGCTATCACGAGAAAGGCTCAGGGCCATCCCAGTGAAGATCAACATGTGGCCCATGAATGGAGGCCATGGTTCTTTGCTTTTGTCTCAGGTATAAGAGATTGTATCTTATGATATTGTGAATTTCAAAAGGGCAGGATACTGAACCACCAGGATATCTAGGTATATGTAGCCTACCATGGGCTTTGGAGCCAGCTTGTCCAGCTTTGAGAGCCCTTGGAGTGAGGAGTGGTCATCAGGACACAGCCCAGCAGTAGCTGAGAATGGGGCTCACCTTGTAGCCCTGCCATATTTGGGCATGTACTTGGTAGGCCCAGCGCCATGTAGAAAGGATGTGAAGTGTCAGCACACTCTTCAAAGATGGAGGTGGTAGAAGGGTGATTGCGACCCTGAAATGTTGGGGGTGCATGGGAAATATTTACATTTCAGTTTCTGCCTTATCTTTGATACGAATGTCCCTTTCTCACTTCGATTTTTAAAATGGGCTAGATGGAAGTGGCTTGCTAGACAGCGGTGGCTGGCAGTGGAGGGACCACATCAGAATGGCTGAGGGGACACTAAAATCCTGAGGGGGAGATGCAGCTGGCCTTGTTCTGGGAGGGTGAGGCTACTCTTTTTGGAAAAGCCTTGAAAAAGAAGGGAAAAAAGCAGTTCCACAAAACTGATTAATAGAAGGACCACATCTGATAGAATCAGGTTTTAGTTCATAGCTAGTGTCAGATTTATGGTACGTTACTGCCATGAGGGATCCAGGTAAGAATAGTAATAGCCAGGTCTGGAAGTAATACCTCTGAGACTGCTTGTGCTACCTCTACCCTACTTGTGGGATGGGTTGGGTGAGGGCCAGGGAAGTATCCCAATATTTAAGATCTATGTAATTTTTTGAGGTTTTCTATCTTGTGTAGTGTTCCTGTCTTAAGGAATCATATTTAATTATTCTGTATTTGTTTTTTCTCTGACTCTTTATGGCAGAAGTTCTTCTGCTAATATTTTGGATGCTTTTGGTGAAGGAGTCAGGTGAAGCCTTGGAATCCCTTCTCAGTATAATATGTGGAAAGGCTTAAAATAAAATAAATAGGATTAGAAAGCAAGCTAACTGTATTGAAATCTAATTATCAAAATATTTATTGAAAAACTTCACTCTTTCCAGGTGAAATCCTCTGTTTCATAGAATACTTCAGTTATTCTATATCTTCTCCAATTTCCTTTTTTTCTGAGCTTTATAGTTGCAGAGGGCTGCTGAAGTCAACTCTGTGCTATTTGAATGGTCCTTGATAGAGGTCCCTGGTTGTTCCTTGAGTCAGGGAGAACTGAGTTGAAATATAACCTCAGATACTTACTTGTTTGTTGTGTAACAATGGGTAAGTCAGTCAATCTATGTGTGCCTCAGTTTCTTTCAATGTCAAATGGCATAATGATAACTCCTACCTCCAAGGACGGTGTTGAGGATCAAAAGAGGTAATGATTGTAAAGTGTGTAGCATGGTGCCTGGGCCTATATAAATACTTACTTTCCTGCCTTGAACCTTTCACTTTTAGAGTTAGTCTGTTTTCACTTAAAGATGGCTCTAATTTTGAGAGACTTTCCTAGTAGAAAATAGATAATCTTTTTCCCTGATGCTTCTACTCACTGTTCCTACTTCTTGCCCTCTGGCCTGAGAAACCAGATGACTATTTGTTGGTTAGGTTGTATAGGGATTCCTCTTCACATGCAGAGAGGAGTAGATCCTACTGACATTCCTTTGAATTCTAAAATTCTATGATTCTGGGTTATTTTAGAGAGGAAACTCTTCTTTAGTTGTGCATTAGGACAAGATGACCTTTGTATTCCTGCTCAACTTTATGATTCCATGCTTCTGGTATAGTGTAAGAGGAGTCTTCTAGGGAACAGCTGAGGTAGAGGTGTCAAGCCGTGTTCTGTTTCTCCAGAATACTCTGAGGGGAGGAAGGAAAGCTAAGAATGAAGCTTTGCTTTTCAAGTCCAGGAAAACATATCCTATTTCAGACACTTTTGAAAGACACATCACCACTTTCTGCCTCAACTTCCTCACCTGTAAAATGGGGATAATATTTCCTACTTCCCAGAGCTGTTTTGAGAATCCAGTGAGATAACATGTAGTAAGTGCTTTACAAACTTTGAAGTAGCTATATAGCTCTATCTTTGACCACCTGCTTCCTCTGCAGGCACAGTTATACATTTCCAAGTACTGAGGCATTGCATACCCATCACAAGATCACTCTCCCATTACTTGTGCTTTTGCCTTGGTCTATGATAACAGTCTCTTACCTCTCTGTTTAGGACTTTGCTGCCCTTATCATAATAAACACCCAAACATTTGGGAGTAAACAGTCTCTACCTCTTCAAATCCACAATCCAGTCTTTAAGAGAAGTCAGTGACAGTGTTCTCTGTATTTCTGTGACTGAATTATTAGGCTCACAAACTTAATTTTAACCCCTTTTTTTCAGTTGACAAGAATTTATTTTCTTTCCCTTCCCTTTCCACCAATTGACAAAAAGAAAAGAATGTGCCATGAAGCAAAAGAAATTTTCATATAGCCCATGTCCCAAAATGTGTGTTTCATTATGCATATTTGTTCTGATGAGGGCTGGAGAGATAGGAATTCAGGAACTCCAAGGCTGGAGGTCCCTGCATGGGCCATCTGGAGAAGAATTCATGGACTCAAGCATTCTTTAGGTCAAGTTGGTAAAGATTCATTATACTTTTCAGTGGGCAAGAATTCTTAAGAAACCTGCAAACTTAGAGGGGTACAGGTAAAGTTTATAAAGGATATTCAAAGTAAAGCATGTGCCAAATATGCTAACCAGGTGATTAAGGGTGGGATTAGGGAGTAGTTAAGGAGTAGTTAGTTCTTAAAAGAACATGCATTTTTGATATGTACAGCACAGGTATTTTGCCCATAGTTCATCAGAAAACAGCCCAAAGGGGGTCTACATGGATTTGTGGTTTTAGATCTGAAACGTCATTAAGTCAACTAACAGTCAGGACTGACTAAGGAGTGCCAGGTTGTTCACATCAATGTCTTATCAGGCAAGATAAATGTAAGGAAATATACATATGTCTAAATCTAGGATACATATAAAAGAGTCTGAGTAGTAAATGTTGTTATGACCCAGTACACAGCCAATTCAGCCAGTACACAGATGGTTCAGACTAATAAGTTCCATATGTACAGCTGACTACTGTATCAGGAATGGAAATAACACTTGTTTTTAGGGCAGCCTGTGTCCTTGGGCTAGGGAGAAACTGGTTGGGATAGTGTTTTGATGCTAGGAAGAGAAATGGCTTTTAAAGAGAAATGTGGTTTTCGAATTGGGGTCCAAGTACATGCATCCAAGCATCCCATCAGGTGTGTCACCTCTGTAACAGGATATGAGTAGTAGTCTTCATTATTTGTTTCTGGAGTCATGGCTTATCATTGTGTTAATCAAAGTTCTTAAGTCTTTCAAAGGTCTTCATTTTAATAGTCTTTTTCTTATAAACTGAGCTTCTGATTTCCTTTATTTCTCTCTGCATCACTTGATAAAAGACTTTCTCTGAAACATCATTTCTTAAACCACAGTTGTATTTTGTTATACTCATAGATCATAAATTCTTCAACTGTCCTTAATTGGTGGGCACTCCCTTAAGGCTCCAGTTCTTTGTCATTACAATAAGTGTTACTACAAATATTTCTGTGCATATGGGTCCTTTTCCTCTTTCTTTGATTTCTTTGGGGTAGAGATCTAGCAGTGGTATTGCTGGGTCAAATGGTATGTAATTTAATAACTTTTTGGGGAATAATTCCAAATTGCTTTCCAGAATGTCTGGACCTGCTTAAAGTTCCTCTATTAATATGCATATTTTCCTGTAGCCTCTCAAACATTTGTCATTTTGCTTTTTTATCAACTTTGCCAATCTGATATTCGTGAGGCAGAACATGAGATTTTCTTCAATTTCATTTCTCTAATTATTAGTGACTTGGAACATTTTTTCCTTTGGTTTTTGTAGCTTGGTTTTCATCCCTCAAGAACTTTGTTTATATTCTTTGATCAGTTGCCAATTGCAAAGTGGCTCTTAGTTTCATAAATTTGAATTAGTTTCTTATATGTCTTAGAAAAGAGGCTTCTATTAGAGAAACCTTGTGTGGGGGCCATTGAGATCCCTAACAAGAGTGAATTAGCAAATGAGTCAGGTCAAAGTTTCTGAGCTGATCTACAGCAGGAATAAGCTTGTGAATGGCCACTTCACTTCCAGCCCAGGCAAACTAATGGGACCCAGCCTCCAAAGAGAAGAAAAAAAGGAAAAGGAAAAGAAAATAACTCCCTGTAGTAGTGTAAGAATACCTGCTACAATACTGAGGATGAGAAGCCTGAGCATTCGTAAGTGAGAGCAGGCCTCTGAGGAAATGCCCCATGCTTCTCTGTACTTCACACTGTCATCATTTTTTACAGCACAGTAACATTTGCAGGTCACAGTTTGCTTAGTGATTCCTCAGATAAGGACTAATTATTTTGTTTCCAATCCTTTGCTACTACAAAAGTACTGCATTTTAAAATGCATAAACTGTTTGAATGTATCATTTTATTTGAGCTTCAACTTTGGAGTGAAGGAAATTTCCAGCCTGGGGAGACTTGGAAGGCCTATGGGAAAGGTCTGTTGCACCAGACACAGAGTGCAGCGCAGCCCAGCCTTGGCCATGCACAGCACTGGAGGAGCAGGATTGCAGTGGATCTCGGGGGCAGAATCCCCAGAAGTGGAGAAAGTTCAAAGATCCCTCCACCCACAGGAGCCAAAGGTCAGTGAGAGGCCTTTTTCAGCTTGGCAACAAGGGAGCAAAGTCTTCCCCTAGCCCAGGTCCCAGGCAGTGGTGGCAGGGCAGCAGCAGCAGCAGAGAGCAGCAGGGCATAGCAGCACCCAAGGTAGGCAGCAGCCAGGGTCCATTGTTGGAGTCCTCAGCTTAAAGCCCCTGGGGAATTCAGCTGTTGATCTGAATCTCAGCCCTGCCCTCCTTCTACAGCCCATGAAGGAATTGAGCAACTGATCTTAACCTCACACTCAGGGGCAGGGCCTGCCCCTGCCTAAAGCTTCTGGGAGAACAGAGCAGCTGTTCTGAATCTCAGCTGCAAGCCTGGCCAGGGAGGATATTCCTGTCCCTTGATTGTGCCACCTTGGAGGAACTAAGATCTTACAGGTCCGCAGAGTATACCCTACTCTTGACAAAGGACCCAAAAATCAAGTAACTGGTTGGGAAAATGCCCAAAAAAGGGAAAAAAAATAAGACTATAGAAGGCTACTTTCTTGGTGAACAGATATTTTTTCCTGTCCTTGCAGATGAAGAAGAACAAGGCTTGCCACCAGGGGAAAACATAACAGTCAAGACTTCTGCATCCCAAACATCCAAAATAAAAATGCAGTGGTCTCAGGGTATGGAAGAGCTCAAAAGATTTTGAAAATTAAGTAAGAGAGGTGGAGGAAAAATTGGGAAGGGAAATGAGAGAGATGCAAGAAAAGCATGAAAAGAAAATCAACAGCTTGCTAAAGGAGACCCCCCCAAAATCTGAAGAAAATAACACATTTATAAACAGGCTAACTCAACTGGAAAAAGAGGTTCAAAAACCCAATGAGGAGAAGAATACTATAAAAATCAGACTTAGTCAAATGGAAAAGGAGGTTCAAAACCTCACTGAAGAAAATAGTTCTTTGAAAATTAGAGTGGAACAGGTGGAAGACAATAACTTTATCAGAAACTGAGAAATCACAAAACAAAACCAAAAGAATAAAAAAAGGAAGATAATGTGAAAAATCTCATTGGAAAAACAACTGACCAGGAAAATAGATCCAGGAGAGACAATCTAAAAATTATGGGACTACCTGAAAGCCATGATCAATAAAAGAGCCTAGACATCATCTTTCATGAAATGATCAAGGAAAACTGCCCTGATATTCTAGAACCAGAGGGCAAAATAAATATTGAAAGAATCCACCGATCACCTCCTGAGATTCAAAAACAGAAACTCCTAAGAACATTGTAGTCAAATTCCAGAGTTCCCAGGTCAAGGAGAAAATATTGCAAGCAGCTAGAAAGAAACAATTCCAGTATTGTGGAAACACAATCAGGATAACACAAGATCTAGCATCTTCTACATTCAGGGATTGAAGGGCTTGGAATATCATATTCCAGAAGTCAAAGGAACTGGGATTAAAACCAAGAATCACCTACCCAGAAAAATTGAGTGTAACACTTCAGGGGGAAAAATGGTTTTTCAATGAAATAGAGGACTTTCACCAGAGCTGAAAAGAAAATTTGACTTTCAAGCACAAGAAGCAAGAGAACTATGAAAAGATAAACAGAAAAAGAGATATCATAAGGGACTTTACTAAAGTTGATCTGTTTACATTCCTACATGGAAAGCTAATATTTGTAACTCTTGAAACTTTTGTCAGTATCTAGGTGATTGGTGGGCTTATATACAGACACTCACACACATACATATATATGTATATGTATAGGTATAGGTGTGTGTGTGTGTGTGTGTATGTGTGTGTGTGTATATATATACACAGAGAGACGGAGAGAGAGAGAGACAGAGAGATAGAGACAGAGAGCACTGGGTGAGTTGAATAAGAAGGGATCATATCTAATAAATAATATTAAGGGGTGAGAGAGGAATATATTGGGAGGAGAAAGGGAGAAATGGAATGGGACAAATTATCTCTAATAAAGGAGGTAAGAAAAAGCTTTTTCAATGGAGGGGAAAAGGGGCAGGTGAGAGAGAAAAAGGGAAGCTTATTCTCATCACATTTGGCTCAAAGAAGGAATAACATTTACTCTCAAATTGGTATGAAAACCTATCTTACGCAACAGGAAAGTAGGGGAGAAGGGGATAGCCAGGGTGGTGGTGGGGATGATGGAAGGGAGGGCAATGGGAGGAGGGAGCAATTAGAAGTAAACACTCTTGGGGAGGGACAAGGTCAAAAGAGAGAATAAAACAAATAAGGGGCAGGATAGGATGGAGGGAAATATAGTTAATCTTACACAACATGACTGTTACAGAAGTCATTTTCAAAACTACAAATGTATAGTCTATATTGAATTGCTTGCCTTCTCAGTGGGGACGGGTGGGGAGGGAGGAAGGAAAAGAAATTGAAAGTCAAAGTTTTAGGAACAAATGTTGAAAATTGTTTTTGCATGCAACTGGGATATAAGAAATACAGGTAATGGGGTATAAAATTTATCTTGCTCTACAGGACAAGAAAGAAGATAGGGATAAGAAAAGGGTGGGGTGTCAGAAGGGAGGGCAGATTGGTGGAAGGGGTAATCAGAATGTTTGGCATTTTGGGGTGGGGGGAGGGTAGATAGGGGGAGAAAAGTTGGAATGCAAAATTTTGTGGAAATGAATGTTGAAAACTCAAAATAAATAAATAAATATAAAAAAAGAAATACAGTGGGATGATTGATCAAGCAATCATCCATCTGACATCTGTCCTGTATGGGAAAAGTCTACTCTAAGGCCCTACTCTTGATCTCATCTTGCTAGTGATAAAGAGCAAAAGGCCTTGTTTACCTGTTGGAGACCATTGGGTAAGTGTCTTAATACCCTCTGGAGCTAGTCAGTCTTTAAAGAGTGAAAAAACCCTGAGCTCCACAGTTAAACCTTCTCTTCCCCAAAGATGACTGAGAGAACTCAGGAAGTTGCCTGAGCTCTCCACAGTTTCCTCAAAAACAACATTAAATCAGGCCTCTAGAAGAATTCTGGAGCAATAGAATCTCCAAAATAGAGAGTGAAATAATTTTCCAGCCTAAGATAACATAGAAGGACATGTAATAAGGGGCCATGAAAAGATAGAGAAAAAATTAATGGGAAACTAAACAATCTGGTCTTTTTTTTAAAAAATAAATTTATTTATTTAACTTTTTACATTCATTTTCACAAAATTTTGGGTTCCAAATTTTCTCCCTATTTGTCCCCTCCCCCCACCTCAATACACCAAGCATTCTAATTTCCCCTATCACCAATCTGCCCTCTTTTCTATCATCCCTCCCTTCCCTTGTCCCCATCTTCTCTTTTGTTCTGTAGGGTCAGATAACTTTCTATTCCCCATTACCTGTATTTCTTATTTCCTAGTAGCAAGAACAATACTCAACAGTTGTTCCTAAAACTTTGAGTTCCAACTTCTCCCCATCCCTCCCTCCCCACCCATTCCCTTTGGGAAGGCAGGCAATTCAATATAGGCCATATCCGTGTAGTTTTGCAAATGACTTAAATAATAGTCATGATGTGTAAGACTGACTATATTTCCCTCCCTCCTATCCTGCCCCCCATTGCTTCTATTCTGTCTTTTGATCCTGCCCCTCCCCAAGTGTTGGCTTCAAATTGCTCCCTCCTCCCATTGCCCTCCCTTCCATCTTCCCTCCCACCCTGCTTATCTCCTTCTCCCCCACTTTCCTGTACTCTAAGATAGGTTTTCATAACAAAATGAGTGTGCATTTTATTCCTTCCTTTAGTCGAATGTGATGGGAGTAAACTACATGTTTTTCTCTCAGCTCTCCCCTTTTTCCCTCCACTAAAAAGTCTCCTGCCTGCCTCTTCTATAAGAGATAATTTGCCCCATTCCATTTCAGCCTTCTCCTCCCAATACATTTCTCTCTCACCGTTTACCTTCATTTTTTAAAGATATGATCCCATCCTATTCAATTCACTCTGTGCTCTCTGTCTCTGTGTGGCACACGTGTGCATGGGGGGTATGTGCATGCATGTGTGCACGCATGTGTGCGTGTGTGTGTGGGTGTAATCCCACCAACTACCCAGATACTGACAAGTTTCAAGAGTTACAAATATTGTCTTTCTATGTAGGAATGTAAACAGTTCAACTTTGGTAAGTCCCTGATGACTTCTCTTTGCTGTTTTCTTTTTCATGCTTTTATTCATTCTTGTGTTTGAAAGTCAAATTTTCTTTTCAGCTCTCGTCTTTTCATCAAGAATGCTTGAAAGTCCTCTGTTTCATTGAAAGACCATATTTTCCCCTGAAGTATTATACTCAGTTTTGCTGGGTAGGTGATTCTTGGTTTGAGTCCTAGTTCCTTTGACTTCTGGAACATCCTATTCCATACCCTTCAATACCTTAATGTAGAAGCTGCTAGATCTTGTGTTATCCTGATTGTATTTCCACAATACTGGAATTGTTTCTAGCTGCTTGCAATATTTTCTCCTTGACCTGGGAATTCTGGAATTTGGCCACAATGTTCCTAGGAATTTCTCTTTTTGGATCTCTTTCAGGCAGTGATCAGTAGATTCCTTGAATACTTATTTTGCCCTCTGGTTGTAGAATATCAGGACAGTTTTCCTTGATAATTTCATGAAAGATGATGTCTAGGCTCTTTTTTTGATCATGGCTTTCAGGTAGTCCAATAATTTTTAAATTGTCTCTCCTGGATCCATTTTCCAGGTCAGTTGTTTTTCCCATGAGATATTTCATATTCTCTTCCATTTTTTTCATTCTTTTGGTTTTGTTTGGTGACTTCTTGGTTTCTCAGAAAGTCATTAGCCTCCATGTGTTCCATTCTAATTTTGAGAGAACAATTTTCTTCAGTGAGCTTTTGAACCTCCTTTTCCATTTGGCTGATTCTACTTTTGAAAGCATTCTTCTCCTCATTGGCTTTTTGAATCTCTTTTGCCAATTGAGTTAGCCTATTTTTCAAGGTGTTATTTTCTTCAGCATTTTTTGGGGTCTGCTTTAGCAAGGTATTGACCTGTTTTTCATGCTTTTCTTGCATCTCTCTCATTTCTCTTCCCAGTTTTTCCTCCACCTGTCTAACTTGATTTTCAAAATCCTTTTTGAGCTCTTCCATGGCCTGTGCCCATTGAATATTTATTTTGGATGTTTGGGATACAGAGGCCTTGGTTTCTATGTCTTTCCCTGATGGTAGGCATTGTTGTTCCTCATCTGAAAGGAAAGGAGGAAATATCTGTTCACCAAGAAAGTAACCTTCTATGGTCTTATTTTTTTCTCCTTTTCTGGGCATTTTCCCAGCCAGTTACTTGACTTCTGAGATTCCTCTCCACCCCCTCCTCACCTCCAGATCCTCCCAGCTAGTACTTGGGGTCTGAGATTCAAATGCTGCTTTCCAGCCTCAGGGCTTTCAGTGGGGGTGGGGTTGCTATTCAATGTAGGATTAAGTTCAGGTGCTCAGGTTGGGGCAGGGCTACCACACAGGGCTCAGTTCTCTCAGGGGGTTTATGTGGAGACCTTCAGTAATAGATCGGAGCTCCTCTCTGCTTTGGGAGCCCCTGGCTGCTGCTTTCCCCACTTCTACCTCCAGAGGGGGCCTAAGTTATGGAGACACCCCACTCCCCTCTCAGACAGTCCAGAAGGCTCTTTCACTGATCTGTGCACCTGTGGGTTGAGGGACCTTCGCAGCCGCTGGAGATTCCGTCCCTGAAGCCTGCTCGGATCTGCTCCTCCTCTGCAGCGTGGCCAAAGCAAGGCTGGGCTCCGATCCAGGTCTGATGTGCGACATACCTTTGGTGTCAGTTTTTCAGGGCTCTCTGGAAGAGAAATCTCCTCCACTCCATCGTTGTGGGGCTTCCACTGCTCCAAAATTTGTTGGGAGTTCCTCTTTATAGGTAATTTATGGGCTGTGGGTTTGGAGCTAGCATATTTGAATCTTTCTACTCCACCATCTTGGCTCCTCCTCCCCAAACAATCTGATCTTAAAGAATGAGTGGGTTCAATAACAAATCATAGCTACATTTGGTGATTTTTTTCAAAAAGAATGACAATAATGAGACAACATCCCAAAATTTATGGGAAGAAGCTAAGCAGTACATAGGGAAATTTTTTTTATCTCTAAAGGCTAAGATGAATAACATAAAGAAGAACATATTCATAAATTGGGCATGCAATTCAAAAATCTTGAAAAAGAACACATTATAAATCCTCAGAAAACACCAAATGAGAAATTCTGAAAATCAAAGTAGAGATTAGTAAAATTGAAAGTAAGAAAACAACTGATCTAAGAAAACTAAGAGCTGTTTTTTTTGAATAAATCAGTACAATAGATCAACTTTTTGCTAAGTTGATTAGAAAAAGAAAGAGGAAAACCAAATTACCAGTGTAAGAAAAGAGTTATTTCATCACCAGTTAAGATGAAATTAAAGCAATAATTACAAGCTATTTTGCCTCATCGTATGCCAATAAATCTGACAATCTAAGTGAAGTAGATGAATTTTCCGAAAATATAAATTTCCCAAATTAACAGTGTTAAATACTTAAACATCCACAATAGAAAAAGATAATTGAACCAAGTCAACAATGAGATCCTTAAGAAAAAAAATCTCCAGGGGCAGATGGATTCACAAGTGAATTCTACCAAAATTTAAAGAACAATTAATTCCAAAGCTATACATGCTACTTTGAAAAACAGGCAAAGAAGGAGTCTTACCAGTTTCCATTTAGGTAACAAATATGGTACTGTTACCTAAATCAGGAAGAACCAAAACAATGATAGAAAATGATGGACCAATTTCTCTAATGAATATTGGTGCAAAAATGTTAAATAAAATGTTACCAAGGACATCACAGAAATTTATCATGAGCATTATGCACTGTGACTAGGTGGGATTTATAGAAGGAATGGAGGGATGGTCCAATATTAGGAAAACTATTACTGTAATTGACTATATCAACAACAAAGCCAAGAGGAATCCTGTAATTATCTTAGTAGATGGAGAAAAAAAGTTTTTTGACAAAATACAGCACCCATTCCTATTAAAAATAGGAATAGAGATTTCCTTAAAATGCTAAGTAGCATCTATAAAACCATCAGTACCCCTTGTCTGTAATGGGGACAAGTTAGAAACCTTCCAAATAAGATCAGAGGTGAAACAAAGATGCCCAGTATCACCACTGTTATTGAATATTGTACTGGTAATGTTAAATTTTGCAATAAGAGTAGAAAAAAATCAAAGAATTAGGCTAGACAAAGAAGAAACAAAACTATCCCACTTTGCAGATGATATGATGATATACTTAGAGAATCCTGGAGAATCAAGCCAAAAATTACTTGAAATAATAAGCAAATTTAGCAAAGTTGCAGGACATAAAATGAACCCACAGAAATCATTGACATTCTATATATTAGTAACAAAGCCCAAAAGTAAGAGCTAGAAAGAGGAATTCCATTTAAGATTACTGTAGACATTATGAAATATTTGGAAGTTTACCTGGCAAAAGAAATCCAGGAATTACATGAACAAAAGACTTTTCACACAAATAAAAGTCAGATATTTGCAAAAATATCAGTTGCTCATGGGTAGGTGGAGCTAATATAATAAAAATGACAACTCCATATATGTTAACTTACTTATTCAGTGCCATACAAATCAAACTACCAAAAATTGTTTGCTAGACCTAGAAAAAATAATGGCAAAATTTATCTGAAAGAACCAGAGATTCAGAGTATCAAGGGAATTTATGAAAAGAAATTCAAGGGAAGGTGGCCTAGCTATATTGAATCTTAAATTGTATTCTAAAGCAACACTCATCAAAACTACTTGTTACTATCTAAGAAATAGAGTGGTAGATCAGTGGAATAGTTTAGGCATGCAAGACAAAATATTCAACGACTATAATAATCTACTGTTTGATAAATCTAAAGACCCTAGGTTCTGAGATAGCAACTTAGTATTTAGCAAAAATTACTGGGAGAACTGGAAAAGAGTATGGCAGATACTAGGTACATACACTGAGATAAAGTCGAAATGGATACATGATGTAGCTATAAAAGCTGATATTATAAGCAAACTAGGAGACTTAAGAATAGTTTACCTGACAGATCTATGGAAGAGGGAAAAATTTATGGCCAAACAAGAGATAGAGTACATTATGAAATGCAAAATGGATAATTTTGATTACATTAAACTGAAAGGCTTTTGCACAAACAAGCCAATGCAATCAAGATTAGAAGGGAAGCAGAAAGCTGGGAAAAAATTTTTACAGCCAGTGTTTCCAATAAAGACCTCATTTCTAAAATAAATGGAGGACTGAGTCAAGTTTATAAGAATATAATTCATTCCCCTATTGATAAAGTCAAAGAACATGAACACAGTTTTCAGGTGAATAAATTTAAGCTATCTGTAGCCATAAGGAAAAAAGTTCTAAATCACTATTGATTAGAGAAATGCAAATCAAAACAAATCTTAGGTACTACCTCGCACCTGTCAGATTGGTTAAAATTAAACATGCTGGAGAAGAAGAGGGGAAATCAGAACACTAATACATTGCTAGTGGTGTTATGAAGTGATCCAACCATTTTGAAGAGCAATTTAGAAGTATGCCTAAGGGGCTAAAAAATTGCATACACTTTAACCTAGCAGTACCACTTCTAGGGCTGTATCCCAAAGACATCAAACAAATGGGAAAAGGACCTACATGTAGAAAAATATCTATAGCACCTCTTTTGGTGGTGGGCAAAAATTGGAAATTGGGGGAATGCCCATCAATTGGGGAATGGCTGAACAAGTTGTGGTATATGAATGTAATGGAATATGATGTGCTGTAAGAAGGGATGAACAGGTAGACTTCGGAAAAACCTAGAAAGACATATGAACTGATGCTGAGTGAGGGGAGTGGACCCAAGAGAACCTTATACACAGCTATAGCCACATTGTGCGATGAATAACTTTGATATACTTGGCTCTTCTCAACAATACAACATTCTCAACTACAAAAGACTCATGATGGAAAATGCTATCCACATCCAGAGAAAGAATTATGCAGTCTGAATGCAGATCGAAGCATACTATTTGCTCTCTCTTTTTGTTTCTTGTTTTGTTTCTTCTTTCTCGTGGTTGATTCCATTGGTTATAATTCTTCTTTGCAATATGACTAATGTGAAAATACGTTTGAAATGAATGTGTATATGGATCCTATATCAGATTGCATGAAGTCTTGGGGAGAGGGGACAGAGGGGTTGAAATTTTGGAATTCAAAAGCTTGTTCAACTGAATGTTGTGAAATAAAAATAAAATAATTTTTAAAATTATGTAAATCATAGGAAAACTAACTTGCTCTGTTAAGTGGTGTCGCATTTCCCAATGCATTTCTTGCAACCAATCCTTGTTTAATGTCTAATTACTGGCTTGCCCAGTAAATAACTTGGTTTACTTCCAGTTTCATTTTGTCCTTTCGTCCTGGACAAAACTTTTTTATTTTGCTTTTAATAGTTGGACTTAGGAAGATCTGCAGATCCTCAGGGCCTAGGGCTGAGGGACATCAATATGAGATATAGCAAAAGCATTCACATCCGTTTAATTTACCTTTCCAAGGTTTTTGCGTTCTATGAATATGAGTACATTTTCCTTATTGGAAATTCGTTTCAAACAAAGGAAGGCATAATTAAAGGCAGCTGTCCTTTCTCCCTATCCAGATGCCTCCTTCCACTGCTCCAGTTGAGTTTTTTGGACTGAACAGAGAAAATTGCTCTTAGGAATACAAAGCATCAATGTAAATAGAATTTCCCTGTGAGTGCCCACAAGAGGAAATACTGGCTAGTTGCCCACTCTAATGACCCTATTCTCAAACCTCACACCTTTTAATCACTCAGGTATTTGTCACTGCTGAGTACCCTGTTCTCTGAGTTACTTTCTCCTTGGGGTTTTAGTTATGCTCTTCTTTCTTGATTCTTCTCCAATCTGTCATATTTTTTGTGGGTCACCCTTCATTTCATTTGTCCTACTTATGTGTGTACCCCAGGTCTCTGTCCTAGGCCTTCCCCTCCCTTCTCTTCTCTAGCTCTGTCCTGTCCAGTACTCTCCTCCCCTTCCCCCCTCCTCTTCCCTCCCCTCCCCCCCCTACCTTCCCCTCCCCTCCCCTCCTCTTTCCTCTTCTGACTAATCCTCCCCTCTTCACTCCTGACTAATCCTCTCTTTTATCTCCTTCCACAAGACCTCACTTGGTGACTCCATCAAGTCCCATGGGTCTGATTATTGTCTCTATGCAGATGATTCACAGAACTATATATGTGATTCTCATCTCTCTCCTGAGTTTCAGTTACACCTATCCAACTCCTATTGGATAGTTCGTATATGATGATCTATAAGAATCTCAAACTCAGTATATCCTCAACTAAGCATATTATCTCCCAATACCCCAAAGAAACCCAAAGCCCTCCTCCTCTCTCTTTTATGAACTTCTCTATTTCTGTTGAGAGTTCCTCTATCCTAGGCACCTAGGTCTGAAAAATTGGCATTTTCCTTGACTTCTCACTTTCCCTCACAACCATATCTAATTAGTTGTAATATCTTGTTTTTACCTCTACAATACTTCACTCATGTCTCCCCTTCTCACCACTCACCCCTTGCTTTGACTTACTGCAAGAGCACCCTAAGTGGTCTCTCTGCCTCAAGGTTTTCCATCACACAGCTGCCAAAGTGATTTTTCGTAAAGTGTAAATCTGGCCATATCGCAGGCCTACTCAAAATACTCCACAGCCTCTCTATTGCTTCTAGGAGAAAATGTAAGCCTCTCTTTAGGCTTCCTCTGCTTTAGACACACTCTTACTTGCTGCCTGGTTCCTTGAGGGCAGGGCTCTTGTTTTTGTCTCTGTATCTAGCCCTGTGCCTAGTAGTAGCAGTGCCAGCAGTAGGTGTTTAATAGATGTAGGTTGAATGAATGAACGAATGAATGAATGAATGAATGAATGACTTCCTTACCCTGTCCTTTCTCTGGAAACTCACTGTATCTAGAATCATCCCTGAGGGAAATTTCTAGCTTCCTTCCTTGACGCACCAATCAGATGCAATACCCAGCCCTTCCCTCTAAAATGTCTGTCCCTCTTCTGCTTTACAGGGAATACAGGGTAACACACACTGAATGGAGGACCTGGGGGGAGACGGAGGACAGATACTGAATAAGAGCTTGACACAATCTAGATAACAGTTCTTTATTTTCCCTTCGTTTTAAGATTGTAATTTTCTTAGTAAACAAAACTCTGTTTTCTCCTCTTATCATTTTAGACTGCTAAGAGGTACAGTTGGCAAAGTAGAAAACACTCCAGGCCTGAGAAAGTCAGGAAGGCTTGAGTTCAAACCTGGCCTGATGCACTTAGTAGCTTTGAGACCCTATCCAAGTCACTTCACCTCTGCTTGCCTCAGTTTTTCTCATCTGGAAAATAGGGGTAACAGTAACATCTACTTCCCAGGATTGTAGTGAGGACTAAATGAGATAATATTTGTAAAGTATTTAGCACAGTGCCTGGCACGTAGTAGGCCCTCAGCAAATGCTTATTTCCTTTTGTCTTTTCTTCCCTCTCATTTGAAAAAAAAGAGAAAAACAAAACTCTTGTAACAAACACATAGTCAAACAGGACAAAATCCCACAGTGGCCCTGCCAAAATGGGCTACAGTTCTAGAGGGCATCTATTGTGTGGTCATCTCTTCCATGTCTCCTCCTTCCCTGGATTCAAGATAATCTCACCCATGCCCATCTGCCCTGCCTGCTCAGAGAAGGAAGACTCTGGGGAGTCTTCAAAGGGCAAGGAAGTAATCTACCAGAACAGGTTCTATTTGGGTGTGTGGTGGGGGTGGGGTTTCTTTTCTCTTGATGTGATGCCTTAAGAGGAGAAAGATGCTATCAGGAGTAAATTTCAGGCCCAGCTCCTGGAACAACAACATGTTGTGTTCGTCTTTCATTTTGGAAGAAGACCATGACATCAGAGAAATGATGACATGACTTGTACTTGACGTTGTTTTGAGTGAGGGAGGGCTGTTGAGGGTCACCAGTCTCAGTTTGTGCTCCTAAGCCCTCTGGATCTAGTGACCACATATTCATCAGGATGATTGGAGATGGCCCAGGATTCAATGGGAGACCTTGGCCTTTTAGGCCAGCACCTTTTCAGGTCCTCACTTAGAGTGAGGTGATGCCAATTTCTGAATAGTCCTCTTTAAGAAGTAATCAGAGAATTGCCCCTTTGAATAGGAAAGAATCAATCAATCAATCAATCAATGAAGCTTGGAGGGCAGGAGCCTCAGGACCATCAGGGTTGTTCTATCAAAGAGAAACAGTTACTATTGACATTCCCTCTAAGCCAGGAAGGTCCAAAAAGCAGTCATTGAGTGGAGATTGGGCAGGACCCAATATTGTTCAATCTATCTGCTTCAGAGTGTGATGGGTTTAAGGAAATACAAGAAAGAAAGAAGGAGAGAAAGAGGCACAGAAAGAAAGACAAAAAGAAAAAAGACTGAGAAGAAAGACATCTAGTCAATGAACCTCAAGTTAACTGGGCAGACTCTGACCATCAAAATTTACCTTCTTATGGAGAGGGCAAGGACAGGGAGAGGGAGAAGGTGAGAAAGAGCATGAGCTGAGTTATAGCTGTGTCACGATTCAGACAGCAAAGTCTACTCACAGGTTGTGTTCATCTTTTGTTTTCCAAGGGGACCATGGCATCAGAGAAATGATGGCATGAATTGCACTTGATTCTATTTTGAGTGAAGGAGGGCTGTGCAAGATCACCAGACCCACATTCCCCTCCTGAGCCATTTGGATCCAGTGACCAGATATTCATCAGGATGACTTGAGACAACCCAGGATGCAATGGGAGACTTTGGCCTTGTGGTGCAAGGCCTCTTTCGGTATTCCCTTAGAGCGAGGTGATGCTCTGTCAGTGAACAGGTCTCTTTTAAGAAGTAGTTAGGTTATGGAAAATTTAAATTAAAAAGAAAAATAAATAAGTTAATGAATTAAGATGGGAGGACAGAGAACTCAGGAATCTCAGGGTTTTTATTTGAAAGAGAAACAGCTACTATTAACATTCACTCTAACACCAGAGGGTAGAAAAAACAGCCACTGAGTGGAAGTTGGGCAGGGACCCATTACTGTTGTCACTCATTGGACAGGGACCCATTATTACTCAATCTATGGATTTCAGAGTGCACTGGGTTTAAGGAAATACAAGAAAGAAAAGAAAGAAGGAGAGAAAGAGATAGAGAAAGAAAGAGCAAAAAGAAAAAGACTGAGAAGAAAGACATCCAGCCAATAAACTTGTTGTGGCCCATGAATGTAGGCCGTGGTTCTTTGCTTCTATATGTGTGCTTTTTTCTCAGGTGTAAGAAATTGTTGTGAATTTCAAAAGGGCAGGAGACTGAGCAACTAGGATATCTAGATATCTCGATATCAATATCTATATCTATCTATCTATATCTAGATAGATAGATAGATAGATAGATAGATAGATAGATAGATAGATAGCGCATTTTGGGGTTTGCAGCCAGCTTGTCCAACTTTGAGAGCTTTTGGAGTGAGGAATGGTCTTCAGGACATAACCCAGCAGTAGCTGAGACCAGGCCTTACCTCATAGTTGTGCCATATTTGGGCATAAAGCTATGTGGAGAGGGTGCAAAGTCTCAATACACTTTGCAAAGATCAAGGTGGTAGATGGGCGATTGCATCCCTGAAATATTGGAGGTGGGTGGGAAATGTTTGTATTTTAGTTTCTGCCTTCTCTTTGATGTAAATGTCCCTTCATCAAAGGTAATTTTTAAAATGGGCTACATGGAACTGGAGTGCTAGTCAGTGGTGGCTGGCAGCGAAGGGACCACATCAGAATGGCTGAGGATACCCCTAGAATCCTGAGGGGCAGATGCATCTGGCGTTGTTCTGGGAGGGTGAGGCAATACTTCTTGGAAAAGTCTTAAAAAAGAAGGGACAAAAGCAGTTTCACAAAACTGATTAACAGAAGGACCATATCTGACAGCATGTGAATCATTCCCCACATTGCCAAGTTCTCTTGTCCCTACCTCCACCAACCTTCTCTGGGGCCAAGCTTGGTTCTCATCTACCTTCTCCTTCCTTCTGACCTAAGGTTTTTAAACAAGGAGGAGAGACTCTGTAGAGAAGATAAGAAAACTGCTTTGAAAGAGAAAGTACAGAAAAGTTGTTTCTGGCTCTTGTTCATTTCCGAGTGAATGCTTCTCTGACTGTTTGTCTGCCTGGCTTCTGTGTTGGGGACCAGAGAACTTCTGTAGCCTAGAATGCTGCTTAGCATTTGCTGCCTCTGAAGGCCTGAGCAAACCTGGAGCCAGGATCTTCATGGCACTGGAAGGAGAGAAAGGGAAATGAATTTGGGGTTATATTTTGTGGTGAAACCCTGTGGTTGTTTCTTGGGTCAGCTAATGGAGCCTCACTGTTGGCAGCCTAGTGGGCCATGGTGGAGGGGGCCTAAGGAAGCTCAGGGTAGGTATTAGTTCATGGATTTTTGTCTTACTTTGTTTGTTTTAATCTTTTTTTGAATTTCCTTTTTTGGTCCTAGACCATAAAGAAAATGGAAGTTGATTTACATTTGATCCATAGTTTCTGTTCTGGAGCAGTTTCAGAGATTGTGGAGATCAGAGACAATGTTCAGTCTTCTTTCTGGTTTGTCATCTGACCTCATAATTTCCTTTAACATGTGGTTGAAGGATTTTTCCTGATCCATAGTTGTGAAAAATACAGCCTTCTTTTATGGTGTCACTTTAAAACATGTTTAGATTATTGATCCATCTGGAAATAGTTGGAGTATATAGAATGAATGCTGACTTGTCTCCATTCCTCACCAAATCATCCAGTTTTCACTACAGATTTTGTGGAGTAACATTCCTTTCCCACTGTTTTCCTCCCTTTTTATATAGATTCATCATTCAGACACCTCAGAGGTCATCTTCACCAACTCTTTCAGTTAGAAGATAAAGAATCAGAGCAGCTCAGTGACTCATGTAAAGTCTCAGAGAGAGCTGACAACTGAGCCCGGACTTGGATTCAGGTCCTCTGTGTCCAAACCCAGTGCTCTTTCCAATGCTGCCCCTCATCTAGTGGACTCATTAATTCTAAAGGCCCCACAGTGAGTGAGAGTCCTGGCCTTGGAGTGTGGAAGCATTGATTTCACTTCAGTGTGGCCAGCTTTGTGGCCCTTGAGAAGTAATTTTTTCTCATCCTGGGTTTCCTCCTCTATAAAATAGGTTTAATAATTGCATCTACCTCTCAGGATCCTTGTGAGGAACAAATGATAGAACGCATGTCCCACATTTTGTAAACCTTAAAGTGCTATGTAAATGCTAGCTCTTATCATAGCAATAATTATTATACCACTGATACATATATACGCATATATATACATATATATGCGCATATATGTATAGTTCTAAATCTTTCCCTCTATTCCAGTTATTTACTTCTGTAATTTTTAAATTGTGGTCTAAGGATTATCTAGAGTCCTCAGCTGGGAAACAAGAAGACCTGAGTTCAAATCCTGCTTCAGACACCTCAGGCACCTTTCTGGGCTCCTATTGACGCTCTATCATTGGGCTTCTGAAGACAGTCTAAATAATTTTTAACATTAGATTGTGAGGAACTGACATTTTTCACTTTCCTTTCTCTGTTTTAAATTTTATTTAAAGGTAACTGAGAATATTGACTCTTTTAGACAACATGTCATCATCTAGAATACATCAAGAATATTTATTGGGCATCTACTCTGTATGGAGGTTTGTGACATTTAGTACTGTCCCTGTGTACAATTAGGTTGCAACTTATTGTGTGACCCAGGAATGGTCATATAAGCTCTCTCAGTCTCAATTTCTTCATCTGTACAATGGGGATATTAAGAACACTTTGTTCCCAGGGATGTTGTGAGGATCAAATGAGAGAATCTATTTCTTACAGCACAATAGTATTCCATTACATTCATATGCCACAATTTATTCAGCAATTCCCCAATTGATGGGCATCCCCTTGATTTCCACTTTTTGGTCACCACAAAAAGTGCTACTATAAATATTTTTGTACCTATGGGACCCTTTCCCAATTTTATGATCTCTTGGGGATACAGTCCTAGAAGCAATATTGCTGGGTCAAAGGGTAGGCATATTTTTTGTAGCTCTTTGGGCATAGTTCCAAATTGCTCTCCAGAATGGCTGGATCAGCTCACAGCTCCACCAACAATGAATTAGTGTTCCAACTCTCCCACATTTTCTCCAACATTTATCTTCATCCTGTTTTGTCATGTTAGCCAATCTGATAGGTATGATGTGGTGTCTCAGAGTTGTTTTGATTTGCATCTCTAATCAATAGTGATTTAGAGCATTTTTTCATATGACTATGGATAGCTTTATTTTCTTCCTTTGAAAACTGCCCATTCATATCCTTTGACCATTTGTCAATCTGGGAATGACTTGCATTAGTGTACATTTCACCCAGTTCTCTACATATTTTAGAAATGAGGCCTTTATCACAGACACTAGTTGCATAAATTCTTTCCCAATTTACTGTTTCCCTCCTAATTTTGATTTCATTGGATTTGGTTGTGCAAAATCTTTCAAGTTCAACGTAATCAAAATTATTCATTTTGCACTTCATAATGCTTTCTATCTCTTGTTTAGTCAAAAATTTCTCCCTTCTCCATAAATCTGATAAATACTAATTTGTTTATAGTATCAATCTTTATACCTAGATCATGTACCCATTTGGACTTTATTCTTGTGAACAGTGTCAGACATTGGTCAATGCCTAATTTCTGCCACACCATTATCCAGTTTTCCAGAAATTTTTTGTCAAACAGTGAGTTCTTATCCCAGAAGCTGGGATCCTTTGGTTTATCAAACAGCAGATTGCTATATTCATTGACTACTGTGTCTTGAGTACCTATTTATTCTACTTGTCTACCCTTCTGTTTCTTAGCCAGCACCAAGTGGTTTTGATAATTACTGCTTCATAATACAATTTGAGATCTGATAGAGTTAGGCCACCTTCCCTAGCATTTTTTTTTTCATTAGTTCCCTTGCTACTCTGGACCTTTTGTTCTTCCAGATAAATCTTGATATTATTTTTTTCCAGCTGTAGAAAATAATTATCAGATAGTTTGATTGGTATGGCACTGAAGAATTAAATTAATTCAAGTAGAATTGTCATTTTTATTGTATTGGCTCGGCCTACCCACAAACAACTGATGTTTTTCCACTTACTTAGATCTGCCTTAAATTGTGCGAAAAGTGTCTTGCAATTGTGTCCATATAGTCCATGGATTTGTCCTGGCAGGTAGATTCCCAAATATTTTATAGCGTTTACCCTAGCTTTAAATGGGACTTATCTTTCTATCTTATGCTGTTGGGCTTTGTTGGTAATATATAGAAATGCAGATGATTTGTGTGAGTTTATTTTGTAAGCCACAAATTTGTCAAAGGTGTTTATTACTTCAAGTAGTTTTTTACTTGAATCTCTGGGATTCTCTAAGTATATCATCATATCATCTGCAAAGAGTGATAACATAGTTTCTTCTTTGCCTATTTTAATTGGTTCAATTTCTTTATCTTCTCTAATTGCTACAGCTAACATTTCTAATACCACATTGAATAATAGTGGTGATAATAGACATCCTTGTTTTGCCCCTAATCTTACTGGAAATGCATCTACCTTGTCGCCATTGCATATGATGCTTGCTGAGGATTTTAGATAGACACTGCTTATTATTTTATGGAACATTTCCTTTATTCCTATGCTCTCTAATGTTTTTAATAGCAATTGGTGGTGTATTTTGTCAAAAGCTTTTTCTGCATCTATTGAGATAATCATGTGGTTTCTGTTAGATTTATTGTTGATATGATCAGTAATGTTAATAGTTTCCCTAATATTGAACCAGCCCTGCATTCCTGGCATGAATTCTAAAAGATTACAATGTATTATTTTCATGATAAGTTGCTATATTCTTTTTGCTAAAATCTTATTTAAAATTTTAGCATCTATAATCATTGCAAAAGTTGATCTATAATTTTCTTTCTCTGCTTTGTCTCCCTGGTTTAGATATCAAAACCACATTTGCATCTTAAAAATATTTGGGAGGACTCCTTCTTCCCCAATTTTCCCAAATAGTGTATAGTATTAGAATTAACTGTTCTTTAAATGTTTGATAGAATTCAAGTGTAAATTCATCCAGCCTTTCAATTTCTTTTTCTGAGATGTGATTGTTTAAGTATTCAACTTCCTCTTCTGTTTATCTGGAAATTTATATTTTTAAAAATAATCATCCATATCATTAAGATTCTTGAATTTATTGGAAAAACGTTGGGCAAAGTAATTTCTAATTATTGTTTTAATTATCTTCACATTGGAGGTGAGTCCACTCCTTTCATTTTTGATATTAGTAATTTGGTTTTCTTCTTATTTTAAAGCAAATTGATAAAAAGGTTTTTGAATTTTGTTGGTTTTTTCATAAAACCAACTCTCATTTTTATTTGTTAGTTCAATTTTTTTCTTAATTTCAATTTTATTAATCTCTCCTTTGGTTTTCAGTATTTCTAATTTGGTACTTACTTGGCTATTTTCAATTTGTTCTTTTTCGAGCCTTTTGCGCTGCATGCCCAATTTATTGATCTCATCTTTTGCACGGGGCTAATCCCCAGCCTTCACTTGGCTACTAAGCCAGGTGGCCTCGCCCACTATTCCAGGCGGCAATCTCTCTGGGGTCTTCGCCCAATATTCCAGGCGGTACTCTAACACAGGGCCCACTTCCTTACCCCAGACTTCGCTTGGGAACCTTTCTTCCAGGTCTTCGGACGTCTCCGGTCCCTGCCGTGCGACCGTATGGCCTAGCTGCGCGACAGGGCTATCCCCTCCTCCACGGAGGGAACAATGACTACACACGCACCCGAGGATGTCAGTGCTCTTCACTTTATTGATGGCGTCCTCTACATCTCTTTCTTGGTTACATCTCTCTCTTGGTTACATCTCTCTCTTGGTTACATCTCTCTCTCCAATCCCTCCCCGACAGCTCCTTATATCCCCAGCCAGAGCCCCGCCCATGTTCCTCCCTGAGGGCAGAGCCAGCTCCCTGAGGGTGGAGCCAGCTCCTGAAGGCTGGTGCAGAGCTTGGCCCCTAACAGCTCCCCCTTTTTGTTTAAACAGGAGTAGTATCATAAGGGGTAGGGAGTTTGGGGGAGGACAGGAGGGTACGCAAATCTGCTTTGGCTTCTAGTATTGCCTGCCTTATCATAGCGCAAAGGCATCTAATGCAACATGTGAGAAGGAGGCAAAAAGGAATACAAAAGGCAGCAATTCTACCTTCAATCAGGACTCTCCAGGGCGGACACATAGCCCCAAGAAAGAAAAACATTTTGGCTTCCTTGAGCTCAGAAAAGCCCGGGAAAATAGACTTGAGCAAAACAGGGGCGGAATCCTTCCTCCCAGTGCCATCTTGTTCATGCCTTACCGGTCTCCCCTCAGTTTACCTGAGCCGTGACCAGTGAATGCCGTCCAAGAGGCTGGGTGTTGGCAATTCCATTGTAAGGGAATCCTTCCTCCCAACGCTATCTTGTTCATGCCTTACCGGTCTCCCCTCAGTTTACCTGAGCCGTGACCAGTGAATGCCATCCAAGAGGCTGGGGATTGGCCATTCCCTTACAATTCCCCTTTGTTGTTTTGACTCAATCTTTCCCTCAGGACGGTGATGTTCTGCCTACCGGATGTTAGGGAGTCCTGGACACTACGCAAAGCAAGGTTGATACATAGTGGCATAAGCAATAGTACTAACAATACTACTACAAAACCTATAAGTAAAGTGAAAAACAGGTCTTTACATCACCTCATAAACTTAAGCTATCAAGGAATTGAGGTATTTTTTTTTGAAGCCGTTTGTTCAGGGGCAAAATCAACATCTGCTTCCTTATCTAATTCTTCTGCCAATTCAATTAATCTCTGGATTTCCAGAGTGACATGATCTGGAATTAGCCCATTCAATTGAGCTCTAATTTCTTCCCTTTGGACTTGTGACCCATTATACAATTTTGTAGTCAAACAAAAGGCATTATATCTATAATCACATTGCAATTTGTGTTGTAACTGTAACATAAACACTTCTCCACCAATGACTTCAACTACCTTTTGGAGTGTATGAATGGCTTCATAAAATTCATTGTCTATTTTGCTTGTTGCTTAAAGCCTGCAAATACATTTTTCATAAGGGAATGCAATTCAGAAGCTTGAACTATTGTGTTGTGTGTATTAGAGATAGACACAGCTAATGCAGTGGATGCTAAAATAGATTCTACTAATAACATGATTCCTAACACAAGAAACACATCCACATACTTTAGTAGTTATAGGGATTAATTGCTTGTCCAAAATATGTAGAACTTATTTCCGTACCATCCTTTATCCTTAATTACTGTCATGGCATATCAAGGTCTTGTTAGAATAAACACTCTCACTACTATCTTTGGTCTTATACATTCTTGTGCAGAACAATTCTGGCATGTAAAATTGAAAATTCCCATCATGTTCCGATATGCCTCTGATTTAGATCTTTTGTCTCTAACCCATAGAAATATATGTTTGTTCCCTAGACATACTTTGCCCATTAAAGTAACATTGTCAGATTTACTTGGTGATGCTACAGCAGGCATTCCCCGCACTGTTTGTCCTCCCATTACTAAGATAACTTTATCTATTTCCTGAACAGGCCTTCCAATTTCAGGATATCCCTTGTAATTAATATACATTTGTCTAGGAAAATTCGATGCATATTTTTCATCAGGCAAATATGCAAAATTGTGACATGAATACAACATTTCTGTGTGGTTTCCCGTAATCAATTCTGTCTCCTGTCAAGTGCGTGTGTGACAATTCTCAAATGGTAAAAACCCTATATACAGATGCCAAAGGGTTACATTTCTCATCTTTTGTAAGTTAAAAAATGGTCCATATTTCAACCCACAAGCAAGTCCCACAAAGTCCTTGTTTGACCAAACTACTATTGTCCCATGTATCCTCCATGTGAATAGATTGTAAGCAGGCCCTTAACCATGGTGGATTTGTGATGAATGCCCATCTCTGTTGTTCCTTTAGCATTGGGTTGAAGGACGCAGTGGTGTTGTGTGTCATGATAAGTACGAGAAGAATGAGAGGAGTCATCGTGACCTAGTTGAGTGAATTTCTCCAGACGTTTTTTCATTCACCACTGATAGTGCCTCCTTGCTCCCTGTGACCGCTCCACCTTGACAGTTGTCCTCTATCACTCTTATCCTTTCCACTGGAACCCAAACTTCTTTATTATCATCTTAAAATACAAACATACCCTTTTCCCCACGTTAACACTGTATGAGGACCAAACCAGTTTTTATTCTCATTGTGCCACATTACTTTACTGGCTGCTCTCAGGGCGCTTGTTATTGCTGATTCATTCTTTGCAGGCTCCTTATTAGGAAATGTTAAGAATTTCATAGCAGCCGATAAGCCATCATTATCGAATTTTAAATAATGCAGAGTATAAACAGCCAAACAGCCAATTGTAATTCTTCATCAATTTAGAATATACACAATTTTACATAATGTAGAGTATAAACAGCTGAACAGCCAATTGTAATTTATCATCAATTTAGAGTATAAACAGCCAATTGCGAATTTATCATCAACTCCTGGACCACCTCCCCCTTTTTGTTTAAGCAAGTAGGTGTCCAGGGAGCAATTTGCTCATTCCACTATAGCTTGACCAGTGGGATTATGGGGGATTCCAGTGACACGTAAAATGGAAAATTCCACCATGAACTGTTCAATGGCTTTACTGATATAAGGTGGACCATTGTTTGGTTTAATCCTTTTTGGTACTCCATGATTTGCGAAGCAATGTAAGAGATGTGCTCACACATCCCTAACAGCTTCTTTGCACTTGGCTGTTGCCATTATAAAACCTGAAAATGTGTCAACGGTAACATGAATATATTTTGCTCTTCCAAATGATGGATAATGAGGAACATCCATTTGCCATATAGAATTTGGACCATCACCCTTAGGGTTTACAGGGTGACAAGAAGGTGGGGGTAAAAATGGAACACATTGTACACACTGCTTAACTATAGATCTAACTTCTTGTCTGGAAATACCATAAAGATGTCTTAAGGACCATGCAGACAAGTGTAATTTGGAGTGTGCTTGTCTTGCCAATTCAGTAGAATGAAATGTTTGAAGTGCATCGTCTGCCATCTCATTACCCTTGATCAGTGGTCCAGGTAAATTAGAATGCGACCGAATGTGTATAATATAAAATATTGTTGTTCTGGCCCTTATTGCCTGTTGAACTTCCATAGTTATCTGTTTAATACTTTCTGCCCTATCAGGGATATAAGCTGAGTGTAATCTAGGTAACAATAGTGCTGTACATTTGCCATCTGTGATGATATTGGAAGGTTCCTTAACATACAATAATGCCTGCAACATTGCATGTAATTCATGTTGCTGTGTAGAATTAAATGCTGTTTTAAATTTATGCATCTCCTTTGTGGATGGAATATACATAGGTGCCCTAAAATTTGGTTGCATCTGTAAAAACATCAACTCCTTTACTGGTGAGGGAGAGCATTTTTAAGCCCAAGACCATGGCCACGTGGGAAATTGCTGGCCGAAAGGAATTGGGAGGCCATGTTGAATATTGTGATTGATCAATATCTGCCATTCCACAAAGTCTTGTATGCAGTTCTCTATTTGTTGACCTCTATACATAGTATATATCGTGTGAGGTTCCTGTCTTAGTAACATCCTCACTCTTTCCACTGCCTCATGTATTACTTGGGCTACTAGCACAGGATAAGGCACACAGGCTCTGTGCTTTATGTGGGCTAAATGTACCCACTCAATAATTCCTTGTTTCTGATGAAAAACTCCAGTGATTCTTTCTTTTTCTCATTTAAAATTGCAACCTTTGTAGAATCTAAGATAGGGTATTTCAAACTTAGACCTTACCACTGAATAGATATACATCATTGTTTCATAGGCTAGTTTCTCCTATTCTGATTACCTATACTCTGGAAGAAAAATTCTTTAGAAATTAGGTTGCTAATAAGTTCAAATGCTAAAGTTAGCTTTTGCTTGGAACTAGCTTCAGGAATGTGATAACCTGATGTTCCTGCAGATAGTGATGTTTTCTGCAGAAAGGTTGCAATTGGGTCTGGGAACTCAGGAACTATGACCCTGGAACCTGATGTTCCTGCAGATACTGATGTTCTTTGTAGAAAAGTTGCAATTGGGCCTGGGAATGAGTACAAGTTCAGATTAAAAGAGCAAGATTTTTTTTTTTCTGCTCTACAGAGTGTTACATATTAACTTATTGATACATTACTTTGAAAAGGAAAATTTAAAACTGTTTTTAAAATTTTTTCTGTTGTTAACAGTCACCAAACTTTTATAAAAATTTTAGTTGAAAACCTTCAAAATGATAGTTCTCTTCCCTAGATCTAATCTGGAATGATAAGAGATACAATTCACTGCAGACCCAGCTGAATGATGATTTGGGACTGCAGGGCAAAAATCTTAATGGTTCTAACATTTACTCAAGTAGATTTTACTTCTGTGTCCACTCCTTAAGAAGGTCTTTGAATAAGAGGACTTTTGAAATTCATCAGCCGAAGTGGGGGAGACTTCTGGACAACTGTCCAGTGGCGCCAAGTCTGTTCCGTTCTGCTGCAGAGTTTCAAAAGCTTTATCTCAGCTGAGGTGTCTCTTTAATATGCATTTTTCCAATTTGCCTTAGTGCCAAATGATACAACAAATCCTGATCTGTTTTAAGCATCCAGTTAGGAGTGACACGTTTCACTTAAAATATGACCAGAATAACTATGTTTTGGTTATTTCTCCTTATATAAAAACTTTTCTTTTAGGTGAGGCATGAGATAAGGAAAATGCTAATCAGCCTGCCTCTGATCTCCTCTTGTCTTCCTCTCCACTTTCACAATCTGGCCAGGATTAGAAAGTGAAGAGAGAGAGAGAGTTTTACCAAAAACTTTCCATTAATTTCCAAAACTTTTATGCTTTCCCTAAATTTCATATCCATGTTGTCTTCCTAATGGGCTTTGATTAAAGCCCCTTTAAAACTGCACTTATATATTCCCTTGTATTTTTTATCCAAAACTGCATTTTTGCAGTCATATAAACTAAATAATATAAGAGTAGTTCCTCTCTTTCTCTCTCCCATGCTTCTCCCTGATGCTGCAGCCATCAGAGAGAAGGGAGGAGGGGGAGGAAAAGAGATAACATTCCAAGGTCCAGCTACCATCGAGCTGACCGTAATAACTCACAAACAGACGCACACAGAACATGTAAAGACAGAACACATATACAGACAATAAAAGAATCCAAATCCTGAAAAAGAATTGTCAGAAATCCTCTGTACACATTATAACTCTGGTTTACTTTCTATCACTGTGTAACTAAGCCTTGTATAAGATTCCCTGTCTAGATTTTCTCCTGTACAAGATTCCTTTTTTAGACTTACTCCTGCAACTTTTTACTGCACCATAGATCTGTGCCGAGTGCCAGGGCTGGAAGAACATCCCGGCTGCTGAATTCATCACTACACCACAGATCCTGGGCAAATTTTTGCTGTGCCACAAATCCAGGCCCTGGGACAAATTTTTTGCTGTGCTACAAATCCAGGCCCTGGGCCAACTCTGGATGTATTTCCTGGTTGAATTTCTGACTGCACCAACTCCCTCTTTCCTCTCTGTCCTATCTGGTCGTGATTGTCTCCTGAGCTCCCTGACCGCCAACGCTCCAAAGATAAAAAAGAGGGGGCGGTAGGTGGGGGTCTTGACTCCTCGTCAGAAATCTCCACTAGGGAGTCTCCCATTTGTATCGCACAAGCAGTGGCCAAGCAAGTTGGACACGGGGCGCCCACAAGGGCTGCTTTTTCCACCCCATACATGACAAAGTCAGTCTCAAGGAGCAACCCAGGGGTGGCATCCACATAAGAGGCTATCTGTTCGCTCACTATCTCCCAACTCTGTTCAACAAAGCTACAGCATGTCTTAATATGAGGACACATTCCTTCCTTTTTATATAATTTATACAGGTGACATGCCAGCACTTCTTTATCCTCGGGCCGGATCAGCGGAACGCTACTTCCCTGACCCATAATACAATCCCGGGACCCCTTCCCGGCTTCCCGCTGCTCAACAGCGAGGTTGTGTAGTCCTTCCAAGCGGTACCCAAAATTCGCTGCCCCACGTTGGGCGCCAGCTGCACGGGGCTAATCCCCAGCCTTCACTTGGCTACTAAGCCAGGTGGCCTCGCCCACTATTCCAGGCGGCTGCTCGGGGCTAATCCCCAGCCTTCACTTGGCTACTAAGCCAGGTGGCCTCGCCCACTATTCCAGGCGGCAATCTCTCTGGGGTCTTCGCCCAATATTCCAGGCGGTACTCTAACACAGGGCCCACTTCCTTACCCCAGACTTCGCTTGGGAACCTTTCTTCCAGGTCTTCGGACGTCTCCGGTCCCTGCCGTGCGACCGTATGGCCTAGCTGCGCGACAGGGCTATCCCCTCCTCCACGGAGGGAACAATGACTACACACGCACCCGAGGATGTCAGTGCTCTTCACTTTATTGATGGCGTCCTCTACATCTCTTTCTTGGTTACATCTCTCTCTTGGTTACATCTCTCTCTTGGTTACATCTCTCTCTTGGTTACATCTCTCTCTCCAATCCCTCCCCGACAGCTCCTTATATCCCCAGCCAGAGCCCCGCCCATGTTCCTCCCTGAGGGCAGAGCCAGCTCCCTGAGGGTGGAGCCAGCTCCTGAAGGCTGGTGCAGAGCTTGGCCCCTAACAATCTTTCTCTATTTTATTCATGTAGGTATTCAAAGAGAAAAAGCTTCCCCTAACAACTGCTTTTGCAGTATCCCATAAGATTTGGTAGGTTGTCTCATTACTGTTGTTCTCTTGAATGAAGTTGTTGATTGTTTCTATGATTTATTGTTTAACCCGCTCCTTCTTTAGAATTAGATTACTTAGTTTCTAATTAATTTTTGGTCTATGTTTTCATGACTTTTTATTACATATTATTTTTATTGCATTATGATCTGAGAAGAATGCATTGGCTATCTCTGCCTTTCTGTACTAGATTTTGAGGTTTTTATGCCCTAGTACATGGTCAATTTTTGTATTTATGCCATGTACTGCTGAGAAGAAGGTATATTCCTTTCTATCCCCATTCGGTTTTCTCCAAAGAGCTATCATATCTACCTTATTCAGAGTTTTATTCACTTCTTTAACTTCTTTCTTGTTTATTTTAAGATTAGATTTATCAAGTTCAGAGAGGGAGAAATTGAGGTCCCCCACTAGTACAGTTTTGCTATGTAATTTTTCCTGTTACTCCCTTAACTTCTCTTCTAAGAATCTGGATACTATACCACTTGGAGCATATACGTTTAACGATGATAGTGCTTTATTTTCTGAGGTGCTTTTTAGCAGAATATCGTTTCATTCTTTATCTCTTTTGATTAGATTTATTTCTGCTTTTGCTTTATCTGAGATTAGGATTGCTATCCCTGCTTTTCTTACATCAGCTGAAGTATAATATATTTTGTTCCAACCTTTTACCTTTACCCCGTGTGGATCCCCCCATTTCAAATGTGTTTCTTCTAAACAACACATTGTTGGATTGTGGCTATCTGTCTCCATTTTATGGGAGAATTCATCCCATTCACATTCACAATTATGATTACTATCTGTGTCTTTCCCTCCATCCTCTTTCCCACCTTTTGTACTTTTCATTCTCCATTCTCCCTTCCCCTCCACAATGGAGTTTCAATTTTTGACCACCACCTCCCCCAGTCTTCCCTTCCTTCTTTTCAGACCCCTTCCTTTTTACTTCCCTTTACCCTTACCACTTCCTCCCTCCCTTTTACCCTCCCCTCCCCTTTCTTTCCCTCTTCCCCACTTACGGCCTATAGAGCTAGTTAGATTTATATACTTAATTATGTTTGTTTTTCCCCTCCTTGAACAAAATCCAATGATCAAACAATTCTTCTCTCCCTTCCCTTTTTCCTGTGCTGTAATATAATTTTGTACTTCTTCCTGTGATGTAATTTAACATTTTCTGCTTTGTCCTTTTCACATCTCCTGTTACAATCCCTTCATATGGTTAGATCACATTTTTATCATCACATAATTTACTTTATACCTGTTCCCTCTATCCCTGAATATCCCTTTTATATTTCATATTAAACATACAATTCTCAAGATTACTGAGTATCATCTTCCCTCATAGGGAGGTAAATAGTTTGCCCAAATTGACTAAAAAGTTTTCTTTTCCCCTATTTACCTTTTTATGCCTCTCTTAAAACCTGCATTTGCAGATTGAATTTTCTATTGAGTTCTGACATTTTCATCCTGAGATTTGAACACACACATTTTTATATGCACACACATATAAAATACACACATACAGATATACCCATATTTCATATATATTTCACACATACATGTTTATATGTAGGTTGAAATTTGAACATGCAATGTATATATTTCCCCAACCCCTACAGCATTTATGTACTGACAGAGGACATTGTGCACTATGAGGTGACTCCTAATCAGAAGCTGCTGTCCAGGTAGCTTTTATAAAAACGAACAGGATGCCCCACTGGGCCTACCGTTTCTTTCCTGTTAATGTTACCCACTTGGTATACATCCTTGGTGTACATGTATTGTGTATCCACAGAACCAGACCATGACTGCTTTCACCTGGAACATCAACCATGTCCAGCTGATAGTGGTGGAGTAAAGATGAGTTTACTATGTGGACCATGAAAACAGTAGCTGGACTGAAATCTGATGGGAGGCCTGGTTCTCCTCCAGTTTGTTTGGGGTCTGCAGAGCTGTACAGGAATTTAGCTTAGCTAGATTCAAAAATAATGTGACCAAGACCATCGAAGACTTTGAGTAGATCTTGGCCAAACTGCAAGATGGAGCTCATTCTAAGACACTTGTTAAAACAACTAAAGAAGTAACTGAGAAGGTGAATGAAGCTGTTCTGGCAGCTACCAAGGAGGTCAAGGACCTGTACAGCAAGGCAGCCACCAAGAAGCAGCAGCAGCAGGAGTAACACTATATTTAAAGAAGTCACCCTACTGCTTCTCCTGCAACAAAAGGCCCTGCTGCCCCCCAACCCCCAGTTTGCCAACACCAAAGCCTGAGAGCCTCTTGGCAAGACCTGGCTTTGGGCCTGGAGCCTCTGCCCCTGAGCAGACCATCAACACAATGCAAGCCCACAGACAATCCAGCTTTTGTCCCGTTACCCTCTGCTGTGTCCAAGTTGTAATTTATCATTAAAAATCAATTTTCAGTACTGAAAAAAATGGAAAGTGGAGCCCAGTGCAGACTCTGTTGGGGCAAGCCAGCAGGAAGCTCTTAGTCACAGCACAGATCATCACCTGAAACCAGGTGGTGCTAATTCAGCAGACCAGTTGTTCAGCAGTCCAACAGTGAAGACTTGAACCCCAGCACAGAATGCAAACTGCCAACCCTGGAACCCAAAGCACAACACGTGTGACTAGGCTGGCCACCCTAGTGCAGTGGGAAAGCCACCAGCTCTAGAGATCCCCTGGTGTAGAAAGCTAGTGACAAAACCCATGGCCCCCTGTGCAAAAGATTTGGGACAGTGCCCCCTGTATCCCAAAAGCAGAGCTCAACTTTTTAAAATGAGCAAAAAGGAAAAATGAGTTCTGACAAAAATACTACTATGGAAACAGGGAAGATCAAAACATAAACTCAGAAGAACTCAACAATGTCAAAATGCCTACATTCAAAGCCTCAAAGGGGAAAATGAATTGGTCTGATGCCCAAAAGGTCCTTGTGGAAGAGCTCAAAAAGGATTTTAAAAATTAAGAGAGGCAGAAGAAAAATTGGAAAAGAAATGAGATTTTGCAAGAGAATTATGAAAAAAGTCAACAGCTTCAAAAAGAAAGCACAAAAATTGCCTGAAGGAAATAAGTCCTTTAAAAGTAGAACTCACCAAATGGAAAAGTAGGTATAAAAGCTCACTGAAGAAAATAATTCCTTGAAAATTAGAATTCAGCAAGTGAAAGCTAATGACTCTATGAGATATTAACAATATGTCAAAGAAAACCAAAAGAATGAAAAAATAGAAGAAAATGTAAAACATTGAAAAACAACTGACCTGGATAATAGATTCAGGAGAGATAATTTAAGAATTATTGGACTAGATGAAAGCTGTGATCAACAAAAAGCCTGTGTAAGAAAATATCAAGGAAAACTGCACTGATATCCTAGGACCAGAAGGTAAAATAGTTATTGATCACCTCCTGAAAGTGATCCCAAAAAGGAAGCTGCAAGGAATATTGTATCCAAATTTCAGAACTGACAGGGCAAGGAGAAAATACTGCAAGCATCCAGAAAGAAACAATTCATATATCAAGGGGCCACAGTCTGGATTATGCAGGACTTAGCATCTTCTACCAAAAAAACTGATCTGAGAGCTTAGAATATGATATTTCACAAGGGAGAGGAGGTTGGATTACAACAAAGAATCAACTACTTAGCAAAACTGAGAAAAATCTTCCAGTATAAAAGTTGAACATTCACATTTCCTGATGAAAGACCATAGCTGAAGAGAAAATTTGCTTTTCAAAAACAAGACACAGGAGAAGCACAAAAAGATAAATGGAAAGAAAAACCCCACGGCATTTAATGAGAGCAAACTCTTTACATCCCTACATGGGAAAATGATACTTGTCAGTCTTAAGAACCATATCTCTACTTGGGCAGTTAGATGAACTATACTTAGAGGATATGGGTATAAGTTGACTTTGATGTGATGATAAAAAAAAATTAAGGAGTGAAAAAAAAGTTGTACTTGAAAAAGAGGAAAGGCGGAAACAGAATTGAGCAAATTATAGCACATGGAGAATAATTGAAGACCTATTAAAGTAAAGGCAAAGAGAAGAACATTATTTGAAACTCAATCTAATCAGATTTGACTGAGAGAAAATAGCATTACACACTCAGTTGAGTCAAGAAATCTATCTTTTTTTTTTAATTTATTTATTTATTTAATTTTTTTACATTCATTTTCACAAATTTTTGGGTTCCAAATTTTCTCCCCTTTTATCCCCTCCCCCCACCCCAATACCCCAAGCAATCTAATTTTCCCTATCTCCAATCTGCCCTCTCTTCTGTCATCTCTCCCTTCTCTTGTCTCCATCTTCTCTTTTCTCCTGTAGGGCCAGATGACTTTCTATTCCTCATTAACTGTATGTCTTCTTTCCTAGTTGCAACAACAATACTAAACAGTTGTTCCTAAAACTTTGAGTTCCAAATTCTCCTCATCCCTCCCTCCCCACCCATTCCCTTTGGGACAGCAGGCAATTCAATATAGGCCATATCTGTGTAGTTTTGCCAATGACCTCCCTGATAGTCGTGTTGTGTAAGACTAACTGGATTACCATCCCTCCTAACCTGCCCCTCAATGTTTCTCTTCTGTCTTTTGATCCTGTCCCTCCCCAAGTGTTGACTTCAAATTGCTCCCTCCTCCCTTTGCCCTCCCTTCCATCATCCCCCCCCTTGCAATATCTCTTTCTCCCCCACTTTCTTATACTGTAAGATAGGTTTTCATACCAAAATGAGTGTGCATTTCACTCCTTCGTTTAGTCAGATGTGATGAGGGTAAACTTCTTGGTTTTGTTGTTTTTTTTTTTTTTTCTCAGCTCTCCTCTTTTTCCCTCCACTAAGGAAAACTCCTACCTGCCTCTTAAATGACATATAGTTACCCCCTTCCCTTTCCCTCCCCCTACATTTCTCTCTCACCATTTACCCTAGTTTCTTTTAAGGTATGGTCCCATCCTATTCAGTTCAATCTGTGCTCTCTATCTCTGTATGTGTGTGCATGTGTGTATGTGTGTGCATGCGTGTACATGTGTATGTGTGGTCCCACCAACTACCCAGATACTGAAAAGTTTTAAGAGTTACAAATATTGTCTTTCCATGTGGGAATGTAAACAGTTCACTTCTGGTAAGTGCCTTAAGACTTCTCTTTGCTGTTTACTTTTTCATGCTTCTTCTCATTCTTGTGTTTGAAAGTCAAATTTTCTTTTCAGCTCTGGTTTTTTCATCAAGAATGATTGAAAGTCCTCTGTTTCATTGAAAAACCATATTTTCCCTTGAAGTATTATACTCAGTTTAGCTGGGTAGGTGATTCTTGGTTTGAGTCCTAGTTCCTTTGCCTTCTGGAATATCCTATTCCACGCCCTTCGATCCCTTAATGTAGAAGCTGCTAGATCTTGGGTTATCCTGATTGTATTTCCACAGTACTGGAATTGTTTCTTTCTAGCTGCTTGTAAGATTTTTTCCTTGAGCTGGGAGTTCTGGAATTTGGCCACAATGTTCCTAGGAGTTTCTCTTTTTGGATCTCTTTCAGGTGGTGATCAATGGATTCTTTCAATACTTATTTTGCCCTCTGGTTCTAGAATGTCAGGGCAGTTTTCCTTGATAATTTCATGGAAGATGATGTCTAGGCTCTTTTTTTGATCATGACTTTCAGGTAGTCCCATAATTTTTAAATTGTCTCTCCTGGATCTATTTTCCAGGTCAGTTGTTTTTCCCATGAGATGTTTCACATTCTCTTCCATTTTTTCGTTCTTTTGGTTTTGTTTGGTGATTTCTTGGTTTCTCATAAAGTCATTAGACTCCATCTGTTCCATTCTAATTTTGAGAGAATTATTAAATTCAGTGAGCTTTTGAGCCTCTTTTTCCATTTAGCTCATTCTGCTTTTGAAAGCATTCTTCTCCTCATTGGCTTTTTGAACCTCCTTTGCCAATTGGGTGAGCCTATTTTTCAAGGTGTTAATTTCCTCAGCATTTTTTTGGGTCTCCTTTACCAAGGTATTGACCTGTTTTTCATACTTTTGTTGCATCTCTGACATTTCTCTTCCCAGTTTTTCCTCCACCTGTCTAACTTGCTTTTCAAAATCCTTTTTGAGCTCTTCCAGGGCCTGAGCCCACCCACCACCCCCCTGGGGTGTCTGGGGTACTGAGGCCCCGCCCTCCACGTCTTTCGCTGATGGCAAGAATACGTCCTCATCTTCGTCAGATCCGAAGGTCGGGATCATTTGCATTTGTTGGAAAAAACTCTCTAAAGTCTTATTTTTCTTCCCTTTTCTAGGCATTTTCCCAGCCAGTTACTTGACTTCTGAGATTCCTTTCCACCCCCGCCTGGATCCACCCAGCTAGTGCTTGGCCTCTGAGATTTAAATGGGCTTTCCTCCTGCTGGCTGTCAATCAGTGAGCTTTAGTTCAGGTGCTGGGGTGGGGCCAGGGCTGCCTCCGAGACTCCGATGCCTCGGGGGCTTTATGCAGAGACTTTCAGGAATGGAGCGGGTGGGGGCGGGGTGGGGGGCCCGCCTCCCAAATCCCGCTCCCTTGGGGGCTTTAAGCAGAAGCCTTCAGTAACAGGGCGGGGTGGGGGCAGGGCCGTCTCCCAGGCTCAGCTCCGTCCGGTTTTATGCGGGAATCTTCCGTAATGAAGATCCTGCCTGCTGTTGGGGGATTCCTGAGTCTTGGGCCGCTGCCGCCTCAGCCGCTGCCCACACCTCTGCCTCTGCCGCCGCCCACACCTCTGCCTCTGCCGCTTCCTGCCCCTGTCCCCGCCGCGGCCACTTCCTCCTGAGGGGGCCCGAGCCACAGAGACGCCCCGCTTCCCCTCTCCTTCAGCCCGGCCTCTCTCACTGACCTGCTTCTGTGGGCGGAGGGACTTTCCCGGCTGCCGGAGCTTCGGTCTCTGAAGCCTGCTCGGATCAGCTTCTCTGGGGCCTCGGCCAGGGCAGCGCTGGGGGTCGGGTTTACTTTCCGGGGTGCGCCGGACCCTGGGGACGGGTCTTCAGGGCTCCCTGGAACAGAAATCTCTTCCACTCTGCTTCTGCACACCTTGTATTCACCCAGAAGTTATGGAGGACTCTTTTTACATTAATTCTATGGGCTTTGGTTTCGGAGCTCGTAAACGTGCGTCCTTCTACTCCGCCATCTTGGCTCCGCCCCTCCAAGAAATCTATCTTATGCTATAGGAAAGTAGAAACAAAGAGGGAAAAACAAAAAGGGGGAAACTGATAAAAGAGAGGGCAGCTTGTGGAGGTGGAGATCAGAAAGAGAAACACTGATGAGGAGGGACAGGGTGAAAGGAGAGAGAGAGAGAAAAATATAAACAGGGGAAAATAGAATGGAGGGAAATACACATTTAGCGATCATAACTGTGAATGTGAATGGGATGAACTTTCCCATAAAATAGAAGCAGATAGCAGAGATAATTAAAACTAATCCTACATTACATTGTTTATAAGAAACACATTTCAAGCAGAGAAACATTCAAAAGAAAGGTAAGGGACTAGAGCAGAATATATTATGCTTCAACTGCAGTTAAAAAAACAGGGCTAGCAATCCTGATCTCAGACAAAGAAAAAGCAAAAATTGATATCATTAAAAGAGACAAGGAAGGAAACTACGTCTAGTTAAAAGGTAACATAGACAATGAAGTAATATCAATACTAAACATATATGCCATAAGGGGTCTAGCATCCAAATTCTGAAGAAAAGTTAAGTGAGTTACAGGAAGAAATAGAGTGCAAAACTGTACTAGTGAAGGACCTCAACCTCCCCCTCTCAGAACTAGATAAGTCTAACCACAAAATAAACAGAAAGAAGTTAAGGAGGTGGGTAGAATTTTAGAAAAGTTAGATATGGTTGATCTCTTGAGAAAATGGAAAGAGGATAGAAAGGAATATATCTTTTTCTCAGTGGCACATGGCACCTCCACAAAAATTTACCACATATTAGGGCATATTTATCGCAGAAAGGCAGAACTATTAAATGCATTATTTTCACATCATGATACAATAAAAATTACATTCAAAAAAGGGCCATGAAAAGATAGATGAAATATTATTTAGAAACAAAATAATCTAATCCTGAAGAATGAGTGGGTCAGACAACAAATCATTAAAACAATCAATAACTTCATCAAGGAGAATGACAATAATGAGACAACATACCAGAATGTATGGGATACAGTCTAAGCAGTGCTTAGGGGAAGTTTTATATTTCTAAAGACTTATGTGAGTAAAATAGAGACAAAGCAGATCAATGAATTGGGAATACAAATTTTAAAAAACAAGAAAGGTACAAATTAAAAATCCCCATTTAAACACAAAATTAGAAATTCTTAAAATCAAAGGAGAGATTAATAAAATTGAAAATAAGAAAACAATTGAAATAATAAATAAAACTAAGGGCTTGCTTTATGAAAAAAAACAATAAAATAGATAAACCAATTAATTTGATTTAAAAAAGAAAGAAACAATTACCAGTATCAAAAATGAAAAGGGTGAATTCACCACCAACAAAGAGGAAATTAAAGTATAATTAGGACCTATTTTGTCCAACCTTATGCCAATAAATCTGGCAAAGTGAAATGGATGAATATTTACAAAAATATAAATTGCCTGGATTAACAGAAGAGGAAATAAAATACTTAAATATCCCCACTTTAGAAAAATAAACTGAACAAGTCATCAATGAAACAAGTCATCAATGAATTCCCTAAGAAAAAGTCTCCAGGGCCGGATGGATTTACAAGTGAATTCTATCAAACATTTAAAGAACAGTTAACTCTAAAACTACGTAGACTATTTGGGAAAGCTGGGAAAGGACTCCTCCCAAATTCTTTTTATGATACAAATATGGTTGTGATACATAAACCAGGAAGAGTCAAAACAGAGAAAAAAATTATTAATTTTATAAATTTCTCTAATGAATATAGATGCAAAAATTTTAAATAAGATTTTAGCAAAAAGAATACTGCAACTTATCAAGAGAATAATACATTATTATCAGGTAGGATTTATACTAGGAACGCAAGGCTGGTTCAATATTAATAAAACTATTAGCTTTATTGATCATATCCACAATAAAACAGAAACCATATAATTATCTCTCTTAGATTTTCTTTATTATTATTATTATTATTATTATTATTATTATTATATTTGTTTTCAGTGTTCTGCAACCACTCCCATATTACTTAGATTTTTTCCCCCTCTCTCCCCTTCTTTCTCCTCTCCCTCCCTGAGATGGCATACAATTTTATGTAGGTTCTACACTTACATTCCTATCAAATACATTTTCTCCTTAGTCATCTTGCATAGAACAATGAAAATGAATGGGAGAAATCATAAAACAAACCAAAATGTAATACAAAAGCAAATGATCTGCTACATCCTGTGACTGAATTCCATAGTTCTTTCTCTGGATATGGAAGGCATTTTGCCTTAAGAAAGCACTAGGAATTTTTTAAGTCCTTGCATTGCAATGAAGTTCTAAGATTACCAGAAAAAATCCTTGCACATTGTGGTTGTTGCTGTGTATAATGTTCTCCTAATTCTGCTCCTTTCTCTCAGCATCAGTTCATATAAGTATTTCCAGGCCTCTCTGAAGTCTTCCTGTTCATCATTTCTTATAGGAAAATAGTATTCCATTACATTCATATACCACAACTTATTCAGCCAGTCCCCAATTGATGGGCATCCCCTTGATTTCCAGTTTTTGGCCACCACAAAAAGAGCTGCTATAAATATTTTTGTACATGTTGAACCATTTCCCATTTTTATGATCTCTTGGTAACACAGTCCTAGAAGTGGTATTGCTGGGTCAAAGGGTATGCACATTTTTGTAGCCCTTTGGGCATAGTTCCAAATTGTTCTCCAGAATGGTTGGGTGAGCTCACAACTCCACCAATAATGAATAAGTATTCCAGCTCACCCACATCTTCTCCAGCATTTATCATAATCCTGTTTTGTCATGTTAGCCAATCTGATAGGTGTGATATGGTATCTCAGAGTTGTTTTGATCTGTGTCTTTCTTTCTTGGATTTTCAATATGACCATATTATCAAACAAATTTAGATAGTTGTATCTCCTTTTTATCTATCTTTATGTCTTTATTTCTTTTTATTCTTGTAGTCCTGTTCCTATCATTTCCAGAATTCTACTGAATAAAATTTTAAAGATTATTTGTTAGTTTCTTCATAGTTCAATTTATTTTCCTGAGGTTGTTAATTATGATCCCTTTTTGTTCTTCTGATATTTTTGTTATTTTATGTTTTTGAAGGATCCTATTTCTTTTATATTCTCAAGTTTGATAGCATATAACTATGCATAATATGTTCTGATTATTCTTTTTATTTGTTCCTTTTTATTTTTTATTTATTTAATTTTATATTTTAATATATTTATTTACCTTTTTAACATTCACTTCTACAAAATTTTGGGTTCCAAATTTTCTCCATATTTGTCCCCTCTCCCCACCCCAAAATGCCGGACATTCTAATTGCCCCTATCACCAATCTGCCCTCTCTTCTAACATCCCTCCCTTACATTATCCCCACCTTCCGTTTTGTCCTGTAGGGAAAGATAACTTTCTATACCCCATTATCTGTATTTCTATTCCTAGTTGCAAGAACAAAACTTAACAGCTGTTACTAAAACTTTGAATTCCAACTTCTCCCCATCCCTCCCTCCCCATCCATTCCCTTTGGGAAGGCAGGCAATTCAATATAGGCCGTATCTGTGTAGTTTTGCAAATGATTTCCATAATTGTCATGTTGTATATGACTAACTATAATTCCCTCCATCCTATCCTGCCCCCCATTGCTTCTGTTCTCTCTTTTGATCCTGTCCCTCCCCAAGAATGTTGACTTCAAATTGCTCCCTCCTCCCACTGCCCTCCTTTCTATCATCCTCTCCACCCTGCTTATCCCCTTCTCTCCTACTTTCCTGTATTGTAAGATAGGTGTTCATACCAAAATGAGAGTGCATTTTATGCCTTCCTTTAGTTGAATGTTATGAGAGTAAACTTCATGTTTTTTTGCTCACCTCCCCTCTTTTTCCCTCCACAGTCTTTTATTTGCCTCTTTTATGTCAGATAACCTGCCGCATTCCATTTCTCCCTTTCTCTTCCTAATATATTTCTCCCTCACTGCTTAATTTCATTTTTTAAAAATATGATCCCATCTTATTCACTTCACCCTGTGTTCTCTGTCTCTGTCTCTGTCTGTCTGTCTCTCTCTGTGTATCTGTGTGTGTGTGTGTGTGTGAGTGTGTGTGATCCCACCAACTACCCAGATATTGAAAAAAGTTTCAAGAGTAACAAATTTTGTCTTTCCATGTAGGAGGGTAAACAGTTCAGCTTTAGTAAGTCCCTTATGATTCCTCTTTGCTGTTTACCCTTTCATGCTTCTCTTTATTCTTGTGTTTGAAGGTCAAATTTTCTTTTCAGCTCTGGCCTTTTCATCAAAAATGCTTCAAAGTCCTCTATTTCATTGAATGACTATTTTTCCCCTGAAGTAGTATACTCAGTCTTTCTGGGTAGGTGATTCTTGGTTTTAGTCCTAGTTCCTTTGACTTCTGGAATATCATATTCCATGACCTTCGATCCCTTAATGTAGAAGCTGCTAAATCTTGTTTTATCCTGATTGTATTTCCACAATACTGGAATTGTTTCTTTCTAGCTGCTTGCAATATTTTCTCCTTGACCTGGGAATTCTGGAATTTGGCCACAGTGTTCCTAGGAGTTTCTCTTTTTGGATCTCTTTCAGGCAGTGATTGGTGGATTCTTTCAATACTTATTTTGCTCTCTGGTTCTAGAATATCAGGGTAGTTTTTCTTGATAATTTCATGAAAGATGATATCTAGGCTCTTTTTTTGATCATGGCTTTCAGGTAGTCTCATGATTTTTAAATTGTCTCTCCTGGATCTATTTTCCAAGTCAGTTGTTTTTCCAATGAGATATTTCACATTCTCTTCCATTTTTTCATTCTTTTGGTTTTGTTTGGTGATTTCTTGGTTTCTCAGAAAGTCATTAACCTCCATGTGTTCCATTCTAATTTTGAGAGAACTATTTTCTTCAGTGAGCTTTAGAACCTCCTTTTCCATTTGGCTGATTCTGCTTTTGAAAGCATTCTTCTCCTCATTGGCTTTTTGAACCTCTTTTGCCAATTCAGTGAGCCTATTTTTCAAGGTGTTATTTTCTTCAGCATTTTTTGGGGTCTGCTTTAGCAAGGTATTGACCTGTTTTTCATGCTTTTCTTGCATCTCTCTCATTTCTCTTCCCAGTTTTTCCTCCACCTCTCTAATTGGATTTTAAGAATCCTTTTTGAGCTCTTCCATGGCCTGTGCCCATTGAATATTTATTTTGGATGTTTGGGATATAGAAGCCTTGACTTCTATGTCTTTCCCTGATGGTAAGCATTGTTTTTCCTCATCTGAAAGAATGGGAGGAGATATCTGTTCACCAAGAAAATAACCTTCTATGGTCTTATTTTTTTCCCCTTTTTTGGGCATTTTCCCAGCCAGTTACTTGACTTTTGGGTCCTTTGTCAAGAGTAGGGTATACTCTGGGGACCTGTAAGATATCAGTTCCTTCAAGGTGGCACAATCAAGTGTGTGCTGCCCTGAGTAAAGGGAAGGATTTTTGTGCCCAGAATCTTAGCAGCATTTCCTCTCCACAGGCACTTGATCTCCAGTTCTGCTAAGCTAGCACTGAGGGTGTGGGATTTAGTCAAGCTGCAGGGGCAGGGTTTCCACTCAGTGGGAGACAAAGACCAGCTGACTTAGGGCATCTACACAGGTCTGAGGTAAGACTCAGCTCTTCAGTGCCTCCAGGGGTTTTTAGGATCCAGCTATGGTCTCAGGCTGCTGTAGGGGCTGCCCTGAGAACTACTGCCACCTACCTGCCTGCCCAGTGTGAAGGCCCTTCTCCCTTCCTGGCCAGATGAATAAACCCCATCACTGACCTTTGGTGCCTGTGGGTTGAGGGATCTGTGGAACCTCTCCTGCTGAGACTAGGGATTCCCAGACTGGAGATTCCCTCCTGGAGGGCTGTTCCCCAGCCGTGTGTGCCACATGGCCAAGGCTGGGCTGGGGTCCATATATAGTTGCGTGAATCATTTGCATAGAGACAACAATGAGACCCATGGGATCTGATGGAGTAACCATGAGGACTTGTGGAAGGACATAAGTAAAGAGGATTAGTCAGGAGAGAAGGGGGGAGGAGACCCGAGGAGATGAGAGGAGAAGAGGAAAAGAGAAGAGGAGGTAAAAGGAGAGGAGAGGAGAGGAGAGAAGAGGAGAGGAGAGGAGAGGAGAGGAGAGGAGAGGAGAGGAGAGGAGAGGAGAGGAGAGGAGAGGAGAGCACTGGAGAGTACTGGACAGGACAGAGCTAGAGAAGAGAAGGGAGAGGAAGGCTTAGGATGGAGACCTGGGGTACAAACATAAATAAGTAGGATGAATGACATGAAAGGTGACCCACAAAAAATATCTGAGAGATTGGAGAAGAATCAAGAAAGAAAAGCATAACTAAAATGCCAAGGAGAAAGTAACTCAGAGAACAGAATCATGATTCTTTCATTTATTTATTTTTTCTTTTTGATTTAAATTTTCCATAACCTAACTACTTCTTAAAAGAGACCTGTTCACTGACAGAGCATCACCTCGCTCTAAGGGAATACCGGAAGAGGCCTTGCACCACAAGGCCAAAGTCTCCCATTGCATCCTGGGTTGTCTCAAGTCATCCTGATGAATATCTGGTCACTGGATCCAAATGGCTCAGGAGGGGAATGTGGGTCTGGTGATCTTGCACAGCCCTCCTTCACTCAAAATAGAATCAAGTGCAATTCATGCCATCATTTCTCTGATGCCATGGTCCCCTTGGAAAACAAAAGATGAACACAACCTGTGAGTAGACTTTGCTGTCTGAATCGTGACACAGCTATAACTCAGCTCATGCTCTTTCTCACCTTCTCCCTCTCCCTGTCCTTGCCCTCTCCATAAGAAGGTAAATTTTGATGGTCAGAGTCTGCCCAGTTAACTTGAGGTTCATTGACTAGATGTCTTTCTTCTCAGTCTTTTTTCTTTTTGTCTTTCTTTCTGTGCCTCTTTCTCTCCTTCTTTCTTTCTTGTATTTCCTTAAACCCATCACACTCTGAAGCAGATAGATTGAACAATATTGGGTCCTGTCCAATCTCCACTCAATGACTGCTTTTTGGACCTTCCTGGCTTAGAGGGAATGTCAATAGTAACTGTTTCTCTTTGATAGAACAACCCTGATGGTCCTGAGGCTCTTGCCCTCCAAGCTTCATTGATTGATTGATTGATTGATTCTTTCCTATTCAAAGGGGCAATTCTCTGATTACTTCTTAAAGAGGACTATTCAGAAATTGGCATCACCTCACTCTAAGTGAGGACCTGAAAAGGTGCTGGCCTAAAAGGCCAAGGTCTCCCATTGAATCCTGGGCCATCTCCAATCATCCTGATGAATATGTGGTCACTAGATCCAGAGGGCTTAGGAGCACAAACTGAGACTGGTGACCCTCAACAGCCCTCCCTCACTCAAAACAACGTCAAGTACAAGTCATGTCATCATTTCTCTGATGTCATGGTCTTCTTCCAAAATGAAAGACGAACACAACATGTTGTTGTTCCAGGAGCTGGGCCTGAAATTTACTCCTGATAGCATCTTTCTCCTCTTAAGGCATCACATCAAGAGAAAAGAAACCCCACCCCCACCACACACCCAAATAGAACCTGTTCTGGTAGATTACTTCCTTGCCCTTTGAAGACTCCCCAGAGTCTTCCTTCTCTGAGCAGGCAGGGCAGATGGGCATGGGTGAGATTATCTTGAATCCAGGGAAGGAGGAGACATGGAAGAGATGACCACACAATAGATGCCCTCTAGAACTGTAGCCCATTTTGGCAGGGCCACTGTGGGATTTTGTCCTGTTTGACTATGTGTTTGTTACAAGAGTTTTGTTTTTCTCTTTTTTTTCAAATGAGAGGGAAGAAAAGACAAAAGGAAATAAGCATTTGCTGAGGGCCTACTACGTGCCAGGCACTGTGCTAAATACTTTACAAATATTATCTCATTTAGTCCTCACTACAATCCTGGGAAGTAGATGTTACTGTTACCCCTATTTTCCAGATGAGAAAAACTGAGGCAAGCAGAGGTGAAGTGACTTGGATAGGGTCTCAAAGCTACTAAGTGCATCAGGCCAGGTTTGAACTCAAGCCTTCCTGACTTTCTCAGGCCTGGAGTGTTTTCTACTTTGCCAACTGTACCTCTTAGCAGTCTAAAATGATAAGAGGAGAAAACAGAGTTTTGTTTACTAAGAAAATTACAATCTTAAAACGAAGGGAAAATAAAGAACTGTTATCTAGATTGTGTCAAGCTCTTATTCAGTATCTGTCCTCTGTCTCCCCCCAGGTCCTCCATTCAGTGTGTGTTACCCTGTATTCCCTGTAAAGCAGAAGAGGGACAGACATTTTAGAGGGAAGGGCTGGGTATTGCATCTGATTGGTGCGTCAAGGAAGGAAGCTAGAAATTTCCCTCAGGGATGATTCTAGATACAGTGAGTTTCCAGAGAAAGGACAGGGTAAGGAAGTCATTCATTCATTCATTCATTCGTTCATTCATTCAACCTACATCTATTAAACACCTACTGCTGGCACTGCTACTACTAGGCACAGGGCTAGATACAGAGACAAAAACAAGAGCCCTGCCCTCAAGGAACCAGGCAGCAAGTAAGAGTGTGTCTAAAGCAGAGGAAGCCTAAAGAGAGGCTTACATTTTCTCCTAGAAGCAATAGAGAGGCTGTGGAGTATTTTGAGTAGGCCTGTGACATGACCAGATTTGCACTTTATGAAAAATCACTTTGGAAGCTGTGTGATGGAAAACCATGAGACAAAGAGACCAGTTAGGGTGCTCTTGCAGTAAGTCAAAGCAAGGGGTGAGTGGTGAGAAGGGGAGACATGAGTGAAATATTTTGGAGGTAAAAACAACATATTACAACTAGTTAGATATGGTTGTGAGGAAAAGTGAGAAGTCAAGGAAAATGCCAATTTTTCAGACCTAAGTGACTAGCATAGGGGAAACCTCAACAGAAATAGAGAACTTCATAAAGCAGAGAGGAGGTAGGCTTTGGGTTTCTTTGGGAGACTGGGAGATAATATGTTTAGTTTAGGACATATTGAGTTTGAGATGCTTATAGACCGTCACATATGAACTATACAATAGGAGTTGGATATGTGTAACTGAAACTCAGGAGAGAGACTAGAACCACATATATGGTTCTGTGAATCATCTGCATAGAGATAACAATCAGAGCCATGGGACTTGATGGAGTCACCAAGTGAGGACCTGTGGAAGGAGATAAAAAAAGAGGATTAGTCAGAAGAGGAGAGGAGAAGAGAAACCAGACAAGACAGGAGAAGAGAGCACAGGACTGGAGAGGACTGAACAGGACAGGACAGGGCTAGAGAAGAGAAGGGAGGGGAAGGCCTAGGACAGAGACCTGTGGTACACACATGAGTAGGAGGAGTGAAATGAACGGTGACCCACAAAAAGTATCTGACAGAGAGGAGAAGAATCAAAAAAGAGCAGCATAAGTAAAACTCCAAGGAGAAAGTAACTCAGAGAACAGGGCACTCAGCAGTGACAAATGCCAGAGTGATTGAAAGGGGTGAGGTTTGGGAAAAGGGTCATTAGAGTTGACAACTACTCAGTAGTTTCTCTTGCAGGCAGTCACAGGGAAATTCTGTTTCTGTTGATTCTTTGCACTCCTAAGAGTCATTTTCTCTGTTCTGTCCAAAGAAAGACAACTGGAGCAGTGGAAGTAGGCATCTGGATAGGGAGAAAGGACAGCTTCCTTTAATTTTGCCTTCCTTTGTTTGAAATGAATTCCCAATAAGGAAAATGCACTCATATTCATAGAATGCAAAAACCTTTGAAACGTAAACAAAAAGGATGTGAATATATCGATGTCCCTCAGCTCCTAGGCCCTAAGGATCTGTAGATCTTCCTAAGTCCATCTCTTAAAAGAAAAACAAAAAATTTTGTTCAGGAAGGAAGTACACGCTGAAACTGAAAGTAAAACTAAGTCATTTAATGAACAAACCAGTAACTAGACAGTCAGTAAGGATTGCTATGCATTGGGAAATGCCACACTATTTAAAAGGGCAAGTGAGCTTTCCTGGATTTGCATAATTTCTAATATTACTTTATTTTTAATTCACAACATGCAGTTGCACAAACTTTTGAATTCCAAAATTTCAACTCCTCCCTGCCCTCTCCCAAAGACTGCATGCAATCTGATATAGGATCTATATACAGATTCACAATAAACATTTTTTCACATTAGTCATATTGGCAAAGAAGAATTATAACGAGTGGAATGAACCACGAGAAAGGAGAAATAAAACAAAAAGAGAGAGCAAATAGTGTGCTTCGATCTGCATTCAGACTCCATTATTCTTTCTCTGGATGTGGATAGTATTTTTCATCATGAGCCTTTTGCAGTTATCTTAGAATCTTCCATTGCTGAGAAGAGCCAAGTATATCAAAGTTATTCATCGCACAATGTGGCTATAACTGTGTATACGGTCATCCTGGATCTGCTCCCCTCACTCAGCATCAGTTCATATAAGTCATATAAGGCCCCTTAATACATGTCCTTCTAAGTTTTTCCCCTGAAGTATTATACTTAGTTTTGCTAGATAGGTGATTCTTGGTTTTAATCCTAGTTCCTTTGACTTCTGGAATATATTCCATGCCCTTCAATCCCTTAATATGGAAGATGCTAGATCTTGTGTTATCCTGATTGTATTTCCACAATACTGGAATTGTTTCTTTCTAGCTGCTTGCAATATTTTCTCCTTGACATGGGAACTCTGGAATTTGGCTACAAAGTTCCTAGGAATTTGTCTTTCTGAATCTCTTTCAAGAGGTCATTGGTGGATTCTTTCAATATTTATTTTGCCCTCTGGTTCTAGAATATCAGGGCAATTTTCCTTGATAATTTCATGAAAGATTATGTCCAGGCACTTTTTTTGATCATGACTTTTATGTAGTCCCCTAGTCTTTAAATTTTCTCTCTTGGATCTATTTCCAGGTCAGTTGTTTTTCCAAAGAGATTTTTCACATTATCTTCCATTTTTTATTCTTTTGGTTTTGTTAAAGCATTCTTCTCCTCATTGGCTTTTTGACGCTCTTTTTCCCAAGTGAATTAGCCTACATTTAAAGGTGTTATTTTCTTCAGCATTTTTTGGATGTCCTTTAGCAAGCTGTTAACTCACTTTTCATGATTTTCTTGAATCACTTTCATTTTTCTTTGAAATTTTTTCTCCACCTCTCTTACTTGGTTTTCAAAATTCCTTTTGAGCTCTTTCATGGCCTAGAACATTGCATATTTATTTTGGAGGATTTGGATGCAGAAGCCTTGACTTTTCTGTGTTCCTCCTATCGTATGCATTGTTCTTCCTCATCTGAAGAGACAGAAGAAAATACTTGTTCATCAAGAAAGTAATATTCTGTAGTCTTATTTTGTTCCCTTTTTTGGGTATTTTCCCAGCCAGTTACTTGATTTTGAGTCCTTTTGCAAAACGAGGGTATATTCTGGGGACCTATAAGTTCTCAATAACTCCCAAGTGGCACAATCAAGGACTCCTCTCTTGGCCTGTACTCTGTTCTGGGAGTTACCACAAGCTTTTCTGCCCAGGTTCTGCAAGAGAAATTTCCTTTCCAGAGCCACCACCAGCTCCACCAGCCAGTGCCCTTCCTCACACCAGGATCACCACTCAAGCCTGAGACTCAGATCAGCTATTCAATTCCCCAAGGGTCTTTAGGCTGAGGGCTTCACTGTTGCCACTGACTGGGGCAGGGACTAGGGGAGGACCCTGCTCCCTTCTCACTCAGGAGAAAGAGGACATAGGGCAGCTATCTCAGTGGTATGCTGACAAACGTTTGACAATGGCTTGGGGAGGTGGGGGTGGGAATTGTGTGTACCACATATTTTTAGGTTTAACGTGCATTGTTAAGAATTTTCTTCATCACTTTCTTAAGGCTAGGCAATAAATAAAACAATAAAGCCCTGATTCTAAGATATAGATGCTTACAATGAAAATGTAACAACTGTGATAAGCCATTCCAAGGAAGATGAACCCCCTTCTGGATATATACAATAGCCTGAGGAGCAGCCCATAAGGAAGACAGATGACACTTGCTCAGAATGCCCAGGAAGGGACAAGTACGAATAATGAATATAAGTTACAAAAAGAAAAATTTGGGCTTGATGTCAGGAACAGCTTTCTAACATAACAATCAAAGCCATCCAAAAGGGGAATAGGCTTCCTGGAGATATGGGGTGTCTTCCTCCTTTGAGGTCTTCAGGCTGACACCTGATGAACATCAGTCAGCTATGTTATGGTGGGAATTCTTGTCATGTCTAGATTTGACTAGATGGCTGCCCCTTGGGGCCTTTCCAACTCTTACATGGAAAAATAAAGATAATAATTCTATAGTACATTTGTGGGGGGAGTTGAGGCTCAAATAAAATAACACATTTAAACAGTTTATACATTTTAAAATGTAGTATTTTTGTAGTAGCAAAGGACCGGAAACAAAGTAAACACCTCTTAACTGAGGAGTGACTAAACAAACTGTGACCTGCAAATGTTACTGTGCTGTAAAAAATGATGACAGTGTGAAGTACAGAGAAGCATGGGGCATTTCCTCAGAGGCCTGCTCTCACTTACGAATGCTCAGGCTTCTCATCCTCAGTATTGTAGCAGGTATTCTTACACTACTACAGGGAGTTATTTTCTTTTCCTTTTCCTTTTTTTCTTCTCTTTGGAGGCTGGGTCCCATTAGTTTGCCTGGGCTGGAAGTGAAGTGGCCATTCACAAGCTTATTCCTGCTGTAGATCAGCTCAGAAACTTTGACCTGACTCATTTGCTAATTCACTCTTGTTAGGGATCTCAATGGCCCCCACACAAGGTTTCTCTAATAGAAGCCTCTTTTCTAAGACATATAAGAAACTAATTCAAATTTATGAAACTAAGAGCCACTTTGCAATTGGCAACTGATCAAAGAATATAAACAAAGTTCTTGAGGGATGAAAACCAAGCTACAAAAACCAAAGGAAAAAATGCTCCCAGTCACTAATAATTAGAGAAATGCAAATTAAAGCAAATCTCAGGTTCTGCCTTGCAAATATCAGATTTGCAAAGTTGATAAAACAGCAAAATGATAAATGTTTGAGAGGCTACAGGAAAATATGCATATTAATGCACTGTTGGGGGAGCTGTGACGCTGTGACTAGGTCCAGCCATTCTGGAAAGCAGTTTGGAATTATGCCCCAAAAAGTTATTAAAATGCATTCCATTTGACCCAACAATACCACTGCTAGGTCTATACCCCAAAGAAATCAAAGAAAGAGGAAAAGGACCCATATGTACAGAAATATTTGTAGCAATACTTATTGTAAGGACAAAGAACTGGAGACTTAAGGGAGTGCCCATCAGTTGGGGACAGTTGAAGAATTTATGGTCTACGAGTATAACAAAATACTACTGTGGGGTAAGAAATGATGGTTTCAGAGACAGTATTCTATCAAGTGATGCAGAGAAAAATAAAGGAAATCAGGAGGTCAGCTTATAAGAAGAAGAGTAGAAAAATGCAAACCTTTAAAAGACTTGAGAACTTTGATTAATACAATGATTAACCATGATTCCAAAAGACAAATAATGAAGAATACTACCCATATCCTGTTATAGAGGTTATGGACCTGATGAAATGCTTGAGTGCATGTACTTGGACCCCAATTCTGAAACTACATTCCTCTTTAAAAAACACATTTCTTCCTAGCCTCAAAATACTATCTCAGGCAGTTGCTCCCCAGGACAAGGACACAGGCTGCCCTAGCAACAAGTGTTATCTCTCTTCCTGATACAGTAGTCAGCTGCACCTATGGAACTTATTAGTCTGAACCAGCTGTGTACAGGCTGAATTGTCTGTGTACTGGGTCATAACAACATTTACTACTCAGACTACTCATACATCTCCTAGACTTAGATATATGTATTGTCCCTTACGTTTATCTTGTCTGATAAGATCTTGATGAGAGCAGCCTGGTATTCCCTAGTCTGTCCTGACTATTAGTTGACTTAATGATGTTTCAGGCCTAAAACCACAACTCCATATAGATCCCCCTTGGGCTATTTTCTGATGAAATCTGGGTAAGAAACCTGTGCAGCCGATACAAAAAATACATATTTTTAAAGAACTAACCTCCCCCCTGAATCACCTAGTTAGCATATTTGGCACATGTTCTACTATAGAATATCCTATATAAACTTTACCTGTACCCCTCTAAGTTTGCAGGTTTCTTAAGAACTCTTGCCCATTGAAAAGCATAATAAATCTTGAGCACCTTGACCTCAAGAATGCTGGAGTCCACGAATTCTTCTCCAGATGGCCCATGCAGGGACCTCCAACCTTGGAGTCCCTAGACTCCTATCTCTCCAGCCCTCATCAGAACAAATATGCATAATGAAACACACATTTGGGAATATGGGCAATATGAAAATTTCTTTTCCTGGATGGGACATTTTTTTCTTTTTGTCAGTTGGTGGCAGGAGAAGGGAAAGTAAATAAATTCTTGTCAACTGAAAAAAAAAGGAGTTGAAATTAAGTATGAGGCAAATAACTCAGAGTCAGAGAAATACAGAGAACACTGTCACTGACTTCTCTTAAAGACTGGATTGTGGATTTGAAGAGGTAGAGACTGTTTACTCCCAAACGTTTGGGTGGTTATTTTGATAAGAACAGCAAAGTTCTAAACAGAGAGGTAAGAGGCTGTTATCATAGAGCATGAGGAAAAGCACAAGTAATGAGAGAGTGATCTTGTGACTGCTCTGCAATGCCTCAGTACTTGGAAATGTATACTGTGCCTGGAGAGGAAGCAGGTGGTCAAAGATAGAGAGCCAGCCTTAGGGTCAGGAAGGCCTGGATTGAAGTCCTTCAGCAACACCTGCTAGCTACATGACATGGGCAGATCATATAGGCTCTCAGTGGCCCCAGGAGACCAAACAAACAATTTTTTGAGATAACGCACCACGTCCAACATGGCCACTGATCTCTGGCTGCCAGCCCCCATGTGCCTAATTGAGAACAGTAAGGGGCAATTGACAGTGAAGCAAGAAGCAATGTAAGTGCTTGCTACAATCACCCAACCCATGGTTGTGGTGGTGACTGTGGGTCTCTGCTGACCTGGCAAGTCCTGGCTGATGAACAAGCTGGCAGGGCAATAGTCAGGGAAGTGCTTTCGAAAAGGCCAAGACACACTTCTGCATGCCGTGGACATTATCCATTAATATGGGGTCTGTACTTTAGAGGTGGTGATGGTGATGATGAGGAGGATAATAATAAAAAAATAGCATTTCTGTAGCTATATGGCTACTTCAAAGTTTGTAAAGCACCTACCACATGTTATCTCATTGGATTCTCAAAACAACTCTGGGAGGTAGGCAATATTATCCCCATTTTACAGGTGAGGAAGTTGAGGCAGAAAGTGGTGATGTGTCTTTCAAAAGTGTCTGAAACAGGATTTCAACTCAAGTTTTCTTGGACTTGAAAAGCAAGGCTTCATTCTCAGCTTTCCTTCCTCCCCTCCGAGTGTTATGGGGGAACAAAGCCCGGCTTCCCTCCTTGCTGACACCTCTACCTCAGTTGTTCCCTAGAAGACTCCTCTTACCCTATGCAGGAACATAGAATCATAGAGCTGGGTGGGACTGCAAAGGTCACCTGGTCTTAACTCATAACTAAAAAATAGTTCCCTCTCTACAATAACCCAGAATCATAGAATTTTAGAATTCCAAGGAATGTCAGCCCCATCTAGTCCTCTCTGCTACTGAAGAGGAATCCCTATACAACCTAACCAACAAAGAACCATAGGGCTTCTCAGCTCAAAGGGCAAGAGCTACGAGCAGGGAGTAGAAACACCAGGGAAGAAGATTATCTATTTCCTACAAGGAAAGTCTCTCACAATTATAGCCATCTTTAAGTGCAAAAAGACTAACTCTAAAAGTGAAAGGTTCAAGGCAGGAAAGTAAGTATTTACATAGGCCCAGGCACCATGCTACACACTTTACAATCATTACCTCTTTTGATCCTCAACACCGTCCTTGGAGGTAGGAGTTATCATTATGCCATTTGACATTGAAAGAAACTGAGGCACACATAGATTGACTGACTTACCCATTGTTACACAACAAACAAGTAAGTTCTCCCTGACTCAAGGAACAACCAGGGACCTCTATCAAGGACCATTCAAATAGCACAGAGTTGACTTCAGCAGCCCTCTGCAACTATAAAGCTCAGAAAAAAAGGAAATTGGAGAAGATATAGAATAACTGAAGTATTCTATGAAACAGAGGATTTCACCTGGAATGAGTGAAGTTTTTCAATAAATATTTTGATAACTGGATTTCAATACAGTTAGCTTGCTTTCTAATCCTATTTGTTTTATTTTATGCCTTTCCACGTATTACACTGAGAAGGGATTCCAAGGCTTCACCTGACTCCTTCACCAAAAGCATCCAAAATATTAGCAGAAGAACTTCTGCCATAAAGAGACAGAGAAAAAACAAATACAGAATAATTAAATATGATTCCTTAAGAAAGGAACACTACACAAGATAGAAAACCTCAAAAAATTACATAGACCTTAAATATTGGGATACTTCCCTGGCCCTCACCCAACCCATCCCACAAGTAGGGTGGAGGTAGCACAAGCAGTCTCAGAGGTATTACTTCCAGACCTGGCTATTACTATTCTTACCTGGATCCCTCATGGCAGTAACGTACCATAAATCTGATACTAGCTATGAACTAAAACCTGATTCTATCAGATGTGGTCCTTCTATTAATCAGTTTTGTGGAACTGCTTTTTTTCCCCTTCTTTTTCAAGGTTTTTCCAAAAAGAGTAGCCTCACCCTCCCAGAACAAGGCCAGCTGCATCTCCCCCTCAGGATTTTAGTGTCCCCTCAGCCATTCTGATGTGGTCCCTCCACTGCCAGCCACCGCTGTCTAGCAAGCCACTTCCATCTAGCCCATTTTAAAAATCGAAGTGAGAAAGGGACATTTGTATCAAAGATAAGGCAGAAACTGAAATGTAAATATTTCCCATGCACCCCCAACATTTCAGGGTCGCAATCACCCTTCTACCACCTCCATCTTTGAAGAGTGTGCTGACACTTCACATCCTTTCTACATGGCGCTGGGCCTACCAAGTTCATGCCCAAATATGGCAGGGCTACAAGGTGAGCCCCATTCTCAGCTACTGCTGGGCTGTGTCCTGATGACCACTCCTCACTCCAAGGGCTCTCAAAGCTGGACAAGCTGGCTCCAAAGCCCATGGTAGGCTACATATACCTAGATATCCTGGTGGTTCAGTATCCTGCCCTTTTGAAATTCACAATATCATAAGATATATTCTCTTATACCTGAGACAAAAGCAAAGAACCATGGCCTCCATTCATGCGCCACATGTTGCATTTCAATGAGTCGGGCCTGAGCCTTTCTCGTGATAGCATTATTTCTCTCCTCTTAGGGGATCACCACCCAGCAGAAAGAACCCCTCCCCACCACACACCCAAATAGAACCTGTTCTGGTAGATTACTTCCTTGCCTTCTGAAGGCTCCCCAGAGTCTTCCTTCTCTCAGCAGGCAGGGCAGATGGGCATGGGTGAGATTATCTTGAATCCAGGGAAGGAGGAAACAAGGAAGGGATGACCACACAAGAGGTACCCTCCAGAGCTGTAGCTCAATTTGGCAGGGCCAGTATGGGGTTTGTCTTCTTTGACCCTATATGTTTGTTACAAGAGAATTGTTTCAGTACTTTACAAATATTATCTCATTTCATCCTCATTGCAACCCTGGGAAGTAGATGTTACTGTTGCACCCATTTTATAGATGAAAAAACTGACATAAGCGGAGGAGAAGTTACTTGAACAGGGTCTCAAAGCTACGAAGTGTATCGGGCCAAGCTTGAAGTAGAGCCTTCCTGACTTTCTCAGGCCCAGAGCATTTTCCACTTTATCGACTGTATCTCCTATGAGTCTAAAGTGATAGGAGCAGAAAACAAAATTTTGTTCACTAAGAAAATTACAATCTTACGACAACGGGAAAAAAAAGAGCTGTAGCCCAGTTTGTGTCAAACTCTTATGTAGCTATCTGTTCTCCATCTCCCTCCAGGTCCTCCATTCAGTGTGTGTTACCCTGCATGCCCTGTAAAGCAGAAGAGGGCCAGGCATTTTAGAGAGAAGGGCAGGACATTGTATCTCAGTGGTGTGTCAAGGAAGGAAGTTGGAAATTTCCATTAGGGAGGATTCTAGATACAGTGAGGTTCCAGAGAATGGACAAAGCAAGTAGGTCATTCATTCATTCATTCATTCAATCTACATCTACTGAACAACCGCTGTGGCACTACTACTACAAGGCCTAGTGCTGGATACAAAGACAAAAATGAGAGTCCCTGTCCTCAAGGAACCAGGGAGGAAGTAAGAGTGTGTCTAAAGCAGGGGAAACTTAGAGAGAGACTTCCATTTGATCCTAGAAGCAATAGAGAGCCTTTGGAGTATTTTGAGCAGATTTGAACTCAAGAAAATGAGTCTTCCTGATTCCCAGCTGACACTCTATCCAATGTGCCCCATAGCTGCCCTTGGTCTGGTGTATATGGCATTGAAATAAATACCAATAGACAAGAGGTTTGATATTTTAACACTTCTTTAATGCCCACCATCAGGGACATAGGATATCTCCTTGAAGAATTTGTTCTGTGAGGCTCTGGGATGCCTGTTTATCCTGGGAAGTACAAAGGATATATTGGCTGTTTTTGAGGTTGGCTTTAGAAAATGCTTTCAGTGAAGCTCTCACATCTGGTGAAGTATGAAGCCTTTGCTACATCTCTCAAACACTACACCCATACTTACATTTAGTCTCCCATTCTAGGCTTAGGGAGTTAGGAACAGAAAGATCTACTTTTGGTTTCAATTTCTTTGTCACCTCCACCCTTTCCTTCCCACTATAAATAACAGAAGCACTTTGACAGCCAACAAAGAGAGGAGATGAAAAGGAAGGTCAAACAAGGGAAGAACTGAGAGAAAGAGTCAACTTGTGAGAGCATTCGTGAATGATTTAACTTGAAGCCTCGTGAAACAGGTAAGGGTTTCTCTTGTCCTCCTTGTATCTTTTCCCTGGAGCTTAAAAGTGTGTCTCAGTATTAAAACCCAATAAGAAGCAAAGTCACTAGGCTGGTTTGCCATTTCCTTCTCTAGTGGATCATCTCTTGTCAGCCTGTGCTCACTCCCAGCAAAACAAGACAGTGATCCAGGAGACAAAGAGTGGATTGAGCTCATTCCTTAGGAGCTGTCCAAGCTGAATTCTAAAAGAATAAGTAGGGAAAGCACAAAGAGGAGTAACACTACTGGTTCACTAAGTGTTTTAGAGACAGTATCTCATATAAGCCACACAACAACCCAGTGAAGTAGGCACTTGGTTATTGTGCCCATTGCACAGATGAAGAACATGAAGTGCAGAGACATTAAGTCCATGATCACCCAACTGGGATGTGTGTCTGACAGGATAGAAGCTCAGCTCCTCCTGATTCCAGGTTCAGCCCTATATCTGACTTGCCCCATGGCCTCAACAAGTCCCCTGTTAGGAAATGGCACATCTTATCACTTTTCGTATCTTCCCCTGACCTGGAATATCCAGTTGCTGGCTACTTTGAATCCAAGAGAAATGGGGAAAGTCTCGTTGCACTGCTCTGTATTATCCAATGTTAATGATATCTTAGGAGGTCAGAGTTGATATAAGGAGCAGTGCGGTCTCCAGGTATGACACAGTGAAGGCTGCCTTGGCCCAAACTCTGGGATTTTCCCAGGGGTAAAGATGCCCAGGCTATCTATATTAGACAAGAGACCCAGGGAAAAAAATCATCACCATGCAGAAAGAATTCCTAGTGACACTGGGAAATAGAGAGGGTGACTGTCCACACTCCTGGGCTCATTTCCTGGATCCCAAAATGGCATCTAAAATTATTTATGTCTTAATCATTTCTGTAAGGGTTGGGTTCAATGAGGGCTCAGAGCCTGGGTGGGAGACTGGGGCTGTACCACCGCAGAGCCCTCACCTGGAGGGATTCAGGGTGGACAGAGTCTCAGGCATTGTTTGAGCAGTCACTGAGGGGATCATTCTGGATTCCTGTGAGGAGGTCAGAATTTGGGATCCTTGTTCCCTATGTGGAAAGAGGCTGCCTTATAGCAATGACTTTTGTTTGTGTGGACCTGAGATTGCATTGGTGTAATAATGACCTAAGGATGAAAGTCTTTCTACCTATGTACGCCTACAATTGTTTTGGAATTTATAATTTTTGAGAGATCCAGTAGCCATTGGCAGAGTAAGTGATTTTCCTCGGGACACAAATTCAGGTTGTGTCCTCTTGACTCCCAAACACACTCCCTATCCACTCTTCCATGATGCTAATGATTAAAGACAGTGCAATGGAAGATTGCGGAGTAGAAGGACGCAAGTTTACGTGCTCCAACCCACAGCACATAGAATTAATGTAAAAAGAGATCCGCATAATTTCTGGACCACTGAAAGGACTACAGAAACGGAATGGAAGAGATTTCCGTGCCAGAGAGCCCTGGAGACCCGTTCCCAGAGTCCCTCGTGCTCCAGAAAGCGGACCCCACCCCCAGCGCTGCCCTGGCCGTGGCCCTAGAGAAGCTGACCTGAGCAGGCTTCAGGGACAGAAGCTCCGGCAGCCGGGAAAGTCCCTCCGCCCACAGAAGCTACAGGTCAGTGAGAGAGGCTGGGCTGGAGGAGGGGAGTGGAGTGTCTCCATGACTCGGGCCCCCTTGGGAGGAAGCGTCGGTGGCAGAGACGGGGAGGGGGGCAGCAGAGGCAGGCAGCAGCAGCGTGGCCGTGGCAGCCCGGGACTCCCCCGACAGCAAGCAGGATCTTTATTACTGAAAGTCTCTACATAAACAACCTGAGGGAACTGAGCCTGGGAGGCGCCCCCCCCACCCGCTCCGTCCCTGAAAGTCTCTGCATAAAGCTCCTGAGGGAGCGGAGCCTGGGAGGCGACCCTGCCCCCACCCCAGCACCAGAACAAAAGGTCACATTGATTAGCAGCTGGGCGGCGCATTTGAATCTCAGAGCCCAAGCACTAGCTGGGCGGATCTAGGCAGGGGTGGACAGGAATCTCAGAAGTCAAGTAATTGGCTGGGAAAATGCCTAGAAAAGGGAAGAAAAATAAGACTATAGAGAGTTTTTTCCAACAAATGCAAATGATCCCAACATTTGGATCTGATGACGAGGACGACGACGTATTCTCGCCATCGGGGAAAGATGTGGAGGGCGGGGCCTCAGTACCCCAGACACCCCAGGGGGATGTCAGGTGGGCTCAGGCCTTGGAAGAGCTCAAAAAGGATTTTGAAAAGCAAGTTAGACAGGTGGAGGAAAAGCTGGGAAGAGAAATGAGAGACATGCAAGAAAAGTATGAAAAAACGGGTCAATACCTTGGTTAAGGAGACCCAAAAAAATGCTGAAGAAAATAACACCTTGAAGACTAGGCTCACTCAATTGGCAAAAGAGGTTCAAAAAGCCAATGAGGAAAAAAATGTTTTCAAAAGCAGAATTAGCCAAATGGAAAAAGAGGTTCAAAAGCTCACTGAATTTAATAGTTCTCTCAAAATTAGAATGGAACAGATGGAGTCTAATGACTTTACGAGAAACCAAGAAATCACCAAACAAAACCAAAGAATGAAAAAATGGAAGAGAATGTGAAATATCTCATGGGAAAAACAACTGACCTGGAAAATAGATCTAGGAGAGACAATTTAAAAATTATGGGACTACCTGAAAGTCATGATCAAAAAAAGAGCCTAGACATCATCTTCCATGAAATTATCAAGGAAAACTGCCCTGACATTCTAGAACCAGAGGGGCAAAATAAGTGTTGAAAGAATCCATCGATCACCACCTGAAAGAGATCCAAAAAGAGAAACTCCTAGGAACATTGTGGCCAAATTCCAGAACTCCCAGCTCAAGGAGAAAATCTTGCAAGCAGCTAGAAAGAAACAATTTCAGTACTGTGGAAATAAAATCAGGATAACTCAAGATCTAGCAGCTTCTACATTAAGAGATTGAAGGGCGTGGAATAGGATATTCCAGAAGTCAAAGGAACTAAGACTCACACCAAGAATCACCTACCCAGCTAAACTGAGTATAATACTTCAAGGGAAAATACGGTCTTTCAATGAAACAGAGGACTTTCAATCATTCTTGATGAAAAGACCAGAGCTGAAAAGAAAATTTGACTTTCAAACACAAGAGTGAGAAGTATGAGAAAGCAAACAGCAAAGAGAAGTCTTAAGGGACTTACCAGAAGTGAACTGTTTATATTCCCACATGGAAAGACAATATTTGTAACTCTCAAAACTTTTCAGTATCTGGGTAGTTGGTGGGACCACACACACACGTACACGCATGCACGCACATACACATACACACATGCACACACACATACAGAGACAGTGAGCACAGAGTGAATCGAATAGGATGGGACCATATCTTAAAAGAAATTAAGGTAAATGGTGAGAGAGAAATGAAGTGGGAGGAAAGAGGGTGAATGGAATGGGGTAATTATATGTCATTTAAGAGGCAAGTAGGAGACTTTTTAGTGGAGGGATAAAGAGGAGAGCTGAGAAAAAACAAAAAACAAAAAACAAGAAGTTTACCCTCATCACATTTGACTAAAGGAAGGAATAAAATGCACACTCATTTTGGTATGAAAACCTATCTTACAGTATAGGAAAGTGGGGGAGAAGAAGATAAGCAAGGGGGGGGGGGGGGGGGGAGGGGATGATGGAAGGGAGGGCAAAGGGAGGAGGGAGCAATTTGAAGTCAACACTTGGGGAGGGACAGGATCAAAAGACAGAAGAGAAACAATGAGGGGCAGGGTAGGATGGAGGGTAATTCAGTTAGTCTTACACAACAAGACTATCAGGGAAGTCATTTGCAAAATTACACAGATATGGCCTATATTGAATTGCCTGCCTTCCCAAAGGGAATGGGTAGGGAGGGAGGGATGGGGAGAATTTGGAACTCATAGTTTTAGGAACAACTGTCTAGTATTGCTGTTGCTACTAGGAAAGAAGACATACAGTTAATGAGGAATAGAATGTCATCTGGCCCTACAGGAGAAAAGAGAAGATGGAGACAAGAGAAGGGAGGGATGACAGAAGAGAGGGCAGATTGGTGATAGGGAAAATTAGATTGCTTGGGGTATTGGGGTGAGGGGAGGGAATAAAAAGGGGAGAAAATTTGGAACCCAAAATTTTGTGAAAATGAATGTAAAAAGTTAAATAAATAAAGTTAAATATCAAAAAAAAAAAGAGTGCAATGCCACAGTCAAATCAAAGTCCCCCTTGGTGTCCACAAATTCAGTGCAAGAGCAGGAGTCAGGGAACAGCAATTGAAGCCGTGATGAGAAATTTCAGGGTGGAGTAGGGGAAGGGAGGGATGGATAGAAATCACCCTAAAGTCAGTCAGGCATCACTAAGAAGGACTGGTACCAGAGATTAATAAAAACACCATTTATCTCAAAGTATTTGCCCCAGACAGTGCACCATGTTATCCCTCCCTTACACCAATGCACAGCCGTGGCATCTATGAACCTGAACCAACATAATGCAGAGAGACATGATTATTACATGAGGTAGAACCTTGCAGGGTGAGACTTTCAAGACTGGGAATGTTTTTCTTATGTGACAGCCCTAGGGATCAAGAATGAACTGACAGGACATCTGGTCAAGAAGCTCAGGGGTGCAGTGGGTAGAGAGCTGGGCAAGGAGTCAGGAAGCCTGTGTTTAAACCCCAGAAACTGCCCCAGTTTCATCATCTCTAAGAATGGGGATGGTAACTGTACATAACTCCCAGACTTACCATAAGGCAATATGTGTAAAGTGCTATTTAACTCTTAAGACACTACACAAAGGTAATTATCATCATTGCCATTACTATTATCAACATTATCTGCCATTGACATTTCTGTGTTCCTAAAAACAGAATTCCTCAAGGACAGAGGATCCTCCCTTCTTCTGTTACTAATACCTGACTCACCTAGGCAGTCTCCATTGAACATTATGCGAATTCTGCTTCTCCATTTCTGTATAAGGGGCTCCTCTGAATTTGCAGGTAACTATGGCATCAGCAGTGCCCATGGAGGCCCCAATATATCTGGTAGAAAATAGCAATGGAGAGTTGATGGTAAACCAGCAAGCTCTACAGATTCTTACTTCCATTACAAAACCAGTGGTGGTGGTAGTGATAGTTGGCCTGTACCATACTGGAAAATCCTAGCTGATGAACAAACTGGTAGGAAAGAACAAAAGTAAGTGCAGTTCTGGACCCCTGGAATCGAAATTTCAGGGAAATTGTGTCACTGAATTAGAGTTACTACAAGAAATGTCTAAGACTTAATGAAGGTGTAAAAGTAGGACTCTGGTTTACTGTTGTCTTCCATTTGGTCAACAAGCATTTATTAAGTGCCTACTGTATCTTAGAACCTCCATTAAGGGCTGAGGAAACAAAGAAAGGAAAATTCATTCCCTGCTCTCAAGGAGCACACAGTCACAAGGGGGAGAGAACATGAAAATAACTATGTGGAAATGAGATCTGTGCAAGATACATTGGAGATAATCATTAGAGGAAAGGCACTAACTCTAAAGGGAGCTAGAAAAGTTTCTCACTTCAGTTTAGCTGAGAATTGAAGGAAAACAGAGAAGCCAAAAGGTAGAGAGGAAGAGGGTGCATTCCCGGCAGGAGAGACTGAGTCAGGTGATGGGGTGTTCACCAAAGACTTAGATCATATGCTGTAGCACTTGTGAATTAAATTGCCCCACAACAAATATCTGCATGACATAAAGATCCAAGTGTTAGCCTTAAAAGTGTTTGCATTTCTTTAAAAATGGAAGCATGTCCTTTCCCTGGTTGCTGTCCCCTGGCTGCTTGTCTCCTAATGGCTTTCTCTACCTTACCCACTGCTAACCTGCGTCTGCTCAGGATTATTGCCTCTATATATGTTAGTCTGAGGATGTAGTGGTCACTTACTTCTGTGATTAATCAGAGCAGACCACTCATGAGATCCAAACATTTTCATCATACTGATGATTCTCATGGGATCAACACAGAGCTGGAAGGGACCATAGAGGACATCTCCTTCAACTCCCCCTTTTTATGATTGAGGAAACTGAGCCCCAGAGAGGCCTACTTATTTGTCTAGTGTCACACAGGTAGTAAAGAGGAGAGGCAAGATTTGAACCCAGCTCAGGGCTCCAGTCAGGGCTTTCTGCACTATACCACATTGTGGCTTATGTTCTGAAATGTATTTAGAACTTACTTAGTTTGTTGCATATTCAAACTGAGCCCTGGAGTGTATCAACATGTTTACCTTTAGAATCTCCCCCCCCACCACCACCTTTCTTCCACTAATGAAGGAATGAATTTACTAAGTACTACATGCCATCTAATGCTCTAAGTACTTACAATGCCATTATGAAATCAAGATAGCTCCTATTCTCAAGAAACTCATTATAATGAGGAGAAAATACACAGAAGGGTTCAGCTTGCAATCAAGGAAAAGCTCACTGATACTAGAGATTCAGCAGGAAACCAGGTAGTAATATGTTTCCTCCATTGTCTCTTCTCTTGATTAAAACCACGCTTGCAAGGGATTGTTTTGGGGGTCCTCACTTGCTGCTGTGGCTACTGAACAAATAGAGGCCTGAGTTAATGTCCTCCTGGACCACAGCTGCCTGAAATGGGCTGTGGGATTCAGGCCTGCCAGTCAGGGTGGAAGGGGTACTGTTGTTTTCAGGCCTCTGAGACTTACCTGCTGCCAAAACGTGATGCCAGTAAGTGGCTGTTGGTCAGCTGTTGGTGGTGGTAGGGACAGATTCCCCTGTCTCAAAGGTACTATTCCCCAGCACGGTGGCTGCAGTGGCCAGGCTAGAAGGTGGATGATCAGGGTTAGAAGTTAAGGGTGCTCCTCTTCCCAGGGGTTTTGGAAGAAGGTATGTGAGCTGTCTCTTCAAAGTCTGCATTTAATAAGAATGTATGTGTAGAACTTATATGAGATTGTATGCCATCTTGGGGAGGGATGGGGAGGAGAGGGGGAAAAAGGAGGAGTGAAGAGGGAAAATATCTAAGATATATGGAAATGATTGTAGAAAACTTAAATAAATTAATAATTATTACAAAATAAAAGTGTCTGGATCTTAAAGGAAACAAAAGGCTCCTATCACAGACATGGGGAGTCACAAATGATGGCAGGAGAGCAGTCTTATGGGGGCTTCATCCTGGCTCCATATTTAGAAATAACAGTTGGGCATCACAGTGCCTATTTGACCAGACTTTTCCATTTGCAGGTAACAAGTCACTTTCAACATGGCCTCTGGTGTCCTGATGCCAGCCCCAGTGTGTCTAATTGAGAATGACAAAGGAGAACTGAGAGTGAACCAGAGATCACTGGAGATTCTTTCTTCAATAACTGAGCCTCTGGTGGTGGTGGCTATTGTGGGCCTGTATCGCACTGGCAAATCCTACCTGATGAATAAGCTGGCAGGGGAAAAATCAGGTATGTGACATCAGTAATTTAATGGTATACATGGGTTAGACCTTTAGCACATTTAACATACACGTTTTTCATTTTGGTGAATTGTCTTCAACAAGGAGGGATAGGTCTGGAAAGTTAAGGTCTCCTTCTGGCCTCTGCCTTAGACCCCTTCAGGCAATCTGGAAGACCAAAGGGAGGTTTCTTCCACTTTGCCTTAACAATACCTGACATATAAACATGTTTGTGTGTTGTGTTTGTATTTTACATACATAATAAGTACATATATAAAAATGTGCACATGTATAAGTTGTATGTGCTGTATGCACTGTGTATATAATGTAATAAAATTTACAATTGTGCAGTGATGTGCATGTGTGATATATGTACATTATGTAATATTTATATAACATAGAGCCTATGATAGAATATATATACCCATTACCTGTCTTATGTACAAATATGCAACTTTCATGTATAAATATTTATTTTTATATCCATATATACATACACCATGTTAAAATTTACAAAGCATTTTACATACCTTATTCCATTAGAACATGATAACAAGCCTATGAGTTAGGTAATACTGGTCTTATCAACATTTTACAGATGAAGAAACTGAGCCATAAGATCCTTGCCCATAATCACAGAGCAAGCACCTATTAGAGTTGAGATTTGAACCCAGGTCCTCCCGAATAGTGGCCTTATACCCTCTGATTTATGCCACACTGACTTAGTTTCACCTTAGAAAAAAACTCAAGATGCCCTTTGGGAATAGGATAACTGTGATGGCGATTTTATGTGAGCATTCTAATAAACTTTATGACAAAGGCTGTGTGGTTCTGAGGGAAAACCAAAGGCATTCAAAGAATCTGGGCTTAGGACCCAATTCTCACATTTGCTAATTAAGTAAACTGAACACATCACTTTGTCTCTCTGACTTCATCTGCAAAATGAAAGAGGGAAATTAGAGGATATCGAAAGTCCCTTCTGGCTCCAAGTCAAAGATCCAGTAACTCATGGGCTCCCTTCTATGTTTTCAGACATATTTTACAGTATTCCCTTTCACATATGCTAGCATTCAGGCAAACTGGAGAAAGAACTAATTCCTAAACTGGTTGAACCATTACCTGTTTGTATGTCTTCACTGACACTATTTCCTGTTTCCCCTGGCCATATTTCCATAGGTTAAAATCCTACTGAATCTTCAAAACCCAGTTTAGGTGTGCCTCTTCCTCTCAGAAGACATCCCAGGCCCTTAAGCCAAGAAATGAAATGTCCCTCTCCTGAATTCCTGTTCATATTTTATGCTTTCCTAACACATATTTGGTTTTTAAGTACAGTTTTCTATGCATATTTTGTATCTCCTAAGAAGACAGATGTTACTGAAAGAAGAGACCATGTCCTGTTTATCACAATATCACTCATAGCTTCTAGGACAGTGCCTTGCACAAAGTAAATAAATAAATGAAATGAATGAATAGATGGATGGATAAATGGATGAATTAATGAGTGAATAATGAATGAATGAAGAGGAACTCCATAAGGGACAACTTCCTAGGTTATCTCTCCTGGTCTCTGAAATATAAGAAAATGTTCCTACTTACGGTGATCAGACAACTAGGCTATCCTGTATCTCTCTGGTGGTAATTTAAAAATTAGACCTACAATACAGATTCTGTTTTATGTCATCTCCTCTCCTCTTCACAATGGGAAAACAGCCAATTTTCTTGCAGTAAAGGATTAACATTATGCAGTTGTACTAATCTTCAAGACTTGTACCAAATATGAGTCCCCAGATTGCTCCATGCTCATCTCTCCAAACTCTTGCGCAGGCTTCTCCCTTGGTTCCACAGTGCAGTCTCACACCAAGGGCATCTGGATGTGGTGTATTCCTCATCCCAAGAAACCGAAACATACCCTTGTTCTCCTGGACACAGAGGGCCTGGGTGATGTGGAGAAGGTAAGAATGGAGGACACTGTTCATGACTGATTATGAAAGAGAGCATACCATGACTATTATAACTTTTAGACCTGCAAAAACCCAAGGGAGTTGAATTTTCACCAAGTATAAAGGTATGCTGATCTAGGAGCAGTCACGAGAGTGGAAAAGTATCATGCAATAAGTTCAGGAAATGTGTTCTGATTCCTAGGGTAACAACAAGAATGACACGTGGATCTTTGCCCTGGCTGTGCTACTGAGCAGCACCTTTGTCTATAACAGCACGGGTACCATCAACCAACAGGCCATGGACCAGCTGCAGTATCCTTTCTGTGATTTGGGAGAAGAGGACAGCTGGGGAAGGGAGGAGGGGGATCACTACTTTCCCACTATCTCTCTGAAGCCCATGTTCTGTTTCTCATGCTCCAATGACAAGTAAAAGAGTATATGTATGTTTTGTGTGTGTATATACATAAACACATATATACATACACATATACACATATCACAAGTTTTAGAGAAATTACCCATGTTTCATGATGAAAAAGTAATCATCTGGATCAGGGCCAAGGGGAAGTAAAAGTTTTCAGAGAAGTGAAGGAGCTGTGGAACAAGGGCTGATGCTTTTTTCTGCCATATTTCCTGAATTAATTTCCCAGCTATGTGACTGAGTTGTCAGAGCGCATCAAGAGCAAATCTGCCCCCAACACTGATGGAGTAGAAAACTCCTCAGATTTTGTGACATTCTTTCCAGACTTTGTGTGGACTGTGCGTGATTTCACCTTGGAGCTGGAAATGAATGGGGAACCCATCACCTCTGATGAGTACCTGGAGATCGCACTGAAGCCTAAGAAAGGTTCCAGGGCTTGAGAGTTGGGCAGTGATGTAGGGATTAAGGGCAGCGGAGAGGAAGAAACCTCCTGGATTTATTTTATATTCTGAATATAGACTTCTCTAGTTATGGTTCCCTGCCTATTTGAAGACAAGGAAAGTTATTCCTTTTTGGCTGAATCTAGAGTATTGCCTTCAGTGAAAAACTGAACCCCTCTTCTACCTTAGGAACAAGCCTTTTGTCTTTTTTCATCATCATCATCATCATCATTACCATCAACAAGCTTTTAGTAACCATCTATATTGTGCCAACTACAGTGCTAAGCATTGGATGTACAAAGAAGGGTGTGTGGGAGATCAGTCCCTGCCTTCAAGAAGCCCATATTTTAATGGGGGAGGCCACATGGAAAGGCCTAGTCCTAATAAGCTTATATTGACCCAAAGATAGGTTCCTGAAAGGGACATCACTTTACAGAGCTTCTCTGAAGTCCAGACTCTATTTTCTCTTACAAGCTTCCTCCTTCCCTTCCCTTAGGCAAACCTGAGGAAGTTAGAATGTTCAACCTACCTCGTCAGTGTATCCGCCAGTTCTTCCCCAAGAAGAAATGCTTTATCTTTGATCTGCCAACACACAGAAAGAAACTTTCTCAGCTCGAGAATCTTCATGACAGTGAATTGGAACCTGATTTTGTGGAACAAGTTGAAACCTTCTGCTCCTATATCTTCCAGAATTCCAATGTGAAAACTCTCCAGGGGGGCATCATAGTCAATGGGCCCCGTGAGTCTTTTCTCCTTTCTATTCACTTCCAGTGCTTTTCTTTGACTGTTTTTAAGAGAACAGAAGAGGAAAGTAGAAGGGAGTACCCTCCTAGGAGAGCCCCTCATAAAGATATAATCTGCTGGCCTTGATAACAAAAGACCTTTCTGGTTTCCTGTCCATAGTCTCTCATTTACTCTTAGCATCATGGGCCCTCCTTGCTCCTCCTCTGTCAGAAAATCTCTAAAAGGCTAAATAAATTCCTTCAAATACAATAAAAAGTTAGAGATAGAAAAGGTTAACCTGAAAAGTTACCCTTCCTTAAACTATACCCAATCCTTCACCAATGATTCAATAGTTAGGACAATGAAATATTTATGTCCATTATTTACCATGATACATTCTAACCATGCCCAAAAGAGGGAACTCAAATGGAGTTATCTAGAGAATGGCCAGAGTTACCCTGTTTGGGAAAGACACTGTACCTTTATCTATTCTCTCCATCGCTTCTCATTATTACCACTTTGGACACATCTTGCTCCCATAGCAAAAACTTCCTGGAAGTTTCACAGAATCATAAAATGTTAGAGTATGAAAGTATTAATTTGAAACCTTTCAAGACTCTATGTTCAAGACTTTCCCAAATGGTACAAGAATTAAGATATAAATTAATTAAGATGTAATGAAAAGTCAAGTGTACATACCCTTTACTTAGCATGACAGGTTCTGACTATTCTCCTGATGGTTCTGACCTCTTCCATTTTTGTTTTCTCTATAGGCCTAGAGAACTTGATTCTGACCTATGTTGAGGCCATCACCAGTGGAGAAATGCCCTGTATGGAAAATGCAGTCCTGGCATTGGCTCAAATAGAGAACTCAGCTGCAGTTCAATGGGCCCTGACACACTATGAAGAGATGATGAAAAAAAGGGTCCAGTTTCCTACAGAAACCCTTCGGGAGTTGTTGGAAATACATGCCACCTGTGAGAGGGAAGCCATTGCATTCTTCATCAAGGATTCTTTCAAAGATGTGGATCAGAAATTCCAAAAGGAATTGGCGGTATTTTGGCTACTTCTATTCATGGGAAAGGAAGGGTCTACATTAAGGAGGGCTGGTCTGGAAAGAGAAAGGTGGCCCTTCTTCCTGAGAACAACAGCTTACTGGAATCTAAGGTCATATTTTCAGTCAGTCATGTGATCCTGAAAGTATATTTGCAACCTCCTTTAAGTAAAAAGACACATGGCAAATGTTTTCTAAAAGATAATGGTTGCCTATGATATTGTAATACGTATATTGTTAATTTTGAGACATTGAAAACTACACATGAAAGAGTGTGAAGAATTGACAATTGTGGTCTAAGGTAAAGATAATAAGGGAAAGGGGGCTTTAGGAAATTACATACTGTCCATACTGATTTGTCCTCTTCATATAACCTTTAAGATCTCTTAGGACAGATACACCAGGAGAACTTATAAAATTAATTCTGGAATCAGGCCATGATGCTGCTTAGACACATAGGTGGGAGGGGGCAAGGGGCTTTTGAAGAATTAATCTCTAGAAATTCTGATAACTTTCTGACAAATTCTCCCAATTGTACCTTTTACACCTCGTTTCCTTTATATTGATTGTAGAGCCTGCTAGAAGCCAAGCGTGATGCCTTTTTTCACCAGAACCAGGATGAGTCAACAAAACAGTGCAGAGCTTTGCTTCAGAATATTTTCAGTCCTCTGGAGGAAGCAGTGAAGAATGGGGACTTCTCTAAACCAGGGGGCTATAGCCTCTTTCTGCAGAAGACCAAGGAGTTGAAACAGAAATACTACCAGCAGCCCAGGAAGGGGATACAGGTGAACCCTCCCATTAGCAACAGATTCAGGGATGAGGTGGGGAGGGAACTCTGGGAGTCATTACCAAGCCCTGACATGAATCAATGTAATGCTAAATGGAATTGCCCACTGTCCAGGACAGTGTCCTGTGAACAGCCAACCTTTTACCATAATAGCTTTATTTCCTTTTGCTAATTCCTTGTCTTCCCTTTCACAGGCTGAGGAGGTTCTGCAAGAATACTTGCAGTCCAAGGAAGACATTGCTGATGCAATACTGCAGGCAGACCAGTCACTCTCAGCAAAGGAAAGGGATATTGAAGGTGAGAAATCCATGAACAATATCCTAGATCATCTGGCAAGCCCTCAACAGATAGCTTTAACATGACTTGGCCATTAATATGCAGAAAGAGTTCTTTCTTGTTAACATCTCCCCTGTCTGTAGGCATGTATGTGCACTTGTATGTTGGAGAATGTGTTTGTTCAGCACCAAGAAGTTAAGTCATTTAAACTGAGACAACAAACCAAGGCAGAATGCTGCTCTGGGAACCAGTGGTCCTTCACCTCTTTTTAATTTTCTCCAATTTTCCATTATTCTCAGTGGAGCGTGTGAAAACTCAGGCTGCAGAGGCTGCTGCAAAGCAGTTGGAGGAAATGCAAAAGAAGACCCTGGAGATTTTAGAGCAAAGTGAAAGAAGCCACCAGGAGCATATAAACCAATTGACTCAAAAGATAGAAAAAGAAAGGAAACAGTTAATAGAAGAACAGGAGAAGAACCTAGCTCTGAAACTCCAGGTATGTAAATCCAGGAATTCATGTCTAAGAAGTGGTTTCTAATCTTTAAAATGCTGTATAAAAAAAGATTCAAAGAACTCTGGAGCATGAAGGAACTTCAGAGATAATCTAAGTCATTCCCTCTCATGAGTCTACTCTTGACAATGGTCTCATATACATCCTTCACAGAGGAGTCAACCAACATGCTGGGTACCTTCCTTGACTTTTCTTGACAAAGACCCTAATGGAGTACATGAAGTGTCTACAGGCAACAGTTCTCTCTTGCCACATGATCTTTTCCAAAGCAGCTTCTCTGATTAATAGCATCCTTTATGAGCAAATCAGAATTGGCAATGTACCTACTTACACTCATCATGTGCTTCTCTCTTGCCCTGTGACTGATCCCTAACTCTTCTAAGTTGATCAATTAATGGAAAAAATTAAATTTAGATTTCATATGCTACTGTTTCAGTCTTTCCTACTATATGGTTATCATTCCATTTTTCCTAGAAATAAACATTTTTATTTCAGAATTGCCAATTCCTTTCCTTACCTCCCCTTTTCATTACTTCATCATTTTTAAATAATATTTTTATCAACAAGCTTATTTTTATTTTGCTTAACATCTTTTTAAAATTGTAACACACTTTTTATCTCATCTTAAATTGTTTCTATTTCTCTTACAAAATATCAAATGCCCTAATTGACAGAATATCTAATGACATGGTTAAGGTATCCTATTATTTTTGTTGAGAAATGAATGATTGGATAATGGACCAGGAACTTTCCCTAGACCATCTTTGGTTTCCATGGACCAGACTCTCCCCAGATCTACTTAATTTTAGACTTTTGATAAAGAAATTCTTTGAGGTCATTTTGGATTTTGAATGGCATCTTCTATATCCAGATAAAATGACCAAATTCAAGGAATGTTTAATTTTCAACTACAATTATCTCCCTGCAAGATCAAAGTACAGACACACGTAATACATACACACACATACTTTATAAACTATATAGAATATATACATACTATATTGTTCATAAGTATATAATATGTATAAAGTTTATATAAATAAATATGTATGTAATTTTCCACTGCAATTATTTCCTGTCAAAGCAAAGGGTCTGTGTATGTGTATGTATATATATATATATATGCATATATATATACATATATATGTGTGTGTGTTAGTGTGTGTATATGTGTATATCAATGTGTGTGTGCATGTCAGCATATGTACTTTACTCATGCTATATTTTTATATATAGTATCTATTTTTACATCCGTATACATATATACACACTTTACTCTTGAAGGGGGAATAATTATAACAGGAAATTAAATATTCCCTGAATTTGAATATATGTATCTATCTATGTAAAAGGCAAACTATAGTTGTTGGGATTTTTCCTGACATAGCTAAGAATTCTGGGAAAATGTGTACCATCATTTTTTCTTAAGTAATTTCAATTTTCTTTCTTGATTATTTAATTTTTGGCTTTTTCATTCTGAAATTTGATTATAGTCAATCTTGCAAACCTCCAAGTACTATGTAAATGACAGTTAATATGTAATTTTGTAGAACTTAATTGCATTGGAATTTTTATTTGACTTATTCTTCATGTGTCAGATAATCTTACTTTTATCCCTTGTACTTCTACAAAATTTTTTAACCGCCTTCAGAGACAATTTAGAACAGCTGGTCCCTCTTCCAGAAGAAGACAGGCACAAAGGGCTGACATCTAGCCTGTAATCTGTTCTATACCAGTTGCTCCTGCCAGAGACCACAGGCCCCATTAGCTTTTACAGATACTGGTGTGGATTCTCAGTCTGTGTACTTCTGACGACTTCTCAGCTGACTGCTTTCTGCTACCTCCTCACATTCTACTCCAACCCTCTGTGCCAGGCAGCTGGTGGCAGAAGCTGCCACTCTAGCCCCTCCTCCAGCCCTTTTCACTCCAGTCCATAGCCCTGGACAAACATTCCACAGGTTGTTTAGAGACTTTGGAGATATACTTACTTGGATCAGGTGAATAGCATTCTCAGAATTCTGTGTGGTCCTTTTTGATTCCATGCTCTTAAATTCTATTTCTTCCTTTTCAGGAACAGGAACAATTACTAAACTCTGGATTCCACAATGAATCAGAGCAGATTAAAAACCAAATCAAGGCTATTTATAACAGACTGTATGAATTCCAAAAAAAGAGACGTGGTTGTATCATATCCTGAAGACTGGGGCCTTCTCCTTCTTGTTCACCCACAACTTAACTTGATGGAGAGTTCAGGATCCCTGTGATTTATGGAACGCTTGTTGTGTGAGGGCTATTGAAATGCAAGGCTTACAAAGCTGAAATTATGATTTGCTTAGTTTTCTGTCCAATTGTAACCAGTACCACATTTAAAAACTTAGTGATCTTCCCTAAGGATGACTTCAAAATAGGGGAAAAAGTATGTGACTCTTCTTTTGTGTTTGATTTTAATTTAAACAGTCTCTGTCAACTTTTCTCCATTATTCTTGAATAAAGTAGGGCTGTGGGTATTTATATGCATATCCCATGTAGAACTATATCTAGAAATAATACAATTTCTTATGAATAATAGTCAATTGTGAAAAGTTTGGTCTCCAAATGAGTGTGAGAAGGGTCACTTCAAGGTGAGAGAATGATGTCTGGGAAGAGGTTGGTTACCTATCCACTCTGATTCTCACTGTGATGTTGGTTGGAAGGTGAGAGGAAGAGTCCAGACCCAGGCACTGTCTCTCTCTGGCCCCATCCTGGCACCATCATTCCCACCTCCTCCAGTCCTGTGGATCTCACTTTACTCATTGATGGGAATGAGGAAAGTAGAGGGGCCAAGAGGCAGTCTCCTAGTCACTCGCCAAACTTCCTTCTACCATAACGTGGACGTAGGAAGGGCTGGGAGAGTAGCTCTTCCTATGTCCAGTGTGGTCTGGATTCACTTATTCATCCTTCTTTGAGGGAAACTATAAAAATGTGCACAAATAGAAGCTCTTTTATTCATCCTGAGCCCTTGGTTAATACTTCCAGCAATTAAGGGAAGGCTATTTCTCTCTCTACCTCAGTGATTCTTAATCTTTTTTACATCATGGATCCCTTTGACAATCTTTTAAAAACCTAGGGACTCCTCAGAATAATGCTTTTAAATGCATAAATATGCATACATGCACATACATTAAATTTTAAAGAACCAAGCAAACTATACCTTTGATTCTATTTGAGAGACCTGAGTGAAGTCATATTACTTCCCTAGACCTCACTTTTCTCATGTGTAAAATGAGAGGGTTCAACAATACGGCTTTTTATGTCCCTCATGTTTCAGAGAGTCTGTGTTATTGGATAGAAACATATAAATATAAACGGGAATGGGCATATATATACTTTTACAGATATTCACATGCATACATACATAAAACATGTATGTAAATATGTGCATATTCAAGAAGGCTTTGCTGTTGTTCAGTCATTTCAGCCATATTGGACTCTTCAAAAGCCCCATTTGGGTTTTTCTTGGAAAAAATATTATAGTGGTTTGTCATCTCCTTCCCCATCTCATTTTACAGATGAAGAAAATGAGGCAAACAGGGTGAAGTGAATTGACCAGAGTCTCACAGCTAGTAAGTGCCTGAGGCCAGATGTGACCTCAGAAACATGAGGGTAAATAGTAGCACATCAAAAGTGTTGATGTGTTAACGTTTCTTTAATGCCAGCAGTCAGGATCACTCCACTGACCTAGTGGAGTGGCCTAGGTCATCTGCCTGAAGAATTTGCAATGTGAGACCCTGGGCTCATTATTTATCCTGGTAGGTATAAAGCATATTTAGGTGGCTTTTGAGGTTGGCAATAGAAAATACTTGTGTTGAAGCCCTCACATCTGGGGAACATGTAGGCCCCTTCCTCATTTCTCAAACACTCTACCCACACATCTGCTTTAGTCTCCCATTCTAGACTCAGGCAGTTAGAAACAGCAAGGGTTTCTACAAAAGCATTTTGTAAAGACATAGAAAGAAGAGAGGAGAGGAGAAGGAAGAGCAAATAAGGGAAGAGCAGAGAGAGAGAGGAAACTTGTGAGCGCATTCATGAACAGTTTGGCTTGAAGTCTCCTGAAAAAGGTAAGGGTTATTTCCAAGGTTTCCCTTCTTTTCCTTGCATATTTTCCCTGGACCTTGGTGAAAAGAGACAAGGGGGCAGATTGAATCATACACATTTGCTTGGTATTGATTCAACCAAACAGCTTCCTCTGGGCTTAGCTACTTCGTAAAAAGTCTGACACTGGCCCCTAGCTTTGTGTTCTGGAGACACTGCAACTCATCCCCCTTAAGGCAGTGGGAACCTTGGAGGGGGCAGGCCCATTCCACAGGTGCCATGTCTCAGGAGACAGAGCAAGACCAGCTTAAAGGATAAAGAATGCAGCCATGATAGGGAGACCTGGCTTCTGACCCTAGACCTATTCCTTCTAGTTGTGTGATCTAGGCTAAATCCTTTTAAATCTCTGAGCTACAGTTTTCTCATCCGCAAAAGTAGAGATGAAATGATATGTGTGTACAGGCAGGGGATGCAACCACATGATTTTTTGGGGTCTCCTTTAGATGTGGAATCAACGATTCTCAGCTTAGTGGAGTGGAAAAAAACTAGACTTGGATTTCAAGCATGTAGGGTCTGGTCCTCCATCACCTAAGTAATCTTAGTGGCAGAGGCATTTGTTCTTGCTGAGAGAAGATCGAATCTATAAAGTTTGCAAAGGCCCCTGAGTCTACCTCAGCCTGGAATTGTACTGCTCAGTAACAGGGCAGTATGAGTTCTCAGAATACTCAGGGGGAAGGGGAGGGGGAAGAAGGGGAGATGCCATTTTCAGCCTGGAGACGGGTACAGAGCGGGTACAACGCATCCTCTTTACCACCAGTGCTGGATGGACCTCTCTGAGGATGGCACTGCTCCTTCCTAGGTGGAGCCTGGGCCATGGGTAGCAGGGCCTGCCCATGCTCTGGGTTCTCTTGGACTCTGTGTGCTCACTAATGGTCAGGAGGCTGCTAGGAGAAAGTTGGGAGGATTGCCAGATCTCAGCCTCAAATAAAGGCTGGATTCTACATGAGGAAATTGCTGGTAGAGCAAGAGTTGTTACTGAGTCCAAATCAGCACTCTGCCCACTATGCCACCTACTGCCCCAAATAAAATTAGAAACTGCTTTTATAAAAACCCAATGAAAAATACACAATTAGCTATTCTGATGAAAAAGAGGGAGAAAAAAATCAAACTGTATAAAAAGTGAAAAAGGAAAACTCTCAATAATTCTAGAAGAGAAAAATAAAAATTGTAAGTAAAAATTATGCTGAGTTATTATGCGAGCAAAACTGAAAACTTAGAGGGAATAGGTGGATACTTACAAAAATATAGAATACCATATAATTAAAAAAAGGAGAAACTATTTATATAACCTATGATCAGAAGAAAAAATTATCAAAGTAGTAAAAATCTAGGAACAGCTTTATTTACAAATGAATTCTATGAAAAATTCAAAGAATAATTAATTCTGATGCTGTTTAAACTCTTTTTAGAAAAAAGAAGGCACTTCTCATATCTTTGCAAGATATTATTTTGTATGACATTATGTGTGGGTACTATATGTGGGAACTCCACTACCATGAATAGTTCCCTTTCTCAGCCCCCATGAATTCATGACTCAGAAAAGGATAGGGGTGACAGAGCTGCTATTTATACCTGTCCACATTAGAATTCCCTGGTATTGATCTGCTGGTGTCCTGTATTTGTCTCAGACCCCTTCTTGCCCTGGGATGCAGTCTTTCTCTAGGTTCTGAAGTGCTAGGCTGGTCAAATGACTCACTGAGATATTTTTTCTGAATTTCCCCACAAGGGGGGACTGGTCTGGAAAATTATCTAGATCTGTTTAGGAGAGTCTGTGGAGGGGCCTCACCTCACTGCTTCCTATCACTCCACCACCTTGGTTCTGCCTCTGACCATGGGAGTGTTCTATCTTACTTGGGATAAAAATCTTGCATTTACTTTGTTTCCCCTATATCCTTAAGTTAAAGGACTATCTGGTTTTCTACTTGCATCCCCAGTGCTTAGCAAATAGTAGGCACTTAAGGCTTCATTCATTCAAAGACTACAGAGAGTACCAGAGAGATAAGGCCTGAGAAAAGGTCATTGGATTTGTTGAGTGTGAGATCATTGGCCACTTTGGAGAGAACAGTTTTAGTTGAATGAGGAGGCCAGAAGCCAGAACACAGAGAATTAAGAAAAGAGTGAGAGGAAAGGAAGTAGAGGCATTGCTGCTGAAAGGCCTTCTCAGATCTTGTGCAGCACAGAAACCTGACTCCATGGGGTAGTCTGTTGGTTTTTGTGGCTCTGTATCAGGGTCAAGGAAGCTTTTGTAGCCTACAATGCTGACCAACATTGGCTGGCTCTCAAGGCCTAAGCAAATCTGGAATCAGGATCTCCCTGGCACTGAAAGGAGGGGAGGAGAAATGGGTGTGGTGTTGCATTTTGTGATGAGACCCAACAGTGAGGGCCATGGGGGAGGTGTGCGGAGTGAGTTCAGGGTAGGTGTCATAGATTTTTGTTTTGCGTGTTTTTACCTTTTTTTGGTTTCTAGGTGTCCTACACCATGTGAAAAGTAGAAGTTGCTTTATTTTTGATGCATAGTGTCTGTGGTGGACCACTTTCAGAGATTGTGTGGAAATCAGAAAAAAATGTTTATTCCTCTCCCTGGTTTGGCATCTAATGTTGTAATTTCCTTCAAGACCTAGTTGATTAAGAATTTTTTCCTGTCCACAATTGTGAATAATAAAACTCTCAGTTTACTATAAATTCTTTTAGGGTATCGCTTTAATTATATTTCGATCATGGATCCATTTTAAAATAGTTGTAGTATGTAGATTAGTTTCAGACTGGTCTCCATGCATGACCAAATTATTTAGTTTTCACTATAGATTTTGTTGACTAAGAAATTCTTTTCACATTGTTTCCTCCCTTTTTATATAGATTCATCTTTCAGAGACTTCACAGGCCATCCAAACCAACTCTCTCAGAAGGTTCAGAAACAGAGCAGTTAGGTGACTCTTGTAAAGTCTATCACAGAGCCCAGACTTGGATTCAGGTCCTCAGTGTCCAAACCCAGTGCTCTTTCTATTGCTGCCCCTCATCTAGTGGGGCTCTCCCCTACTTGTGATTGGAAGCCACTTGTTAAGTATACTGTCAAAGAGATCCCTGGCCAGAACTGGGTTCTCCTAGATAATTAACACTTTGAACAAATTGAATGAAGGTTGTCCCTTGCCCGATCTTCCACTTCATCTTCTCTATGAGGGTTGGGAAAGCTGCTGGAGACATATGTGAAGACAGTCTCTAGTGGAGACATTCCCTGCCTGGAGAATGCATTGTTGACATTGGCTCAGACTGAGAACTCAGCTGCTGTGCAAAAAGCTCTCAACCATTATGTAGAACAGATGACCCTAAGGGTGGACTTCCTCACAGAAACCCTCCAGAACTTGCTAAACTTACAGACAGACTGGGAGAAAGAAGCCAACTCCATTTTCATGAAGCATTCTTTTAAGGATGACACATACAAGTTCCAGGGGGAACTAGTGGTATGTTCTTCCAGCTACTTATCGTCCCTCTTACCTGTCTTTTCTGAGTGAAACCTAGAAACTGGTCAAAACCTTCTCACTTTTTTTACCTTTGGTCCTTATCCCCAGTTCATAGGAGATGAGCCTGTTTGCTCTAGAAAGCTAGAGGCATGAAGACCTAAATCTCACTTGTCATGAAAAGATGCTCCCTCTTTGTGACACACTGATATCAGTGACTTCCTAGAAAACAAAATTCCCCTCCCTGCCACATAATTGCTGAATAGATGGAGTCGTGGTCTCAGATCATACTGCAGTTTTTCTCAAGCTCACAGATACATTCATGTCTACACATCTTCCCACCAATACCCTTGGATTTGTTCTAGCAGCATCTCCTGCCAGTCCAAATGTCTGCTTAGTCTACGAAACTTGGTAGCACTCACTGGGCCCACACCTAAGGGAAAATCAATATTATAGGCTTTCAGGATCATTTAATGTAATCACCTCCTTTAGAGAGTGAGGAATTTGAGCCCCAAAGAGAATAGGTGACTTGTCCATGGTGACCAAAATAAAGAGTAGTAGATTTGAATCCAGAGCCCAAGTATCTCAGCTCCCAAACTAGAATTTTAAGCTGTATTCTACCACACTATGCATTTTCTCAGAAAAACAAAGGCAAGTAGCCCTTCTCTCAACAGTTTCTTTACAATCTCATTTCCTCCACAATAAAAGGGGCACTTCGGTAGCCTTTGAGGCATCATGATAACCACTACCTGTTATTGTTACTGTTACATTTCTCCTTTTCCCTGATTGTCTTTCTCTCCATTTCACTGGCAGGGAATCTTAGAATCCAAGAAGGATGACTTCATACACCAAAATGAGGAAGAATCAATCAAATACTGTCAAACTAAGCTTGAGCTCCTCTCACAGACCTTAATGGAAGCCACTTCTCAAGGAACCTTCTCTGTGCCCAGGGATTTCCAGCTCTATAGGAAAGAAAGAGAAAAAGTTTTGAACAATTTCCATCAAGTTCCCAAGAAAGGGATAAAGGTGAGGAAAGACCTGGAAGCTGGCAGGGGTGAAACTGCAAGGAGGGCTCCATTGATGGCACTGAGTATGTGAGTATGGACTTTCTCCAAACAATAACCACCCAAGAGGAGAAGGTCTAGACACTGCTGACTTTTTAGTTCACATCTCAGTTGAAAGTTCTTGACAGAAATTTTTTCTTCCTGCCTAGAGAACATGCTATGGAAGTTAGGTAGCTGGGCATACGACGTTCATAATAGGCCAGGTCTAATGCAGGCTGATATAGTACCTCAGGTTCAGACTTGGAATGAAATGAGATGCTCATAGCTGTACATCCTTGTGCATTGGCCTTTGGTACTCATTGACAAGCAGTCACATCAATGGCCTCTGTGTTTAATCTCATGTCCCAAAAATGTTGTCAATACCTTTTACGAAAAGGAATAGTCTAGCCTATATAGGAGATGTTTCTCCTGCCACAGAGGGTTTACTGTTCTCAGCCTCTAACTCAGTCTGGGGAAAACTATGCGTCCGTCTTACGTGTTTGTCCAGGCAGATGAGGTCCTCCAAAGGTTTCTACAGTCACTGGCAATGACAGAAGAAGCCATCCTGCAGACAGATCAAGCTCTCACTGAACAAAAGAAGGGCTTAGAAGGTCCAGGGAACTGGGGTGTGATGATCTAGTCATGGAGGGGATTTGGTGGGTTTGGAATAAAGTTCTCCTTAAGGGCCTCTGTATGACAAGATTTTCCTGAAATACTTGAGATTCCTTCTTCTCTACCATTGCAGACCTTGCTGAATTTGTAAACAGCAACTGTGACCACAACCAACAGGTCAGAGAAGCTGTTCCCCCAGACTTCCTCAACTTTGCTTCTCTTGGTCTAATAAGGGGAAAAAAATTTAGGAATTCCCAGTCTCTTTCTAATAGACAGTGGGTTCTGAGTTTGGACATCCAAAGACTTCCCTATTACTTCCAGGATCATATATAAACTCCCCCATTCAACATTTAGAGTCATTCAAAAATTGATCCTTTCCTACCTTTACTGCTTATTACTCTACACATGCTGTTTCAGCCACACTGATTACTTGCACTTCTTCAGACACAAGCCATCTCTGATCTCCAGGCCTTTCCCCTAACTGTCTGATTCCATCACTGCTCTGCCCCCTACTTCCTACTGATGCTAAAAATCCCACTTTCTTCAAAAGGCCTTTCCTGTCCTTCCAGCTTTTAGTGCTGTTTTCCTCATTGATATTGCATCCCATTAACTCTCTATAGCTCTTGCATATGGATAACAAGGTTAATGTTGTTTCTTTCCTTAGAATGACAGCTCCTTGAGGGCAGAAATTGTTTTTAAACTCTTTTTGTTTGGTCTCTCAAGTGCTTAGTACATTGCCTGGCTCCTAGGAAGCACTTAATAAATGCTTGTTGACTAACCAACGAGAGATGGAAACTAGCCTCTCCTGACTTCATCTTCTATGTTTTCTATTCAATCAAACAGTTGAAAGTGGAAAGAAAAGCATCCAGAAAGGAAAAGAAGTGGTTGGAACAACAAGAAATGGAAATGCAGCAGAAGATGGAAGCTCAACAGAGAAGTTATGAAGAAAACATCAAACAACTGAAAGAGAAGATGGAGGAAGATAAGGTCCAAATCCTGAGAGAATACGAGATGATTCTGGATCATAAACTGAAGGTACACGGAGATAGGGATCAGTGGCTGTGCTTACGAAGAAACATCACCACCATGGCAGGAAAGGGATGGGCAGATGCACAGGGAGGGAAAATTTGCCCTCATGTGAGTTAGCATGGTGGAGAGCAAAGGACCCTGGACTTTTCATCAGAAGATCTAGGTTTGAGTCTTTTCCTCCTCCTCAGTGTTCTCACCTGTAATACAGGGTCAGTCACATCTGCCTCACTGAGTGCACAGAATTGTTGTGCAGTTCAAATGATTTTTGAGTTACTCATAGAGCAACCCCCACCCCGAGTTCTCACAATCAGCTGCCCAAGCAAGTCTATTCCAAGCTCAAATTATTCTACAGATCCTCACCCTATGAGATTCATAGCTCACAAGCTCCTACGAAAGTCTGTGTTTTTCTAGTGAACCAGAAGACATACTTAGTTCAAAGCAGAGACCTAATGCCCAGAAGGTTTTGTACTGTATCCCTTTTATACAAGGCAGACAACTTAACATACAATCATCAGTCTAAAGAACATTCCTCAGTGGTTTTTCTCTCATAGGATGTCCATGAGATCTGAGCCTCTGAGCCTCAGTTGGAATGGGCCTTTTCTCTCAAGAAGGAGATTCCAGAACCCAGAAACCAAACTCTTTGCAACCAAGATCCAGGGCCTTCCCAACCAACTTGTACATTCAGACTTAAGGCTATTTTTGAATTCCAATTCCTATTCAGTAATCTCTGACATTATCTCTACCAGGATCTTGTCTGTCTTGAGGTCAGTAAGTTCTGGCTTCCATTGCTAAACTTGCCATAGATAGCATTTGATAAGGGATACCCTTTCTAAAAGTTGTAGATGACTAAGTTCAAGGTCCCCCAATGTGTTGATCCCCAAATTCTTGGCTCTTTCCTACAAATGTAAGAGGGAGTGAGCTGGCCTTGTGACCTCACTAATGGAAGTAACCATAGTGAAAATATTTCCTCTACCTATGCAATCAGCACCACCCTGTAGGGATTGTCTTAGAGAATTCCTGGGGGCCCTGAGAAAACTAAATGGGTCACACAGTCACGATGTATCAGAGATAGAACTTGCATCCAGGTCTTCCTGACTCTAAGGCCATGTTACCTCATACAAATGAGAGGAGGCCAAGAAAGACACAAGACCAAATGTGAGACCATACGTTCTACACCAGTTACATTCCTGGCCTTTTGGACATAATTATGGTAGGAAAAAGTTTCCATAGCATCTATTTTTTTAAAAAAGACTTAAAAATCACAAAGTGCTACGATCCTTTCCTGACCTGAAAGAAGGGTAGACTAGTGGAATTGGTGTGGTACTCAAGACACAATAGTCAACGACTATAGCCATCTACTGTTTGATAAACCCAAGGACCCCAGCTTCTGGGATAATAACTCACTGTTTGACAAAAATTGCTGGGAAAACTGAATAACAGTGTGGCAGAAACTAAGCATAGACCAATTCTTGGCACTGTACACAAGAATAAAGTCCAAATGGGTACATTATCCAGGTATAAAGATTAATACTACAAAAAAAAATAAGTGGATCAAGGAACAGTGTATCAGATTTATGAAGAAGGGAAGAATTTTTGACTAAACAAGAGATAGAAAGCATTATGAAGTGCAAAATGGGTAATTTTGATTACATTGAACTGAAAAGTTTTTGCCCAACCAAACCTAATGCAACCAAGATTAGGAGGGAAGAAGAAAACTGGAAAAGAATTTTTGCAGCTACTGTCTGTAAAAAAGGCCTCATTTCTAAAATATATAGAGAACTGAGTCAAATGTACAAAAATACAATACATTCCCCAACTAATAAATGGTCAAAGGGTATGAATGGGCAGTTTTCAGAGGAAGAAATTAAAGCTATCTATAGTCATATAAAAAAAAGTGCTCTAAATCACTATTGATTAGAGAGATGCAAATCAAAACAACTCTGAGATAGCACATCACACCTATCAGATTGGCTAACATGACAAAACAGGAAGATGATGAATGTTGGAGAAGATGTGGGAGAGTTGGAATTCATTGATGGTGGAGCTGTGAGCTGATCCAAATATTCTGGAAAGCAATCTGGAGCTATGCCCAAAGGACTACAAAATGTGCATACCCTTTGACCCAGCAATACCACTTCTAGGACTGTATCCTTAAGAGATCATAAAAATGGGAAACGGTCCCACACATACAAAAATATTTATAGTAGCTCTCTTTGTGGTGGCCAAAAACTGGAAATCAATGGGATGCCCACCAAGTGGGAAATTGCTGAATAAATTATGGTACATGAATGTAATGAAATACTATTGTACTATAAGACATGATGAACAGGAAGACTTCAGAGAGGCCTGGAAAGGCTGAAAGGAGCAAAACCAGGAGAACATTGTATACAGCAACAACCACAGCATGCAAGGAATTTTTCTGGTAGACTTAGAACTTCTTTGCAATGCAAGGACTTTAATAATTCCCAATAGTCACTTAAGGTAAAATGCCTTCCATATCCAGGGGAAGAAGTAGGGAATTCCATCACAGAATTAAGCAGATTATTTTCTTTTGTATTACATTTTAGTTTGTTTTATGATTTCTCCCATTCATTTTAATTCTTCTATGCAACATGACTAAAGTGAAAATGTGTTTAATAGGAACGTATATGTAGAACCTATATAAAACTGTACTCCATCTCAGGGAGGAAGAGGGGAGGGAGGGGACAAGTGGGGGAGGGAGAGAAAAAAATCTAAGATATATGGAAGTGATTGTAGAACACTGAAAACAAATAAAATAAAAAAAATAAAACTTCCTTCTGTACTACTGAGAACTGGGTCTTTATATAGATCAAATACAGAGCCCCAACATGTTTTATGTATCAAACATGCAAGAAGTGTAAAATATGAACATTAGCCCCTGTGTATATTTGAAGAGTATAGAGGACTTTCTTTAGAGCCAAGAAAACCTGGGTTCAAGTCCTACCCATGCTGGCTCCGGACAAGTCATTTCACTTCTCAATGTCCTAAACAACTCTCTATAACCATAAATTACAGAGAGGTTCCTGGCCCACATTTGTATGGGAACTTTCTCATACAAATGATCCTTTTACTGATTAAATCTTAGTCCCAGAGGCAGAGAGAGAGAGAGAGAGAGCAGACTCTGATTTCCAACATGATGAGCAGCTTGGTTGGACACTGCTTTATATCAGAATGAAAAGAAAAAAATTATTCAAAAGGGAAATAGTAACGTAACAAAATGTAGGTAGTGACCAGTCTAGCAAGAGCAGGAGAAACAAGCAGCTTGTCTTTCATTCTTTCTTTTCTCCTCCTCTCCATCACACAAAAGAAATTAGGAAGCAATTGTCCCATGTTTCATCTGGAGGAGGAAAAGGGAAAGCATGAATCACATGGCTGTCTCAATTTCTTCATTTATACCAGGAGGAGAATATTAGCACCTACTTCTCAGGGTTGTCATGTAGACAAAAAAATAATAGTATGTGAGCAATACAAGGATGCAGAGAGGAGAAAAAAGATGAAGAGATGAAAGAGGAGGAGAAAAAGGAGAAGGAGAACAAGATGAGGAAGAGGAGGAGGAGGAGAAAGATTAGTGTGCCATCAGGCTCTAGCGTCCAATCTAGCGTCTCTAAAGAGCATATAGCCTAAAGAACATGGTGACATTTACTTGAGATCATACTGCCACACCTCTTATTTCCATTTCCTCTCATTCTCTACTTCTAGAAATTTCAAGATAGACATTCCAGGCCTGCTAATGATTATTTCATAGCTCTCTTGCCTTTTGTGGCTAAATTCCATCTCCAGGAGGTGCCTCCACTGCCTCTCCTCACTGCCTTCTCAGTTCTCTAGTCTGCCTTCCAATTTCATCATTCAACTAAAAATGTTTTCTCCAAAGTTACAGGGATCTCCTGTCAAATCTGATGACATTCTCAGTCCTCAACCTTCTAGATTTGTCTGCAGCCTAGATGTAAATCCCTCTCCTCTTTTTGATACTCTCTACATTTTCCTGTTCCTTCTCCTATATATCTGACCACTCTTTCTCAGTCTCCTTTGCGGGTTCTTCATCCAGGTTTTGCTCACTAAGCATGAATGTCCCACTCTGTCCTGAATCCTCTTTCCTCTCTATAATCTTTCACTTTGTAATCTCATCAGCTCCCATGGATTCAGTAATCATATCCAGCTGATGTATCAAATACGAATGACCTTATCGAGCCTAAGTTCTCTATTGACCTCTACTCTCACATCTCCAAACACCAACTAGACATCTTGAACTAAATGTAGATATTTTCAAGTAAATCTATTCAAACTGAATTTGTTATCTTTTCCCCAAAACCCTCTCCCTTCTAAATTTGCCTATTAATCTCCTGGGCAATACCTTCACATTCCCACAAGCTCTCAACCTAAGTGTCATCATCAACTCTTCACTCCTTCACACTCCCCCTATAGCTAATCTACTGCCAAAGCCTGTCAATTTGACCTTTGCAACATCTCTCCCATGCACATCCATGTCTCTTCTGACCCTTCTACATCCCTCATACAGGCTCTCATCACATCATGCTTTGACTGTTGCAACAGCCCCCTGGTAGGTGTGTCTGCCACAAGTCTCTCCCTACTCCAGTCCATCCTCTACATATTTGGGAAAGTAATTTTCCTAAAGTGCAAGTCTGACCATGTCACCCCACACTCACTCAGTAAACTTCAATGTTTTCCTATGATCTTCAGGATCAAACACAAAATCCTCCCTTTGGTGGTTAAAGTTCTTTGTAACCTGCCTACCTAGAGGCAGCCAACTGGATAGAAAGTGGATAGAAAGCTGATCCTGGAATCATTCAATCAAATCAATTAATATACAATGATGAAGCATCTACTCTCTGCCAAGCACTGTGCTAAGTGATAGGCAAAACACAGTCCCCAAGCCCCAAGAGCTTACAGTTACAATGGGGGTGCGAGAATGTCAACGTGCAAGCAAATATATACAAAGTAAGCAATATACAACATAAATAGGAAATAATTAAGAAAGGGAAGGCACTGGAATTAAGAGGGGTTACATAAGACCTTCACTAAAAGAAGGGATTTTATTTGGTACTTAAAGTAAGCTAGAGAGGTCTATAGGCAGAGAAGAGGAGGGAGAGAATTCTAGGCAGAAAAATTGCCTGGAACTGAGAGATGGGGTGTCACATATATGGAATGGTAAAGAGGCCAGTGTCACTGGATGGAAGAGTACATGTCAGGGAGTAAGGTGTAAGACAACTGGAAAGGTAGGAGAGGGATAGGTTATGAAGGGCCTGGAATGCCAAACAGAGCATTTTGTATTTGGTGCTAGAGGTAATAGGGAAGAAAGGGAGACCCAGTCACCATGCTAAACCTGTCTACCAAGCCAGCCAATCAGACCGTGAAAGAGAGGTCAGAGAGGTAGGAGAAAAGCCAGGAAAGGGTAGTGTCACAAAAACCTAGAAAGAACAAAGGATCAAGTTGAAGAGGTGATCTTTAACTGAAGCAGTGAGGCATTCTTAGGGAGAGACAGGAGGTAGCATGTGCCAGGCAGATCACACCACTACCACCACCCTGAACACATCTGCCCTCAGTATCTGAAGGGATAGGCCAGGATCTGAACAAGGTATCCTTGTGAACATCAGTGCCCCTCAAACTGCCAGACGTGCTTCCAGCCCAGGCCCCATGCCACCAATGAAAAGAGAAGTTGTGGTGGAGAGTGAGCTCACCTGCCTCATGAACAGCATCAGCAACTGGTGACTCCCTATTACCAAGAGGCAGATAAGGTACGAATCCCCAGAGTGGCTACCCCTCACTCTTACTGCTTTAAGCCCAGTCCTCATAGTCACCAGATGATGGCATCCCCCACACTAACTCATTAGGGTGGGGTTCTTTTTCTTGTTGGCCCATTCTTCTAACCTACTTCCTTTCTAACGTCTGCCACTCTTGTGGAGGGAAGGTCTGGGCTGGTTGTGTTGCTGCTTTCCTGGAGTGTTGTGTGTGTTATTCCAGGATCTCATGCACTGGCTGGGGACCTGCAAGTTTCCAGTGCTCCCAAAGTGATGTGATTCAGAGCAGAGTCTCTTTGCTAGCTGCTTCCTACCCTGTTATATTTCCCCCACCCCACTTTCTTCTCTTGAGGTCTTTAAGTTCCAGACCTTCTTGACCTATTTATCATCTGCAAAAAGTGAAGAAAAGTTAAGTCTATCAAAGCTGGTCATCGCACAATGTTGCTGTGACTGTGCACAATATTCTCCTGGTTCTGCTTACTTCACTCAGCATTATTTTATCTGAGTCTTTCCAGGTTTTCCTGAAGTCTACCTGTTCATTATTTCTGATGGAACAATAATATTCTATTATATTCATGTACCACAACTTGTTCAACCATTTCCCAACTGCTGGATGTCCCCTCAATTTCCAGTTCCTTGCCACCACAAAAAGAGGTGCTATTTTTATACATTTGAGTCCTTTTCCCTGTTTTATGATCATTTTGGAATACAGACCTAGTAGTGGTATTACTGGATCAAAGGGTATGCAGTTTTATAGCCCTTTGGGTATAGTTCCAGATTGCTCTCCAGAATGGTTGGATCAATTCACAACTGCACAATGCATCAATGTTCCAATTTTCCCACATCCTCTCCAACATTTGTCATTTTCCTGTTTTGTCATGTTAGCTAATCTGATCAGTGAGACGTGGTATTTCAGTGTTGTTTTAATTTGTATTTCTCTAATCAATAGTCACAGAGCATTTTTTCATGACTATAAATAGCTTTAATTTCTTCACCTGAAACCTGCCTGTTTATATCCTTTAACCATTTATCAATTGGGGAGTGATTTGTAGTCTTATAAATTTTATTCGGTTCTCTACATATTTTGAAATGAAGCCTTGATCAGAAAGACTGGCTATAAAAATTGTCTCCCAGTTTACTGCTTATCTTCTAATCTTGGATGCATTGGCTTTGTTTTTGTAAAAAAAAAAAAAAAATCAATGTTTGATTTAGTGCAATCAAAATTATTCATTTAGCATTTCATAATATTCTCTAACTCTTGTTTGTTTATAAATTCTTCCATTCTACATAAATCTGACAGGTAAACTATTCCTTCCTCTCCTAATTTGCTTATACTATTATCCTTCATGTCTAAATCATGTACCCATTTTGACCTTATTTTGGTATAAAGTGTAAGATGTTGGTCTATGCCTAGTTCCTGCCATACTACTTTCTGGTTTTCCCAGCAGATTTGTCAAATAGTGAGCTCTTATCCAAGAAGCTAGATTTATTAAACAGTAGATTACTACAGTCATTGACTCCTCTGTCTTGTGTACCTGACGTATCCCACTGATTCACCACTCCATTTCTTACCAGTACCAAATAGTTTTGATGATTGCTGCTTTGTAATAATTTTTGGATCTGGTACAGCTAAGTCACCTTCCCTTGCATTTCTTTTCATTAATTCTCTTGATATTCTGTACCTTTTGTTTTTCCAGGTGAATTCTATTACTTTTTCTAAGTTTGGTACTTTGATTGGCATGGCGTTGAATAAGTAAATTAGCTTGGATAGAATTGTCATTTTTATTATATCAACATAGCCTACCCATGAGCAACTGATATTTTTCCAATTACTTAGATCTGCCTTTATTTGCGTGAAAAGTGTTTTGTAATTGTGTTCAGATAGTTCCCAGGTTTCTTTTGGCAGGTAGACTACTAAATATTTTGTATTGTCTTTAGTTACTTTAAATGGAATTTCTCTTTCTAACCCTTGCTGCTGAATTTTGTTAATAATATGTAGAAATGCTAATGATTTATGTGTTTTTTTATATCCTGCCACTTTGCTAAAGTTGTTAACTATTTCACATAGCTTTTCAGCTGATTCTCTAAATATATCATCATATCAAAGGCAAAGGGTGAGAGCTTTGTTTCTTCTTTGCCTGTTCTAATTCCTTCCATTTCTTTTTCTTCTCTTCTTGCTAACATTTCTAGCACAGTACTGAATAGCAGTGGTGGTAATTAAAATCTCTTGTTTTATCCCCAGTCTTGTTGATTCTTAGTTGTAATCCAAATGCCTTTACCCCCTGGAATATCATATTCAAAGTCGTCCAATCCTTTAACATAGAAGCAGCTAAGTTCTCCATATTCTTAGCTGTTCTACAATATCTAAATTATTTCTTTCTTGCTTCTTGCAGTATTTCCTCCTTGACCTCATAATTCTGGAATTTGGCTACAATATTCCTCAGAGTTTTCATTTTGGGATCTCTTTCAGGAGGTGATGGGTCGATTCCTTCAATTACTATTTTGCCCTCTGGTACTAGAATATCAGGACAATTTTCTATGAAGTTTCTTGAAAGATGCTGCCTAGGCTCCTTTTTTGGTCATGGCTTTGAGATAGACTAATAAATCTTATCCTGGATCTATTTTTCACATCAATTGCTTTTCTACTGAGGTATTTTACATTTTCTTCTACTTTTTCCATTCTTTTGATTGTATTTAACTGATTCTCAATATCTCATAAAGTCATTAGCTTCCACTTGTACAATTCTAATTTTTCTGGTATTGTTTTCTTCAGTTAGCTTTTGCACTTCCTTTTCCACTTGGCCAATTTTACTTTCTAAGGAGTTTTCCTTTTCAGTGAATTTTTGTGCCTCCTTTTCCATTTGGCCAATTGCATTTCTTAAGGATTTGTTTTCTTTGGTCAATTTTTGTCCTCCTTTTTCTAAGATGTTGACTGTCTTGCATGCCTCTCGTTTCTTTTCACAATTGTTCTTCTACATCTCTTATTTGATTTTTAAAATCTTTCTTGAACTCTTCCAAGAAGACTTTTTCAAGTTAGAAACCAGTTCATGTTCCCCATTTAGTTTTCAGATGTAGATATATTGATGATGTTGTCCTCTTCTAAGATTGTGTTTTGACCTTTCCTGTCACCATATCATTTTCTATATTCAATGTTCATTTTTGTTTGTTGCTGATCTTATTTGCCTGTTTCCTGGCTTTTAAAATTGAGTCCTCACCTGAAGCATAGGGGCAACTGCCTCAAGCTTCTTGTGATGGAGGCCAGTTCATAACAGAAACAACAACAGATAGTGATAATAACTAGCATGTATATAGTGCTTTAAGGACTGGAAAACATTCTGACAAATTTGATCTTCACAACAATCCTGGAGTTAGGTGCTATTATTGTCCCCATTTTGCAAATGAGTAAACTGAGGCAGAAAGAGGGAACATCACTTGTTCAGGGTAATACAACTCATAAATGTCTGAGTCTGGATTTGAATTCAGATCTTCCTGACTCCAGTTTTTGCACTCTAACATATTCCTTTTGAACACCTATTTCCCTGCCCCCTAGAACTGAATAGTTGCCCCCAGAGTCCAGCCATTAGTAGGAAAAGAGGAAGTCAGGTGGCTATTTAAATTTTTTTTTCTAACGTTTTATTCTTCAGCTATGTACAAAGCATTCACTGTGCTAGTGGTCTGATGCTATATTCCATATTTTGTACCTACACACAGGCACATGACGTTAGAGTGGCAAGTTTACTCAGAGACTCAAATAGGTCTGTGATCTCATTGATCAATAAATCCCTCCAGGTATGCAGGTTCTGGAGTTCCTTCCACTGATTCAGACTGCAACTCATCCATGTTTGCCTAAGCTGTATGACTCTCATCCATTCTTTCCCAAGTGCTCACCACAGGCTGAATGCCCCATATGCTTGAGGCTTTCTATATTTTCTCCAACATCTTAAGAGCACCAGCAGAGCATTGTGGTCACCCATCTGTTAGTCTGCAGATCCTCAGATTCATTCTTGACCACTACCCACATGGCTACCTTTACTCTGGCAACACACTCTTCTTCAGTGCCCTCCTTTGATTCCATCCCAAAACTCCTTTGGAGGAAGCACCAATGACAGCCATGCTTACTCCAAACCTGGTGCAGCCCATGACTCTTTCTGAACTTGCTGCCATTCAGGTTCCTGCCCCCTCCTTGCTTTTTTGCATGTATATGTATTCTCAGTGCTTAGCAGAGTACCTGGCACATAGTAATTGCTGTGAGCATCCAATTTTCTCTTCCTGCCATACAAGTCTTTCAATCACATCCTTTACAGCATTTTTCTTCAGGTTTCCTCATTGGTTATATGCTGCAGGCTCTCAAACCTCCCACCCACATAGTTCTCCATGTGATGATGACCTTTAATTTATGGAAGCAGTAGCATTTTAAGTCTCTCTGTCGTATAGTAATGTCAATGAAGTGCAAGCATTGGAAAAAATGCTCCCTTGATGTTCTGGGAGGTTTGGAGGCAATAAATATCTTTCTAAATTTCTCAAAAGCTATCTAGACCCCTCTACCCTTTCTTTCCAAGTCTTGACCCAGGTCATTGTCCATACTGCCTGTTCCAAATCCAGATACTGTGGAATAAGCACTATACGATGTCCATTCAGGTGCTTATTGAAATCTGTGCAATAGATATTCTTCAGTTACTTGGTCTCTTTTGTGTGGGTGCCTAGGTCAAACAAAGATTACAAATCTTGTCCACATGGCTGTGGAAAGCTTTGAAACTGAATGCAATCAACAGAGCCTTATTGGTAAATAGGAGCTTGTGAAGGACTCCACCACGCACAAAGCATCCCACCTAAATCTGGAATCTACGCTGAATCCCTCCCATAAAAGTACAAATATTTTTTGGAAGCCATGAAGTCCCACTTGATGTTTGTTTTCAAGGGTTCATTGAAATCTCTGACCTAAGTCTCTGAGTTTGTAAGTACAAATATTTTTGTATGTGTGTGTACACAGAAATATATGCATATATTTGCAAATGTATACACACATATGTATATGTTTGTATGTATGTATGTATACATATATTTTGTTCAGTTGTGTTTTACCCTTCATGACGCCTCCTGGGATTTTCTTGGCAAAGATACTGGAGTGGATTGACATTTCTTTCTCCAGGGAATTAAAACAAACAGCAGTTAAGTGAATTGCTCTGGGTCACTCTGGCTAATGAGTATCTAAGGCAACATTTGAACTCATGTCTTCCCAACTCCAGGCCCAGCATTCTATTGAATGAGCTACCTAGTTGCCACACGCACACACACATACACAATGTGTGTATATTTCAAATATATGTATAAATATACATATACATATTGTCTTGAAGAGTATTGAGATATAATAGGAGACACTTTGTTATAAAAAATCCTATTAGACCTCATTAGATTCCACCAAGCTGAATGTTGTTGGGGTTTTTTCAATCAACCAACAGGCAGCACAATGATGTTTCATATTCTCTGCATCTTTCAATCAGTTGTGAGATGGTAAAGAGATGGTACATTATGAAATATTTTTGGGGAAAGTTTGCTTCTTCCCTGTTAAAATCGTCTCTCCCTGTGTACAGATGAGCCTCACAAACCTTTTGGATAGCTACGACATAGAAATCAGTAGTTGTTAATGGTGCCTTAGTCATCTCTTTTGATATCCATCAGACCTTGAGATTTTTTTCCCTAAGTCTTTGGTAATTTCCCCTGATGACAGCTTGGGGTACTGGAGAGCCCTGGACATGGAATCAGGGAGACGGAGGTTTGAGACCCTTCTCCTCTGTGTTTCCCTAGCAGAATCCTGTAACTTGCCTAGGTCTGTTTTTCCTCATAGACTCAATGGACTTTAAGGCCCCTTCCAGCTCTGCACTTCTGATCCAGGACCCCACAGTTCTCCGCCTTCCTTCATGCACCATGTCCAGGGAGTGGCTCCACCTCCAATGTGCCCTTGATCTGGCCCAGCAGACTTTCTGGGCTGTGTTCTCTTTAGTGCTATTTCTGCTTCTTTTGCAAATACCTCAAGGCCTGGACTACTGGGGTCCCTGCAGCTGGAAACCAGCAACAACTTCATTTGCTGTCTGCATTTGCACCCCACCTGACCTGTTACCTCTTGCTCTGGAAATGGAGCTCAAATTCTTATCTCCTTTGCTACAGAAAAACATGACAATCAATTGCTCTCTCCCCATCTAATCTCCCCATCTCTGCAGATCAATCCTTTTCTGCTTGGCTCCAAATAGTGAGACTGAAAATCAAGTAATGGGTGGAAGTTGCCAAGAGCAGATTTTGGCTCAGTGTAAAAGAAAATGTCCTAAAAATTTGAACTACCTCAAAGTGGAATTAAAAGTTTCCACCAGAGGTAATGAGTTCTCTCCTCCAAAACTAGGTTGTCATTTTCAGGTGTATTGGAGGAGGGGGGAATGGGTTCATCAGATTAGAGTTATATTACCTAGTCGTCTGTTATTCAGTCATGTCCAACTCTTCAAGACCCCGGGGACCATATGGCTCATGGGGTTTTCTGGACAAAGATCCTGGAGTGATTTGACTTTTCTTTCTGCAGTGGATGAAGTAAAACACGTTAAGTCACTTGCCCAGAGTCACCCAGACAGTAACTATCTGAGGTCACATTTGAACCTAAGTCTTCCGATTGGACCCAGCACTCTATTCCCTACGCAGCAGATGCTTTCTGAGATCCCTTAAAATTTTGACCAGGCTGTGATTCTCTAGTACCCTTTAGTTCTGCCTTTTTCTCAATTCCTTTTCTCTAATAGCCCTCAAGCCCTCCACCTCTTGTCCTTTCAAGCCATCTTTCATGCCCTGTCTCCACTAAAATACATTCCCTTGTAGTCTCTTCTGCTCTATTAGCTTCCCAGTTTGCCCTTTTCTTGGCCCAAATCACCAAGGCTCACTTCTCAGGTCACATTATCCCTCCCCACCACCATCAAACCATTCCCCTTCCTGATCTAGACTGAACCCTCCTACCCCCTCAATCCAAGTCCCTCTCCTAGGGTCCCATCTTAAGCCCTCCATCCTCTTCCTCCTCATCCTCATCCAGGCCAGGCAGCTACCTTCACAGCCACAGCCTCTCTTCCCTCAAACTATCACTCAGACTAGACTTTCCTCTCTCAGGTGTAACCCCAGTCCTTTCCTCACATTTAACCCCAGTGTTATTAGTCCAGAAATCACAGCCTCCTGACTTACCCTGATGCAAAATACTAGGAAACAATTCAGTCAAAAATATCCCTTAAGACTCAAAATTTTAAGAGTAGACACTGGGGTGTAGTGGCCAGCCCGCATCCCTACATGGCTTGGTGATGTGGTTGAAAGAAAAGAGTCATGGCAGGCAGGAAAAGATAGACCAGTTCTGTTTATTGACCTGAGGGTTAGGCTTTATATAGACAAGGTACTGCAAGTCTACCTGACATTCTGCTAGTCTGTCCTAGTGATTAAATCAATCAGGATGATTAAATCAGTCTTCTGATTAAATCAGACCATGAGCCTAGGAGCATCTATTTTACATATCCCTTGTTTTCTGTAATTCTTTTGTTTGTCTCACAGAGACAACAACATGGGGGGGGGGGTGCGGGGGGGGGGGGGGCATGGAGAGCCATTCCAGATGATAATGAGCACAGTCTCAAAGATCAGTTTCCCCTGAAGGTCTATCCTGATCTTGTCAACCACACTCCACCCTGGCCCTCAATACCGGGGTACTTTGATAGTGCATTGATATTTATTAAGCATCTACTATGTGCCAGGCACTGTGCTAAACAGTGCAGACACAAAATGATCTTTGAACAGTAGAAAGGCCTCAGCTGCTGAAGAGGAGCTGGAGAAGTTGTGGCGGAAAAACATGGCCAAACCCAGTGCAACTCTCCCAAGGCTGTCCAGGATGAAACTGTTTTAGATAACAGTAGTCAGAGAATTTAATACTGAACGATCTCATGCTTTTCATAACTAGCATGTCTGTAAAAGTGTTAGCATTCCCATAGCACTTTAAGGTTTGTAAAACATTTCAAAATATCTCATTTTTTCTCACAACAACTCTTGGAGGTAGGTGCTATTTATTGTCCCCATTTTTACAGATGGGGAAATTAAGGCAAATAGAGGTGAAAGAACATACCCAGGATAAGTGTCTGAGGTTGCATTTGAACTCAGGTCTTCCTGACTTCCAGGCCCAGCACTCTCTCTCCATTGCACTACCTAACTGCTTTTCAAAACAGAAAGGGAAGAGGATGAGGCAATTAGACCAAGAACATTGACAAAGTACTACTAACTTTGCTTTAAAATTTGTGTGACTTACGTTGTGGAGGCAGCAGTGTCACAGTGCAGAGAATAGTGGACTTGGAGTCAGAAGACATTAGTTTGAACTCTCCTGCAGAACCCCTAACTAGCTAAAGGATCCTTCTCATCCTCCATTTACTCATCTGTAAAATGGGTTTTGTGGTAGCATCACTGTGAGGATGCAATGACATAATACATTAAAGCTCTTTGCATGCCTTAAAACCTGTAGAAATTCTAATCAGGGAAACTGAGAACTGAGCAGTCCAAGAGTTTTGCCCAAAGCCACAGTGAGAAGTAAGTCGCAGAGCTCAAACCCAAAACACATGACTGGGGATTTTCTTTCCCTCCATAGTGCTGTCTCTTCTTTGCCACTGGAGGGAACTAGAGGGCAACTCAGAAGTTAGCATCAGGGTACACCCTACCAGTGAGGAATTAACCAACAGGAGCAGGGAGGGAGAGAATCTACATAGGGATCCTAGGGGGCACCACAGGGCAAGAGGTTCTGGACCTAGAATAAGGGAGACCTGAATTCAAGTGTAGCTCCAGACATTCACTAGCTGTGGGATCCTGGGCAAGTCATTGAACCTCTGCCTGCCTCAGTTTCCTCCCCCATAAAGTGAAGCTAATAGCACCTTTCTCCCAGAGTTGCTGTAAAGACCAAATGAGATTTAGAAAGCTCTGAGCTCAGTGCCTGGCACAAAGTATTAAATAAGTTAAAAAGATCAACCTTCTAATTACTAATATCAAGGAATAAAAAAAGATCTAGGCTCACTAAAGGGGTCCAGGGGGATGTCCAGCACAGAGGCTGAAACCAGGCTTCTTCACCTGGGGTCCATCACTCCCCGCAAGGGAGCTCAGAGGACCCTGTGAACCACAAAGGGAAAAATATTTGGATAACTGTATCTCATAGAATCGGCTTCTTTTGTAACATCTGTATTTTATTTTGTGCATCTAAAGAGCATTATCTGATATTTTTGACTGGATTGTTTCCTGGTATTTTGCATCAGGGTAAGTCAGGAGGCTGTGATTTCTGGACTAATAACACTGGGGTTAAATGTGAGGAAAGGACTGGGGTTAAACCTTGGAGAGAAAAGTCTAGTCTGAGTGACAGTTTGAGGGAAGAGAGGCTGTGGCTGCAAAGGTAGGTGGCTGCCCTGGATGAGGATGAGGAGGAAGAGGATGGAGGGTTTAAGATGGGACCCGAGGAGAGGGACTTGGATTGAGGGGGTAGGAGGGTTCATTCTAGATCAGGAAGGGGCATGGTTTGATGGTGGTGGGGAGGGATAATGTGACCTGAGAAGTGAGCCTTGGGGATGTGGGCCAAGAAAAGGGCAAACTGGGAAGCTAATAGAGCAGAAGAGACTACTGGGGAATGTATTTTAGTGGAGACAGGGCATGAAAGATGGCTTGAAAGGAGAAGAGGTGGAAGGCTTGAGCACTATTAGAGAAAAGGAATTGAGAAAAATGCAGAGCTAAAGGGTACTAGAAAACATGCAAAAGTGCATACTTGTTCTAAATGGAAAAGGGATCCCCTACAGAGGAGGACATCTATTTCAGTTGGCCTCAACCCCATACAACTGTAGGGACACCAGAAGGAGACTTAAAATCACTCAGAGGTTTGACCTAAATAGCCCCACAGGAAAAATTGAGTAGATGAAAGACACCTAGTGATCATTAGACAAATGTGTCTTGAGTAGATGAAGTCAGTGGACACTAAGCTGGTCTTGAAAGGAACAGGAAAAGGAGCATGGTCTGTATGGCTTTAGGAAAAAAGCAAAATTCTTTTTGTTATTTCAGGGTCCTCCATGAAAGAATAATACTTTTAACATCAAGATTTTTCTGATGATTTATAACTGCCTACAAATCAAGGAACAGTACAGTTTTGGAAGAATGGGAGTTAAGCATCATCTGCAAGGTAATAACGACCCATGTGGTGGATGTGGACAGGCTGCAAACCAGTACAAATGAAGATTTCTGTGGGAGAGGCAATTTAAGGCATTTATTCAGAGAAAGATAAAGCTGAAAACAAACTGACAGTTTGACCCCAGGAGCTTCAAACCAAGCAGGAGTTGTAACAGCACACAGAAGTACAGAAAGGAGATGGAGCTGCCTCAGCACCAGGGGGACCCGGGTTCAGGTCCTACCTGACATATACTGGCATTAAGCCCTGAGTATCCCAGAAAGCCCTTTAAGACTATGAGTTATGGAGACGGTGCCTATCTGCACCAAGAGAGGGAGATTTTCTGTTGAGAGTTCTCACGTGAAGGAAATTACAAGTCTAGTTCCTACATTGCTTTTCACCTCTCCCTCACCAAAAAACAAATAAATACACACCTGGGCTTACCTCCTGACCATGACAAGCAGCTGTGGAGTTAGGGGCCCTGAATTTAAATCATGCCTCTGTCATTCATCACCTATGTGATGTTGGAGAATCACTTGCCCTGTCTGAGCCTCATTTTAATTATCTATAACATGAAAGGGTTGGACAAGTCTAAGGCCCTTCTTGCTCCAAACCTAAGATTCCAGGATCTGATGGCAACTTATCTCAATTATGCCTCTTTTTTGACTCTCAACATATACAACACCCATTCATAGCCATAGCTATATAGCTCCTTCCAAAGACAAATAAAATTCACTGAAAAGCTCTTTCAGTCATCTTCTACAACAGGTACTTTGTGCTACTGAGGCTTAGGTTTTTCTAAGCTTTCATAAGCCTACTAAAAAAACAACTTTGTGCAAAAGGAAAAGACATACTGAAAATGAAAGCCAAGTTGAACTCTTTACTAGGTAAACAGACATGTGTGGCATGCCCACAGAAGTGGTGGCTACATAATTACAAGATTCTTAACATTTTGAACTGGGAAGAAGCTAAGGTGTCATTGAGTCCAAGCCCACCTTCTCCCATTTTTCAGATGAGATCACTGAAGCCAGAAGGGAAGGAATGCCCAAGGTCACAGAGCCAGTAAGTATTTGAGGTGGGATTTCAAGTCAAATCTTTTTGTCTCTGAGTCTAGCACTGTATTCACTATGGCACTGTCTTCCATACAGAAATATCAGCAACATTCAGTTACTGTTCTTATGTCTTCTTTAGTGGAACACTTCTTTCATTCTAAGCAGAGTTTTTCTATTAAAAAAAATCCATATTCAAAGAAACAAAAGCTGCCTTGAGCCCCTTCATCTGTCCAGATCCCCAGTCAGTTTGTCACTGACTTTATTTTGCCTTTTTGTAATCAGCTTCTTGCTTCCTTCCCCTCCTTGGTCCACTCCTCTATTCTCTCTACTCTCTTTTTAGCTCCTCATTCCACTCAACAGATGACACTATCTTCATATTGAAAGGGGCATCAGGGTCCTATGAAGCTGGGTTCAGGTAGAAAGAGGAGAAGTAGAAAGGATCAAACATTTGCAGTTTGGTTAAGTGTATCAGTAAGCACCCCAACATACACAGGGGGGCCTGCTATCACAAATTCTCTGCATTCATAAAAGGAAAGGGAATTTTTGAGGGCTTAACAATCACTTTAACCAAGCAAATATATCATTCACCTAATTCAGGGGAGTCAGCACCCAAAACTTTAAAGAAAATATAGAGAAATTAAAGATGAACAGGCTTCCTCTGCCTGAATTCAACAGACAGTTGGACCCCAACAGTCTGATCATAGTTACCAGACAGGGAAGCACCTACATCTAGTTTTTCAAAACCCCAGTTTCCCAAAGTCCTCATCTGGCCAAACAAACACTTCCAGTCAGTAAGCCCCAAAGTAATCAACAGGCATGGCTTCCTCTACCTGACTATAATTTAACAGACTGGTACAGCTGCTGTTTGACCATAGTTACCAGAGAGGGAAGCATGGACATTTGCGTTTTGAAAGTGAAAGGGCTCTTTAAAGCAGCTTCCCAGAGTCCTCATCTGGCACTCGAACTTTCTTAGGAAAACTAAGCGCCAAAGTAAAATCTCAATGTTGAGTATTTATACACTTTTTATAGCCAGAGGGCATAACCCTCTGACCAGTGCCTCAACAGAAAAAATAAAAAGGTACTTGGGGCCCTCTTACAAAATAACTCCCCTAATCAAGCTTTCTACAATGGGCAGGCCCATCAATAGGAGGTGGAGGGGAGAAGATCTTCTTTAATCACATTTTTCAATCAGAGGCACTTTTAGTAAAACAAAAACAACAAAAGATCCTAATTTTATTGCCATCACATTAAGGAATACAGAAACAGTCAATTATGGGGCCCAATAATGACTAAAGACTGCACAAACCCAAAAAGTGCTCAGGGGGTCACCTAATGGCCCCTGCCAGATGAAGGAGAATACCTTTTTCTTCTTTCCTAATGACAGCCAGAACAAGGAACAGGTTTGGAAGCAACCATATATATGTGAAAGACACAGAAGACACAGGAGCAGCCAGGGTCTGTTTTTAACTTCCCAGTTCCAAGTTATAAGATCCTAGAGGCCATCCTTAAAAGTTCCAACCTCTTAATTTAACAAAGGGAAAATGTGAACCACAGATAATTTAAATGACTTGTCCATGGCAACAAATCCAGCATTTTTTCTACTGTATCACACTGCTTTATATTTCTATCCCTCTAATAATCCACAATAGAGTATCCCAAAAGTCTTAGTGTAATTTTACATTTCAGTAACTTGAAAGTGTGTTAATACTTTGAAGACATTCTGTGTATGTATTTAGGTATGCATATGTGTGTGTATGTATTATATATATATATATATATATATATATATATATATATATATAACTTGACCATCTGCATAATTGTACATACATTGCATGTTCATCTAAACTTACATATACACATGTATATGTGAAATATGGGTATATCTATATGTTGTGTGTGTGTTTGTCCTTCATTGCCGAAGAAGACCATGACACCAGAGAAATGATGACATGACTTGCACTTGACTTTGTTTTGAGTGAGGGAGGTCATCACCCTCACTTCTCCAGAGCCATATGAATCCAGATATTCATCAGGCTGACTGGAGATGACCTAGGATGAGGCAATTGGGGTTAAGTGACTTGCCCAAGGTCACATAACTAGTGAGTGTCAAGTGTCTGAGGTGAGATTTGAATTCAGGTCCTCCTGACTCCTACACTGGTGCTCTATCCACTGCATCACCTGGCTGCCCTATATATCTCTACATATGTACTTTATAGATATATACATATATATGTATTTTATATATAATGTACATATTATATATGTGTGTGTGTGCGTGTGCACGTACATACAAAGATACGTATGCTCAAATCTCAGTTGGGAACAAATCATTGTATAATATAGGATAAGGCAAAAAACAAAACCCACCAAAGACACTTCACAGAATCTCAGAATTGGAACAGATCTTAAGGGCCACCTAATCCAACCCAAACTTGAACCAACCTTTCAAACCCATACTCAATAAGTGGTCATCTATCAACGTGAATACAGTTAGTAAGGAAGAACGTACTACCCAAGGCAACCTAGTCTACTTCTGGACAGTTCCAATTGGGCAGGCAAATGGCACCATTGATACAATGTCAGGCCTAGAGTCAGAAAGACTTATATGTCTGTGTTCAAATCTTGTCTCAGACGCTGACCAGCTGTGTGACCCTCAGCAAGTCACTGAGCCTTGTTGGCCTCAGTTTCCTCATCTGTAAAATGAGCTGGAGAAGGAAATGGCAAACTACTTTCAGTATCATGAAAACCCCAAATGGGGTCATGAAGACCCAGCCATGACTGAAATTACTGAGCAACAACCGCAAGGAAAATCTGCACATAGTTGCTTGCATGTTGCCTCCGCATCGGACTGGGAGATCACGGTGAGCAAAGACTATTTTTACCTTCCTTTGTAGTCTCAGTGATAGCGCAATGCTTGGCACATAGTAGGTGCATAATAAATGCTTGCTGACAACTTCTTATACCAAACTTAGATGTGCCTGTCCTATAACTTCTTCCCACTGCTCCCAGTTCAACACTGTAGGGCAAGGCAGAATATTTAAAATCATTAAAAGCAGCCTGTATGATATCCCTCTGAGTCTTCCTTGAATTAGACAGAACTTACTAGGTCCTCCAACTGACCATCACATAAGAGGAGGTGAGTTTAGGTACACTTGACAAGTCATCCTGCAAAACTTTCTATACCAGCTCAGGCTCGAAGAAACAGATAATGAAGGATTACCATGGCATTCCTTGGGCCTGCCTTGGTCAAATACATCTTGAGTCTTGTATTCAGTTCTGGGAGGTTTAGGTTTAGGTCAACCATGTTTTAAGACAGTCTTGGAATATCCATTCACAGGACTCTTAACAGAGCTGTGAGATGACTGGTACCAGTCATTGGAATCAGTTGAAGGAAGTAAGGATGTTGGGTTTGCAAAGAAGGGTTAGTTGTTTTGAAGTATTTGATGGGCTGTTAAGCAGAAGAGAAATTGAATTTGTTCTGGATGGTCTGCAAAGATTAAGGGTAGAAATGCTGAGAGACAAAATTGAACTTGATATTAGGAAAATCTTCATAATAATTAGAACTTCCCTGAAATGTAATGGGCTGCTTTGGGAGACAATGGGTTCCTCACATAGGAGGTTTTCTAGCAAAAACTGTATGATCATTCTCAGTGATACTATAAGAAAGATTCCTGCTGAAGTACTAGCTGGGCTCAATGGCCAGGGAGTTATCTGGTAATTCTGAAATTCTGAGACATTTATTTCTATTCTTCCAAACAGTCATAATATCTTGAAACCCCAAAGCAAAGTCAACAATCCAGTACAATGCTCTTAGGAAAACTGGGTTCACCACAGTAAAGAATCATGGTGCACCAAGAGACATCCTCATAGCTCTAGCCAGAGTCAAGGCAACAGGATACCATGACTGTCAACAGAATGTGGATCAGAAAGACAGAGTGGCATTAGACAAAACCAGAAAGACAGAGATGAGGCAAAGCCAAGGTAGAACAAGAAAAGAGAGGGTGAAGCATCTAAAATGAGGAGAAAAAGACTGAGTCAAGAATTCAGGGAGTCTCAAGATATTTTGTGCCAAAGACCTATTAGGCAGTCTAGTGAAGGCTATTCTTCCCATTTAAGAATGATGCTTTAAATACATAAATTAAAAAAAACATAATATCTTCAAAAATATCAGTTATGTTGAAATACATTATCAATCTACCAACAAAAGACTCCAAGTTAGGAATACCTCATAGATAGTAGGTCAGGTTTAGGAGATGAGACAAGGAGGGCTACATTTCATGAATGAATTCTTGGACTTCTTTGTAAGTCCCAAAGCAATTCAATCAGTATCACATGTGTGATAGCCACTTACTTGATGAAGGAAAGAAGGAAGGAAGAAAGGAAGGAAGGAAGGAAGAAAGGAAGGAAGGAAGGAAGGAAGGAAGGAAGGAAGGAAGGAAGGAAGGAAGGAAGGAAGGAAGGAAGGAAGGAAGGAAGGAAGGAAGGAATGCAAAATCAATATAACCAGTAAATCTTTGTTCCCCACTGACTCCCTTCAAGAGCCCTGTTGGGTCCTCAGTTATTTTCATTAACTATTAGAGGACAGAGACAAAAGATAACAGGACAACAATACTCTCAGAATTCTGCTTAGACAAATGTTCTTAACCTGGGGTCCAGGAGGTTTTTTTTGTCTCAACAATTTGAGCACTCTACTACAATATAATGTTTTCTTCATAATTCTATGCATTTTATGTTACACGTTTTACTTTGAGAATAAATCCATAGTCTTAAACAGAATAATAGTCACAACTTTCACACAATGAAGAACAATTTCTATAAAACTGACCATTCTGGTTTAAGGGTGAACAAAAGGGGTGCTGCTCTTCATGAAACTAATAAAAGTATATTCTGCCTCTTTGTTGAGTTATGGTCCTTATCGATTTCAGGGACCCTTGGTTTTCCTTGAGTCAGTCAAGGCCCTCCCTTTGAGGAAATGTCACACTTTTTGTAAGAATGAAGAAGAAAGGTTTCAGTACAGGACGTTACTCCTTAGAATCTGATCAAATACAGATTAAGTTGTCTATCCAAGTGAGACTAAGGAATTTAGGACAGGACACTATCCTAATAATTTCTTAATATTTTAAAAGAAATAGGAATCCTTCATAGTTATGCTTCCATAACACTAACTACCTTCAAAACCTTAAATAAATCATTGACCATCACTGAGACTCATTGTCCTCATACATACTGTGACAGTGGATTGGACTCTCCACATTGTGGGATTCCTTCTGCTTTTCAACTCTCCAGTCCTATGTTTCATATTCACACAAACTGAGACAAATAGAGACATCACTGCTTTCTGTCATGGATTGGATTAGGGTTGATTAGATCAGAAAAGTCTCTGGATTTACTTACTCAGTGCTATGCCAATCAAACTACTAGATAATTATTTTCCAGAGATAGAAAAAATGATATCAAAATTCATTGGGAAGAACAAAAGGTTCAGAATATCAAGGGAACTAGTGAAAAGAAATGGTGGAGAAGGTGGCCTAACCATACCAGATCTCAAATTGTATTATAAAGCAGCAATTATCAAAACCACCTGGTACTGGCTAGGAAACAGAGGAGTAGACCAGTGGAATATATTGAGTACTCAAGACACAGTAGTCAATGAATATAGCAATCTACTGTTTGAGAAACCCAAGGACCCCAGCTTCTGGGATGAGAACTCAATGTTTGAAAAAATTGCTGGGAAAACTGGATAACAATGTGGCAGAAACTGGGCATAGACCAATGCCTGTCACTGGACAAAAGAATAAAGTCTAAATGGATATAGATGATCTAGGTATAAAGAATGATTCTATAAACAAATTAGGGGAGAAAGGAATAGTGCATTTGTCAGATTTATGAAGAATGGAGAAATTTTTGACCAAACAAGAAATAGAGAATATTATGAAATGCAAAATGGATAATACTGAATTGAACAAAAATTGAACAAAAGGGGTGCTGCTCTTCATGAAACTAAAAAATGTATATTTTGCCTCTTTGTTGAGTTATGGTCCTTATCGATTTAAATTAAATTGAAAAGATTTTGCACAAATCAACCCAATGCAACCAAGATGAGGGGAAGCAGAAAACTGGAAAAGAATTTTTGCCCCTAGTGTCTGTGATAAAGGCATAATTTCTAAAAGTTATAGAGAATTGAATCAAATGTACAAGAATACGTCATTCCCCAATTGATAAATGGTCAAAAGATATGAACAGTCAGTTTTCAGAGAAAGAAAATGAAGTTATCTATAGCCATATGAAAAAAAATGCTCTAAATCACTATTGATTAGAGAGATGCAAATCAAAACAACTCTGAGGTACCACATCACACCTATCATATTGGTTAACATGACAAAACAGGAAGATGATTAATGCTGGAGAAGATGTGGAAGAGTTGGAACACTGAATCGTTGTTGGTGGAGCTGTGAACTGTTCCAACGGTTCTGGAGAGCAATTTAGAACTATGCCCAAAGGGCTACCAAAATGGTCATGCCCTTTCCATGCAATATCACTTCTAGAACTATATCCCAAAGAGATCATAAAAATGGGAAAGGGTCCCACATATACAAAAATATTTATGGCAGCTCTCTTGGTGGTGGCCAAGAAGTGGAAATCGAGGGGATGCCCATTAACTGAGAAATGGCTGAACAAATTGTGGTATGCGAATGTAGTGGAATACTTCTGTATAAGATTATTATTGTATAAGAAATGATGAACAGGAAGACTTCAGAGAGACCTGGAAAGATGTATATGAACTGATGGTGACTGAAGGAGCAGAAACAGAAGAACTTGTGCACAGCAACAACCAGAGTGTGAAAAGAATTTTTCTGGTAGACTTAGCCCTTCACAGCAATGCAAGGATCTAAAAAATTCCCAATGGGCTCTTGAGGCAAAATCCTTTCCACATCCAGAGAAAGAACTATGGAAGTGGATCACAGAATGAAGCAGACCATTTTCCCTTGTGTTATGTTTTGTTTTGTTTTATGCTCATGGTTTCTCCCATTCATTTTAATTCTCCTGTGCAGCATGACTAAAGTGAAAAAGCATTTAATAAGACTGTATGTGTAGAACTTATAAAAGATTTCCATCTTGGGGAGGGATAAGGAAGGGAGGAGGGGGAAAAGGGGAAGGAGGGGGAAAAAATCTAAGATATATGGAAATAATTGTAGAAAACTTAAAACAAATAAATTAATTAAAAATAATGATAACAATAAAATTAGGTACATGAGGTCAGGAAGCATACCAGCATGGTATGCATGGGTTAGCCCTTTAACACATTTAATATATATATATTATTCATTTTGGCGACTTCTCTTTAACAAGCAGGGACAGACCTGGAAAGTCAAGGTCTCATTCTGACCTCTGCTTTAGATCCCTTAGGGCAGTCTGGAGGACAAAAGGGAGGCTTCTTCCACTTTGCCTTAATAATATCTGACATATTGACATGCATGTATGTTGTGTATGTGTCTTACATGTATAATAAGTACATTTATCATAATGTGCACTTGTATAAGTTATATGTGTTGTATGCACTGTATATATCGATGAATTATAAAATTGTGCATCAATGTGCATGTGTGATATAATTTGTACATTATGTAATATTCATATAAAATAGAGCCTATTGTAGAATATGTGTGCCCATTACATACCTTATGTAAAAATATGTAAATTCCATGTATAACCATTTCTTTATATATCCATATACCACTTTAAAATTTACAAAGCATTTTACATACTTTATTCCATTAGAATCCAACAACAAGCCTATGAGATAGGTACTACTGGTCTTATCAACATTTTACAGATGAAGAAACTGAGTCATAAGATCTTGCCAATAATCTCAGAGGGAGCAAGTAATATAGGTAGGATTTGAATCCAAGTCTTCCTGTGTGGAGGCCTCATACCCTCTGATCTATGCCACACTAACCTATGTTAGGTGAAACTATGTTTCACCTTAAAAGAAAACTCAAGATGCCCTTTGGGAATAGGACAACTGTGATGGTGATTTATGTGAGCATTCTAATAAACTTTATGACTGAGGTTGTGTGTTTTTTTTCCATCCTTTCTGTTTTCCTTCCATTCTGTTTCTTCAGTGAACTAATTTTGTACATTTTGTTCTTTAGATATCTCTTCTCTCATCTCTGGTGCTGATTCCTTTGGTTTTTTTTTCTTTTTTCTCTCGGTCTGAGAGAGCTGAACCAGACACTATACAGTGACTACACGGCTCTGAATGAGGGTAATAATCTCATATCTCTCCATGTCTTAGTTTCCCCATATATAAAATGGGCAAGCCTTCACTGGGGTGGGGTGCGTAACGTGCTTTGCAAACCTCCAAATACTATGTAAATGGCAGTTAATTAATATGTAATATTGTAGAACTTAATTGCATTGGTGTTTTTATTTGATTTATTCTTCATGTGTCGGATAATCTTACTTGTATCCCTTGTACTTCTATGAAATTTTTTTAACCACATTCAGAGGTAGTTGCCCCTGGATTTAGAACAGCCGGTCCCTCTTCCAGAAGGAGAAGACAGGCACAAGGGGCTGACATCTAGCCTGTAATCTGTTCTATACCAGCTGCTCCTGCCAGAGGCCACAGGCCCCATTAGCCTTTACAGATGCAGATGTGGATGCTCAGCCTGTGTACTTCTGACTTGACTTCTCAGCTGACTGCTTTCTGCTACCTCCTCACATCCTACTCTAACCCTCTGTGCCAGGAGAGCTGGTGGCAGAAGCTGCCACTCTTGCCCCTCCTCCAGCCCTTTTCACTCCAGTCCATAGCCTTGGATAAACATTCCATAGATCATTTAGAGGCTCAGGAGATATGCTTAGTTGGATCAGGTGGACAGTATTCCCAGAATTCTGTGTGGCCCCTTTTGGTTCCAGGCTCTTAAATTCTATTTGTTTCTCTTCAGAAACAGGAACATTTACTAAAAGGAGGATTCCAGAATGAATCACAGCAACTTCAAAAGCAACTCAAGGCTCTGAAGAACAGACTGATTCAATCTGACAAAGGGAAAAGTGGCTGTACCATATGCTGAAGAGTGAGGCCTTCTCCTTCTTGTTCGCCCCCAACATAACTGGATGGAGAGAGTTCAGGATTCCTCTGATTTGTGAAACATTGGAGTGTGTTATTGAAATGCAAAACTTACAAATGGGAGGGTATGATTGCTTTAGTTTTCTGTCCAGTTGTAGCTAGTACTACATTCAAAAAATCTAGTGATTTTCCCTAAAGATGATTTTAAAATATGTAAAAACTATGTGACTGTCTTTTTACATTGATTCCTGTTTCAACTGTCAACTTTTCTCTTTTTCTTCTTGAGTAAAGCAGGGCTCTTGGTATTCATGTGAATATTCCATGTACAGATATTCAGAAATAAAACAATTTCTTATGAATAAAGGTCATTTCTGTAACGTTTGGACCCCAAATGAGTGTGAGAAGGGTCATTTCAATGTGAGAGAATGATGACTGGGAAGATGTTGGTTACCTATCCAATCTGATTCTTGTTGTGGTATTTGCTGTGGGATGGGAGGAGGAGCCCACACTCAGACACTGTCTCTCTGGCCACATTCTGGCACAGTCATTCCCACCTCCTCCATTCCTGTGGATCTCACTTTACCCATTGGTGGGAATGAGGAGAGGAGAGGGGCCAGGAGGCAGTCTCCCACTCACTCACCAAACTTCCTTCTACCAGAAAACTCCCAGCTCTTCATATGTCCAGTGTGGTCTGGATTCACTTACTTACTCTTCCTGTGGGGGAGCTATAACAAAGTGCACAAATACAAGGTCTTCTCTTCATCCTGAAGCCCTTGCTAGTAGTCCCAGCAATGAAGACAAGTCTATTCCTCTCTCTAGCCCAGGGATTCTTAACCTTTTGTGCTTCTTGGATCCCTCTGAAAATCTGGTAAAAACCCAGGGACTCCTGGGTGCTTTTATATGCATATACGTCAAATTTTTAAAAACCAAACATCCTCTACCTTTAATGCTATTTGAGTGATGTAAGGTAAGTGATATCTCTTCCCTAGACCTCATTTTTCTCATGTGTAAAGTGAGAGGGTTGAACACCATGGACTTCAATGTCCCTCATGTTTCATGGAATCTGTGTAATTGGATAGGAATATATCAATTTAAATGAGAATATATAAATAATATATATACATATATACATATTCACACACATACATGCATACAAATGTGTATGGAAGTATGTGTGCACATTCAAGAAGATTTTGGTGCTGTTGTTCGGTTATTTCAGTCATGTTGTACTCTTCAAAAATCCCATTTGGAGTTTTCTTGGGAAAAAAAAATACTGTAGTGGTTTGTCATCTCCATCTCCATCTCATTTTAAAGATGAGGAAAATGAGATAAACACTGTGAAGTGACTTGCTCAGAGTCCCACTGCTGGTAAGTGCCTGAGGACAGAATTGGCCTGAGAAAGATGAGTCTTCCTGACTCCTGGCCTGGGTCTCTATCTACCCTACCTGATCTTTGGTCTGTTATACTTGGCATTAAAGTAAGTGGCAGAAGACAAAATGTGTTGATGTGTTAGCATTTCTTTGAGGCCAGCAGCCAGGGGCGCTCCACTGATCTAGTAGTGGGACCTAGGTCATCTACCTGAAGAATTTGCAGTGTGAGACCCTGGGCACTTTATTTATCCTGGTAGGTGCAAAGGATGTTTAGGTGGTTTTTGAGGTTGACAATAGAAAATACTTCTGCTGAAGCCCTCTTATTGGGGAACAATGAGGCACCTTCCTCATTTCTCAAACATTAAACCCACACACCTCCTTTAGTCTCCCATACTAGACTCAGGGAGTTAGAAACAGCAAGAGTTTCTTTTGGTTTCAATTTGTCTTGTCCCTCCCACACTTTCCTTATTACTATTAATAACAAAAGCATTTTGAAGAGAAATAGAAAGAAGAGAGGAGAGGAGAAGGAAAAATAAACAAGGAAAGAGCTGAGAGAAAGAGAAAACACGTGAGCACATTAATAAACAGTTTGGCTTGAAGCCTCATGAAAAATGTAAGGGTTATTTCCAAGTTTTCTCTTCTCTGGGGTGGGGTGGGGTGGTAGAGCCAAGATGGCAGAGTAGAAGGATGGCCCTGCTCTAGCTCTCCTACCATAGCCCATAAAACCTGTAAAAAAAAAATAATTCTAAATAAATTCTAGAGCAGCAGAAGCCACAAAATAAAATAGTGGAAGAAATTTCCAGCCCAAGGCATCCTGGAAGGCCAATAGGAAAGGTTTATTGCTCTGGGCTGGGAGCAGAGCACAGTCCACCCTTGGCCATGCAGTGTGGCTGGGACAAGACTGGAGCACCTTCAGGGCAAAACCAGCAGCAGCTGCAGTTCCAAGATTCCTCAATCCACAATCGCCAGAGATAGCTTCAAAGATCAATCAGAAAGCTCTTTCACCTGAGTGAGAAGGGAACAGTGTCCTCCCCTAGACCCGGCCTCAGGTAGTGGCAGTAGCAGTATCCATTTTTGGAGCCTTTGGCCTAAAGACCCTGGGGTAATTAAGTTGCTGATCTAAATCTCAGCCCTGAATGGTAGTCCTGGTGTGAGGAAGGACACTGGCTGGTGGAGCTGGTTGAGGCTCTGGAGAGAGAATTCTCCTCTCAGATCCTGGGCAGAAAAGCTTGTGGTAGCTCCCAGACCAGAGCACAGGCCGGGAGGGGAATCCTTGATTGTGCCACCTTGGAGGAACTGAGAACTTACAGGTCCCCAGATTATACCCTCCTCTTACAAAGGATTCAAAATCAAGTAACTGACTGGGAAAATACCCAAAAAAGGGAAAAAATAAGGCTATAGAAGATTATTTTCTCGGTGAATAGGTATTTTCTTCCATACTTTGAGATAAAGAAGAAAAATGCATACCATCAGAAGAAGACAGAAAAATCAAGGTTTCTGCATCCAGAACCTCCCAAATAAATATGCAATGCTCTCAGGTCATGAAAGAGCTCAAAAGGGATTTTGAAAATCAAGTAAGAGAGGTGTAAGAAAAAATTGGAAGAGAAATGAGAGTGATTCAAGAAAATCATGAAAAGCAAATCAACAGCTTGCTAAAGTACACCCCAAAAAATGCTGAAGAAAATAACACCTTTGTAAAGAGACTAATTCAAATGGGAAATGAAACTCAAAAAGTCAATGAAGAGAAGAATGCTTTAAAAAGCAGAATTAGCCAAATGGAAAAGGAGGTTCAAAAGCTCAATGAAGAAAATAGTTCTTAAAAAATTAGAATGAAGCAGATGGAAGCTAATGACTACATAAGAAACCAAGAAATTACAAAACAAAACCAAAAGAATGAAAAAATTGAAGACAATATGAAATATCTCACTGGATAAACAACTGACCTGGAAAATAGACCCAGGCTGAGGGAGAATTTAAAAGTTATGGGACTACCTGGAAGCCATGACCAAAAAAAGAACCTAAACATCATCATTCATGAAATTATCAAGGAAAACTGCCCTGATATTCTAGAACCAGAGAACAAAATAAATATCGAAAGAATCCATCAATCACCTCTTGAAAGAGATCTGAAAAGAAAAACTCTGAGGAATTTTGGAGCTGAATTCCAGAGTTTCCAGGTGAAGGAGAAAATATTGCAAATAAACAATTTGAGTATTATGGAAATACAAGCAGGATAACACAAGATCTAGCAGCTTTTACACTAAGAGATCACAGGGCTTGGAATATGATATTCCAGAAGTCAAAGGAACTAGGATTAAAGCCAAGAATGACCTACAAAGCAAAACTGAGTAATAATACTTCCAGGGAAAAAATGGTCATTCAATGAAATAGAGGACTTTCAAGAATTCTTGATGAAAAGACCAAAGCTGAATAGAAAATTTGACATTCAAACACAACCATCAAGAGAAGCATGAAAAGGTAAATGGGAAAGAGAAATCATAAGGAATTTATTAAAGTTGAACTGTTTACATTCCTACATGGAAAGATAATATTGGTAACTCTTGAAACTTTTCTCAGTATTTGGGTAGTTGGAGGGATTATGAATATATGTATATATGTGTGTATATATACATATTATATTTATATATATATAATATATATATACATATATATGTACACACACACACACAGAGCACAGGGTGAGTTGAATAGGAAGGGATTATATCCAAAATAAAATTAAGGGGTGAGAGAGAAATGTATTGGGAGGAGAAAGGAAGAAATGGAATGGAGCAAATTATCTCTCATAAAACAGGCAAGAAAAAGCTTTTCCAATGAAGGGAAAAGGGAGGGAATACATGCACACTCAATTTGGTATGAAAATATATTTTACACAATGGGAAACTAGGGGAGAAAGGGATAAGTGGGGTGGGGGAATTATAGGAGGGAGGGCAAATGGGAGGAGGGAGTAATTAGAAATAAACACTTTAGCAAGGGACAAGGTCTAAAGAGAGAATAGAATAAATGGGGTGTGGGATAGGATGGAAGGAAATATAGTTAGTCTTTCACAACATGACTATTATGGAAGTCTTTTGCATAACTCCACATGTATTGCCTATATTGAATTGCTTGCCTTCTCAGTATTGGATGAGTGGGGAGGGAAGAAGGGAAAGAAGTTGGAACTCAAAGTTTAAGTAAGGAATATTGAGAATTGTTTTTGCATGCAACTGGGAAATAAGAAAAACAGGTAAGGAGGTATAGAAATCAATCTTGCCCTACAAGAAAAGGGAGAAAATGGAAATAAGGGAAGGGATGGGGTGTGATAGAAGGGAGGGCAGATTGGGGAAAGGGTAATCAGAATGCATGGTGCTTTGGGATGGGGGGGAGGGGAGAGATGGGGAGAAAATATGGAATTCAAATTCTTGTGCAAATGAATGTGGAATACTAAAAATAAATAAATAAATTTAAAATTTTTAAAAAGGGTTTTCTCTTCTCTTCCTTGCATCTTTTCTCTGGACCTTGGAAGTTTGTCTCAGAATTAAAACCTGGGGAGAAGGGACAAGGAGGCATTTTGAATAGAATGCGTTTGCTTGGCATTGATTTGTCCAAACAGCTTCCTCTGGCCTGAGCTACTCAATCGAAAGTCTGACAGTGGCCCTGGCTTTGTGTTCTGGAGACACAGAAATTCATCCCCATTAAGGCAGTGGGAACTGCTGAGGGTGACAGGCCCCTTCTACTACTGCCATTCCTCGGAAGACAGAGTAAGACAAGCTTAAAGGAAAAAGAACGGAGCCATGATATGGAAGACCTGTTTCGGGCCAGGTCTAGCCCTGTTCCTCATAATGGTGAGATCCAGGCTAAAGCCTTTAACCTCTGTGAGACACAGTTTTCTCACCAGCAAAAGTAGAGATGAAATAATATGTGTGTACAGGCAGGGGATGCCACTACATGAATTTTATGAGGTCTCCTATAGATGTGGAATCAATGATTCTCAGTCTAGTGGAGGAGTAACCACACGGGAACTGGATTTCAAGCATCAGGGCCTGGTCCTCTATCACCTAAGCAATCTTAGTGGCAGGGGCATTTGTTCTTGCTGGGAGAAGACAGAATCTAGAAAGTTTGCAAAGGTTCCTGAGTCAACCTCAGCCTAGAATTGTACTGCTCAGGAACAGGGCAGTGTGAGTTCCCAGAATACTCTAGTGGGGCTGCTGCTGACAGCTTGGAGGTAGATACATAGGGAAGGCAACATATCCTCTTTAACCCCAGTACTGGCTGGGACTCTCTGAGAATGGCCCTGCTCCTTCCTAGGTGGAGCCTGGGGCATGGACAGCAGGGACGGCCCTAGTTCTGGGTTCCCTTGGGCTTTGTGGACTCAGTGCTGTTCAGGAGGCTGCAAGGGGAGTACTGGGAGGACTGCCAGGGCTTGGCTCCAAGGGAAGGGTGGATTATACATGGGGAAACTGCTGGTTGTTGCTGAGTCATTCATTCATATCTGACTCTTCATGACCCCATAGACTACTTGTCCATAGGGTTTTCTCACCAAAGATCCTAGACTGCTTTGTGATTTCCTTCTCCAGTGGACCATCTATTTCCAGCCAGTGCTCACTACCACAACCACAAGACAGCGATCCATGAGGCAAAGAGTAGATTGAGTATTAGGAGCAGTCCAAGCTGAACCTTAAAAGAATGAGTAGGGAAAGCAGAAAGAGGAATGAAATTAGCTGGTGTCTGAATTACCCTTTAAAGTTCACTAAGAGCTTTAGAAAAAATTCTCCTTTAAACCACACAACAACCTAGTGAAGTAGACACTTTGCTATTGTGCCCATTGCACAGATGAGGAACTTGAGGTGCAGAGACATTAGGTCCATGGGGACCCAGCTGGAATGTGTGATTGACAGGATGGGAGCCCAGCTCCTCCTGACTCCAGGTCCAGCCCTATAGCCAACTAGCCCCATGGCTTCAACAAATCTCATGTTAGGGGATGGCATATCTTGTCACTTTTTCTTGCTCTCTCCTAAGCCAGGATATCCAGTTGCTATTTTTTTCTAATCCAAGAGAAATGGGGAAAGGGTCCTTGCACTGCTTCACATTATCTAATAGGCAACATATCTTAAAACGTCAGGACAGGTACAGGGGGCAGCCTGCCCTCCAGGTTAAGCACAGAGAAGGTGACATTGGTCCAAGTTCTGAGATGTTCCTGTCAACATTGGACCAGAAACCCAAGGAAATCATTTACAAACCAGGAAATTAGAATCCCTAGTGACCCTGGGAAGCAGAGAATGTGACTATCCACACTCTTGACCTCATTTCCTGGTTCCCATAAAAGCTTCTAAAGTTCTTTGTGGCTCAAATAGTTCCATATGGGTTGGATTCAACTGGAGCTCTGGCCTTGGGGTCTGGCTTCCCAGCCCAGAACCCTCACCTGCACTAACTGGGGGTTGCTAGAGTCTCAGGCATTATCTTAGCAGCCACAGAGGGGCTGGTTCCAGAAACTTGTCGTGAGGTAAGAATTTGGGGTCCTGTTCCTTATCTGAAAAGGGGTGACAATCACCAAGGATTATTTGGATTGTTTTTTTGGTAAAGACCTAAGGTTTCATTGGTGCAATAATGTCCCAGGATAGAATTTCTACCAACTATTAATTCTTTTGTGGTGCAATATTTAAAACAGTTCAAATCACTGCTCTATTTGGGAACATGTACAATACAATATGCAATAATATATCTCCATCTCTTGCCAAATTAGTATCCCTCTCTGGTGGGACTCCATTTCTACCAAAGCCTCCCATGAAAAGAGAAAGCACTCAGGGTTACTGGATGGTCAAGGAGGCCTCCCTCTCAAGGGAGCCCCACCAAGGACCAGGAGCATTCACATCACCTCAAGGCAGATTGCCTTCTTCTAGCACTAAACATTATCAGTGAGAGAAGGGCCTCAACTTATCACTTCATCAACCTAGGGAACAAGATTATCTTAGCTAGGCTGGCCCTGAGCTAACCTTCCATAAGCTTTCATAACTTACTCTCCCAAATAGAAACGCATAGTCCCAGGAAATTATAGCAGGGTGTCATCAGTCACACCAGCCTGCTTTCTCCTCCCTGGATTTCTCTCTGGGTATATGACAAAGTTCCTGCTAACAGGAAGTTCTCATAGAGCCCCAGGTGCACTGTTTTCTTTTTTTGTGTGTGTTTGTTTTTTTTTAAATATAAATTTATTTATTGAACTGTTTACATTCATTTTCACAAAATTTTGGGTTCCAAATTTTCTCCCTTTTTCTCCCCTACCACCACCCCAATACACCGAGCATTCTAATTTTCCCTATCACCAATCTGCCCTCTCTTCTATCATCCCTCCCTTCTCTTGTCCCCATCTTCTTTTTTGTCCTGTAGGGCCAGATGACTTTCTATTCCCCATTAACTATATTTCTTATTTCCTAGTAGCAAGAACAATACTCAACAGCTGTTCCTAAAACTTTGAGTTCCAACTTCTCCCCATCCCTCCCTCCCCACCCATTCCCTTTGGGAAGGCAGGCAATTCAATATAGGCCATATCTGTGTACTTTTGCAAATGACTTCGATAACAGTCGTGTTGTGTAAGACTAACTATATTTCCCTCCATCCTATTCTGCCCCCCATTTTTTCTATTCTGTCTTTTGATCCTGTCCCTCCCCAAGAGTGTTGACTTCAAATTGCTCCCTTCTCCCATTGCCCTCCCTTCCATCATCCCTCCCACCCTGCTTATCTCCTTCTCCCCCACTTTCCTGTACTCTAAGATAGGTTTTCATACCAAAATGAGTGTGCATTTTACTCTTTCCTTTAGTCGAATGTGATGAGGGTAAACTTCATGTTTTTTTGTCAGCTCTCCTCTTTTTCCCTCCAAGAAAAAGTCTCCTGCTTGCCTCTTCAATGACATATAATTTATCCCATTCCATTTCACCCTCTTTCCTCCCACTACATTTCTCTCTCACCATTTACCTTAATTTCTTTTAAGATATGGTCCCATCCTATTCAATTCACTCTGTGCTCTCTGTCTCTGTATGTGCATGCATGTGTGTATGTGTGTGTGCACGCACATGGGTACATGTGTGTGTGTGCGTGTGTGTATGTGTGTGTGTGGTCCCACCAACTACCCAAACACTGAAACGTTTTAAGAGTTACAAATATGGTCTTTCCTTGTAGGAATGTAAAAAGTTCACCTTTGGTAAGTCCCTTATGACTTCTCCTTGCTGTTTACTTTTTCATGCTTCTTCTGATTCTTGTGTATGAAAGCCAAATTTTCCTTTCAGCTCTGGTCTTTTCATCAAGAATGCTTGAAAGTCCTCTATTTCATTGAAAGACCATATTTTCCCCTGAAGTATTATACTCAGTTTTGGTGGGTAGGTGATTCTTGGTTTGAGTCCTAGTTCCTTTGATTTCTGGAATATCCTATTCAATGCCCTTCGATCCCTTAATGTAGAAGCTGCTAGATCTTGTGTTATCTTGATTCCACAATACTGGAATTGTTTCTTTCTAGCTGCTTGCAAGATTTTCTCCTTGACCTGAGAATTCTCGAATTTGGCCACAATGTTCCTAGGAGTTTCTCTTTTTGGATCTCTTTCAGGCAGTGATCGATGAATTCCTTCAATACTTATTTTGCCCTCTGGTTCTAGAACATCAGGGCAGTTTTCCTTGATAATTTCATGAAGGATGATGTCTAGGCTCTTTTTTTGATCATGGCTTTCAGGTAGTCCCATAATTTTTAAATTGTCTCTCCTGGATCTATTTTCCAGGTCAGTTGTTTTTCCAATGAGATATTTCACATTCTCTTCTATTTTTTCATTCTTTTGGTTTTGTTTTGTGATTTCTTGGTTTCTCAGAAAGTCATTAAACTCCATCTGTTCCATTCTAATTTTGAGAGAAATATTTTCTTCAATGAGCTTTTGAACCTCCTTTTCCATTTGGCTAATTCTGCTTTTGAAAGCATTCTTCTCCTCATTGGCTTTTTGAACTTCTTTTGCCAATTGAGTGAGCCTATTTTTCAAGGTGTTATTTTCTTCAGCATTTTTTTGGGTCTCCTTTAGCAAAGTATTGACCCATTTTTCATGCTTTTCTTGCATCTCTGTCATTTCTTTTCCCAGTTTTTCCTCCACCTGTCTAACTTGATTTTCAAAATCCTTTTTGAGCTCTTCCATGGCCTGAGCCCACCGGACATCCACCTCGGATGTCTGGTATAGAGAGGCCCCAACCTCCACATCTTTCCCTGATGGCAAGCATTATACTTCCTCATCAGAAATGAAAGGAGGAAGGAACATCTCTTCCCCAAGAAAGTAGCTCTCTATGGTCTTATTTTGCTTCCTTTTTCTGGGCATTTCCCCATCCAGTTACTTGACTTCTGAGATTCCTCTGCCCCCCCGCCTAGATCCACCTAGCTAGTGCTTGGGGTCTGACATTCAAATGCTGCTTCCCAGCCTCACGGCTTTCCACGGCAGGAGTGGCTGCTATTCAATGTGACCTTAAGTTCTGGTGCTTGGGTGGGGGCAGGGCTGCCTCCCAGGCTCAGTTCCCTCATGGGGTTTATGCAGAGACCTTCAGTAATGGAACTTCCGCCTGCTCTGGGAGTCCCGGGCTGCCACTGCCTCTGCCGCTGCCTCCTGAGGTCACCTGAGTCACGGAGACACCCCGCTCCCCTCTCGGCCAGCCCAGAAGTCTCTCTCACTGACCTGGAGCGCCTGTGGGTGGAGGGACCTTCTCGGCCGCTGGAGGTTCCATCCCTGAAGCCTGCTTGGATCTGCTCCTCTGTGGCAGCATGGCCAGCCCAGCGCAGGGGTGGACTGTGCTGTCTGGAGCGCAATGGATCCCTGGGGATGGCTTTCCAGGGCTCTATGGAATGGAAATCTCTTCCACCGTGATTCTGCGGGGCTTGCAGTGCCCCAGAATTTGTAGGGAGTTCTTTTTACAGGAAATTTGTGGGCTGTGGATTCGGCGCTAGCATACATGAGTCTAATTCTGAGACAAACTTCCAACGTCCAGGGAAAAGATGCAAAGAAAAGAAGAGAAACCTTTGAAATAATGCTTTCTTTTTTCAGGGGGCTTCAAGCCAAACTGTTCATGAATGCACTCACAAGTTTCCTCTTTCTCTCAGCTCATCCCTTATTTGCTCTTCCTTCTCCTCTTCTCTCTTCTTTCTATGTCTTTACAAAATGCTTTTATAGAAACTCTTGCTGTTTCTAACTACCTGAGTCTAAAATGGGAGACTAAAGCAGATGTTTGAGTACAGTGTTTGAGAAATGAGGAAGATGCCTAAATATTCCCCAGATGTGAAGGCTTCAACAGAACTATTTACTATTGCCAACCTCAAAAGCCACCTAAACATCCTTTATACCTACCAGGATAAATAAAGAGCCCAGGGTCTCACATTGCAAATTCGAGTGACCCTGACTGCTGGCATTAAAGAAAGTTAATACATCAACAGTTTTTATCTGCAATCATTTACCCTCATGTTTCTGAGGTCACATCTGGCCTCAGGCACTTACTAGCTGTGAGACTCTGGTCAACTCATTTCACCCTGTTTGCCTCATTTTCTTCATCTGTAAAATGAGATGGAGAAAGAGATGACAAACCACTATAATATTTTTCCTAAGAAAACCCCAAATGGGGGTTTTGAAGAGTCCAATATGACTGAAATGACTGAACAACAGCAAAATCTTCTTGAATATACACATATTTACATGTGTTTTATGTATGCATGCATGTGAATATGTGTAAAAGCATATTTTATATATATATATGCCCATTCCAGTTTATATTTATATATTCCTATCCAATAACACAGACTCTTAGAAATATGAGGGACATCAAAAGCCATATTGTTGAACCCTCTCAAATTTTGCACATGAGAAAAATGAAGTCTAGGGAAGTAATATGACTTGCCTCAGGTCACTCAAATAGCATCAAAGGTAGAGTTTGTTTGGTTCTTTAAAATTTAATGTATGTACATATATGCATATTTATGTATTTAAAAGCATTATTCTGAGGAGTCCCTAAGATTTTACCAGATTGTGAAATGTCATGATGTACAAAAGATTAAGAATCACTGAGGTAGAGTTAGAAATAGCCTTCCCTTAATTGCTGGGAATACTTACCAGGGGCTCAGGATGAAGAAAAGAGCTTCTATTTGTGCACATTGTTATAGCTCCCCTCAAAGAAGGATGAATAAGTGAATCCAGACCACACTGGACATAGGAAGAGCTATTCTCCCAGTTCTTCCTATGGCCATTTTATGGTAGCAGGAAGTTTGGTGAGTGAGTGGAAGACTGCCTCCTGGACCCTCTCCTCATTCCCACATAAGAATAAAGTGATATCCACAGGAATGGAGGATGTGGGAATGATTGTGCCAGGATGGGACTAGGGAGAGATACTGTCTGGGTCTGAGTTCTTCCTCCCACCCCCCAACCAACATCACAATGAGAATCAGAGTGGATAGGTAACCAACCTCTTCCCAGCCATCGTTCTCTAACCTTGAAATGAACTTTCTCACACTCATTTGGAGACCAAACTTTTCGCAAATGACCATTATTCATAAGAAATTCTTTTATTTCTGAATATAGTTCTACATGGGATTTGCATATAAATTCCCACAGCCCTACTTTATTTGAGAAAAATGGAGAAAAGTTCACAAAGACAGTTTAAATTGGAATCAAACGCAAAAATATAGTCACATACTTTTTCCCTATTTTGAAGTCATTTTTAGGTCTTTAGGGAAAATCACTAGGTTTTTAAATTTGGCACTGGTTACAACTGGACATAAAACTAAGCAAATCATAACTTCAGCTTTGTGAGCCTTGCATTTCAATAGCCCTCACACAACAAGTGTTCCATAAATCACAGGAATCCTGAACTCTCCATCAAGTTATGTTGTGGGTGAACAAAAAGGAGAAGGCCCCAGTCTTCAGCATATGATACAACCACCTCTCCCTTTTTTTGATTCATTCAGTCTGTTCTCCAGAGCCTTGATTTGGTTTTTAAGCTGCTCTGATTCATTTTGGAATCCACCTTTCAGTAATTGTTCCTGTAACTGAAGAGAAAGAAATAAAATTTAAGAGCATGGAATCAAAAAGGACCACGCAGGATTCTGAGAAAACTATTCACCTGATTCATGTAAGAATACCTCCAAAATCTCTAAATGACCTGTGGAATGATTGTCCAAGGCTATGGACAGGAGATAAAAGGGCTGGAGGAGGGGCAAGAGTGGCAGCTTCTGCCACCAGCTGCCTGGCACACAAGGTTAGAGTAGGATGTGAGGAGGTAGGAGAAAGCAGTCAGTTGAGAAATCAAGTCAGAAGTACACAGGCTGAGCATCCACATCTGCATCTGTAAAAGCTAATGGGGCCTGTGGCCTCTGGCAGGAGCAGCTGGTATAGAACAGATTACAGGCTAGATGTCAGCCCCTTGTGCCTGCCTTCTCCTTCTGGAAGAGGGACCAGCTGTTCTAAATCCAGGGGCAACTACCTCTGAATGTGGTTAAAAAAATTTCATAGAAGTACAAGGGATACAAGTAAGATTATCTGACACACGAAGAACAAGTCAAATAAAAACTCCAATGCAATTAAGTTCTACAATATTACATATTAACTGTCATTTACATAGTAATTGGAAGTTTGCAAAGCACATTACACACCCCACCCCAGTGAAGTAGGTCATGAAATGACTTGCCTATTTTATATATGAGGAAACTAAGACATGGAGAGATATGAGATTATTACCCTCATTCAGAGACATGTAGTCACTGTATAGTGTCTCGTTCAGCTCTCTCAGACCAAGAGAGGAAAGAATAAAACAAAGGGATCATCACCAGAGGTGAGAGAAGAGACACCAAGAGAAAAGAAAGTACATAATTAGTTCACTGAAGAAAGAGAAGAGCTACAACGAGGGAAAAAAAGGACAAGGGAAGACATAAAGGAACAACCAACGAGAATAGAGAGTCACATAAAACTAAAAACACCCAGGACAGTGGAAAAAACCTAATGAAGAGAGTCGAACAAAATGAAAAAGATAATGAACAAGGCAATGTAAGAGAAATGGAAACAATTAAAGATGACATAAAAAGTGTATTTTAATTTTAAAAGGACATTAACCAAAGTAAAAATAAGCTTCTTGATACAAATATTATTTTAAAATGATGAAGTAATGAAAAGGGGAGGTAAGAAAAGGAATTGGCAATTCTGAAATAAAAATGTTTATTTCTAACAAAATTGGAGTGATAACCACATGGTAGGAAAGATTGAAACAGTAGCATATGAAATCTTAATTTAATTTTTTTCACAAATTGATCAACTTGGAAGAGTTGAGGATCAGCCACAGGGCAAGAGAGAAGAGTATGAGGGTGTGAGTAGGTACATTACCAATTCTGATTTGCTCAAGACAATCAGGATAAAGGATGCTATTAATCAGAGAGTCTCGTTTTGAAAACATCATATGGCAAGAGAGAACACTTGCCAGTAGACACTTCACATACTCCATTAGGGTCTTTGTCAAGAAAAGTCAAGGAAGGTACCCAGCATGTTAGCTGACTCCTCTGTGAAGGATGTATATGAGACCATCCTCAAGAGTAGACTCATGAGAGGGAATGGCTTAGAATATCTCTGAAGTCCCTTCATGCTCTGAAGTTTTTTGAATCTTTTTTATACAGCATTTTAAGGATTAGAAACCACTTCTTAGGCATGAATTCCTGGATTTACATACCTGGAGTTTCAGAGCTAGGTTATTCTTCTGTTCTATTAACTGTTTCCTTTCTGTTTCCATCTTTTGAGTCAATTGGTTGATATGTTCCCGGTAGCGTCTTTCCTTCTGCTCCATCATCTCCAGGGTCTTCTTTTGCATTTCCTCCAACTGCTTTGCAGCAGCCTCTGCAGCCTGAGTTTTCACACGCTCCACTGAGGATAATAAAAATTGGAGAAAATTAAAGAGAGGTGAAGGACCACTGGTTCCCAGAGCAGCATTCTGCCTTGGTTTGCTATCTCAATTTAAATGACTTCTTGGCATTGATCAAAGACATTTTCCAACATACAAGTGCACATACATGAATACAGACAGGGGAGATGTTGTTAACAAAAAAGAACTTTTTCTGCATATTAATGGACAAGCCATGTTAAAGTAATCTGTTGGGGGCTTTCCAGATGATCTAGGATCATGTTCATGGATTTCTCACCTTCAATATCCCTTTCCTTTGCTGAGAGTGACTGGTCTGCCTGCAGTATTGCATCAGCAATGTCTTCCTTGGACTGCAAGTATTCTTGCAGAATCTCCTCAGCCTGGCAAAGGGAAGACAATGAATTAGCAAAAGGAAATAAAGCTATTGGGGTAAAAGGTTAGGCTGTTCACAGGACACTGGCCTTGACAGTGAACCATTCCATTTAGCATTACTTTGTTCACATCAAGGCTTGGTAATGACTCCCAGAGTTCCCTCCCCACCTCCTCCCTAAATCTATTGCTAATGGGAGGGTTCACCTTTATCCCCTTCCTGGGCTGCTGGTAGTATTTCTGTTTCAACTCCTTGGTTTTCTGCAGAAAGAGGCCATAGCCCCCTGGTTTAGAGAAGTCCCCATTCTTCACTGCTTCATCCAGAGGACTGAAAATATCCTGAAGCAAAGCTCTGCACTGTTTTGTTGACTCATCCTGGTTCTGGTTACAAAAGGCACCATGCTTGGCTTCTAGCTGGCTCTATAAAAAATATAAAAGAAATGAGGTGTGAAAGGTACAATTGGGAGAATTTGTCAGAAACCTACCAGAATTTCTAGGGATGAATTCTTCGTAAAACCCTTGCCCACTCCCACCTATGTATCTAAGCAGCACCATGCCCTGATTCCAGAATTAATTTTACAGGTTCTCCTGGTGTGTCTGTCCTAAGAGATCTTAAGGAATGTATGAAGAAGACAAATCTGTATGGACAGTATGTAATTTCCTAAAGCCCCTTTCCCTTACTATCTTTACCTTAGACCACAATCCTCAATTCTTCAAACTCTTTCATGTGTAGTTTTCAATGTCTCAAAATTAATAGTATATGTATAACCATATCATCGTCAACTATCTTTTTTTGGAAAACATTTGCCATGTGACTTTTTACTTAAAGGATGTTGCAAATGGACTTTCAGGATGACATGACTGACTGAAGACTATGACCTTAGACTCTAGTAAGCTGTTGTTCTCAGGAAGAGACTCCTTTTTCTTTCCAGACCAGCCCTCCTTAATATAGACCCTTCCTTTCACACGAATAGGAGTGGCCAAAGTACCACCAATTCCTTTTGGAATTTCTGGTCCACATCTTTGAAAGAATTCTTGAAAAATACTGCAATAGCTTCACTCTCACAGGTAGCATGAATATCCAACAACTCCCGAAGGGTTTCTGTAGGGAACTGGACTCTTTTCTTCATTATTTCTTCATAGTGTGTCAGGGCCTGCTGAACTGCAGCTGAGTTCTCTATTTGAGCCAGTTCCAGGACTGCATTTTCCATACAGGGCATTTCTCCACTGGTGATGGCCTTGACATAGGTCAGAATCAGATTCTGTAGACCTAGAAAGAAAACAAAAATGGAAGAGGTCAGAACCATCAGGAGAATGGTCAGAACCTGTCGTGCCACGTAATGAGTATTACTACACGTAATGAGTACACTTGACTTTCCATTACATCTTAATTAATTTATATCTTAATTCTTGTACCATTTGGGAAAGTCTTGGACATAGAGTCTTGAAAGGTTTCAAATTAATACTTTCATACTCTAACATTTTATGATTCTGTGAAACTTCCAGGAAGTTTTCTGATATGGGAGCAAGATGTGTCCCAAATGGTAATAATGAGAACTGATGGAGAGAATAGATAAAGGTACAGCCTCTTTGCTAAACAGGGTAACTCTGGCCATTCTCTACATAACTCCATTTCTCTTCCTTCTTTTGGTCATGGTTAGAATGTATCATGGTAAATAATAGGCATAAACATTTCATTGTCTTAACCATTGTATCATTGGTGAAGGATTGGGTATAGTTTAAGGAAGGGTAACTTTTCAGGTTAGCCTTTTCTAGCTCTAATTTTTTAATATATTTGAAGGAATTTATTTAGCCTTTTAGAGATTTTCTGACAGAGGAGGAGCGAGGAGGGCCCATGATGCTAAGAGTAAATGAGAGACTATGGACAGGAAACCAGAAAGGTCTTTTGTTATCAAGTCCAGCAGATCATATCTTCATGAGGGCCTCTCCTGAGAGGGTACTCCCTTCTACTTTCCTCTTCTGTTCTCTTAAAAACAGTCAAAGAAAAGTAGTGGAAATGAATAGGAGGAAGAAAAGACTCACGGGACCCATTGACTTTGATGCCTCCCTGGAGAGTTTTCACATCGGAATTCTGGAAGATATAGGAGCAGAAGGTTTCAACTTGTTCCACAAAATCAGGTTCCAATTCACTGTCATGAAGTTTCTCGAGCTGATAAAGTTTCTTTCTGTGTGTTGGCAGATCAAAGATAAAGCATTTCTTCTTGGGGAAGAACTGGCGGATACACTGACGAGGTAGGTTGAACATTCTAACTTCCTCAGGATTGCCTGAGGGAAGAGAAGGAGGAGTCTTTTAATAGACAATAGAGTCTGCACTTCAAAGAAACTCTGTGAAGTGATGTCCCTTTCAGGAACCTATCTTTCGGTCAATATAAGCCTATTAGTGCTAAGTCTTTGCATATTGACTCCCCCATTAAAATATGACCTTCTGGAATGTAGGGACTGATCTCCCACACACCCTTCTTTTTACATCTAATGTTTAGCACTGTAGTTGGCACAATATAGATGGTTAATAAAAGCTTGTTGAAGGTAATTATGATGATGATGATGATGATGATGATGATGATGATGATGATGATGATGATGATGATGATGAAAAAAGACAAAGGACTTGTTCCTAAGGTAGAAGAGGGGTTCAGTTTTTTCACTGAAGGCAATAGTCTAGATTCAGCCAAGAAGGAATAACTTTCCTTGTCTTCAAATAGGCAGGGAACCATAACTAGAGAAGTCTATATTCAGAATATAAAATAAATCCAGGAGTTTTCTCCCTCCCCCCTGCCCTTACTCCCCACATCACTGCCCAATCCTCAAGCCCTGGAACCTTTCTTAGGCTTCAGTGCAATCTCCAGGTACTCATCAGAGGTGATGGGTTCCCCACTCATTTCCAGCTCCAAGGTGAAATCACGCACAGTCCACACAAAGTCTGGAAAGAATGTCACAAAGTCTGAGGAGTTTTCTACTCCATCAGCGTTGGGGGCAGATTTGCTCTTGATGTGCTCTGACAACTCAGTCACATAGCTGGGAAATTAATTCAGGAAATATGGCAGAAAAAAGCATCAGCCCTTGTTCCACAATTCCTTCACTTCTCTGAAAACTTTTACTTCCCCTTGGATCTGAGCCAGATGATCACTTTTTCATCATGAAACATGAGTAATTTCTCTAAAATTTGTGATATGTGAATATGTGAACACACATACACACACTTATACCTGTCATTGGAACATGAGGAAGAAAACATGGGCTTCAGAGACATACTGAGGAAAGTTGTGGCCCCCTCCTACCTTCTCCAACTGTCCTCTTCTCCCAAATCCCATAAAGGATACTGCAGCTGGTCCATGGCCTGCTGGTTGATGGTGCCCATGCTGTTATAGACCAAGGTGCTGCTCAGTAGCACAGCCAGGGTAAATATCCACATGTCATTCTTCTTGTTACCCTAGGAATCAGAACACATTTCCTGAACTTATTGCATGATGCTTTTCCACCCCCATGATGGCTCCTAGAACAGTATACCTGTATGCTAGGTAAAAATTCAACTCCTTTGGGTTTTTTCAGGTCTCAAAGTTATAATAGTCATGGTATGATCTCTTTCATAATCAGTCATGAACAGTGTCCTCCATTCTTACCTTCTCCACAACACCCAGGCCCTCTGTGTCCAGGAGAACAAGGGTGTGATTCGGTTTCTTGGGATGAGGAACACACCACATCCAGATGCCCTTGGTGTGAGGCTGCACTGTGGAACCAAGGGAGAAGCCTGCACAAGAGTTTGGAGAGATGAGCATGGAGCAATCTGGGGACTCATATTTGGTGAGTATCTTGGAAAGTAGTACAGCTGTTTAATGTTAATCCTTCACTGCAAGAAAATCGGCTATTTTCCCATACATAGTGAAGAGGAGATGACATAAAACAGAATCTGTATTGTAGGTCTAATTTTTAAATTACCACCAGAGAGATACAGGATAGCCTAGTTGCCTGATCACCACAAGTAGGAACATTTTCTTATATTTCAGACACCAGAAGAGATACCTAGGAAGTTGTCCCTTATGGACTTCTTCTTCATTCATTCATTATTCACTCATTAATTCATCCATTTATCCATCCATCTATTCATTCATTTCATTTATTTATTTACTTTGTGCAAGGCACTGTCTTAGAAGCTGTGAGTGATACTGTGATAAACAGGATATGGTCTCTTCTTTCAGTAACATCTGCCTTCTTAGGAGATATAAGACACACATAGAAAACTATGTTTAAAAACCAAATATGTCTTAGGCAAGCAAAAAATATGAACAGGAATTCAGGAGAGGGACAGTTCATTTCCTGACTTAAGGGCCTGGGATGTCTTTTGAGCGGAAGAGGCACATCTAAACTGGGTTTTGAAGATTCAGTAGGATTTTAACCTATGGAAATATGGCCAGGAGGAATAGGAAATAGTGTCAGTGAAGACATACAAACAGGTAATGAATGGTTGAACCAACTTGGGAATTAGTTCTTTCTCCAGCTTGCCTGAATTTTAGCATATGTGAAAGAGAACACTGTAAAATATGTCTGAAAACATAGAAGGGAGCCCATGAGTTACTGGATCTTTGACTTGGAGCCAGAAGGGACTTTCAATATCCTCTAACTTCCCTCTTTCATTTTGCAGATGAAGTCAGAGAGACAAAGTGATGTGTCCAATTTACTTAATTAGCAAATATGAGAATTGAGTCCAAAGCCCAGATTCTTTGACTGCCTTTGGTTTTCCCTCAGGATCACACAGCCATTGTCATAAAGTTTATTAGAATGCTCACATAAAATCGCCATCACAGTTATCCTATTCCCAAAGAGAATCTTGAGTTTTCTTCTAAGGTGAAACTAAGTCAGTGTGACATAAGGTAGAAGGTATAAGGCCACCAATCAGGAAGACCTGGGTTCAGCTCTCAACTCTAATATGTGCTTGCTCTGTGATTATTGGCAAGGATCTTATGACTCAGTTTCTTCATCTGTAAAATGTTGATAAGACCAGTAGTACCTACTTCATAGGCTTGTTATCATGTTCTAATGGAATAAGGTATGTAAAATGTTTTGTAAATTTTAAAGTGGTGTATGTATATATGGATATAAAAATAAATATTCATACATGAAAGTTACATATTTGTACATAAGACAGGTAATGGGTACATATGTTCTATTATAGGCTGTATGTGATATGAATATTACTTAATGTACATATTGTATCACACATGCACATCAATGCACAATTGTATAATTTGTTACATTATATACACAGTGTATCAGCACATACAGCTTATACATGTGCACATTATTATATATGTACTTATTATGCATATAAAATACATATACAACACACAAACATGTTTATATGTCAGGTAGTGTTAAGGCAAAGTGGAAGAAACCTCCCTTTCGTCTTCCAGATTGCCTGAAGGGGTCTAAGGCAGAGGCCAGAAGGAGACCTTAACTTTCCAGACCTATCCCTCCTTGTTGAAGACAATTCACCAAAATGAAAAACGTGTATGTTAAATGTGCTAAAGGTCTAACCCATGTATACCATTAAATTACTGATGTCACATACCTGATTTTTTCCCTGCCAGCTTATTCATCAGGTAGGATTTGCCAGTGTGATACAGGCCCACAATAGCCACCACCACCACAGGCTCAGTTATTGAAGAAAGAATCTCCAGTGATCTCTGGTTCACTCTCAGTTCTCCTTTGTCATTCTCAATTAGACACACTGGGGCTGGCATCAGGACACCAGAGGCCATGTTGAAAGTGACTTGTTACCTGCAAATGGAAAAGTCTGGTCAAATAGGCACTGTGATGCCCAACTGTTATTTCTAAATATGGAGCCAGGATGAAGCCCCCATAAGACTGCTCTCCTGCCATCATTTGTGACTCCCCATGTCTGTGATAGGAGCCTTTTGTTTCCTTTAAGATCCAGACACTTTTATTTTATAATATTATTAATTTATTTAAGTTTTCTACAATCATTGCCATATATCTTAGATATTTTTCCTCTTCACTCCCCCTTTTTCCCCCTCTCCTCCCCATCCCTCCCCAAGATGGCATACAATCTCATATAAGTTCTACACATACATTCTTATTAAATGCAGACTTTGAAGAGACAGCTCAGATACCTTCTTCCAAAACCCCTGGGAAGAGGAGCACCCTTAACTTCTAACCCTGATCATCCACCTTCTAGCCTGGCCACTGCAGCCACTGTGCTGGGGAATAGTACCTTTGAGACAGGGGAATCTGTCCCTACCACCACCAACAGCTGACCAACAGCCACTTACTGGCATCACGTTTTGGCAGCAGGTAAGTCTCAGAGGCCTGAAAACAACAGTACCCCTTCCACCCTGACTGGCAGGCCTGAATCCCACAGCCCATTTCAGGCAGCTGTGGTCCAGGAGGACATTAACTCAGGCCTCTATTTGTTCAGTAGCCACAGCAGCAAGTGAGGACCCCCAAAACAATCCCTTGCAAGCGTGGTTTTAATCAAGAGAAGAGACAATAGAGGAAACATATTACTACCTGGTTTCCTGCTGAACCTCTAGTACCAGTGGACTTTTCCTTGACTGCAAGCTAAACCCTTCTGTGTATTTTCTCCTCTTTATAATGAGTTTCTTGAGAATAGGAGCTATCTTAATTTCATAATGGCATTGTAAGTACTTAGAGCATTAGATGGCATGTAGTACTTAGTAAATTCATTCCTTCATTAGTGGAAGAAAGGTGGTGGTGGGGGGGAAGATTCTAAAGGTAAACATGTTGATACACTCCAGGGCTCAGTTTGAATATGCAACAAACTAAGTAAGTTCTAAATACATTTCAGAACATAAGCCACAATGTGATATAGTGCAGAAAGCCCTGACTGGAGCCCTGAGCTGGGTTCAAATCTTGCCTCTCCTCTTTACTACCTGTGTGACACTAGACAAATAAGTAGGCCTCTCTGGGACTCAGTTTCCTCAATCATAAAAAGGGGGAGTTGAAGGAGATGTCCTCTATGGTCCCTTCCAGCTCTGTGTTGATCCCATGAGAATCATCATATGATGAAAATGTTTGGATCTCATGAGTGGTCTGCTCTGATTAATCACAGAAGTAAGTGACCACTACATCCTCAGACTAACATATATAGAGGCAATAATCCTGAGCAGACGCAGGTTAGCAGTGGGTAAGATAGAGAAAGCCATTAGGAAATAAGCAGCCAGGGGACAGCAACCAGGGAAAAGACATGCTTCCATTTTTAAAGAAATGCAAACACTTTTAAGGCTAACACTTGGATCTTTATGTCATGCAGATATTTGTTGTGGGGCAATTTAATTCACAAGTATTGCAATGTAAGATCTAAGTCTTTGGTGAACACTCCATCACCTGACTCAGTCTCTCCTGCCTGGAATACTCTCCTCCTCCTCTCTACCTTTTGACTTCTCTCTTTTCCTGCAATTCTCAGCTAAACTGAAGTGAGAAACTTTTCTAGCTCCCTTTAGTGCTAGTGCCTTTCCTCTAATGTTTATCTTCAGTGTATCTTGCATAGATCTCATTTGAACACAGTTATTTGCATGTTCTCTCCCCTTTGAGACTGTGTGCTCCTTGAGAGCAGGGAATGAATATTCCTTTCTTTGTCTCCTCAGCACTTAATGGAGTTTCTAACATACAGCAGGCACTTAATAAATGCTTGTTGACCAACTGGAAGGCAACAGTAAACCAGAGGCCAACTTTTACACCGTCATTAAGCCTTAGACATTTCTTGTAGTAACGCTAATCCTGTGGCACAATGTCCCCCAAATTTAGATTCCAGGGGTCCAGAACTGCACTGACTTTTGTTCTTTCCTGCCAGTTTGTTCATCAGCTAGGATTTTCCAGTACAGCACAGGTCAACTATCACTACCACCACCACTGGTTTGGTAATGGAAGGAAGAATCTGTAGGGCTTGCTGGTTTACCATCAGCTCTCCATTGCTATTTTCTACCAGACATATGGGGGCCTCCATGGGCACTGCTGATGCCATGGTCACCTGCAAAATCAGAGAAGCCCCTTGGACAGCAATGGAGAAGCAGAATTCACATAATCGTCAACGGAGACTGCCTAGGTGAGTCAAATAATAGCAACAGCAGAAGGGAGGATCCTCTGTCCTTGAGGAATTCTGTTTTTAGGAACACAGAAATGTCAATGGCAGATAATGTTGATAATAGTAATGGCAATGATGATAATTACCTTTGTGTAGTGTCTTAAGAGTTAAATAGCACTTTACACATATTGCCTTATGGTAAGTCTGGGAGTTATGTACAGTTACCATCCCCATTCTTAGAGATGATGAAACTGGGGCAGTTTCCGGGGTTTAAACACAGGCTTCCTGACTCCTTGCCCAGCTCTCTACCCACTGCACCCCTGAGCTTCTTGACCAGATGTCCTGTCAGTTCATTCTTGATCCCTAGGGCTGTCACATAAGAAAAACATTCCCAGTCTTGAAAGTCCCACCCTGCAAGGTTCTACCTCATGTAATAATCATGTCTCTCTGCATTATGTTGGTTCAGGTTCATAGATGCCACGGCTGTGCATTGGTGTAAGGGAGGGATAACATGGGGCACTGTCTGGGGCAAATACTTTGAGATAAATGGTGTTTTTATTAATCTCCGGTGCCAGTCCTTCTTAGTGATGCCTGACTGACTTTAGGGTGATTTCTATCCATCCCTCCCTTCCCCCACCCCACCCTGAAATTTCTCATCACGGCTTCAATTGCTGTTCCCTGACTCCTGCTCTTGCACTGAATTTGTGGACACCAAGGGGGACTTTGATTTGACTGTGGCATTGCACTGTCTTTAATCATTAGCATCATGAAAGAGTGGATAGAGAGTGTGTTTGGGAGTCAAGAGGACACAACCTGAATTTGTGTCCCGAGGAAAATCACTTACTCTGCCAATGGCTGCTGGATCTCTCAAAAATTATAAATTGCAGAAGAGTTGTAGGCCTACATTGATAGAAGGAGTTTTATCCCTAGGACATTTTTATACCAATGAAACCTCAGGTCCAGACAAACAAAAGTCATTGCTGCAAGGCAGGCCCTTTCCACATAGGGAACAAGGATCCCAATTTCTGACCTCCTTACAAGAATCCAGAACCATCCCCTCAGTGGCTGCTCAAACAATGCCTGAGACTCTGTCCACCCTGAATCCCTCCAGGTGAGGGCTCTGCGGTGGTACAGCCCCAGTCTCCCACCCAGGCTCTGAGCCCTCATTGAACCCAACCCTTACAGAAATGATTAAGACATAAATAATTTTAGATGCCATTTTGGGATCCAGGAAATGAGCCCAGGAGTGTGGACAGTCACCCTCTCTATTTCCCAGTGTCACTAGGAATTCTTTCTGCATGGTGATGATTTTTTTCCCTGGGTCTCTTGTCTAATATAGATAGCCTGGGCATCTTTACCCCTGGGAAAATCCCAGAGTTTGGGCCAAGGCAGCCTTCACTGTGTCATACCTGGAGACCGCACTGCTCCTTATATCAACTCTGACCTCCTAAGATATCATTAACATTGGATAATACAGAGCAGTGCAACGAGACTTTCCCCATTTCTCTTGGATTCAAAGTAGCCAGCAACTGGATATTCCAGGTCAGGGGAAGATACGAAAAGTGATAAGATGTGCCATTTCCTAACAGGGGACTTGTTGAGGCCATGGGGCAAGTTAGATATAGGGCTGAACCTGGAATCAGGAGGAGCTGAGCTTCTATCCTGTCAGACACACATCCCAGTTGGGTGATCATGGACTTAATGTCTCTGCACTTCATGTTCTTCATCTGTGCAATGGGCACAATAACCAAGTGCCTACTTCACTGGGTTGTTGTGTGGCTTATATGAGATACTGTCTCTAAAACACTTAGTGAACCAGTAGTGTTACTCCTCTTTGTGCTTTCCCTACTTATTCTTTTAGAATTCAGCTTGGACAGCTCCTAAGGAATGAGCTCAATCCACTCTTTGTCTCCTGGATCACTGTCTTGTTTTGCTGGGAGTGAGCACAGGCTGACAAGAGATGATCCACTAGAGAAGGAAATGGCAAACCAGCCTAGTGACTTTGCTTCTTATTGGGTTTTAATACTGAGACACACTTTCAAGCTCCAGGGAAAAGATACAAGGAAGACAAGAGAAACCCTTACCTGTTTCACGAGGCTTCAAGTTAAATCATTCACGAATGCTCTCACAAGGTGACTCTTTCTCTCAGTTCTTCCCTTGTTTGACCTTCCTTTTCATCTCCTCTCTTTGTTGGCTGTCAAAGTGCTTCTGTTATTTATAGTGGGAAGGAAAGGGTGGAGGTGACAAAGAAATTGAAACCAAAAGTAGATCTTTCTGTTCCTAACTCCCTAAGCCTAGAATGGGAGACTAAATGTAAGTATGGGCGTAGTGTTTGAGAGATGTAGCAAAGGCTTCATACTTCACCAGATGTGAGAGCTTCACTGAAAGCATTTTCTAAAGCCAACCTCAAAAACAGCCAATATATCCTTTGTACTTCCCAGGATAAACAGGCATCCCAGAGCCTCACAGAACAAATTCTTCAAGGAGATATCCTATGTCCCTGATGCTGGGCATTAAAGAAGTGTTAAAATATCAAACCTCTTGTCTATTGGTATTTATTTCAATGCCATATACACCAGACCAAGGGCAGCTATGGGGCACATTGGATAGAGTGTCAGCTGGGAATCAGGAAGACTCATTTTCTTGTGTTCAAATCTGCTCAAAATACTCCAAAGGCTCTCTATTGCTTCTAGGATCAAATGGAAGTCTCTCTCTAGGTTTCCCCTGCTTTAGACACACTCTTACTTCCTCCCTGGTTCCTTGAGGACAGGGACTCTCATTTTTGTCTCTGTATCCAGCACTAGGCCTTGTAGTAGTAGTGCCATAGCGGTTGTTCAGTAGATGTAGATTGAATGAATGAATGAATGAATGACCTACTTGCCCTGTCCATTCTCTGGAACCTCACTGTATCTAGAATCCTCCCTAATGGAAATTTCCAACTTCCTTCCTTGACACACCACTGAGATACAATGTCCTGCCCTTCTCTCTAAAATGCCTGGCCCTCTTCTGCTTTACAGGGCATACAGGGTAACACACACTGAATGGAGGACCTGGAGGGAGATGGAGAACAGATAGCTATATAAGAGTTTGACACAAACTGGGCTACAGCTCTTTTTTTTCCCGTTGTCATAAGATTGTAATTTTCTTAGTGAACAAAATTCTGTTTTCTGCTCCTATCACTTTAGACTCATAGGAGATACAGTCGATAAAGTGGAAAATGCTCTGGGCCTGAGAAAGTCAGGAAGGCTCTACTTCAAGCTTGGCCCGATACACTTCGTAGCTTTGAGACCCTGTTCAAGTAGCTTCTCCTCTGCTTGTGTCAGTTTTTTCGTCTATAAAATGGGTGCAACAGTAACATCTACTTCCCAGGCTTGCAATGAGGATGAAATGAGATAATATTTGTAAAGTACTGAAACAATTCTCTTGTAACAAACATATAGGGTCAAAGAAGACAAACCCCATACTGGCCCTGCCAAATTGGGCTACAGCTCTGGAGGGCAGCTCTTGTGTGGTCATCCCTTCCTTGTTTCCTCCTTCCCTGGATTCAAGATAATCTCATCCATGCCCATCTGCCCTGCCTGCTGAGAGAAGGAAGACTCTGGGGAGCCTTCAGAAGGCAAGGAAGTAATCTACCAGAACAGGTTCTATTTGGGTGTGTGGTGGGGAGGGGTTCTTTCTGCTGGGTGGTGATCCCCTAAGAGGAGAGAAATAATGCTATCACGAGAAAGGCTCAGGCCTGACTCATTGAAATGCAACATGTGGCGCATGAATGGAGGCCATGGTTCTTTGCTTTTGTCTCAGGTATAAGAGAATATATCTTATGATATTGTGAATTTCAAAAGGGCAGGATACTGAACCACCAGGATATCTAGGTATATGTAGCCTACCGTGGGCTTTGGAGCCAGCTTGTCCAGCTTTGAGAGACCTTGGAGTGAGGAGTGGTCATCAGGACACAGCCCAGCAGTAGCTGAGAATGGGGCTTACCTTGTAGCCCTGCCATATTTGGGCATGAACTTGGTAGGCCCAGCGCCATGTAGAAAGGATGTGAAGTGTCAGCACACTCTTCAAAGATGGAGGTGGTAGAAGGGTGATTGCGACCCTGAAATGTTGGGGGTGCATGGGAAATATTTACATTTCAGTTTCTGCCTTATCTTTGATACGAATGTCCCTTTCTCACTTCGATTTTTAAAATGGGCTAGATGGAAGTGGCTTGCTAGACAGCGGTGGCTGGCAGTGGAGGGACCACATCAGAATGGCTGAGGGGACACTAAAATCCTGAGGGGGAGATGCAGCTGGCCTTGTTCTGGGAGGGTGAGGCTACTCTTTTTGGAAAAGCCTTGAAAAAGAAGGGGAAAAAAGCAGTTCCACAAAACTGATTAATAGAAGGACCACATCTGATAGAATCAGGTTTTAGTTCATAGCTAGTATCAGATTTATGGTACGTTACTGCCATGAGGGATCCAGGTAAGAATAGTAATAGCCAGGTCTGGAAGTAATACCTCTGAGACTGCTTGTGCTACCTCTACCCTACTTGTGGGATGGGTTGGGTGAGGGCCAGGGAAGTATCCCAATATTTAAGGTCTATGTAATTTTTTGAGGTTTTCTATCTTGTGTAGTGTTCCTGTCTTAAGAAATCATATTTAATTATTCTGTATTTGTTTTTTTTCTGTCTCTTTATGGAAGAAGTTCTTCTTTGCTCTCTTTTCTACTATTTTGATTACCAATCGTGAAGGAGTCAGGTGAAGCCTTGGAATCCCTTCTCAGTGTAATATGTGGAAAGGCATAAAATAAAACAAATAGGATTAGAAAGCAAGCTAACTGTATTGAAATCTAGTTATCAAAATATTTATTGAAAAACTTCACTCATTCCAGGTGAAATCCTCTGTTTCATAGAATACTTCAGTTATTCTATATCTTCTCCAATTTCCTTTTTTTCTGAGCTTTATAGTTGCAGAGGGCTGCTGAAGTCAACTCTGTGCTATTTGAATGGTCCTTGATAGAGGTCCCTGGTTGTTCCTCGAGTCAGGGAGACCTGAGTTGAAATATAACCTCAGATACTTACTTGTTTGTTGTGTAACAATGGGTAAGTCAGTCAATCTATGTGTGCCTCAGTTTCTTCCAATGTCAAATGGCATAATGATAACTCCTACCTCCAAGGACGGTGTTGAGGATCAAAAGAGGTAATGATTGTAAAGTGTGTACCATGGTGCCTGGGCCTATATAAATACTTACTTTCCTGCCTTGAACCTTTCACTTTTAGAGTTAGTCTTTTTGCACTTAAAGATGGCTCTAATTGTGAGAGACTTTCCTTGTAGGAAATAGATAATCTTCTTCGCTGGTGTTTCTACTCCCTGCTCGTAGCTCTTGCCCTCTGAGCTGAGAAGCCCTATGGTTCTTTGTTGGTTAGGTTGTATAGGGATTCCTCTTCAGTAGCAGAGAGGACTAGATGGGGCTGACATTCCTTGGAATTCTAAAATTCTATGATTCTGGGTTATTGTAGAGAGGGAACTATTTTTTAGTTATGAGTTAAGACCAGGTGACCTTTGCAGTCCCACCCAGCTGTATGATTCTATGCTCCTGCATAGGGTAAGAGGAGTCTTCTAGGGAACAACTGAGGTAGAGGTGTCAGCAAGGAGGGAAGCCGGGCTTTGTTCCCCCATAACACTCGGAGGGGAGGAAGGAAAGCTGAGAATGAAGCCTTGCTTTTCAAGTCCAAGAAAACTTGAGTTGAAATCCTGTTTCAGACACTTTTGAAAGACACATCACCACTTTCTGCCTCAACTTCCTCACCTGTAAAATGGGGATAATATTGCCTACCTCCCAGAGTTGTTTTGAGAATCCAATGAGATAACATGTGGTAGGTGCTTTACAAACTTTGAAGTAGCCATATAGCTACAGAAATGCTAGTTTTTTATTATTATCCTCCTCATCATCACCATCACCACCTCTAAAGTACAGACCCATATTAATGGATAATGTCCACGGCATGCAGAAATGTGTCTTGGCCTTTTCGAAAGCACTTCCCTGACTATTGCCCTGCCAGCTTGTTCATCAGCCAGGACTTGCCAGGTCAGCAGAGCCCCACAGTCACCACCACAACCATGGGTTGGGTGATTGTAGCAAGCACTTACATTGCTTCTTGCTTCACTGTCAATTGCCCCTTACTGTTCTCAATTAGGCACATGGGGGCTGGCAGCCAGAGATCAGTGGCCATGTTGGACGTGGTGCGTTATCTCAAAAAATTGTTTGTTTGGTCTCCTGGGGCCACTGAGAGCCTATATGATCTGCCCATGTCATGTAGCTAGCAGGTGTTGCTGAAGGACTTCAATCCAGGCCTTCCTGACCCTAAGGCTGGCTCTCTATCTTTGACCACCTGCTTCCTCTCCAGGCACAGTATACATTTCCAAGTACTGAGGCATTGCAGAGCAGTCACAAGATCACTCTCTCATTACTTGTGCTTTTCCCCATGCTCTATGATAACAGCCTCTTACCTCTCTGTTTAGAACTTTGCTGTTCTTATCAAAATAACCACCCAAACGTTTGGGAGTAAACAGTCTCCACCTCTTCAAATCCACAATCCAGTCTTTAAGAGAAGTCAGTGACAGTGTTCTCTGTATTTCTCTGACTCTGAGTTATTTGCCTCATACTTAATTTCAACTCCTTTTTTTTCAGTTGACAAGAATTTATTTACTTTCCCCTCTCTTGCCACCAACTGACAAAAAGAAAAAAATGTCCCATCCAGGAAAAGAAATTTTCATATTGCCCATATTCCCAAATGTGTGTTTCATTATGCATATTTGTTCTGATGAGGGCTGGAGAGATAGGAGTCTAGGGACTCCAAGGTTGGAGGTCCCTGCATGGGCCATCTGGAGAAGAATTCGTGGACTCCAGCATTCTTGAGGTCAAGGTGCTAAAGATTTATTATGCTTTTCAATGGGCAAGAGTTCTTAAGAAACCTGCAAACTTAGAGGGGTACAGGTAAAGTTTATATAGGATATTCTATAGTAGAACATGTGCCAAATATGCTAACTAGGTGATTCAGGGGGAGGTTAGTTCTTTAAAAATATGTATTTTTTGTATCGGCTGCACAGGTTTCTTACCCAGATTTCATCAGAAAATAGCCCAAGGGGGATCTATATGGAGTTGTGGTTTTAGGCCTGAAACATCATTAAGTCAACTAATAGTCAGGACAGACTAGGGAATACCAGGCTGCTCTCATCAAGATCTTATCAGACAAGATAAACGTAAGGGACAATACATATATCTAAGTCTAGGAGATGTATGAGTAGTCTGAGTAGTAAATGTTGTTATGACCCAGTACACAGACAATTCAGCCTGTACACAGCTGGTTCAGACTAATAAGTTCCATAGGTGCAGCTGACTACTGTATCAGGAAGAGAGATAACACTTGTTGCTAGGGCAGCCTGTGTCCTTGTCCTGGGGAGCAACCGCCTGAGATAGTATTTTGAGGCTAGGAAGAAATGTGTTTTTTAAAGAGGAATGTAGTTTCAGAATTGGGGTCCAAGTACATGCACCCAAGCATTTCATCAGGTCCATAACCTCTATAACAGGATATGGGTAGTATTCTTCATTATTTGTCTTTTGGAATCATGGTTAATCATTGTATTAATCAAAGTTCTCAAGTCTTTTAAAAGTTTGCATTTTTCTACTCTTCTTCTTATAAGCTGACCTCCTGATTTCCTTTATTTTTCTCTGCATCACTTGATAGAATACTGTCTCTGAAACCATCATTTCTTACCCCACAGTAGTATTTTGTTATACTCGTAGACCATAAATTCTTCAACTGTCCCCAACTGATGGGCACTCCCTTAAGTCTCCAGTTCTTTGTCCTTACAATAAGTATTGCTACAAATATTTCTGTACATATGGGTCCTTTTCTTCTTTCTTTGATTTCTTTGGGGTATAGACCTAGCAGTGGTATTGTTGGGTCAAATGGAATGCATTTTAATAACTTTTTGGGGCATAATTCCAAACTGCTTTCCAGAATGGCTGGACCTAGTCACAGCGTCACAGCTCCCCCAACAGTGCATTAATATGCATATTTTCCTGTAGCCTCTCAAACATTTATCATTTTGCTGTTTTATCAACTTTGCAAATCTGATATTTGCAAGGCAGAACCTGAGATTTGCTTTAATTTGCATTTCTCTAATTATTAGTGACTGGGAGCATTTTTTCCTTTGGTTTTTGTAGCTTGGTTTTCATCCCTCAAGAACTTTATTTATATTCTTTGATCAGTTGCCAATTGCAAAGTGGCTCTTAGTTTCATAAATTTGAATTAGTTTCTTATATGTCTTAGAAAAGAGGCTTCTATTAGAGAAACCTTGTGTGGGGGCCATTGAGATCCCTAACAAGAGTGAATTAGCAAATGAGTCAGGTCAAAGTTTCTGAGCTGATCTACAGCAGGAATAAGCTTGTGAATGGCCACTTCACTTCCAGCCCAGGCAAACTAATGGGACCCAGCCTCCAAAGAGAAGAAAAAAAGGAAAAGGAAAAGAAAATAACTCCCTGTAGTAGTGTAAGAATACCTGCTACAATACTGAGGATGAGAAGCCTGAGCATTCGTAAGTGAGAGCAGGCCTCTGAGGAAATGCCCCATGCTTCTCTGTACTCACCACTGTCATCATTTTTTACAGCACAGTAACATTTGCAGGTCACAGTTTGTTTAGTCACTCCTCAGTTAAGAGGTGTTTACTTTGTTTCCGGTCCTTCGCTACTACAAAAATACTACATTTTAAAATGTATAAACTGTTTAAATGTGTTATTTTATTTGAGCCTCAACTCCCCCCACAAATGTACTATAGAATTATTATCTTTATTTTTCCATGTAAGAGTTGGAAAGGCCCCAAGGGGCAGCCATCTAGTCAAATCTAGACATGACAAGAATTCCCACCATAACATAGCTGACTGATGTTCATCAGGTGTCAGCCTGAAGACCTCAAAGGACGGAGACACCTCATATCTCCAGGAAGCCTATTCCCCTTTTGGATGGCTTTTATTGTTATGTTAGAAAGCTGTTTCTGACATCAAGCCCAAATTTTTCTTTTTGTAACTTATATTCATTATTCCTACTTGTCCCTTCCTGGGCATTCTGAGCAAGTGTCATCTGTCTTCCTTATGGGCTGCTCCTCAGGCTATTGTATATATCCAGAAGGGGGTTCATCTTCCTTGGAATGGCTTATCACAGTTGTTACATTTTCATTGTAAGCATCTATATCTTAGAATCAGGGCTTTATTGCTTTATTTATTGCCTAGCCTTAAGAAAGTGATGAAGAAAATTCTTAACAATGCACGTTAAACCTAAAAATATGTGGTACACACAATTCCCACCCCCACCTCCCCAAGCCATTGTCAAACGTTTGTCAGCATACCACTGAGATAGCTGCCCTATGTCCTCTTTCTCCTGAGTGAGAAAGGAGCAGGGTCCTCCCCTAGTCCCTGTCCCAGTCAGTGGCAGCAGTGAAGCCCTCAGCCTAAAGACCCTTGGGGAATTGAATAGCTGATCTGAGTCTCAGGCTTGAGTGGTGATCCTGGTGTGAGGAAGGGCACTGGCTGGTGCAGCTGGTGGTGGCTCTGGAAAGGGAATTGCACTTGCAGAACCTGGGCAGAAAAGCTTGTGGTAACTCCCAGAACAGAGTACAGGCCAAGAGAGGAGTCCTTGACTGTGCCACTTGGGAGTTATTGAGAACTTACAGGTCCTCAGAATATACTCTCATCTTGAAAAGGGACTCAAAATCAAGTAACTGTTCTGGAGAAAGTGCCAAAAAAAGGGCAAAAATAAGACTACAGAAGATTACTTTCTTGATAAACAGGTATTATCTTCCATCCCTTCAGATGAGGAAGAACAATGCATACCATCAGAGGAACAAAGAAAAGTCAAGGCTTCTGCATCCAAAACCTCCAAAATAAATATGCAATGTTCTAAGACCATGAAAGAGTTCAAAAGGAATTTTGAAAACCAAGTAAGAGAGGGAGAGGAAAAATTGGGAAGAAAAATGAAAGTGATTCAAGAAAATTATGAAAAGTGAGTCAATAGCTTGCTAAAGGACATCCAAAAAATGCTGAAGAAAATAACACCTTTAAAAACAGACTAACTGAATTGGAAAAAGAGGTTCAAAAAGCCAATGAGGAGAAGAATGCTTTAACAAAACCAAAAGAACAAAAAAATGGAAGATAATGGGAAATATATCATTGGAAAAACAAGTGACCTGGAAAATAGATCCAGGAGAGACGATTTAAAGTTTATGGGACTACCTAAATGTCATGATCAAAAAAAGAGCCTAGATATAATCTTTCATGAAATTATCAAGGAAAATTGCCCTAATATTCTAGAACCAGGGGGCACAATAAATATTGAAAGAATTCACTTATCATCTCTTGAAAGAGATTCAGAAAGACAAATTCCTAGGAACTTTGTAGCCAAATTCCAGAGTTCCCATGTCAAGGAGAAAATATTGCAATCAGGTAGAAAGAAACAATTCAAGTATTGTTGAAATACAGTCAGGATAACACAAGATCTAGCATCTTCTACATTAAGGGATTGAAGGGCATGGAATATTATATTCCCGAAGTCAAAAGAACTAAGATTAAAACCAAGAATCAACTATCCAGCAAAACTAAGTATAATACTTCAGGGGAAAAACTTAGAAGGACATGTAATAAGGGGCCATAGAAAGACAGATGAAAAATTATTTGGGAACTAAACAATCTGATCTTAAAGAATGAGTGGGTTAAATAACAAATGGTAGCTACATTTGATAATTTCTTCAGAAAGAATGACAATATTGAGACAACATCCCAAGATTCATGGGAAGCAGCTAAAGCAATACTTAGGGGGAATTTCATATCACTGAAGGCTCACATGCATAAAATAGAGAAAAATATATCCATAAATTGGGTGTGCAATTCAAAAAGCTTGCAAAAGAACACATTAAAAATCCCCCAAAAGCCACCGAATTAGAAATTCTGAAAATCAAAGGAGAAATTAATAAAATTGAAAGTAAGAAAGCTATTGATCTAATATAACTAAGAGCTGTTTTTGGAACCAACCAGTAAAATAGAGCAGCCTTTCACTAATCTGATCAGTAAAAAGAAAGAGGAAAACCAAATTTCTAGTGTCAGAAACGAATGATTTCCCCACCAGTTAGAATGAAATTAAAACAATAATTATGAGATATTGTGCCTAATTGTATGCCAACAAATCTGACAGTTTAAGTGAAGTAGATGAATTTTCCAAAAATATAAATTTCCCAATTTAACAGAAATGTTAAATCCACGTGTTAGAAAAAGATAATTGAACGAAGTCATCAACGAGATCCTTAAGAAAAGAATTTCCAGAGGCATATGGATTTACAAGTGAATTCTACCTAAATTGAAAGAACAAGTAATTGAAATACTATACATAGTATTTTGCAAAACAGGCAAAGAAGGAGTCTTACCAGTTTCCATTCAGATAGCAAATATGGTGCCGTTACCTTAATCAGGAAGAGCCAAACCAGAGAAAGAAAATTATGGACCAATTTCCCTAATAAATATTGATGCAAAAATTTTAAATAAAATATATACAAGGACATCACAGAAATTTATCATGAGCATAATGCACTGTGATCAGGAGAGATTTATAGAAGGAATGGAAGAATGGCCCAATATTAGGAAAACTATTACTGTAATTGACCACATCAACAGCGAAGTCAACAGAAATCATGGAATTATCTCAATAGATGCAGAAAAAAATTTTTGACAAAAGACAATGCCCATTCCTATTAAAAATAGGAATAAATGGAGTTTTCTTTAAAATGCTAAGTAGCATCTATAAAGCCATCAGTACACCTTATCTGTAATGGGGACACATTAAAAACCTTCCAAATAAGATCAGGGGTGAAACAAAGATGCCCATTATCATCACTGTTATTGAGTATTGTACTAGAACTGTTAATTTTAGCAATACAGACAGAAAAAAAATCAAAGAATTAGAATAGACAAGGAAGAAACAAAACTATCCCACTTTGCCAATGGTATGATGATATACTAAGAGAATCCTAGAGAATCAAGCCAAAAATTACTTCAAATAATAAACAAATTTAGCAAATTTGAAGGACAAAATAAATCCACAGAAATCTTCGACATTTCTATATATTAGTAACAAAGCCCAACAGTAAGAGCTAGAAAGAGAATTTCCATTAAAGATTTTTGTAGACATTATGAAATATTTGGAAGTTTACCTGGCAAAAGAAACGGAGGAACTATATGGACAAAACACTTTTCACACAAATAAAGTCAGATATTTGGAAAAATATTAGTTACTCCTGGGTAGCTGGAGCTAATATAATAAAAATGACAACTCTATATAAATTAATTTACTTATTCAGTGCCATACTAGTCGAACTATCAAAAATCACTTTCTAAGGATGGAAAGAATAATAACAAAATTTATCTGGAAGAACCAAAGGTCCAGAATGTCAAGGGAATTTATGAAAAGAAATTCAAGGGAAGGTGGCCTAGCTGTACTAGATCTTAAGTCATATTCTAAAGCATCAATCATTAAAACTACTTGGTACAATCTACAAAATAGAGTAGTAGATCAGTGGAATAGGTTAGGCATGCAAGACACAATATTCAAAGACTATAGTAATCTACTGTTTGATAAATCTAAAGACCCTAGCTTCTGGGATAACAACTCAGTATTTAGCAAAATCTGCTGGGAGAACTGGAAAATAGTATGGCAAAAACTAGGCACATGTACTGAAATAAAGCCAAAATGGGTACATGATTTAGCTATAAAGACTGATATTACAAGCAAACTAGCAGATTAAAGAATAGTTTATCTGTCAGATCTACAGCACAGGGAAGAATTTATAACCAAAAAAGGGATAGAGTACATTATGAAATGCAAAATGGATGATTTTGATTAAGTTAAATTGAAAAGCTTTTGCATAAACAAAGCCAATGCAACCAAGATTAGAAGGGAAGCAGAAAGCTGGGAAACAATTTTTATAGCCAGTGTTTCCAATAAAGACCTCATTTCTAAAATAGATGGAGGTCTGAGTCAAATTTATAAGAACACAATTCATTTCTCTATTGATAAAGTCAAAGAATATGAAAATGCACAGTTTTAATTTTAATAAATAAAATCTATCTATAGCCAAATGAAAAAGCACTCTAAATCACTATTGATTAGGGAAATGCAAATCAAAACAACTCTTAGGTACCAGCTTCCACCAGTCAGATTGCCTAACATGACAATATAGGAAAATTATAAATGCTGGAGAAGATGTGGGGAAATCAGAAGACTCATGCATTGCTGGTGGTCTTATGAACTGATACAACCATTTTGGAGAGCAATTTGGAAGTATGCCTAAAGGGCTATAGAATGTGCATACACTTTAACCCAGCAATACCACTACTAGGACTGTATCCCAAAGAGTTCAAAAAAATGGGAAAGGGACCCACATGTACAAAAATATCTATAGCAGCTTTTTTGTGATAGGCAAGAATTGGAAATTGGGGGAAAGCCCATCAATTGGGGAATGGCTGAACAAGTTGTGGTATATGAATGTAATGGAATATGATGTGCTGTAAGAAGGGATGAACAGGCAGATTTTAGAAAATGGAAAGACTTACATGAACCAATGCTGAGTGAGGGGAGCAGAACTAGGGTAACATTATACACAGTTATAGCCACATTGTACGATGAATAACTTTGATATACTTGGCTCTTCTCAGCAATGGAAGATTCTCAGACAACTACAAAAGGCTCATGATGGAAAATGCTATCCACATCCAGAGAAAGAATTCCGGAGTCTGAATGCAGATCGAAGCATACTATTTGCTCTCTCTTTTTGTTTTGTTTCTCCTTTCTCATGGTTCATTCCACTGGTTATAATTCTTCTTTGCCATATGACTAATGTGAAAATATGTTTAATGTGAATCTGTATATAGATCCTATATCAGATTGCATGCAGTCTTGGGGAGATGGGAGGGAGGAGTTGAAATTTTGGAATTCAAGAGTTTGTGCAGCTGCATGTTGTGAATTAAAAATAAAGTAATTTTAGAAATTATGCAAATCCAAGAAAACTTACTTGCCCTGTTAAATGGTGTGGCATTGCCCAATACATTTCTTGCAACCAATCCTTATTGACTGTCTAGTTACTGGTTTGCTCAGTAAATGACTTAGTTTTACTTTCAGTTTCAGTGTGTGCTTCCTTCCTGAACAAAATTTTTCTGTTTTTCTTTTAATAGTTGGACTTAGGAAGATCTACAGATCCTAAGGGCCTAGGAGCTGAGGGACATCGATATAAAATATGGCAAAAGCATTCACATCCTTTTTATTTACCTTTTGAAGGTTTTTGCATTCTATGAATATGAGTGCATTTTCCTTATTGGGAATTCATTTCAAACAAAGGAAGGCAAAATTAAAGGAAGCTGTCCTTTCTCCCTATCCAGATGCCTACTTCCACTGCTCCAGTTGTCTTTCTTTGGACAGAACAGAGAAAATGACTCTTAGGAGTGCAAAGAATCAACAGAAACAGAATTTCCCTGTGACTGCCTGCAAGAGAAACTACTGAGTAGTTGTCAACTCTAATGACCCTTTTCCCAAACCTCACCCCTTTCAATCACTCTGGCATTTGTCACTGCTGAGTGCCCTGTTCTCTGAGTTACTTTCTCCTTGGAGTTTTACTTATGCTGCTCTTTTTTGATTCTTCTCCTCTCTGTCAGATACTTTTTGTGGGTCACCGTTCATTTCACTCCTCCTACTCATGTGTGTACCACAGGTCTCTGTCCTAGGCCTTCCCCTCCCTTCTCTTCTCTAGCCCTGTCCTGTCCTGTTCAGTCCTCTCCAGTCCTGTGCTCTCTTCTCCTGTCTTGTCTGGTTTCTCTTCTCCTCTCCTCTTCTGACTAATCCTCTTTTTTTATCTCCTTCCACAGGTCCTCACTTGGTGACTCCATCAAGTCCCATGGCTCTGATTGTTATCTCTATGCAGATGATTCACAGAACCATATATGTGGTTCTAGTCTCTCTCCTGAGTTTCAGTTACACATATCCAACTCCTATTGTATAGTTCATATGTGACGGTCTATAAGCATCTCAAACTCAATATGTCCTAAACTAAACATATTATCTCCCAGTCTCCCAAAGAAACCCAAAGCCTACCTCCTCTCTGCTTTATGAAGTTCTCTATTTCTGTTGAGGTTTCCTCTATGCTAGTCACTTAGGTCTGAAAAATTGGCATTTTCCTTGACTTCTCACTTTTCCTCACAACCATATCTAACTAGTTGTAATATGTTGTTTTTACCTCCAAAATATTTCACTCATGTCTCCCCTTCTCACCACTCACCCTTTGCCTTGACTTACTTCAAGAGCACCCTAACTGGTCTCTTTGTCTCATGGTTTTCCATCACACAGCTTCCAAAGTGATTTTTCATAAAGTGCAAATCTGGTCATGTCACAGGCCTACTCAAAATACTCCACAGTCGCTCTATTGCTTCTAGGATCAAATGCAAGTCTTCTTCTAGGCTTCCTCTGCTTTAGACACACTCTTATTTCTGGCCTGGTTCCTTGAAGGCAGGGCTCTGGTTTTTGTCTCTGAATGTAGCACTGTGCCTGATAGTAGTAGTGCCATAGTAGGTGTTTAATAGATGTAGGTTGAATGAATGAATGAAAGAATGGCCTCCTTGCCTTGTCCATTCTCTGGAACCTCACTGTATCTAGAATCTAGATGGAAATTTCTAGCTTCCTTCCTTGACACCAATCAGATGCAACGTCCAACCCTTCCCTCTAAAATGCCTGTCCCTCTTCTGCTTTACATGGAACACAGGGTAACACACACTGAATGAAGAACCTGAGGGGAGATGTAGAACAGAGAGTTGGATAAGAGCTTGACACAATCTGGATAACAATTCTTTATTTTCCCTTTGTTTTAAGATTGTAATTTCCTTAGTGAACAAAAATCTGTTTTCTCCTGCTATCACTTTAGACTGCTAGGAGGCACAGTTGATAAAGTAGAAAACACTCCAGGCCTGAGAAAGTCAGGAAGGCTCGAGTTCAAACCTGGCCTGATACATTTAGTAGCTTTGATACCCTGTCCAAGTCCCATGGATACAAAATATAACAAAAGCATTCACATCCTTTTTATTTACCCTTTGAAGGTTTTTGCATTCTATGAATATGAGTACATTTTCCTTACTGGGAATTCATTTCAAACAAACACTGGTGACCATTGAGTGCTTGCCTCAGTTTTTTTCATCTGTAAAATGGGGTAACAGTAATATCTACCTTCCAGGACTGTAGAGAGGATTAAATGAGATAATATTTGTAAAGTGCTTACACAGTGCCTGGCATATAGTAGGCACTTAATAAATACTTATTTCCTTTTTCTTTTCTTCCCTCCCATGGGGAAAAAAAAAGAAAAACAAAACTCTTGTAACAAACACATAGAGTCAAAAAGGACAAAATCCCACACTAGCCCTGCCAAAATGGGCTACAGTTCTGGAGGGCACTTCTTGTGTGGTCATCTCTTCCATGTCTCCTCCTTCCCCAGATTCAAGATAATTTCACCCATGGTGAAAAATATAATTTTCTGTTTACTATGAATTCTTTTATGGTGTCACTTAAAAATGTATTTAGATCACTGATCCATTTTGAAATAGTTGTAATATATAGAATGGGTGCTGACCTGTCTCCATCATGAAATCATCCAATTCTCACAATAGATTTTGTGGAGTAACATTCTTTTCCCATCGTTTTCCTCCCATTTCATATAGATTCATCATTCAGACTCCTCAGAGGTCATCTTGACCAACTCTGTCAGTTAGAAGTTAAAGAAACTGTATTAGGTGATTCTTGTAAAGTCTGAGAGAGAGCTGATGGCAGAGCCCAGACTTGGATTCAGGTCCTCTGTGTCCAAACCCAGTGCTCTTTCCATTGTTGCCCCTTAAGTTGTGGACTTATTAATCCTAAAGGCACCTGTGTAGCACAGTGAGTGAGAGTCCTGGCCTTGGAGTGTGGAAGTGATTTCATTTCAGTGTTACCTGGCTTTGTGACCCTGGGCAAATAACTTTTTCTCATCTTGGGTTTCCTCCTCTGTAAAATAGGTTCAATAATTGCACCTACCTCTCAGACTTCTTGTGAGGAATAAATGATAGAATACATGTCCTACATTTTGTAAACCTTAAAGTGCGATGTAAATGCTAGCTGTTGTTTTAGCAATAATTATTATGCCACTGATGCATATATATATATATATATATATATATATTCAGTTCTAAATCTTTTACTCTATTCCAGTTATTTACTTGTATAATTTTTTAAACAGCTATGTGGCCTAATGATTGTCTAGAGTCCTCAGCTTGGAAACAAGAAGACCTGAATTCAAATCCTGCTTCACACACTCAGGCACCCTTCTGGGCTCCTATTGACTCTCTATCATCAGGTTTCTGAAGAAAGTGTAAATTATTTTTAACATTGGATTATGAGGAAGTAAAGTTTTCCACCTTTCTTTTTCTGTTTTAAATTTTATTTAAAGGTAACTGAGAATATTGACTCTTTTAGACAACATCTCATCATCTAGAATGCATCAAGAATATTTATTGAGCACCTTCTCTGTACAGAGGTTTGTGACATCTAGTATTGTCCATGTGTACAGTCAGGTTGCAACTTATTGTGTGACCCAGGGCTGGTCATATAGCTCCCTCAGTCTCAATTTCTTCATCTGTACAATGGGGATAATAAGAACATATTGTTCACAGGGATGTTGTGAGGACCAAATGAGATAATCTACATAAAATGTTTTGCAATCATACATCACTGTTAGATATGATGAAGATATAGCATATATTTAAGATTTGGAGGGGTACCTTTATTACTTCCTATGGTCAGATTTTTCTTCTGGAGAAAAATTACCTTTCCTTCCACTATTTTTTTTTCCATCATTTAATTCTTGGTAGGTATTAGTTCATTGGAATTTATTTTATTACTATTATTTGTAGCATTTTAAATATTGCTGTTCTTTTCAATATACATTTTCTGTAAACCTACATTTTTTCATTGGGTGACCAAGTTTACCCTGACTTTTGCCTGTAGAAAAATAGTGGTGAGCCTAAATGAACCTTGTACAATTATTTGTTAGATTTGTATGTGAACATCAAGTATACCCAGGCACTTTAGTTATGAACAGTAACAAAATCTACGAGCGTGGGAATGTGTAGTTACTATGTGGACGCACCCCTGAAAAGTGTTTAAACACATCATGAGACATTTTAGAGAGGTGTGAGGAACTGGAAGAGTTTTCTAGAAAAAAAAAAAACAATGCAGGGAGTAGAGCCAAGATGGCAGAGTAGAAGGACACACGTTTACGAGCTCCAAAACCAAAAGCCCATAGAATTAATGTAAAAAGAGTCCCCCATAACTTCTGGGTCAATACAAGGTGTGCAGAAACAGAGTGGAAGAGATTTCCATTCCGGGGAGCCCTGGAGACCCGTCCCCAGGGTCCAGCGTGCCCAGGAAAGTGGACCCCACCGCCAGCACTGCGCTGGCCGCGGCCCCAGAGAAGCTGATCTGAGCAGGCTTCAGAGACAGAAGCTCCGGCAGCCGGGAAAGTTCCTCCACCCACAGAAGCTACAGGTCAGTGAGAGAGAAGGCCGGGCTGGAGGAGAGGGGAAGTAGGGCATCTCCGTGACTCGGGCCCCCTCGGGAGGAAGCAGTGGTGGCAGGGACAGGGACAGGAAGTGGCGGAGGCAGAGGTGTGGGCGGCGGCTGAGGCGGCAGCAGACCGGGACTTGGGAATCCCCCAGCAGCAGGCAGGATCTTCATTACGGAAGATTCCTGCATAAAACCTGACGGAGTTGAGCCTGGGAGACGACCCTGCCCCCACCCCGCTCTGTTACTGAAGGCTTCTGCTTAAAGCCCCCAAGGGAGCTGGGCTTGGGAGGCAGGCCCCCCACCCCGCCCCCACCCGCTCCATTCCTGAAAGTCTCTGCATAAAGCCCCTGAGGGATCAGAGCCTGGGAGGCGGCCCTGCCCCCACCCCAGCACTTGAACTAAAGCTCACTGATTGACAGCCGGCAGGAGGAAAGCCCATTTAAATCTCAGAGGCCAAGCACTAGCTGGGCGGATCCAGGCGGGGGTGGAAAGGAATCTCAGAAATCAAGTAACTGCCTGGGAAAATGCCTAGAAAAGGGAAGAAAAATAAGACTTTAGAGAGTTTTTTCCAACAAATGCACGACCTTCGATCCCGACCTTCAGATCTGATGATGAGGACGTATCCCTGCCATCAGGGAAAGATGTGGAGGGCAGGGCCGTAGTACCCCAGACACCCCAGGGGGGTGGCAGGTGGGCTCAGGCCCTGGAAGAGCTCAAAAAGGATTTTGAAAAGCAAGTTAGAAAGGTGGAGGAAAAACTGGGAAGAGAAATGAGAGAGATGCAAGAAAAGTATGAAAAACGGGTCAATACCTTGGTAAAGGAGACCCAAAAAAATGCTGAGGAAATTAACACCTTGAAAAATAGCCTCACTCAATTGGCAAAGGAGGTTCAAAAAGCCAATGAGGAGAAGAATGCTTTCAAAAGCAGAATGAGCCAAATGGAAAAAGAGGTTCAAAAGCTCACTGAATTTAATAGTTCTCTCAAAATTAGAATGGAACAGATGGAGTCTAATGACTTTATGAGAAACCAAGAAATCACCAAACAAAACCAAAAGAACGAAAAAATGGAAGAGAATGTGAAATATCTCATGGGAAAAACAACTGACCTGGAAAATAAATCCAGGAGAGACGATTTAAAAATTATGGGACTACCTGAAAGTCATGATCAAAAAAAGAGCCTAGACATCATCTTCCATGAAATTATCAAGGAAAACTTCCCTGACATTCTAGAACGAGAGGGCAAAATAAATATTGAAAGAATCCATCGATCACCACCTGAAAGAGATCCAAAAAGAGAAACTCCTAGGAACATTGTGGCCAAATTCCAGAACTCCCAGCTCAAGGAAAAAATCTTGCAAGCAGCTAGAAAGAAACAATTCCAGTACTGTGGAAATACAATCAGGATAACCCAAGATCTAGCAGCTTCTACATTAAGGGATTGAAGGGCGTGGAATAGGATATTCCAGAAGGCAAAGGAACTAGGACTCAAACCAAGAATCACCTACCCAGCTAAACTGAGTATAATACTTCAAGGGAAAATATGGTTTTTCAATGAAACAGAGGACTTTCAATCATTCTTAATGAAAAAACCAGAGCTGAAAAGAAAATTTGACTTTCAAACACAGGAATGAGAAGAAGCATGAAAAAGTAAACAGCAAAGAGAAGTCTTAAGGGACTTACCAGAAGTGAACTGTTTACATTCATACAGGGAAAGACAATATTTCTAACTCTTAAAACTTTTCAGTATCTGGGTAGTTGGTGGGACCACACACACACGTACACGCATGCACACACATACACACATGCACACACATACAGAGATAGAGAGCACAGATTGAACTGAATAGGATGGGACCATACCTTAAAAGAAACTAAGGTAAATGGTGAGAGAGAAATGTAGGGGGAGGAAAGAGAGGGAAAGGGAAGGGGGTAACTATATGTCATTTAAGAGGCAGGTAGGAGTTTTTCTTAGTGGAGGGAAAAAGAGGAGAGCTGAGAAAAAAAGAAAACAAGAAGTTTACCCTCATCACATTTGACTAAACGAAGGAGTGAAATGCACACTCATTTTGGTATGAAAACCTATCTTACAGTATAAGAAAGTGGGGGAGAAAGAGATATAGCAAGCAGGGGGATGATGGAAGGGAGGGCAAAGAGGGAGGGAGCAATTTGAAGTCAACACTTGGGGAGGGACAGGATCAAAAGACAGAAGAGAAACAAGGAGGGACAGGTTAGGAGGGATGGTAATCCAGTTAGTCTTACACAACACGACTATCAGGGAGGTCATTTGCAAAACTACACAGATATGGCCTATACTGAATTGCCTGCCGTACCAAAGGGAATGGGTGGGGAGGGAGGGATGGGGAGAATCTGGAACTCAAAGTTTTAGGAACAATTGTTTAGTATTGTTGTTGCAACTAGGAAAGAAGACATACAGTTAAGGAGGAATAGAAAGTCATCTGGCCCTACAGGAGAAAAGAGAAGATGGAGACAAGAGAAGGGAGGGATGACAGAAGAGAGGGCAGATTGGAGATAGGGAAAATTAGATTGCTTGGGGTATTGGGGTGGGAGGAGGGGATAAAAGGGGAGAAAATTTGGAACCCAAAAATTTGTGAAAATGAATGTAAAAAATTAAATAAATAAATAAATGAAATTAATAAAAAAAAAAAAAAAAAACAATGCATCAGGGACTCTATGAGAGCTTCCTGACAGCAGGCAACTTTGTCAGATTCCCAGAGAGAAATTCAGGAAGGAGAAAGCAGGCTTCTGTGACATTGCCATAATTTCCTGGGATTACACACTTCTCTTTGGGGGTGGGGGTGTTGTGAAGGCTTCTGGAAGGTTAGCCCAGGGGAAGCCTAGTAATGATTACCTTTTTGTTACCTAGCTTGATGAACTGTGTAAGGTGAAAATGTTCAATACTGAAACTGATGCCATTGTGTTCTTGTAACTGACATCAAAGTCAGAAGCACCAAAGACCTGCACCCCAGGTCATTGCCACACATTGTCCGCGCTCTGTCCCTGCCGGACCTCAGGGGGTACGTCGTGACCTCTGCTTCCACCTAACGGCGGCTTCGGAGGTCTCCGGTCCCGACCCCAGGGGCTGAGGACGGGCAAAACCAGACACTGGCCAGAGTGGTGAAGCAAGCAGGTGTTTATTCAGCAGGTTACATCAGCCCAGTCCCACTTTCCCTCTTAGGGCATTGGCTTATATTCCTTATCCTTTCCGGGTTCTGCTGTCCGACTCCTGATTGGGGAGTTCAGCTTACTGTCACCCCAGCCCCTTCCCCTTTGTTAGCCGTGCCCTGTGGTGATAGGGCAGGGGTCTCTCAGGACCTTCCTTCCCCGCTCAGACCATCTGCTTAGCCTATTACAGGTGGTCAGGTGTATTTTTCTCTTCCTGGGGTTTTGTCAGTACCTCCCCGACGGCGGTATCGTGCCCTGTACACGAGTCTTCCCTTTATCCCCAGCCCGGAAACCACGGGTGAGGCGCGTGATCACGGGGGGGGGGACAGGTATAGACTCCTGCTATTACCTCTCTGCCCAGGAGGTTCGGGGACGGCCCCTGACAACACATCCTGCATTTTGTTTCCCCAGGGAACGCGGATGACTCCGGAAAAGAGCGTGAGCCTGATGATTTTATGCACCTCTGTCTCACTTAAGTCCAATTCATTCCCAGGGGAAGAATTCACCACATCCTATCGCTGGTTCTCTTCAAGAAAGAAGAATGAGAAACAAACAACAGCCCTCTGGGGCTTGCCTTCTTCAACTGTTAAAAAAGAGAGAGGTTGAATTAGACATCCTCTATGATTCCTGCAGCTCATCATCGGTTGATGAACCTATGAGAACAATAAGTATGATGAAAGTGTTTCACTCTTGTGATCTGGCTGCTCTGAGTAATCCCGGGAGTAACTGACAACCACATTCTCAGAACAAGATAATGCACAGCAGAGGTGATAATCCTGAGCAGACTAAGGGCTAACAGTAGCTAAGATAGACAGTCACTAGGAGACAGGCTACCAAGAGGCAACAACAACGAACAGGAAACTTCAGTTTTTAAAGAAATGTACACATTTTGCATGCAAGAATATTTGAGTCCTTATGTCACAAAGATATCTGATGTGGGGTAATTTAATTCACAAGCGTTACAGTATAAGATCTAAGCCTTTGGTGGACAGTCCTTCACCTGACTCAGGGTCTCCTGATTGGCATGCTCTCATTCCTGTAACAGCAAGCACCCTGACATGCATAACAGCTCTACAGGTTCTTGGATCTGCTTTTCTAAAAGGAAAGCAATTTTGAAGGGTTCAACCATCACTTTAATGAAACACATATATCATTCACTTAGTTCAGGGAAAAAAGTCAGCACCCTGAACTTCAGAGAAAATACAAAGAAGTGCTAATCAACAGACAGAGCTTCCAAATGTCTGACATAAGCAATACATACATGACAGATCAGCAGACAGATGCAGCTGTCTGACCATACATACATAGTTACAAGACAGAGAAGCACCAACATCTGGGTTTTCAAAACAGGAGGGCTGCTTAGAGGCTTCCCAGAGTTTCATGTGGCACTTGAAACTTCTTCCAAAAAATAAACCCCAAAGTAAAACCTCACCTCAGAATACTTATACATTTTTCAGAGCAAGAGGGAATCACAAACCTTGAGGACCAGGGTCTCATTAGAAAATTAACAAAAGGTGTGGGCCTCTCCTACTCTAGCTTTCTGTAATGGGAAGGTCCATTAATGGATGGGGAAAATCTTTCTCATTATCATTATACCTCCTCACCTCTGCTTTTTGGCTTCCCTGTTTCCCTTCAATTACCAGCTAAACTTAAGTGAGAAACTTTGTTGAATCTCTTTAATGCTAGTGCCTTCCCTCTAATGATTATCTCTGGTGTATCTTGTATAGATCTCATTTGCACAATTATTTCCATGTTTTTCCCCCATTAGACTGTGAGCTCCTTGAGATCAGGGCCTGAATTTTCCTTTCTTTGTCTTCTCAGCACCTAGCAGAGTTTTTAGCATATAGTAGGTACTTTATAAATGCTTGTTGACTAAATGGAAGGCAACTGTGAACCAGGGCCAACTTTTAAAACTTCATTAAGTCTTAGACATTCCTTCTAGCAGCTCTACACCTTTGTCATATTATACCTCAAAATTAGATTACTGGAGGTCAGAACTCCACTTCCTTTTGTTCTTTCTAGCCAGCTTGTGCATCAAGTAGGATTTTCCCATGTGGTATAGACCAACAACAACAGCAACTGCCACTGACTTGGTAATTGAGGTCAGAATCCACAGGGCTTGTTGGTTTACCATCAGCTCTCCATTCCTATTTTCTACCAGACATATGGGGGCTTCATGGGCACTGGTGATGCCATGGTCACCTGCAAATGCAGAAGAATCCCTTAGTCAGAAATTGAGAAGTAGAATTCAAGTAGAATTCACATAATCCTCAATTGAGAGTGCCTCGGTGAGTCAGATATTAGTAACAGAAGAAGGGAGGATGCTCTGTGCTTGAGGAATTCTGTTTTTAGGAAGACTGAACTGTCAATGGCAGATAATGTTGATAATAGTAATGGCAATGATGATAATTACCTTTGTGTAGTGTCTTAAGAGTTAAAAAGTACTTTAGAAATATTGCCTCATGATTCTTACAGATGAGGAAACTGGGGGAGTTTCCAGGGTTTAAACACTTATTTTCTGATTTCTGTCTCAACACACTATGTACTGTACCACTGAACTGCCTTGACCAGATGTCCTGTCATTTCATTATTGATCCCTAGGGCTGTCACATATGAAAAATACTCCCAACCTTTAAAACTCCCACCTGGAAGGAGCCAAGATGGCGGAGTAGAAAGATTCACATATGCTAGCTCCAAACTCACAGCCCATAATTACCTATAAAGAGGAACTCCCAACAAATTCTGAAGTAGTATAAGCTGCACAGCAATGGACTGGAGGAGATTTCTGTTCCAGAGAACCCTGAAAAACCAGCACCAAAGGTCCATCGCACACCAGACCCAGAGCAGAGCCCAGCCCTGCCTCGGCCTCACGTGGCCCCAAGAGGAGCAGATCCAAACAGGCATCAGGGACGGAATCTCCGGCGGCCATGAAGTTTCCTCAACCCACAGGTGCTACAGGTCAGTGAGAGACCCTATCTGGCCAGCCAAGAGGAGAGCGGGCTGTCTCCATAACTCAGGCCCCCTCGGGAGGAAGCAACAGACCTGGGCTCCCAAAGCGGACAGGAGCTCAGATCCATTGTTGAAGATCTCCACGTAAACCCCTTGAGGGAACTGAGCCTGGGAGGCAGCCCTGCCCCCACCTGAGAACCTGAATTTAACCTTACCCTGAATAGCAGCCAGGCATGCAGCTGAAAGTCCTGAGGCTGGGGAGCAGCATTTGAATCTCAGACCCCAAGCATTAGCTGGATGGATCTAGGCAGGGGTGCAGAGGAATCTCAGAAGTCAAGTAACTGGCTGGGAAAATGCCCAGAAAAGGGAAAAAAAAATAAGACCATAGAAGGTTACTTTTTTGGTGAACAGATGTTTCCTTCTTTCCTTTCTGATGAGGAAGAACAATGCTCACCACCAGGGAAAGACATAGAAGCCAAGGCCTCTGTATCCCAAACATCCAAAATAGATATCCAATGGGCTCAGGCAATGGAAGAGCTCAAAAAGGATTTTGAAAATCAAGTTAGACAGGTGGAGGAAAAACTGGGAAGAGAAATGACAGAGATGCAAGAAAAGCATGAAAAACAGGTCAATACCTTGCTAAAGGAGACCCAAAAAAATGCTTAAGAAAATAACACCTTGAAAAATAGGCTAACTCAATTGGCAAAAGAGGTTCAAAAAGCCAATGAGGAGAAGAATGCTTTCAAAAGCAGAATTAGCCAAATGGAAAAAGAGGTTCAAAAGTTCACTGAAGAAAATAGTTCTCTCAAAATTAGAATGGAACAGATGGAGGCTAATGACTTTATGAGAAACCAAGAAATCACAAAACAAAACCAAAAGAATGAAAAAATGGAAGAGAATGTGAAATATCTCATGGGAAGGGCAACTGGCCTGGAAAATAGATCAAGAGAGACAATTTAAAAATTATGGGACTACCTGAAAGCCATGATCAAAAGAAGTGCCTGGACATCATCTTTCATGAAGTTATCAAGGAGAACTGCCCTGATGTTCTAGATCCAGAGGGCAAAATAAGTATTCAAGGAATCCACCAATCACTGCCTGAAGGAGACCCAGAAAGAGAAACTCCTAGGAACACTGTGACCAAATTCCAGAGTTCCCAGGTCAAGGAGAAAATATTGCAAGCAGTTAGAAAGAAACAATTACAGTATTGTGGAAATACAACCAGGATAACACAAGATCTAGCAGCTTCTACATTAAAGGATTGAAGGGCATGGAATAGGATATTCCAGAAGTCAAAGGAACTAGGACTCAAACCAAGAATCACCTACCCAGCAAAACTGAGTATAATACTTCAGGGGAAAAAATGGTCTTTCAATGAAATAGAGGACTTCCAAGCATTCTTGAGGAAAAGACCAGAGCTGAAAAGAAAATTTGACTTTCAAACACAAGAACGAGAAGAAGCATGAAAAAGTGAACAGCAAAGGGAAGTCATAAGGGACTTACCAAAGTTGAACTGCTTACATTCCTACATCGAAAGACAATATTTGTAACTCTTGAAACTTTTCAGTATGTGGGTAATTGGTGGGACTACACACACACATACATGCACACACTCACACATGCACACACATGCATGCACACACAGAGACAGAGAGCACAGAGTGAATTGAATAGGATGGGATCATATCTTTAAAAAAATCAAGGTAAATGTATAAGAAAAATGTATTGGGAAGAGAGAGGGTGAAATGGAATGGGGTAAATTATATCTCATTCAAGAGGCAAGCAGGAGACTTTTTAGTGGAGGGAAAAAGAGGAGAGCTGATAAAAAAAAACATGAAGTTTACTCTCATCACATTCGACTAAAGGAAGGAATAAAATGCACACTCATTTTAGTATGAAAACCTATCTTACAATACAGAAAGTGGGGGAGAAGGAGATAAGCAGGGTGGGGGGGATGATGGAAGGGAGGGCAATGGGAGGAGGGAGCAATTTGAAGTCAACACTCGGGGAGGAACAGGATCAAAAGAGAGAATAGAAGCAATGGGGGGGCAGGATAGGATGGAGGGAAATACAGGTAGTCTTACACAACACAACTATTATCGAAGTCATTTGCAAAATTACACAGATATGACCTATATTGAATTGCCTGCCTTCCCAAAGGGAATGGGTGGGGAGGGAGGGATGGGGAGAATTTGGAACTCAAAGTTTTAGGAACAACTGTTGAATATTGTTCTTGCTACTAGGAAATAAGAAATACAGGTAATGGGGAATAGAAAGTTATCTAGCCCTACAGGACAAAAGAGAAGATGGGGAGAAGGGAAAGGAGGGATGCTAGAAGAGAGGGCAGATTGGTGATAGGGGAAATTAGAAAGCCTGGTGTATTGGCTTGGGGGGAGGGGACAAATGGGGAGAAAATTTGAAACCCAAAATTTTGTGAAAATGAATGTAAAAAGTTAAATAAATAAATTTATATTAAAAAAAAAAAGCTCCCACCTGGTATTATAATCATGTCCATTAGCGTTATGTCGGTCTGGTTCACAGTGTCCATGGCCATGAGTTTGTTTGAGGGAGGGGTAATATGGAACAGTGTCTGGGGCACATATTTTGAGACAGTTTTTTTATTAGTGTCTGGTGCTAGTTCATCTTAGTGATGCGTGAGCAACTTTGAGAATGTTAGAGAGGATCTTGACACACTAAAGAGTATCAAGCAAAATTTAATAAAATAGTTTTCAGAGGAAGGAAGGCCTTCTATGTTCATTCACTTAAATAAACATGTAACTTCCAGTAAAGCTACAAGAAGACTCCAGCTTGTACAGATCAATGGAAGTTTCTTATACTGTTCTGAATTTTTGGATCTCCTGCAACACTGTCCATTGCCACATGCAATGGACACAATAGCCTACTTCACTAGGTTGTGGTGTGGCTTAAATGGAATACTTTCTCTATTAATTAATATATTTTTAGTTGTCAACATTCACTTCCACAAAATTTTGAGTTCCAAATTTTCTCCCCATCTCTCTCCTCCCCCACTCTAATATTGCATGCACTCTAATTACCCCTCACCCCAATTCTGCGCCTCCCTTCTATCACACATCCCTTTTCCCTCTATTTTCTTGCGGGGTAAGATAGATTTCTATAACCATTGCCTCCTGGTTGCATGTAGAAACAATTTTTAACATTCATTTTTAAACTTTCAGTTCCAACTCCTCTCCCTTCCTGCCTTTCCCCTACCCTCATTGAGAAAGCAAGCAATTCCATATAGATTATACAGGTATATTCATTCAAAACACTTCCATAACAGTCAAGGAAGACTAACTATATTTTCCTCCAAGCTATCCCACTCGCTCTTTTATTCTATTCTTTCCTTTGACTTCGTCCCTCCTCAAAATATTTGTTTCTGATTATCCCCTCCTCCCATTTGTCCTCCCTTCTATCATTTCCTCCCTCTTGTTCCCTTCACCCCTACTTTCTTGTATTGTAAGACAGATTTTCTTACCCAATTGAGTATATGTATGTTATTCCTTCCTTAAGCCAAACCCAATGAGAACCAAGTTCACTCATTCCCTCTCACCTCTGACATCTTCCCCTCCATTGTAAAAGCTTTTACTTACCTCTTTTATGAGATAATTTGCCCTATTCTATCTCTCCCTTTCTCCTCCCAATATATTCCTCTCTCAACCCTTAATTTTAGTTTTAGTTTTCATCTTTTCATATTCAATTCACCCAGTGCACTCTCTCTCTTTGTATATATGTATAAACACACACATACATACACACACTCATATACACACATGCACACATACATATACATATATATTCCTTACAACTACCCTAATACAAAGTAAAGTCTCATGAGTTACAAATATTATCTTCCTATGTAGGAATATAAACAGTTCAACTTCAATGAGTCCCTTATGATTTCTCTTTCCTGTTTACGTTCTCACGCTTCTTTTTATTCTTGTATTTGAAAGTCAAAATTTCTATTCAGCTCTGGTCTTTTCCTCAAGAATGTTTGGAAGTCCTCTATTTCATTGAATGTCCTTTCCCTCCCCCCACCCCCTTAAAATTGCACTCAATTTTGCTGGACAGATGATTCTTATTTTAATCCTAGCTTCTTTGTCCTCCAGAATATCATATTCCAAGCCCTCAGATCCCTTAATGTAGAAGCTGCTAGGTCTTGTGTTATCCTGATTGAATTGTTTCATTCTGGCTGCTTGCAATATCATCTGCTTGATATGAGAACTTTAGAACTTGGCTACAATATTCCTAGGAGTTTTCATTTTAAGATTTCTTTCAGGAGGTGATCGGTGGATTCTTTCCATTTTTATTTTGCCCTCTACTAGTAGAATATCAGGACAGTTTTCCTTGACAATTTCTTCAAAGATAATGTTTATGTTCTTTTTTTGATCATGGCTTTCAAGTAGTCCAATACATTTTAAATTATCTCACCTGGATCTATTTTCCAGGTCAGTGGTTTTTCCAATGAGATATTTCACATTATCTTCTATTTTTTAATTCTTTTGGTTTTGTTTTATAATCTCTTGATTTCTCATAAAGTCACTAGCTTCCTTTTGCTCCATTCCAATTTTATGATGTTATTTTCTTGAGTGAGCTTTTAGACTTCCTTTTCCATTTGCCCAATTCTGCTTTTTACTCTTTGACTAATGGGTCACTACCTTGTTGTGGTGGTAGTTAGCACTGTCTGACAATAGATGATCCACTGGAGAAGGAAATAGTAAACCACTCTAGTATATTTGCCAAGAAAACCTATGGACAACTGGTCTGTGGAGTCAAGAAGAATTGGAGAGGAACAATTGACTCAACCACCCCAACAACTCTTGCTCAACTAGCAATTTTCCCTTATAAAATCCAATATTTAGTAGGAGCCAAGTCCTGGCAATTCTCCCAGAATTCTCCTAGCAGCCTGCCAAGCAACAGTGAACCCACAGAGCCCAAGGGGATCTGGAGCAAGGGTCAACCATGCTGCCCATGCCTCAGGTTCCACCTGGGAAGAAGCAGGACCATCGTCAGAGAAGTCCCTCCAGCATTAGAGGTAAAGAGGATGTATTGTGCACCCTCTGTATCTTTCTTCAGGCTGATAACTAAAGGGCACCCAGAGTAGTCAGGGAATTCACACTGCTCTGTTTCTGAGCAGTATAATTCCTTGTCAATGTAGATGCAGGGACACTTTCAAACTTTATAGATTCTTCTCCCAGTAAAAACAAATATCCCTATCACTAAGATTGTTTAGGTGACAGAACACCAGGCTCTACATGCCTGAAATTCAATTCCATTGTGGTTTCCACTCTACTTGGCTGAAAATTATCTCTTCCATATCTATAGGAAACCCCAAGAAATCATGGGGTCCCATCACTTGCTTGTATACACATATCATTTCATCTCTATTTTTGCTGATGAGAAAACTGTGACTCACAGAGGTTAAAGCATTTAGCGTAGTTCACACAACTAGGAGAAATAGGGATAAGATCAGAAACCAGGTTTCCCATATCATGGTTTCATCCATTTTCCTTTAAGCTTGTCTTGTTCTGTCTTCTGAGGGATGACACCTGTGGAATGGTCCTGTCCACCTCAGCATTTCCCACTGCCTTAAAGGGCATGAGTTGCAGTGTCTCCAGAACACAAAGCCAGGGACCAGTGCCAGACTTCTCAATAGGTAGCTAATGCCAGAGAAACCTTTTTGGATGAATCACTACCAATCAAATATGTATTATTCAAGTTGCCCCCTTGTCCTCTTTCTTTTTTTTTATAAATTTGATTTCTATTCAGTGTTCTACAATCACTACCATATAACTTAGATTATTTTTTCCTCTCCCTCCTTCCTCTCTCCCCTATCACTCCCCAAAATGGCATACAGTTTTATATAGGTTCTACACATACATTCCCATTAAATACATTTTCACTATAGTCATGTTATGTAGAAGAATTAAAATGAATGGGAGAAATCATATAGCAAACCAAAATGTAAAACAAAAGAAAATAATCTGCTACATTCTGTGACTGAATTCCAAAATTCTTTCTATAGGTATGGAAGGCATTTTGCCTTAAAAAACCATTGGGAATTTTTTTAAGTCCTTGCATTGCAATGAAGTTCCAAGTCTACCAGAAAAACTCTCACACACTGTGGTCATTGCTGTGCAAAAAGTTCTAGTTTTGCTCCATTCACTCAGCATCAGATCATATAGGTCTTTCCAGGCCTCTCTGAAGTCTTCCTGTTCATCCTTTCTTACAGCACAATAGTATTCTATTACATTCATATACCATAATTTATTCAGCCATTCCCCAATTGATGGGCATCCCCTTGATTTCCAGTGTTTGGTCACCACAATATATAATATTTTTGTACATATGGGATCCTTTCCCATTTTTATGATCTCTTGGGGATACAGTCCTAGAAGCACTATTGTTGGGTCAAAGGGTATGCACATTTTTGTTGCCCTTTAGGCATAATTTCAAATTGCTCTCCAGAATGGTTGGATCAGCTCACAGTTCCACCAACAATGCATTAGTGTTCCAACTCTCCCACACCTTCTCTAGCATTTATCATCTTCCTGTTCTGTCATGTTAGTCAATTTGATAGGTATGATATGGTATCTTAGAGCTGATTTGATTTGCATCTCTCTAATCAATAGTGGCTTAGAGCATTTTTTCATATGACTATGGATAGCTTTAATTTATTCCTCTGAAGAAATGCCCATTCATATCCATTGACCAATTGTCAATCAGGAAATGACTTGTATTTTTGCATATGTGACTCAGTTCCCAGTTTTCCCCTTCCCTTCTAGTATTGATTGCATTGGATTTGGTTGTGCACAAACTTTTGAGTTTAATGTAATCAAAATTATGAAAACAAAATTAATGCTCTTCATAATGCTTTCTATCTCTTGTTCAGTCAAAAATTCTTCCCTTCTCCATAAATCTGATAAATACACTATTGCTGCTCCAATAATTTGTTTATAGTTATAGCTAGACCATGAACCCATTTGGACGTTATTCTTGTGTACAGTGTCAGACATTGGTCGAAGCTTAGTTTCCACCACACTGTTAGCCAGTTTTCCCAGTTTGTTTTTGTCAAACAGTGAGTTCTTATCCCAGAAGCTGGGGTCCTTGGGTTATCAAACAGTAGATTGTTTTATTCATTGACTACTGTGTCTTGAGTACCTACATTATTTCACTTGTCTACCCTTCTGTTTCTTAGCCAGTACCAAGTGATTTTGATAATTGCTGCTTTATAATACAATTTGAGATGTGGTAGTGCTAGGCTACCCTCCCTAGCATTTTTTTCATTAATTCCCTTGCTATTCTGGACCTTTTGTTCTTCCAGATGAATTTTAATATTATTTTTTGCAGCTGTAGAAAATAATTGTCAGGTATTCTGATTGGTATGGCACTAAATAAGTAAATTAATTTAAGGAGAATTATCATTTTTATAATATTGGCTCGGCCTACCCATGAGCCACTGATGTTTTTTCACCTACTTAGATCTGATTTAATTTGTGTGAAAAGTGTCTTGTAATTGTGTTCATATAGTCCCTGGATTTGTTTTGGCAGGTAAATTCCCAAATATGTATAGTGGCTAACCTAGCTTTAAATGTGATTTCTCTTTAAATCTCTTGCTGTTGGACTTTGTTGGTAATATGTAGAAATGCAGATGACTTGTGTGAGTTTACTTTGTAACCCACAAATTTGCTGAAGGTGTTTATTATTTCAAGTAGTTTATTACTTGAATCTCTGCGATTCTTTAAGTATATCATCATATCATCTGCAAGGAGTGATAACTTAGTTTCTTCTTTGCCTATTCTAATTGCTTCAACTTCTTCATGTTCTCTAATTGCTACAGCTAACATTTCTAATACTATACTGAATAATAGTGGTGATAATCGATATCCTTGTTTCACCCCTGATCATACTGGAAATGCATCTAGCTTGTCTCCATTTCACATAATGCTTGCTGAGGATTTTAGATAGATACTCACTATTTAGTGCGAAGTTCCCTTTATTCCTATGCTCTCTAATGGTTTTGATAGCAATGAGTGTTGTATTTTGTCAAAAGCTTTTTCTGCATTTATTGAGACAATCATGTCGTTTCCACTAGGATTCTTGTTGATATGATCAATAATGTTAATAGTTTTTTTTTTTATTTTTTAAATATAAATTTATTTATTTAACTTTTTACATTCATTTACACAAAATTTTGGGTTCCAAATTTTCTCCCCATTTGTCCTGTCCCCCCACCCCAATACACCGAGCATTGAAATTTTCCCTATCACCAATCTGCCCTCTATTCTATCCTCCCTCCCTTCTCTTCTCCCCATCTTTTCTGTTGTCCTGTGGGGCCAGATGACTTTCTATTCCCCATTAACTGTACCTGTTATTTCCTAGTAGCAACAACAATACTCGACCGTTATTCCTAAAACTTTGAGTTCCAAATTCTCCCCATCCCTCCCTCCTCACCCGTTCCCTTTGGGAAGGCAGGCAATTCAATATAGGCCATATCTGTGTAATTTTGCAAATGACTTCGATAATAGTCATGTTGTGTAACACTAATTGTATTTCCCTCCATCCTATCCTGCCCCCCATTGTTTCTTTTTTTTATTTTTTTTAAATAGAAATTTATTTATTTAACTTTTTACATTCATTTTCACAAAATATTGGGTTCCAAATTTTCTCCCCATTTATCCCCTCCCACCACCCCAATACACCGAGCATTCTAATTTTCCTTATCAACAATCTGCCCTCTCTTCTAGCATCCCTCCCTTCTCTTGTCCCCATCTTCTCTTTTGTCCTGTAGGGCCAGATGACTTTCTATTCCCCATTAACTGTATTTCCTATTTCCTAGTAGCAAGAACAATACTCAAAAGCTGTTCCTAAAACTTTGAGTTCCAAATTCTCCCCATCCCTCACTCCCCACCCGTTCCCTTTGGGAAGGCAGGCAATTCAATATAGGCCCTATCTGTGTAGTTTTGCAAATGACTTCGATAACAGTCATGTTGGGTAAGACTAACTATATTTCCCTCCATCCTATTCTGCTTCCCATTGTTTCTATTCTGTCTTTTCATCCGGTCCCTCCCCAAGAGTGTTGACTTCAAATTGCTCCATTCTCCCATTGCCCTCCCCTCCACCATCCCTCCCTCCCTGCTTATCTCCTTCTCCCCCAATTTCCTGTACTCTAAGATAGGTTTTCATACCAAAATGTGTGTGCGTTTGACTCCTTCCTTTAGTCGAATGTGATGAGGGTAAACTTCATGTTTTTCTCTCAGCTCTCCTCTTTTAACCTCCACTAAAAAGTCTCCTGCTTGTCTCTTGAATGACATATACCCCATTCCATTTCACCCTCTCTCCTCCAACTACATTTCTCTCTCACCATTTACCGTAATTTCTTTTAAGATATGGTCCCATCCTATTCAATTCACTCTGTGCTCTCTGTCCCTGTGTGTACATGCATGTGTGTATGTGTGTGTGCATGCACGGGTGTACATGTGTGTGTGCATGTCTGCATGTCTGTGTGTATGTCTGTGTGGGGTCCAACCAACTACACAGATACTGAAAAGTTTTAAAAGTTACAAATATTGTCTTTTCATGTAGGAATGTAAACAGTTCACCTTTGTTAAGTCCCTTATGACTTCTCCTTCCTGTTTACTTTTTCATGCTTCTTCTCATTCTTGTGTTTGAAAGTCAAATTTTCTTTTCAGCTCTGCTCTTTTCATCAAGAATGCTTGAAAGTCCTCTGTTTCATTGAAAGACCACCTTTTCCCCTGAAGTATTATACTCAGTTTTGCTGGGTAGGTGATTCTTGGTTTGAGTCCTAGTTCCTTTGACTTCTGGAATATCCTATTCCATGCCCTTCAATCCTTTAATGTAGAAGCTGCTAGATCTTGTGTTATCCTGATTGTATTTCCACAACATTGGAATTGTTTCTTTCTAGCTGCTTGCAAGATTTTCTCCTTGACCTGGGAACTCTGGAATTTGGCCACAATGTTCCTAGGAGTTTCTCTTTCTGGGTCTCCTTCAGGCAGTGATTGGTGGATTCCTTCAATACTTATTTTGCCCTCTGGTTCTAGAATATCAGGGCAGTTTTCCTTGATAACTTCATGAAAGATGATGTCCAGGCTCTTCTTTTGATCTTGGCTTTCAGGGAGTCCCACAATTTTTAAACATGTCTCCTGGATCTATTTTCCAGGCCAGTTGCCCTTCCCATGAGATATTTCACATTCTCTTCCATTTTTTCATTCTTTGGGGTTTTTTTTCATGATTTCTTGGTTTCTCATAAAGTCATTAGACTCCATCTGTTCCATTCTAATTTTGAGAGAACTGTTTTCTTCAGTGAGCTTTTGAACCTCTTTTCCCATTTGGCTGATTCTTCTTTTGAAAACATTCTTCTCCTCATTGGCTTTTTGAACCTCTTTTGCCAGTTGAGTTAGCCTATTTTTCAAGGTGTTTTTTTTTTCAGCATCTTTTTGGGTCTTCTTTAGCAAGGTATTGATCTGTTTTTCATGCTTTTCTTGCATCCCTCTCATTTCTCTTCCCAGTTTTTCCTCCACCTGTCTAACTTGATTTTCAAAATACATTTTGAGCTCTTCCATGGCCTGAGCCCCCCGGAAATCCACCTCTGATATTTGGGATACAGAGGCCCTGACGTCCACATCTTTCTCTGATGGTAAGAAGTGTTCCTCGTCATCAGAAATGAAAGGCGGGAACATCTGTCCCCCAGGAAAGTAGCTCTCTATAGTCTTATTTTCCTTCCTTTTTCTGGGCATTTTCCCAGCCAGTTACTTGACTTCTGAGATTCCTCTCCACCCCCACCTAGATCCACCCAGCTAGTGCTTGGTGTCTGAGATTGAAATGCTGCTTCCCAGCCTCAGGACTTTCCGTGGCTGGTGTGGCTGCTATTCAATGTGAGCTTAAGTTCTGGTGCTCAGGTGGGGGCAGGGCCACCTCCCAGGCTCAGTTCCCTCAGGGGCTTTATTCAGAGACCTTCGGTAATGGCCCTGAGCTCCTGCCTGCTGCTCCAGGAGTCCCTGGCCGCCACTGCCTCTGCCACTGCCTCTGCCACTGCCTCCCGAGGTGGCCCAAGTCACGGAACCACCCCGCTCTCCTCTCGGCCAGCCCAGAAGTCTCTTTCACTGACCTGTAGTGCCTGTGGGTGGAGGCACCTTCGTGGCCACTGGAGGTTCCATCCCTGAAGTCTGCTCGGATCTGCTCTTTTGGGGCCGCACAGCCAGGGCAGCGCAGGGGCTCCGCTTCATGTCCGGTGCATGACCGACCCCTGGGGACAGCTTTCCAGGGCTCTCTGGAACAGAAATCCCTTCCACTGTGTTTCTGCGTGGCTTGCTCTGCTCCAGAATTTGTAGGGAGTTCTTTTTACAGAAAATTTCTGGACTGTGGGTTCGGAGCTAGCCTACATGAGTCTTTCTACTCCGCCATCTTGGCTTCTCCCTCCAATAATGTTAATAGTTTTACTAACATTGAACTATCCCTGTATTTCTGGTATGAATCCTACCTGATCATAATGTATTATTCTCATGATGAGTTGCTGCATTCTTTTTGCTAAAATTGTATTTAAAATTTTAGCATCTATGTTCATTACAGAAATTGGTATACAATTTTCTTTCTCTGTTTTGTCTCTCTCTGGTTTAGATACCAAAACCATATTTGTATCAAAAAAACAATTTGGGAGGACTCCTCCTTCCCCAATTTTCCCAAAAAGTCTGTATAGTATTGGAATTAACTGTTCTTGAAATCTTTGGTAGAATTCATTTGTAAATCCATCCAGCCCTGGAGATTTTTCCTGGGGAGTTCATTGATGGCTTGTTCAATGTCCTGAGATAAGGTTAAGTATTCAGCTTCCTCTTCTGTTTATCTGGGCAACTTATATTTTTTAAAATAATCATAATTCTCATTTAGATTGTCCAATTTATGGGCATATGTTGGGCAAAGTAATTTCTAATTATTGTTTTAATTTCCTCCTTATTAGAGAAGAGTCCACCCCTTTCATTTTTGATACTGGTAATTTGGTTTTCTTCTTTCTTTTTTTAAATCAAATTGACAAAAGGTTTAGGAATTTTGTTGATTTTTTCTTAAAACCAACGCTTATTATTATGTGTTAGTTCAATGGTTTTCTTAATTTCAATTTTATTAATCTCTCCTTTCGTTTTCAGTATTTCTAATTCGTCATTTTTTGGAGATAATCAATTTGTTCTTTTTCAAGCTTTTTCAGCTTCATGCCCAATTAATTGATCTCCTCTTTCTTTATTTTATTCATGCAGGTATTGAAAGATACAAAGCTTCCCCTAAGAACTGCTTTTTATCCCATAAGATTTAGTAGGGGGTTTCATTATTGTCATTCTCTTACATGAAGTTGTTGATTGTTTCTATGATTTGTTGTTTAACCCACTCCTTCTTTAGGATTAGATTATTGAGTTTCCAAATAATTTTTGGTCTATACTTCCATAACTTTTTATTACATATTATTTTTCTTGCATTATGATCTGAGAAAGATGCATTGACTATCTCTGCCTTTCTGGACTGGATTGTGAGGTTTTTATGGCTTAGGTTTTTATGGCCTAGTGCATGGTCAGTTTTTGTATATGTGCCATGTACTGCAAGAAAAAGGTACATTCTTTTCTATCCCCATTCAATTTTCTCTAAAGATCTATCATATATACCTTATCCAGAGTTTTATTCACCTCGTTAACTTCTTTATTGTTTATTTCAAGATTAGATTTATCAAGTTCAGAGAGAGGGAAGTGCAGGCTCTGTTGGGGCAAGCCAGCAGGAAGCTCTTAGTAACAGCACAGATCAGCATCTGAGACCAGGAGGTGCTAATTCAGCTAATTCAGTGGTTCAGCAGTCCAGTTGTGAAGACTTGAACCCCAGCACAGAAGGAAAACTGCCAATCCTGGAACCCAAGACACAATACGTGTGACTAGGCTGGCCACACTAGTGCAGTGGGAAAGCCACCATTCCTTGAGATCCCCTGGTGTAGAAAGCCAGTGACAAATCCCATGGTCCTCTGTGCAAGAGGCTTGGGATAGTGCTCCCTGTACCCCAAAAGCAAAATTCAATTTTTAAAAATGATCAAAAAGAAAAAATGAACCCTGACAAAAATACTACTGTGAAAACAGGGAAGATTGAAACATAAACTTAGAAGAGTGTCAAAATGCCTACATTCAAAGCCTCAAAGGGGAAAATGAATTGGTCTGATGACCAAAAGGTCCTCATGGAAGGGCTCAAAAAGAATTTAAAAATTAAGAGAGACAGAAGAGAGAAGATGGCAGAGTAGAAAGACTCACGTATGCTAGCTCCGAATCCACAGCCCTGTAAAAAGAACTCGCCACAAATTCTGGAGTACTGTAAGCCACGCACCAATGCAGAGGAAGAGATTTCCATTCCAGAGAGCCCAGGAAAGCCGACCCCAAAGGTCCGCCACGCTCCGGACACAGGAGCCCACTCCTGCCCTACCCTGGCTGCGTAGACCCAGAGGAGCAGATCTGAGAAGGCTTCAGGTACAGAATCTCCGTGGCCAAGAAGGTCCCTCCACCCACAGGCACTACAGGTCAGTGAGAGAGACTTCTGGGCTGGCCGAGAGGGGAGCAGGGTGTCTCTGTGGCTCGGGCCCCCTTGGGAGAAAGCGGCGGAGGCAGAGGCAGGGGCAGCGGCGGAGGCAGAGGCAGCAGCAGCAGCCCCCAGGACTCCCCGAGCAGCAGGCAGAACTTCAGGTCTCTGCATAAACCCCCTGAGGGAGCTGAGCCTGGGAGACGGCCCTGCCCCACCCGCTCCATCACTGAAGGCCTCTGCATAAAGCCCCTGAGGGAATGGAGCCTGGGAGGCGGCCCTGCCTCCTCCCCAGCCCCAGAACTAAAGCTCACATTGAATAGCAGCCGTGCCTGCCTGTCGTGGGAAGCCCATTTGAATCTCAGACCCCAAGCACTACTGGGCAAATCTAGGCAGGGGTGGACAGGAATCTCAGAAGTCAAGTAACTGACTGGGAAAATGCCCAGAAAAGGGAAGAAAAATAAGACTATAGAGAGCTTTTTTGAGCAGATGCAAATGATCCCGACTTTCGGATCTGACGACGATGAGGACATATTCTTGCCATCAGGGAAAGACGTGGAGGGCGGAGCCTCTGTATCCCAGACATCCCAGGGGGTTGTCGGGTGGGCTCAGGCCTTGGAAGAGCTCAAAAAGGATTTTAAAAAGCAAGTTAGACAGGTGGAGGAAAAACTGGGAAGAGAAATGAGAGAGATGCAAGAAAAGTATGAAAAATGGGTCAAAAAAATTTTTTTGATTTAATGAAATCAAAATAACTCATTTAGCATTTCATAATGTTCTCTTACTCTTGTTTGATCATAAATTCTTCCATTCTACATAAATCTGACAGGTAAGTTTTGCTTTCTCTCCTAATTTGCTTATATTATTATCCTTTATGTCTAAATCTTGTACCTATTTTGACCTTATCTTGGTATAAAGTGAAAGACGTTGGTTTATGCCTAGTTTCTGCCATACTATTTTCTAGTTTTCCCAGCAGATTTGTTGAATAGTGAGCTCTTATCCAAGAAGCTAGATTTATCAAACAGTAGATTACTATAGTCATTGACTACCCTGTCTTCTGTACCTAACCTGATCCACCACTCTATTTCTTACCAATACCAAATAGTTTTGATGATTGTTGCTTTATAATAAAGTTTTGGATCTGATACAGCTAAGTCACCTTCCTTTGCATTTCTTTTCATTAATTCCCTTGATATTCTGGACCTTTTGTTTTTCCAGATGAATTCTATTTTTTCTAGCTGTACAAAATAAAGCTTGGTACTTTGATTGGCATGGCATTGAATAAGTAAATTAATTCAGATAGAATTGTCATTTTTATTATATCAACACAGCCTACTCATGAGCAACTGCTATTTTTCCAGTTACTTAGATCTGCCTTTATTTATGTGAAAAGTGTTTTGTAATTGTGTTCAAATAGTTCCCAGGTTTGTTTTGTCAGGTAGACTACCAAATATTTTATATTGTCTACAGTTACTTTAAATGGAATTTCTCTTTTTAACCCTTGCTGCTGGATTTTGTTAATAATATGTAGAAATGCTCATGATTTATGTGGGTTTATTTTATATCCTGCAACTTTGCTAAAGTTGCTAACTATTTCACATAGTTTTCTAGCTGATTCTCTAGGATTCTCTAAATATATCATCATGTCATATTGAAAGAGAGATTTGTTTCTTCTTTACCTATTCTAATTCCTTCCATTTCTCTTTCTTCTCTTATTGCTAATATTTCTAGCATAGTACTGAATAACAGTGGTGGTCATGGAAATCTCTTGTTTCACCCCCAATCTTGATGGAAATGCTTTTAGTTTATGCCCATTACAAATGATTCTTGGTGATGGTTTTTGATAGATGCTACTTATTTTAAGGAAAACTCCACTTATTCCTATGCTCTCCAGTGTTTTTAGTAGGAATGTGTATTGCATTTTATCAAAAGCTCTTTCTGAATCTGTTGAGATAATCATATGATTTGTTTTGTTACTGATATGGTCAATTATGCTGAGTTTTCCTAATATTGAACAAGTCCTGCACTCGCTGTATAAATCCCACTTGTTCATAGTATATATCCCTGTGATAAATCATTAGGGAAATTGTTCTATAATATTCTTTCTCTGTTTTGTCTCTTCCTGATTTAGGTATCAGCACCATATTTGTATCACAAAAAGAATTGGGTAGTACTCCTTCTTTGCTTATTTTTCCAAATGGTTTGTGTGGTACTGGAATTAATTGTTCTTTAATGTTTGATGGAATTCATTTGTAAACTATCTGGCCCTGGCAATTTTTTCTTAGGGAGTTCATTAATGACTTTTTCATTTTTTTTTCTGAAATGGGGTTAAGTATTTTATTTCTTCTATTAATGTTTGGTTAATCTGAGCAATTCATATTTTTGTAAATATTCATCCATTTTATTTAGATTGTCAGATTTATTGGCATACAGGTGGGCTCATAGTATTGTTCCAGATGAATTCTATTTTTTCTAGCTCGTAATTATTGTTTAAATTTCCTCTTCATTGACAGTGAACTCACTGTTTTCATATTTTGATGCTGGTAACTTGATTTTCTTCTTTCTTTTTTTAATAAAATTAAACAAAATTTTATCTATTTTACTGTTTTCATAAAACCTACTCTTAGTTTTGTTAGTTCAACAGTTTTCTTAATTTTAATTTTATCAATCTCTCCCTTGATTTTCAAAAATTTCTAATTTGGTACTTAACTGAGCATTTTTAATTTGTACTTTTTCTAGACTTTTTAGTTGCATGACAGATTCCATAAGTTTTTTTCTCTATTTTATTCACATAAGCATTTAGAGATATAAAATGTCCCCTAAGGACTGCTTTGGCTGCATCCCATAAGTTTTGTTATGTTTCTCACTATTATAATTCTCTTTGATGAAGTTATTGATTCTCTATAATTTGTTGTTTCTCATTTTTTAGATTTTTTAGTTTCCAATTAATTTTTTGTCTATCTTTCCATGTCCCTTTATTACATATAATTTTTACTGTATCATGATCTGAAAAGAATGCCTTTAATATTTTTGCATTTCTGCATTGGATTGCAGGGTTTTTATGACCTAGTACATGGTAAAATTTTGTATAGGTGCCATGTACCCCTAATAAACAAGGTATATTCCTCTCTATCCCCATTCAGTTTTCTCAAGAAGTTCACCATGTCTAACTTTTCTCAAATTCTATTTACCTCCTTAACTTCTTTCTTATTTTATGGTTAGATTTACCTAGTGCTGAGAGGGGGAGTTTGAGGACCCCCAGTATAGTTTTCTATTTGTTCTTGTAAATCATTTCACTTTTCTTCTAAGAACCTGGATGATACACCACTTGGTCCATATATGTTTAGTATTGATATTATTTCATTGTCTATGGTACCTTTCAGCAGGATGTAGTTTCCTTCCTTGTCTTTTTTAATTACATCTATTTTTGCTTTTGTTTTGCCTGAGATCAAGATTGCTACCTTAATTCAGCTACCTTAATTCAGCTTAAGGTTAACATTTTCAGCTCCAACCTTTTACCTTTACTCTGTGTGTATCTCTCTGCTTCAGATGGGTTTCTTGTAAACAATATATTGCAGGATTATGGTTTTTAATCTATTCTACTATCTCTATCTCTTTTAATTTTGTGGGAAAGTTCATCGTACTTACATTCATTTTTATGACAACTAATTGTCTTTCTCTCCATCTTATTTCCCGCTGTTTATGCTTTCCTCTCTCCTTTCTCCCTTTCCCTCCTCTTTTACTTCTGACCACCATCTACCTCAATATGACCTCCCTTCTATCAGCCCCTGTCATTTTCTTTCCCATTTCCCCTACTATTTATTCCTTCACTTCTGCCCTCCTTTCTATACACTCCCTACTTTTTCTTTCCCCTTTGCCCTTCTTCTTCCTATAAGGTAAAATAGATTTCTGTTGTGTATGTTATTCCCTCTTTAAGCCAAATACAATGAGAATAAGATTCAAATAATATATGCCTCCCTGCCTTCTTTACCTCTATCATAATAGGTCTTTGCATCTCTTAGTGTAATATAATTTACCTTTTTCTGCCTCTTCTTTCCCTCTTCATCTAGTACAATACTATTTTTTACCAATTAATCTTTTTTATCATTGCATGAAAGTAGACATATACCCAAATTCTCTCCCTAAGTACACTCCTTCCAAATGTTATCATAAAGAAAGAGTTCTCAGGAATTATCATCTGCTTATCTCAGGAGTATCATCTGCTTATCTAGTTTAAGTTTATTGAATAATATGGGTTTTTTTTTTATTTGCTTTTTTATGCTTCTGTCAAGTCTTATATTTGAAGATCAAATTTTCTTTTCAGCTCTGATTTTTTTCATCAGGAATAATTGAAAGCCCCCTATTTCATTGAATATTCATCTTTTCCCTAAAATATTATGCTTAATTTTTCTGGCTAGTTGATTCTTAGTTGTAATCCAAACTCCTTTACCCCCTGGAATATCATATTCAAAGTCCTTCAGTCCTTAAATATAAAAGCAGCTAGGTTCTCCATAATTTTGAGTGTGGTTACATAATATCGAAATTATTTCTTTCTGGTTGCTTGCAGTATTTTCTCCTTGACCTCATAATTCTGAAATTTCACTACAATATTCCTCAGAGTTTTCATTTTGGGATCTCTTTCAGGAGGTGATCAGTTGATACCTTCAATTACTATTTTACCCTCTGGTTCTAGAATATCAGGACAATTTTCTGTGATAATTTCTTGAAAGATGCTGCCTGGGCTCTTTTTTGATCATGGCTTTCAGATAGACCAGTAAGTCTTAAATTATCTCTCTTGGATCTATTTTCCATGTCAGTTGTTTTTCCATTGAGGCATTTTACATTTTCTTCTACTTTTCTTCATTCGTTTGAATGTATTTTACTGATTCTCAATGTCTCATAAAGTCATTAGTTTCCATTTGTCCACTTTTAATTTTTCAGTAATTGTTTTCTTCAGTTAGCTTTTGCACTTCCTTTTCCACTTGGCCAATTCTACTTTCTAAGGAGTTTTCCTCTTCAGTGAATTTTTGTGCCTCCTTTTCCATTTGGCCAATTGCATTTCTTAAGGATTTGTTTTCTTCAGTCAATTTTTGTCCTGCCTTTTCCAAGCTGTTGACTCTCTTGCACCCTTCTCATTTCTTTTCACAATTTTTCTCCTACCTCTCTTATTTGACTTTTAAAATTTTTCTTGAGCTCTTCCAAGATTTTTTAGGTTAAGACCAATTCATGTTCCCCATTGAGTTTTCAGATGGAGGTATATTGATGATGTTGTCCTCTTCTAAGTTTGTGTTTTGACCTTCCCTCTCACCATAATCATTTTCTATATTCAATGTTCATTTTTGTTTGTTGCTCATCTTATTTGCCTATTTCCTGGCTTCTAAAATTGAGTTCTCACCTGGAGCATAGAAGTCACTGTCTGAAGTTTCTTGTGATAAGGACCAAGGGCCTTGGCACCACCTTTGTGTGCAGGGGACTCAGATGCTGGCTTCTGGAAACTATAGGGGTCTGGTACCTTATCTGGTAATGAGCTGGGGTTCAAGTGGTGTTGTGTGCTGAGGTGAGGTGTGTGTTTTCTGCATTTTGGCACGGCTACACTGAAACATGTGGAGATCTGGGTGCTCAAGAATGCCTGCTCCCTAGCATTGAGCTGGAGCACTTGGAGGTCAGAGCACCACACAATGCTTGTCCGACCAGGACTGTGTGAAGCAAATGGTGGCTTTCTCAGCTTGAGTCAGCTGGTTCCCTGGCTATGGTAAGACACGTGGGGTGTCCTGGTGTTGGTGTTTGCCTGCTTCAGAACCTGGGGGCTCAGGATCTCCCACTGGTTTGATGAGATGGGGCTTGATGCTGGCTTGCTGGGTTACTTCTTGTTCTGAAAAGTGCTCCTCTTTTACCCAAGTGAGACAGACCATTCTTGGTGATCTTCCAAGTTTCACAGGCTAAAAGACTGCTCTAACCCATCTTTCCATTGCTCCAAGGCTTTCCCTGGGGCACTACTCTCTGGTTATTCAAAGGTCAATATGGAAGAGTGACAGATTTACCACTAATGCTTCCATCTTGGCTCTTAGAAATCCCAATCTCTGGATAGGCTTCTAGAATAAAAGTCACCAACTCTAACTAGACAAGGAAGGTTTGTGTTCTACTTTGTCAGTTACTTCCCATACTCTTCCTCCAATCAATCTAGACAGATACCACCTTTCACCACTTACCATAAAACCAGCAAAATCTCTTTTATGAAAAGAGAGTAGTCTTCCTTTTGAAATTTAATCTTGGGGATGATTCTGTCATTTTTAATTAAAAGGAATAAAACAAAATAATTTTGGAAGCCACAGCTCAAAGTAGGAACTGTAACTTTTTTCAAAAAGTCCATCATAAATACTATACTCCCTAAGCCCTTGTCTTCAGCTGCTTTATGCAAAATCTTCTTCCCTGGCACCCAACACAAGCTTCTTAACCTCTCAAAGGTTCTACTTTGACCCTGCCCATGTCAAAAATAACAATAATAATAAATAGTATAGACTTTAAGGTCTGGAAAGCATTTTTACAAATTTTATCCTCACAACAACCCTGGGGTTAGATGTTATTATTATCCCCATTTTGCAGATGAATAAACTGAGGCAGAAACAGGGAATATGACTTGTTCAGGGTTATACAACTCATAAATGTCTGAATCTGGATTTGAATTCAGGTCTTCCTGACTCTAGTTCTTACACTCTAACATATTCCTTTTGAACACCTATTTCCCTGCCCCCTAGAAGTGAATAGTCCCCCACAGAGTCCAGAATTAGGAGGAAAAGAGGAAGTTAAGTGGCTAATCAAATTTTTTCTAATTTATTAACCTTCAGTTATGTACAGAGCACTCACTGTGCTAGTGGTCTGACATTATATTCTATATTTTGTACCTACACACAGGCACATGATGTTAGAGTGGCAAGTTTACTCAAAGATTCAAATAGGTCTGTGACCTCATTGATTGATAAATCCCTCCAGGTATGCAGGTTCTGGAGTTCCTTCCAGTGATTCAGATTACAACTCATCCATGTTTGCCCATCCTGGGTGACTCTCATCCATACTTTCTCAAGTATTCACCATAGGCTATTGAATGTCCAATATGTGTGAGGCTTTCTATATTTTCTCCAAAATCTTGAGGGCACCAGCAGAGCATTGTGGTCTCCCAATTGTTAATTTGCAGATCCTCAGATTCATTCTTGACCACTACCCATATAGCTACCTTCACTCTGGCCACACACTCTTCTTCAGTGCCCTCCTTTGATTCCAACCCAAAACTATTTTGAGAAAGCATTAATGCCAGCCATGCTTACTTCAAACCTGGTGCAGCCCATGATTCTTTCTGAACTTACTCCCATTCAGGTTCTTGCCCACCCTTTTCAGCTTCCTTTTATTTCTTGCATTACCCCTGTAAGCCTCAGAGGTGTAAGGTTCACAGGTTGTGCTAATTACATGTTTTCACTTTTATTAGTGTATTAATCAGTATGCTGTTTCCCCTTCTTTATTTTGGCATTAAAAAACACAATTTATTAAATGAGTGGCTCTCTAGGAGGGGAAGGAGAGATAATGGGGATAAACTATGATGACATAAAAACAAAAATCAATAAAAATTTATTTAAAAAAAAAAGATGTAAGCTCCCTGAGGTCAAGGACTATGTTGCTTTTTTGCATGTATTTGTATTCTCAGTGCTTAGCAGAGTACTTGGCACATAGTAAGTGCTATGAGCATCCAATTTTCTCTTCCTGCCATACAATTCTTTTAATCACATCCTTTACAGCTGTTGTTCTTCAGGTTTCCTCATTGGTTATGTGCTGCAGGCTCTCAAACCTCCCACCCACATAGTTCTCCATTGCCCTCCATGTGATGATGACCTTTAGTTTATGGAACCATAGCATTCTGAGTCTCTCTGTCATGTAGTAACATCAGTGAAGTACTAGCATTGAAAAAAAAAAAATGCTCCCTTGCTGTTCTGAGAGGTTTGGAGGCAATAAACATCTTTCTAAATTTCTCAAAAGCTATCTAGACCCCTCTACCCTTTCTTTTCAAGTCTTTTCCCAGGTCATCGTCCATACTGCCTGTTCCAAATCTACATACTGTGGAATAAGCACTATAGGATGTCCATTCAGGTATTTGTTGAAATCTGCACGATAGATATTCTTCAGTTATTTGGTCTCTTTTGTGTGGGTGTCTAGGTCAAACAAAGATTACTAATGTTGTCCACATGGCTATGGAAAGCTTTGAAACTGAATGCAATCAACAGAGCATTATTGGCAAATAGGAGCTTGTGAAGGACTTCTTCATGCACAAAGCATTCCACCCAAATCTGGAATCTACACTGAATCCCTTCCCTTCAAAGTACAAATATTTTTTGGAAGGCATAAAGCCCCACCAGATGTTTGTTTTCAGGGGGTCATTGAAATCACTGGCCTAATTCTGTGACTTTGTAAGTACAAATACTTATGTATGTGTGTGTACACAGAAATATAAGCATATATATGCAAATGTATACATACATACATATATGTATATGTACACATATATTTCGTTCAGTTGTGTCTGATTCTTCATGATGCCTCCTGGGGTTTTCTTGGCAAATATACCGGAGTGGATTGACATTTCTTTCTCCAGGGAAGTAAGACAAACAGAGTGGTTGAGTGAATTGCTCTGGGTCACACAGCTAGTGAGTGTCTAAGGTGACATTTGAACTCATATCTTCGCAACTCCAGACCCAGGATTCTATCGATTGAGTCATCGAGTTTACACACACACACACACACACACACACACACAATGTATATTTCAGATATATGTATAAACATACATACACACATTATCTTAAATGGTATTGAGATATAACAGGAGATACCTTGTTATAAAAAATCCTGTAAGACCTCATTAGATTCTACCAAGCTGAATGTTGTTGGGATTTTTTCAATCACCCAACCAGCAGCACAATGATATTTCATATTCTCTATATCTTTCAATCAGTTGTGAGATGGTAAAGAGATGGTACATTATGAAATATTTTTTGGGAAACCTTGCTTCTTCCCTATTAAAACCATCTCTGCCTATGTACAGATGAGCCTCACAAACATTTTAGATAGCTACGACATAGAAGTCAGTAGTTGTTGATGGTGCCTTAGTCATCTCTTTTGATATCCATCAGATCTTGAGATTTTTTTCCCTAAGTCTTTGGTAATTTCCCCTGATGAAAGCTTGGGGCACTGGAGAGCCCTGGACATGAAATCACAAAGACCTGGGTTTGAGACCCTTGTCCTCTGTGTCCCTAACAGAATCCTGTAACTTGCCTAGGTCTCTTTTTCCTCATAGACTCAATGGCCTTTAAGGCCCCTTCCAGCTCTGCACCTCTGATCCTGTGACCCCACAGATCTCCCCCTTCCTTCATGCACCATATCCAGGGAGTGGCTCCATCTCCAATGTGCCCTTGATCTGGCCCAGCAGACTTTCTGGGCTGTGTTCTCTTTAGTGCTATTTCTGCTTCTTTTGCAAATACCTCAAGGCCTGGACTACTGGGGTCCCTGCAGCTGGAAACCAGGAACACCTTCATTTGCTGTCTGCATTTGCACCCCACCCGCCACCTCTTGCTCTGGGAATAGACCTCAAATTCTTATCTCAGTGGCTGATCTCCCCATCTCTGCAGATCGATCCTTTTCTACTTGGCTCCAGATGGTGAGATTGCAAAGAAAGTAATGGGTGGAAGTTGCCAAGAGCAGATTTTGGCTCAACGTAAAAGAAAATGTCCTAATAATTTGAACCACCTCAAAATGGAATTAGAAGTTTCCACTAGAGGTAGTGACTTCTCTCCTCAAAAACTAGGTTATCATTTTCAGGGTGTATTGGATAAGGGGGGATGGGTTCATCTGATTAGAGTTACACTATCTAGTCTTCTGTGGTTCAGTCATGTCCAACTCTTCAAGACCCTGGGGACCATATTTTCCATGGGGTTTTCTGGACAAAGATCCTGGAGTGATTTGACATTTTTTCTGCAGTGGATGAAGTAAAACACAGGTTAAGTCACTTGCCCAGGGTCACCCAGACAGTAAATATCTGAGGTCACATTTGAACCAAAGTCTTCTGATTGGACCCAGCACTCTATTCCCTACTGCAGCAGATGCTTTCTGAGATCCCTTCTCTAGTACCCTTTAGCTCTGCCTTTTTCTCAATTCCTTTTCTCCAATAGCGCTCAAGTCTTCCATCTCTTATCCTTTCAAGCCATCTTTCATGCCCTGTCTCCACTAAAATACATTCCCCAGTAGTCTCTTCTGCTCTATTAGCTTCCCAGTTTGCCCCTTCCTTGGCCCACATCACCAAGGCTCAGTTCTCAGGTCACATCATCCCTCCCCACCACCATCAAACCATGCCCCTTCCTGATCTAGAATGAACCCTCCTACCCCCTCAATCTAGGTCCCATCTTAAGCCCTCCATCCTCTTCCTCCTCATCCTCATCCAGGCCAGGCACCTACCTTCGCAGCCACAGCTTCTCTTCCCTCAAACTATCACTCAGACTAGACTTTCCTCTCTCAGGTGTAACCCCAGTCCTTTTCTCACCTTTAATCCTGATGTTATTAGTCCAGAAATCACAACCTCTTGACTTACTCTGATGCAAAACGCCAGGAAACAACCCAGTCAAAAATATCCCTTAAAACTCAAAATTTTAAGAATAGACTCTGGGGTACTTTGATAGTGCAGTGAAGTTTTTTGTTCCCAGAAAAGAATAAGAGTAAGGGCTCCAGATGGTGTAAATGAACAATATCCTTCAGCTGTGTTGTCTTTTGTTGGAAATTAATTCCAAAAAACACAAATTTTAAAATCACAACAATTCAAAGTTATGTGTGAATTTGTTTTAGACCAGCCTATGTTCTATCCTTCCTGAAATTTTGTAAGGCAGGAAAAATTCTGGCCGGCAATTAGCATCCCCTTCCCGACTGCACCCCAAATCCCTCCCCCAACACCTTTTACAGCTTCTCAGGTCACTGAGTCACTCAAAAGAAAAGCTCTTTTTCTTTAGCTTGTTTGCTTCCGTATTGGACGGTCATTTTTTTTTTTTTTTAAATTTTTAACTATTGTGAAAGGCCAGAAATGCCCAGGGCTCAGAAGCTGAGGCATCAGAATAAAAACCGACAGTCACCAAGCAGAGGAGGAAAACCAGAGCAGAGAAAATATAAGTTCCTCCCTCAGACCCAGTGGGACAGGTAAGGATTTGTCCTGTCTTTCCTCTTCCATGGGGGCTTTCCTCTATTCCCTGTTTGAGAGCCGCGGAGCAGGGAACCCCCCTGTCGCTCCATTCAGTCCCTTTGCGCTGCTTGGCTCTGTACCTGGAGTGTCCTCTCTCACGTCCGGCGGGCAGAGGCCTCCCCAGCCTCCTGCCAGGTGAGGCTCGAGCATCACCTACTAAGGACGCCTTGGCTGCCCTCCTAGGGACCCCTGCCTGCTCTCCAAAGTCCCCGCTTCTGTGTTATCTTCTCCCCAGACCTCTGCTAGGCTGCAAGGTGCGCCAAGGCGGGGCTGTTTTCCCTGCTCTCCGTATCCCTAGCTCTCATCCAGGTGGTCTGAATGACAAACGTTGGCTGGTTAAGGTGTGTCAGAGATTCCGGGAACATGACCAGCACCAAGAAAGGCTGAACACTCTCATGGAGAGCATTAGGGATGAGCCAAGGGTAAGTCCTGAAGGAGTGCCCGCTGCGGGCTGGGCACTCACTAGCTCTTCTCTCTGTTTCATGGGCTGTTCATGATCTCTGCTCCTCTCCCCTGCTTACATTTTTATTTCAATAGAATTGGGTTCTTTTCAAACCTCGTTTATTTTGCGCATTACAAAACATGATTATGTGAAGGGATCCATAATCTTCCCCAGTGTTCGAGGGGCCTATGAGTTAAAAAATGTTAAGAACTCTAGTTCTCTCAATCCAAAAGTCATCAATATAATGGGTTATTGAGAATCTAAATGTCCATCCCTGGGGCTATCTCTGAATCTTGCTTCACACTTGTCTTTCCACCAAGGTTCTCTTTGTCAAAATGTGACATTTCTTGGAGTTCACTGAAGTTAGTAGCAGTAAGAGTAGGAGTAATAAATTTAGAAAGTCTCCAAACAAAAGCTCATACCATATTAACAGAACTCCAGGACTGCTGCCCCAAAGCAGCCATAAAAGAAACCACTTCCGTGTCAAAAAGGAAGAAAGAGACTGATAGATGTCCTAAGATTTCATGACTTAAAGGTTTAAACATTTACCTAAATACTCTATGAACAAACAAATACCACTTTACACAGCAGTAAAAAAGACTGAAAATAGATACACACTGCTGAATTTACTGAATGTAACTGATATGTTGAAAGTCCTAAAATGGAACCAACTACCACCCAAGTTCAGACAACAATATGGAAGTGTAGCTGGCAGTGGAATTAGGGCCTGGAGTCAGGAAGATCCAAGTTCAAATTCAGTCTCAGATACTTCCTGGCTGTATGACTCTGGATGAATTACTTAACTGCTCTTTGCCTCCATTTCCTCATCTGTAAAAAGGGGATAATAAAATAGCATCTTCCTCACAGGGCTGCTGTGAGGATCCAATGAGAGAAAATGTGTAAAAGGTGCCAGCACACGTAGCAGGTGCTACATAAATGCTTATTCTTTTCTTTTTCCAAATATGATGACAAAGAAGTGTCAATCCAGTGATTATTGTTATGCAGAATTTAGAAAAATTGAGGTATTTCTTCATTCTTCTCCAGGTTACACTCTTGACTCTCCCCTGTACTTTCTTTAACATGTCACAGAACCCTCTTTATCCCAGAAGCACCCTCCACACTCCTTAGTCTCTCCCTATGTTTGTCTGGTTCTTTCCAGAACCTCCATTTGAAGGAGGAGGTCCAGGCCAGCCACATGTTCATTTTTCTACAAGTTGTGCTGCCAACTCTCCCAGATTTTCTCTACCATATCCCTGAACTGGTACCTTTATGTTCTCCTTCCCCTCCTTTGGCTTCCTTTTATGTGAGTACCTGAAAAGGCCTTAGCCTGAAAGGCCAAAGTCTCCCATTGCATCCTGGGTCATCTCCAGTCATCCTGGTGAATATCTGGTCACTGGATTCAGATGGCTCTGGAGGAGAAGTGAGGCTGGTGACCTGCACAGCCCTCCCTCACTCAAAACAGTCAAGTGCAAGTCATGTCATCATTTCTTTGATGTCACGGTCTTCTTCAAAAATGAAGGACCAACACAACCAACAACTGTGTGCCAGGCACTGTGCTAAGCAGTGCAGACACAAAAAGTTCTTTGAACAGCAGAAAGGCCTCAGCTGGTGAAGAGGAGCTGGAGAAGTTGTGATAGGAAAATGTGGCCAAACCCAATGCAACTCTCCCAAGGCTGTCCAGGATGAAACTGTTTTAGATAACAGTAGTCAGAGAATTTAACACTGAACAATCTCGTGCTTTACAGAACTAGCATGTCTGTAAAAGTGTTAGCATTCCTACAGCACTTTAAGGTTTGTAAAACATTTCAAAATGTCTCATTTTTTCTCACAACAACTCTTGGAGGTAGGTGCTATTTATTGTCCCCATTTTTACAGATGGGGAAATTAAGGCAAATAGAGGTGAAAGAACATACCCAGGATAAGTGTCTGAGGTTGCATTTGAACTCAGGTCTTCCTGACTTCCAGGCCCAGCACTCTCTCTCCATTGCACCACCTAACTGCTTTTCAGAACAGAAAGGGAAGAGGATGAGGCAATTAGACCAAGAACATTGACAAGGTACTACTAACTTTGCTTTAAAATTTGTGTGACTTACGTTGTGGAGGCAGCAGTGTCACAGTGCAGAGAATAGTGGACTTGGAGTCAGAAGACATTAGTTTGAACTCTCCTGCAGAACCCCTAACTAGCTAAAGGATCCTTCTCATCCTCCATTTACTCATCTGTAAAATGGGTTTTGTGGTAGCATCACTGTGAGGATGCAATGACATAATACATTAAAGCTCTTTGCATGCCTTAAAACCTGTAGAAATCCTAACTACTGTGCTCAAAAATACTAATTTGAGCCCCAAAACTCACTCTGACAAATAATTAGGCATCATCCTCGTTTTACAAACAGGGAAACTGAGAACTGAGCAGTCCAAGAGTTTTGCCCAAAGTTACAGTGGGAAGTAAGTTGCAGAGCTCAAACTCAAAACATGACCGGGGCTCTTCTTTCCCTCCATAGTGCTGTCTCTCCTTTGCCACTTGATGGAACTAGAGGGCAACTCAGATGTGAGAGTCAGAGTACTCTACTCCCTCTCAGTCAGGAATTAACCAACAGGAGCAGGGAGCGAGAGAGTCTACATAGGAAAACTAGGGGGCGGCACAGGGCAAGACGCCCTGGACTTAGAGTCAAGGAGACATGAATTCAAGTGTAGCTCCAGATATTCACTAACTGTGGGATCCTGGGCAAGTCACTGAACCTCTGCCTGCCTCAGTTTCCTCCCCCATAAAGTGAAGCTAATAGCACCTTTCTCCCAGAGTTGCTGTAAAGACCAAATGAGATTTAGAAAGCTCTGAGCTCAGTGCCTGGCACAAAGTATTGAATAAATCAAAAAGAGCAACCTGCTAATTTCTAATATCGAGGAATAAAAACAGGCTCATTAAAGGGGTCCTGGAGGATGCCCAGCACAGAGGCTGAATCCAGGCTTCTTAATCAGGGATCCATCACTACCCGCAAGGGAACTCAGAGGACCCTGTAAACCACAAAGGGGAAAATATTTTGATAACTGCGTCTCATAGAATCAGCTTCTTTGTAACATCTGTATGTTATTTTGCACATTTAAAGACTATTATCTGAGCAAGGGTCCACAGACTTCATCAGACTGTTGCCAGGAGTCCAGACACATGAAAGTATATATCCCCAAATGGAAGAGGGACCCCCTACAGAGGAGGAGACTTACTTCAGTTTGCCTCAACCCCACACAACTGTAGGGCCACCAGAAAGAGACTTAAAATAACTCAAGGGTTTGACCTAAATAGGCACACAGGAAAAACCAAGTAGATGAAAGACACCTAGTGATCACTAGACAAATGTGTCTTGGATAGATGCTGTCAGTGGACATTCAACTGGTCTTGAAAGGAACAGGAAAAGGAGAATGGTTTTAGGGAAAAAGCAAAGTTCTTTTTGGTACTCCAGTTTCCTCCCTGAAAGAATAATGCTTTTAACACCAAGATTTTTCTGATGATTTATAACTGACTACAAATCAAGGGACAGTACTGTTTTGGAAGAATGAGAGTTAAGCATCATCCACAGAATAATAAAGAATCACGTTGCAGGTGTGGACAGGTCACAAGTCACTACAAATGAGGATTTCTGTGAGAGAGACAATACAAGGCAAGTATTCAGAGAAAGGTACAGCTGAAAACAGACAGTTTGACCACAGGAGCTCCAGACTGAGCAGGTGTCATAACAGCACGCAGAAATACAGAAAGGAGATGGAGCTGCCTCAGAGCCAGAAAGACCTGGGTTCAGGTCCTACCTGACACATACTGGCAGACCTCTCAAGTCCTGAGTGTCCCAGACAGCTCTTTAAGTCTGTGAGTTAGGGAGAGGGTGCCTGTCTTCACCAAGAATGGGAGATTCTCTGTTAAGAGTTCCCATGCCAAGGAAATCACAGGTCTAGTTCCTACCTTCCCTTTCACCTCTTCCCCACCAAAAAACAAACAAATACCCACCTGGGTTTACCTCCCGACCATGACAAGCAGCTTTGGAGTCAGAGGCCCTGAATTTAAATCATGCCTCTGTCATTCATCACCTATGTGACTTTGGAGGATCACTTCCCATGACTGAGCCTCACTTTAATTATCTATATCATGAAGGGGTTGGACAAGTCTTAGGTCCTTCTAGCTCCAAATCTAAGATTCCAGGATCTGATGACAACTTATCTCAATTATGCCTCTTTTTTTGACTCTCAATATACACAACACATTCACAGCCTTAGCTATGTAGCCCCTTTCGAAGACAAATAAAATTGACTGAAAAGCCCTTTCAGCCATTTTCTACCACAGATACTTTGTGCTAATGAGGCCTTACCTTTTCCAGGTTTTCATAAGTCTATTAAAAACAGCTTTGGGCAGAAGGGAAAGACACACTGAAAATGAAAGCCAAGTTGAGCTCTTTACTGGGTAAGTTAGTAACTACACACACAGGTGTGGCATGCACACAGAAATGGATCATCAATTTGAAACTGGAAAGAAGCTGTCATTGAGTCCAAGCCCACCTCCCCTCATTTTATAGATGAGATCACTGAGGCCAGAAGGGAAGGGATGTCCAAGGTCACAGAACCAGTCACTATTTGAGGTGGGATTCCAATTCAAATCTTTCTGTCTCTGAGTCTAGCACTGTATTCACTATGGCACTGTCTTCCACTGGGAAGGAAATGATGAGCTCTGCTGGCTTCACCATCTTTAAGGGCACATCCCATGGGGTGCCCTACAGAAATATCAGCAACATTCAGTTACTGTTCTTATGTCTTCTTCAGTGAAACATTTCTTCCATTCTAAGCAGAGCTTTTCTATTTAAAAATTCCATATTCAAAGAAACAAAATCTGCCTTGAGCCCCTTCATCTGGCTGGATTTCCAGATCCCTGACCAGTTTGCCACCAACTTTATTTTGTCTTTTTGTAATCAGCTTCTTGCTTCCTTCCCCTCCTTGGTCCACTCCTCTATTCTCTCTACTCTCTTTTTGGCTCCTCACTCCACTCAACAGATGACACTATCTTCATATTGAAAGGGGCATCAGGGGTCCTATGAAGCTGGGTTCAGGTAGAAAGGGGAGAAGTAGAAAGGATCAAACATTTGGGGTTTGGTTAAGGAAAGCTGAATAATATCCGTTAAAGACTGGGCAAACCCAGAAGGTGCTCAGGAGCTCACCTAATGACCTCTGCCAGATGAAAGCGAATACCTTTTTCTTCTTTCCTAATGACAGTCAGACGAAGAGAAGGCTTTGGAAGTAATCAAATGTGAAAGGCACAGGAGCAATCAGGATCTTTTGTACCTTTGCAGCTCCAATTTATAAGATCCTAGAGGCCATCCTTAATAGGTTCAACTTCTTTTTTTAACAAAGGTAAAATCTAAAGCACAAAGAAGTTTAAATGACTTGTCAATGATCACAAATCTAGCTTTCTTTCTACTGTACCATACTGTTTCGCATTTCTATCCCTCTAATAATCCCTAATACAGAATATATCCCAAAAGTCTTAGTGCACTTTTACATTTTACTATGCTAATACTTTTGTGACATCCTGTGTATGTACGTCTATGTGTATGCATACATACATACACACATATGTGCATATATATGTATATATAAAACTTGACCTACTGTATAAGTGTATATATATTGGCTGTTCAAATCTAAACTTACACATAAACATGAATATGTGAAACATAGGTATATTTGCATGCATGCTATGTATGTGTGTGTGCATACATAGATATGTACATTCAAATCACAGTTGGTAGCAAATCATTGTGTAATATGAGGTAAAGTAAAAAACAAACCCACCAAAGACAGTTCACAGAATCTCAGAATTGGAAAAGACCTTAAGGACCACCTAATCCAATCCAAATTTGAACCAAAACTTTTGAATCACAAAGTTAATAAGTGGTCGTCTATCAACTTGAAAACAGTTAGTAAGGAGGAATACTACTCAAGGCAACCCGTTCTACTTTTGGACAGTTCTAATCGGGCAGGCAGGTGGCACCATGGATACAATGCCAGGCCTAGAGTCAGAGAGCCTTATCTGTCTTAGTTCAAATCTTGCCTCAGACACTTACTAGCCGTGTGACCCTCAGCAAATCATTGAGCCTTGCATGCCTCAGTTTCCTCATCTGTAAAATGAGCTGGAGAAGGAAATGGCAAACCACTTTCAGTATCATGAAAACCCCAAATGGGGTGATAAAGACCCAGCCACAACTGAAATGATGGAACAACAATAGCAAGGAAAATTTGCACATAGTTATTTACAAGTTGCCTCCCCCATCATTGCGAGCAAAGAGTATTTTTACCTTTCTTTGCATTCTCAGTGATAGCACAATGCTTGGCACATAGAGTAGGTGCATAATAAATACTTGCTGACAACTTCTTATACCCAAACCTGGATGTGTCTGTCCAATAACTTCTTCCCACTGCTCCTAGTTCAGCACTCTGGGGCCAAGCAGAATGCTTCATACACTTAAAGACAGCTTGCATGATGTCCCTCTGGGTCTTTGCTGAACCAGACAAAACTTACTAAGTCCTCCAACTGACCATCACTTAGCAGGAGTTGAGTCTAGCTGTACTTGACAAGCAATTCTGCAAAACTTTCTATACCAGCTCAGTCTTGAAGAAATAGAGAATAAAGGATGACCATGGCGTTCCTTGGGTCTATCTGCCTTGGTCAAATACATCTTGAGTCTTATGTTTAGTTCTGGGAGTAGGTTTAGGTTTAGGTCCACCATGTTTTAAGATGGATTTGGAAAAGCTAGAGGGTATCCATCCACAGGAGACTTACCAGAGCTATAAGATGACTGGTGCCAATCACTGAAATCAGTTGAAGGAAGAAAGGATATGTTATGCCTGGAAAGAAGGGTTAGTTGTTTTGAAGTATTTGATGGACTGTTAAGCAGAAGAGGAAATGAATTTGTTCTGGCTGGTCTCTAATGATTAATTAAGGGTAGAAATGGCAAGGGGCAAAATTGGACTTGATGTTAGGAAAATCTTCATAACAATTAGAGCTGCCCTGAAATGTAATGGGCTACTTTGGGAGATAGTGAGTTCCCCACATGGGAGGTTTTCCAGCAAAAACTGGATGATCATTCTCAGTGACATTATAAGAAAGATTCTTGCTGAAGTACTAGCTGGGTTCAAAGGCCAGGGAGTTATCTGGCAACTCTGAAATTCTGTGACATTTATTTCTACTCTTCAAAATAGTCACAATATTCTGAAGCCCCAAAGCAAAGTTAAATCCACAATCAACTATAATACTCTTAGAAAAACTGGGTTCACCACAGTAAAGAATCATGGTACACCAGGAGACATCACCTCATATGTCTAGCCAGAGTCAAGTCAACAGGATACCTTGATTGTTAGCAGAATCTGGATCAGAAAAACAGATAAATTCAAGGCAAAACAAGAAAAGAGAGGGTGAAGCATCTGAAATGAGGAGAAAAACATTGAGTTAAGAATTCAGGGAGTCTCAAGATATTTTGTGCCAAAGACTTATTAGGCAGTCTAGTGAAGCCTGTGGTTCCCATTTATGAATGATGCTTTAAATACATATATTGAAAAACATAAAATCTTCAAAAATACCAATCAGTTTGAAATATATCATCAAACTATTTAAAAAGACCCCAAGTTAGGAATACCTCATAGATAGCAGGTCAGGTTTAGGATATGAGACAAGGAGAACCAGATTTCATAAATGAATTCTTGGAGTTCTTTGTAACTCCCAGATCAATTCAGTCAGTATTACATGTGTAACAGCCACCCACTTGTGGAAGGAAGGAAGGAAGGAAGGAAGGAAGGAAGGAAGGAAGGAAGGAAGGAAGGAAGGAAGGAAGGAAGGAAGGAAGGAAGGCAGGCAAAATCAATATGGCCAGTAAATCTTCATTCCCCACTAGGATCCTGTTGTGTCCCCAGTTATTTTCATTAACTATTAGAAAACAGTGGCAAAACGTAACAAGATAACAATACTCTCAGAATTCTGCTAGGACTAAAGTTCGGTCCAGAAGTTTTTTTTTTTGTTTGTTTCAACAATTTGAGCACTATATTGCAATATAATTTGCTTTCTTTGTAACTCTATGGATTTTATTTTATGCATTTTACTTCAAGAATGAATTCATAATAAATTGTGGTATATGAATGTAATGGAATACTATTGTGCCATAAGAAATGATGAACAGGAAGACTTCAGAGAGGCCTGGAAAGACTTTTATGATCTGATACTGAGTGAAAGGAGAAGAACCAGGAGAACTTTGTGCACAGCAACAACTACAGTGTGCGAGGAATTTTTCTGCTAACTCAGTCCTTGCAATGCAAGGACTTAAAAAATTCCCAGTGGTCTTTTAAGGCACAGTGCCTTCTACATCCAGAGAAAGAACTATGGAATTCAATAGCAGATTGTAGCAGATCACTTTCTTTTGTATTAGGTTTTCGTTTGTTATGTGATTTCTCCCATTCACTTTAATTCTTCTATACAACAAGACTATGGTGAAAATGTATTTACTAGGAATGTATGTGTAGAACCTATATAAAACTGTATGCCGTTCTGGGGAGGAAGTAGGGAGGTGGGGAGAGGGGGAAATAGGGAAAGAAAAAATCTAGGTTGTATAATAGTGATTGTGGAACACCGAAAATAAATAAATAAATATGTTTTTAAATAAAAGGAATAGGTAGTGATGCTATGTTAAAGAAAAAGGATATTCTCAGGGTAGCTACCAGTTCCCCAGAGTACTGTTGCCACCTGTGGGCAAATGAAAAGGGTCCTTTATCTTATCTGCACTATGTTTCTTTCTAATATTTTGGTCTGACATAATCCTCCTTATCCTACTAATGTTCAGTAAGTTTTCTATGTTTAGCAGATAATTCTTCACCCTAAGGGATAGTAACTGTCTGTCTCTAAGTCTGGCCTGTTGTTCAAGGCTTGACAGTTCACATTTGTCACATTACTGATTACTGAACCAAGAAAATGCCTTGACCATAACTCAAAGAAAGTAGGTGAAACTATTTTGGCTTCTATATTAAAAATCCACTAATTCAAACTGATTCAAGCCCTTTTGTAGATGAAATATGGTATCATGGGCAAAACAGTACTAGACTTGGTATCAGGAGATATGAATATACAAATTCATATTACACTTGTATTGACAAAATGGAGCTAATAAGACTTCTATTACATAATTTGTGGGGTTGTCATAGGAAAAGTGTTTTGTAAATCTCAAATCTGAATTGCTGTTTCTAATTTACACCTTGTAACCATTTGAACATCAAATGAGTAAAAGTCTTTTTTTCATCACAAAAAATAAAAAATTAAAAGAAAGAATGAATCTATAGTCTTAAACAGAGTAATAGTAACAACTTCCCACACAATGAAGAACCATTTCCCTAAATAGAGCGTTTTGGTTAAGGGTGAACAAAGGGGGTGCTGATTAATCATGATTAATCATGAGATTAATTACAGTACATTCTGCCTCTTTGTTGGGTTATGGTCCTTACCAATTTAAGGGACCCTGGGTTCCCCCTTGAGACAGTCAAGGCCCTGCCTTTGAGAATTGGGTCAGGACTTTTGTAGGAAGGAAGCAAATATCTCAGTGCAGGACCTTGTTCCTTAGAATCTGATCAAATACACATTAGGTTTTCTATCCAAGTGAGACTAAGGAATTTAGGACAGGACACTATCCTAATACTACTTCTTAACATTTTAAAAGGAATAGGAATCCTTAGTAGTAATGCTTTCATACCACTAACTACCTTCAAAACCAATCAAATCATTGAACCTCACCGGGACTCGTTTTCCTCATACATACTGTGACAGCGGATTGGCGTATCATTGTAAGACTCCTTCTGTGTCTCAACTGTCTAATCCTATGTTTCATATTCACACAAACTTAGACAAATAGAGACATCACTGCTCTCTCTTGTAGATAGGATCTGAAGAGACAGAAGCTAAATAATCTCAAATGTTTGGGCTGATTGGATCAGAAAAGTCTCTGGTCTTGAAGGAAATAAGAGGTTCCTATCACAGATATGGGGAGTCACAAACGATGGCAGGAGAGCAGTCCAGTGTGTGCTGCCTCTTGGCCTCATATTTAGAAATAACAATTGGGCATCTCAGTACCTACCTGACCAGACTTTTCCATCTGCAGATAGCAAAACACTTTCAGCATGGCTGCTTATGTCCAGGTGCCAACACCAGTGTGTCTAATTGAGAACAACAAAGGGGAACTGACAGTGAACCAGAAATCGCTGGAGATTCTTTCTTCAATAACTGAGCCTGTGGTGCTGGTGGCTATTATGGGCCTATATCGCAATGGAAGTCCTACCTGATGAATAAGCTGGCAGGGAAAAAATCAGGTAGGTGAGGTCAGTAAAGTTATGGTATGTGTGCATGGGTTAGCCCTTTAGCACATTTAACATACATTATTCATTTTGGTGACTTCTCTTTAACAAGGAGGGATATATCTGGAAAGTCAAGGTCTCATTCTGAACTCTGCTTTAGACCCCTTAGCACAATCTAGAAGACAAAAGGGGGGTTTCCTCCACTTTGCCATAAAATATCTGACATATAGACATGCATGTATGTTGCATATGTATATTACATGCATAGTAAGTATATATAATAATGTACACATGTATGTTATATGTGCTGTATATACTGTGTATATAATGTGATAAATTATAAAAGTGGACATTGCTGTGCATGTGTATGATATATGTACATTATGTAATATTTCTATAACACAGAGCCTATGATAGAATATATGTTCCCATTACATACCTTATGTACTTACATACCTTATGTACAAATATGTAAATTCCATGTATCCATATATGGATATATAAATAAATATACATACATGGAATTTACATATTTGTACATAAGGTATGTAATGGGTATTACTGGCCTTATTATCAACATTTTACAGATGAAGAAACTGAGTCATGAGATCCTTGCCAATAATCACAGAGCGAGCAAGTATTAGAGGTGGCATTTGAACCCAAGTCTTCCTGAATGGAAGCCTCATACCATCTGACATATGCCACTCTGACTTAGTTTCACCTCAGAAGAAAACTCAAGATGCCCTTTGAGAACAGGATAACTGTGGTGGTGTTTTATGTAAGCATTCTTTATGTGCAAACTTTATGACAAAGGCTGTGTGGTACTGAAGGAAAAGCAAAGGCAGTCAAAGAATCTGGGCTGAGGACTCAATTCTCATATTTGCTAATTAAGTAAATTGGGCACATTACTTTGTCTCTCTGACTTCATCTGCAAAATGAAAGAGGGAAATTAGAGGGTATCAAAAGTCCTTTCTGGCTCTAAGTCAAAGATCCAGTAACTCATGGGCTCCCATCTACATTTCCAGACATATTTTACACTACTCCCTTTCACATATGCTAGAATTCAGGCAAACTGGAGAAAGAACTAATTCCTAAACTGGTTGAACCATTACCTGTTTGTATGTCTTCACTGACACTATTTCCTGTTTCCCCTGGCCATATTTCCACAGGTTAAAATTCTACTTAATCTTCAAAGCCCAGTTTAAGTGTGCCTCTTCCTCTCTGAAGAGATCCCAGGCCCTTAAACAAAGAAATGAAATGTCCCTCCTCTAAATTCCTATTCATATTTGTGCTTGTCTGAGGCATAATTGATTTTTTAATAGAATTTTCTGTGCATATCTTATATCTCCTACGAAGACAGAAGTTTTTGAGGGAAGAGACCATGCCTTGTTTATCACTATATCACTCATAGCATCTAGGAGAGTGCCTTGCACAAAATAGGTATTCAGTGAATAGATGAAATGAATGAACAGAAGAATGGATAGATGAATGAATAGATGGATATATAAATGGATGAGTGAATGAATGAAGGAATAATAATTGAACAAATATGAAGTCAATAAGGGAAAAATTCTTAGGTATGCCTACTGGTCCCTGAAATATAAGAAAATGTTCCTACTTGCAATGATCAGGTATTCTGTAACTCTCTGGTGGTAATTTAAAAATTAGACCTAAAATACAGATTCTGTTTTATGTAATCTCCTCTCTTCTTCACTATGAGAAAATAGCCAATTTTCTTGCAGTGAAGGATTAACATTATGCAGTTGTACTAATCTTCAGGATGCTCACCAAATATGAGTCCCCAGATTGCTCCATGCTCATCTCTCCAAACTCTTGTGCAGGCTTCTCCCTTGGTTCCACAGTGTAGTCTCACACCAAGGGCATCTGGATGTGGTGTATTCCTCATCCCAAGAAACCAAATCATACCCTTGTTCTCCTGGACACAGAGGGCCTGGGTGATGTGGAGAAGGTAAGAATGGAGGACACTGTTCATGACTGATTATGAAAGAGAGCATACCATAACTATTATAACTTTTAGACCTGCAAAAACCCAAGGGAGTTGAATTTTCACCAAGTATAAAGGTATGCTGATCTAGGAGCAGTCATGGGAGTAGATAAGTATCATGTAATAAGGTCAGGAAATGTGTTCTGATTCCTAGGGTGACAACAAGAATGACACATGGATTTTTACCCTGGCTATGCTACTGAGCAGCATCTTGGTCTATAACAGCATGGGCACCATCAACCAGCAGGCCATAGACCAGCTGCAGTATCCTTTTTGTGATTTGGGAGGACAGTTGGGGAAGGGAGGAGTGGGGTGCACTACTTTCCCCAGTATCTCTCTGAAGGCCATGTTCTGTTGCTCATATTCTAATGACAGGCATAAGAGTGTGTATGTGTGCTGTGTATATACACACACATATGTACACACATATACACACATCATAAGTTCTAGAGAAATTACTCATGCTTCAGGAAGAAAATGTAATTAGCTGGCTCAGGATCAAGGGAAAGTAAAAGTTTTCAGAGAACTGGAAGAATTATGGAACAAGAGCTAGTGCTTTTTTCTGCCATATTTCCTCAATTAATTCCCCAGCTATGTGACTGAGTTGTCAGAGCACATCAAGAGTAAATCTGCCCCCAACGCTGATGAGATAGAAAATGCCTCAGAATTTGTGGGCTTCTTTCCAGACTTTGTGTGGACTGTGTGCGATTTCACCTTGGAGCTGGAAATTAATGGGAAACCCATCACCTCTGATGAGTACCTGGAGATCGCACTGAAGCCTAAGAAATGTTCTAGGGCTTGAGAGTTGGGCAGTGATGTGGAGAGTAAGGGCAGGGGGGGGAGGGAGAAACCTTCTGGATTTATTTTATATTCGGAATACAGACTTCTTTATTTATGGTTCCCTGCCTATTTGAAGACAAGGAAAGTTATTCCTTTTTGGCTGAATCTAGACTATTGCCTTCAGTGAAAAACTGAACCCCTCTTCTATCTTAGGAACAGTCCTTTGTCTTTTTTCATCATCATCATTATCATTACCATCAACAAACTTTTATTAAGCATCTTTATTTTGCCAAGCACAATGCTAAACATTGGATATACCAAGAAGGGTGCGGGGGGGGGGGGGGGGAGGCAGGAACAATCAGTACTTTCAGGGAACTCACATTCTAATAGGGTAGTCAACATGCAAAGACCTAGCACAAGGAAGCTTATTTCAACCCAAAGACAGGTCCCTGAAAGGGACTTTGTCACTTTACAGAGCTTCTCTGAAGTCCAGGCTCTATTGTCTATTACAAGACTCCTCCTTCACTTCCCTTAGGCGAACCTGAGGAAGTTAGAATGTTCAACCTACCTCGTCAGTGTGTCCGCCAGTTCTTCCCCAAGAAGAAATGTTTTATCTTTGACCAGCCCACACACGGAAAGAAGTTTTCCCAGCTCCAGAAACTTCATGACAGTTAATTGGATCCTGAATTTGTGGAACAAGTTGAAAGCTTCTGCTCCTATATCTTTCAACATTCCCGTGTGAAAACTCTCCAAGGAGGCATCAATGTCAGTGGGCCCCGTGAGTCTTTTCTCCCTCCTATTCACATTTCCAGTACTTTTCTTCTGCTGTTAAAAAAAACAAAACAAAACATGAAAGTAGAAGAGAAAACACTCCTAGGAGAGCTCCTGATGAAGATATAATCTGCTGTACTAGATAACAAAAGACCTTTCCAGGTTCCTGTCCATATTCTTTCATCTACTCTTACCGTTATGGACACTCCTTCCTCTTCTGCCAGAAAATCTCTAAAAGGCTAAATAAATTCCCTAAAATATAATAAAAAGTTAGAGCTAGAAAAGGGTAACCTGAAAAGTTACCCTACCATAACCCAGGTATGTTACATTCTTCACCAACGGTGCAATAATTAGGACAATGAAATGTTTATGCCTATTATTTACCATGATACATTCTGACCATGCCCAAAAGAGGGAAGACAAATGAAGTTATCAAGAGCTACCCTGTTTAAGAAAGAAGTTGTACTTTTGTCTATTCAATCCATTGCTTCTCATTATTACCACTTTATTCACATCTTGCTCCCATATCAAAAAACTTCCTGAAAGTTTCTTAGAATCATAAAATGTTAGAGTAGGAAAGGACTAACTTGAAAGCCTTCAAGACTCTAAGTCCAAGTCTTTCCCAATGATACAAGAATTAACATATAAAATAATTAAGATATAAGGAAAAGTTAAGTTTACATACCTATTACTTGGTATGATAGGTTCTGACCTCTTCCATTTTTGTTTTCTCTATAGGTCTAGAGAACCTGGTTCTGACCTATGTCAAGGCCATCACCAGTGGAGAAAAGCCTTGTATGGTGAATGCAGTCCTGGCACTGGCTCAAATAGAGAACTCAGTTGCATTTCAAAGGGCCCTGACACACTATGAAGAGATGATGAAACAAAGGATCCAGTTCCCCACAGAAAGTCTTCAGGAGTTGTTGGACATACATGCCACCTGTGAAAGCAAAGCCACTGAAGTCTTTATCAAGGATTCTTCCAAGGATGTGGACCAGAAATTCAAGAAGGAATTGGCGGTACTTTGGCTACTCCTATTCATGGGAAAGGAGGGTCTACGTGAAGGAGGGCAGACCTGGAAAGGAAAATGAGGCTGTTCCTGAAAACAACAGTTTACTAGAGGCTAAGGCCATAGTCCTCAGTCAGTCATATGACCCTGAGAGTCCATCTTGCAACCTCCTTTAAGTAAGAGTCACATTTCAACTGTTTTCTAAAAGATGCTGGTTGACTATGATACTGTAATACATTTATTATTAATTTTGAGAAACTGAAAACTACATATAAAAGAGTTTGAAGAATTGAGGATTGTGGTCTAAGTCAAAGATAATAAGGGAAAGAGGCTTTAGGAAAATGCCCAGACTGATTTGCCTTCTTCCCATAATCCTTAAGCCCACTTAGGACAGATACACCAGAGGATCCATAAAATTAAGTCTAGAAACGGCATGATGCTGCTTGGATGGAGAAATGCAAGACTTGTTTTAAGAATTCATTTATACAAATTCTGTTAAGCTTCTGATATATTCTCCCAACTGTACCTTTTTACACATCATCTCTTTTATATTCCTTAAAGAGTCAGCTAGAAGCCAGGCGTGATGCATTTTTTAACCAGAACCAGAACGAGTCAGCAAAACGATGCGGAACTTTGCTTCAGGATATTTTCAGTCCTCTGGAGGAAGCAGTGAAGAATGGGGACTTCTCTAAACCAGGGGGATATGGTCTCTTTCTGCAGAAGACCAAGGAGCTGAAACAGAAATACTACCAGCAACCCAGGAAGGGGATACAGGTGAACCCTCCCATTAGCAATAGATTCAGGGAGGAAGTGAAGAGGAAATTTTAGAAGCCATGTCCAAGCCCCAAGGTGAACAACAGTAGTGCTAAATGGAATGGCCCACTGTCAAGGCCAGTGTCCTGTGAACAGCCAACCTTTTACCCCAATAGCTTTATTTCCTTTTGCTAATTCATTGTCTTCCTGTTGCCAGGCTGAGGAAACTCTACAGAAATACCTGAAGTCCAAGGAAGATACAGTTGATGCAATACTGCAGGCAGATCAGTCACTCTCAGCAAAGGAAAAGGATATTGAAGGTCAGAAATCCAAGAACATGGTCCTAGGTCATCTGGCAAGCCCTACAGATAACTTTAACACGACTTGACCATTAATATCCAGAAAAGGTCCTTTCCTGTTACCAACACCTTTTCTGTCTGTAGGCATGTATGTTCATTTGTTCGTTGGGTACTCTCTTGAAGAATGTCTGTAATCGACACCAAGAAGTTAAGTCTTTTAAATTGAAATAACAAACCAGAGCAGAATGCTGCTCTGGGAACCAGTGGTCCTTCACCTCTCTTTAATGTTCGCCAATTTTTACTGTCTTCAGTGGAGCATGCAAAAGCTCAGGCTGCAGAGGCTGCAGCAGAGCAGTTGGAGGAAATACAAAAGAGGACCCAGGAGATGATGGAGCAGAAGGAAAGAAGCTACCAGGAACATATAAAGCAAGTGACTGAAAAGATGGAAACAGAAAGGAAACAGTTAGTAACAGAGCAAGAGAGGGTCCTGGCTCTGAAACTTCAGGTATGCAAATCCATGAATTCATGCGTAATAAGTGGCTATTTATATTAAAGAAAAGATTCAAAGAACTTTGAAGTATGAAGGGACTTAACAGAGATAATCTAAGCCATTCCCTCTCATCTGAGTCAAATCTTAACAATGGTCTCATATAAATCCTTCATATAAGAACCACCAAACATCCTTGGTACCTTCCTTGACTTTTTTTTTGACAAAGACCCTAATGGAATATATGAAGTATCTACTGGCAACTGCTCACTCTTGTCACATGATCTTTTCAAATCAAACTTCTCTGATGGGTAGCATCTTTTATCCTGATCCTCTTCAGCAAATCATAATTGGTAATGTACCTACTCACACCCATCATGTGCTTCTCCCTTGCCTTTTGGGTGATCCTCAACTCTTGCAAGCCCTGCATCAATTAATGAAATAAATTAAATTTAGCTTACATATGCTATTGTTTCAGACTTTTCTATTATATATGGTTTTCACTCTTTTTTTTGTTAGAAATAAACATTTTTATTTCACAATTGCCAGTTCTGTTCCTTACCTCCCCTTGACATCATTTTTAAATACTATTTTTATCAACAAGCCTATTTTTTATTTTGCTTAAAGTCTTTTTAAAATTATAATACACTTTCTATCGCATCTTAAATTGTTTCCATTTCTCTAACAAAAGGTCAAATGCTCTGCTTCACAGCATATGTAAGGACATGGTTAAAATATCCTATTATTTTTGTTAAGAAATTATTGGTTTACGGGGCGGAGCCAAGATGGAGGAGTAGAAGGACGCAGGTTTACGAGCTCCAACCCACAGCCCATAGAATAAATGTAAAAAGAGATCCGCATAAATTCTGGATCACTGTAAGGTGTGCAGAACCAGAGTGGAAGAGATTTCCGTGCCAGAGAGCCCTGGAGACCCATCCCCAGGGTCCATTGCGCCTGGAAAGCGGACCCCACCCCAGCGCTGCCCTGGCCGCGGCCCCAGAGAAGCTGACCTGAGCAGGCTTCAGGGACAGCAGCTCCGGCAGCCAGGAAAGTCCCTCCGCCCACAGAAGCTACAGGTCAGTGAGAGAGACGGCTGGCTGGCTGAGGGGAGTGGGTTGTCTCCGTGACTCGGGCCCCCTCGGGAGGAAGCGGCAGCGGCAGAGATGGGGGCAGGAAGTGGCGGAGGCAGAGGCATGGGCGGCAGCGGAGGCAGCAGCAGTGGCGGTGGCCCAGGACTCCCTCAGCAGCACACAGGATCTTCATTACTGAAAGGCTCTGCATAAACAACCTGAGGGAGCTGAGCCTGGAAGGCGGCCCTGCCCCCACCCCAGCACCAGAACTAAAGCTTGCTGCAGAAAGCCCATTTGAACCTCAGACCCCAAGCACTAGCTGGGCAGATCTATGTGGGGGTGGACAGGAATCTCAGAAGTCAAGTAACTGGCTGGGAAAATGCCTAGAAAAGGGAAGAAAAATAAGACTATAGAGAGGTTTTTCCAACAAATGCAAATGATCCCGACATTTGGATCTGATGATGAGGACATATTCTCGCCATCAGGGAAAGACGTGGAGGGCGGGGCCTCGGTACCCCAGACACCCCAGGGGGATGTCAGGTGGGCTCAGGCCTTGGAAGAGCACAAAAAGGATTTTGAAAAGCAAGTTAGACAGGTGGAGGAAAAACTGGGAAGAGAAATGAGAGAGATGCCAGAAAAGCATGAAAAACGAGTCAATACCTTGGTAAAGAAGACCCAAAAAATGCTGAAGAAAATAACACCTTGAAAAATAGGCTAACTCAACTGGCAAAAGAGGTTCCAAAAGCCAATGAGGAGAAGAATATTTTCAAAAGCAGAATTAGCGAAATGGAAAAAGAGATTCAAAAGCTCACTGAAGATAATAGTTCTCTCAAAATTAGAATGGAACAGATGGCGTCTAATGACTTTACGAGAAACCAAGAAATCACCAAACAAAACCAAAAGAATGAAAAAATGGAAGAGAATGTGAAATATCTCATGGGAAAAACAACTGACCTGGAAAATAGATCCAGGAGAGACAATTTAAAAATTATGGGACTACCTGAAAGTCATGATCAAAAAAAGAGCCTAGACATCATCTTCCATGAAATTATCAAGGAAAACTGCCCTGACATTCTAGAACCAGAGGGCAAAATAAGTATTGAAAGAATCCATCGATCACCACCTGAAAGAGATCCAAAAAGAGAAACTCCTAGGAACATTGTGGCCAAATTCCAGAACTCCCAGCTCAAGGAGAAAATCTTGCAAGCAGCTAGAAAGAAACAATTTCAGTACTGTGGAAATACAATCAGGATAACTCAAGATCTAGCAGCTTCTACATTAAGGGATTGAAGGGCGTGGAATAGGATATTCCAGAAGTCAAAGGAACTAGGACTCACACCAAGAATCACCTACCCAGCTAAACTGAGTATAATACTTCAGGGGAAAATATGGTCTTTCAATGAAACAGAGGACTTTCAATCATTCTTGATGAAAAGACCAGAGCTGCAAAGAAAATTTGACTTCCAAACACCAAGAATGAGAAGAAGCATGAAAAAGTAAACAGCAAAGAGAAGTCTTAAGGGACTTACCAGAAGTGAACTGTTTACATTCCCACATGGAAAGACAATATTTGTAACTCTTAAAACTTTTCACTATCTGGGTAGTTGGTGGGACCACACACACACGTACACGCATGCACGCACACATGCATACACACATGCACACACACACAGAGACAGAGAGCACAGAGTGAATTGAATAGGATGGGACCATAGCTGAAAAGAAATTAAGGTAAATGGTGAGAGAGAAATGTAGTGGGAGGAAAGAGGGTGAAATGGAATGGGGTAATTATATGTCATTTAAGAGGCAAGTAGGAGACTTTTTAGTGGAGGGAAAAAGAGGAGAGCTGAGAAAAAAAAAACAATTAGTTTAGTCAACACATTTGACTAAAGGAAGGAATAAAACGCACACTCATTTTGGTATGAAAACCTATCTTACAGTATAGGAAAGTGGGGGAGAAGGAGATAAGCAAGGCGGGGGGATGATGGAAGGGAGGGCAAAGGGAGGAGGGAGCAATTTGAAGTCAACACTTGGGGAGGGACAGGATCAAAAGACAGAAGAGAAACAATGAGGGGCAGGGTAGGATGGAGGGTAATTCAGTTAGTCTTACACAACACGACTATCAGGGAAGTCATTTGCAAAATTACACAGATATGGCCTATATTGAATTGCCTACCTTCCCAAAGGGAATGGGTGGGGAGGGAGGGATGGGGAGAATTTGGAACTCAAAGTTTTAGCTGTCTAGTACTGCTGTTGCTACTAGGAAAGAAGACATACAGTTAATGAGGAATAGAAAGTCGTCTGGCCCTACAGGAGAAAAGAGAAGATGGAGACAAGAGAAGGGAGGGATGACAGAAGAGAGGGCAGATTGGAGATAGGGAAAATTAGATTGCTTGGGGTATTGGGGTGGGGGAGGGGAGAAAAGGGGAGAAAAGGGGAGAAAATTTGGAACCCAAAATTTTGTGAAAATGAATGTAAAAAGTTAAATAAATAAATAAATAAAAGAAATTACTGGTTTATGGACCAGGAACTCTCCCTAGATCATATCTGATCTCCCTGGACCAGACTCTCCCCAGATCTACTCAATTGTAGGCTTTTGTAAAACAAATTCATTGAAGTCACTTTGGATTTTGAATGCCATTTTCTGTATCAAAATAAAATGATCAAGTTCAAGGCATATTTACTTTTCAACTGCAATTATTTCACTTCAAGAGCAAAGTATACACACACATACTTTATAAACTATATAGATTATGTATACAATATATTGCTTAGAAGTATATAGTATACACATATAAAGTTTATATAAGTAGATGTATATATATATGATTTTCTACTGCAATTATTTCTCATAAAGAGTAAAGTGTGTGTGCATGTTATGTATATGTGTGTGCACATGTGCATACTGACTCTACACATACTATATGTTTTAATATAGTAGCAATATCTACACACATATATACATACTTTACTCTTGAAGGGGAAATAATTACAACAGACAATTAAATATTCCCTGAACTTGATTGTTTGTATGTATGTATGTATAAAGCAAATTAAAGTTGTTGGAGTTTTTCCTGATTTATAGCTAAGAACTCTGGGGAAATGTGTACCATCATTTTTTCTTAAGTAATTTCAATTTTCTTTGATGATTATTTAATATTTGTCTTTATCATTCTGAAATTTGATAATGATCTATGTTGGAGACTGGAGTTTCTGATTTCTTCATGCCAAAATCCTATGAATTCTTTCCACTTGCAGGGTGTTGTCACTCCTGATCTACTCTGGGAGATCTTCTCTGCTCACATATACATTATTATATATTATATACTGTACACATTCATTATGGAGTTGAATTATCCTTTTTGTCAATACCCTCTAGAATCCCAGTTAATCCATTAACTTCATCCTATTGTGGTCAACCTTGGCTCTGGTTTGGAGAACATTTGGGATTGTTCTCCAAAGTCTTGTTCATTATCTTTTTCATTTTGTTCAACTCTCTTCATTCAGTTTTTTCCTACTGCCCTGGATGTTTTTAGTTTTATGTGACTCTCTATTCTCATTGGTTGTTTCTTTGTGTCTTCCCTTTTTCTTTTTTTTCCATCCCTTGGGGCTCTTCTGTTTCTTCAGTGAACTAATTATATACATTCTTTTCTTTAGATATCTCTTCTCTCACCTCTGGTGCTGATTCCTTTGTTTTTTTCTTTTTTCTCTCGGTCTGAGAGAGCTGAACGAGACACTGTATACAGTGACTACATGATTCTGAATGAGGCTAATAATCTCATAATCTCTCCATGTCTTTAGTTTCCTCATATATAAAATGGTCAATTCATTTCGTGACCTACTTCATTGGGGTGGGGTGAGTAAAGTGCTTTGCAATGCTCCAAGTACTACGTAAATGACAGTTAATATCTAATACTGTAGAACTTATTAATTGTATTGGAGTTTTTATTTGACTTATTCTTCATGTGTCAGATAATCTTCACTTTTATCCCTTGTACTTCTATGAAATTTTTTTAACCACCTTCAGAGGCAGTTGCCCCTGGATTTAGAACAGCAGATCCCTCTTCCAGAAGAAGACAGGCACAAGGGGCTGACATCTAGCCTGTAATCTGTTCTATACCAGTTGCTCCTGCCAGAGGCTACAGGTCCCATTAGCTTTTGCAGATGCTGGCATAGATGTTTGACCTGTGCACTTCTGACTTGGCTTCTCAGCTGACTGCCTTCTGCTACCTCCTCACACCCTCCAACCTTCTGTGCCAGGCATCTGGTGGCAGAAGCCGCCATTCTGGCCCCTCCTCCAGTCCTTTTCACTCCAGTCCATAGCCTTGGACAAACATTCCATAGGTCATTTAGAGGCTCAGAAGATCTGCTTTCTTGGATCAGGTGAACAGTATTCCCAGAATTCTGTGTGGTCCCTTTTGGTTCCATGCTCTTAAATTCTATTTGTTTCTCTTCAGGAACAGGAACAATTACTAAAAGGAGGATTCCAATATGAATCACAGCAACTTCAAAAGCAGATCAAGGCTCTGGAGAACAGACTGAGTGCATCCCAAAAGAGGAGATGTTGCTTTATCATAAGATGAAGACTGAGGCCTTCTCCTTCTTGTTAACCCCCAACATAACTTGATGGAGAGAATTCAGGATTCCTGTGATTTATGGAACACTTGTAGTGTGAGGGCTGTTGAAATGCAAGGCTTACAAACTGGAGGGTATAAATTTACTTACTGTTCTGTCCAGTTGTGGCTAGTAATTCATTTGAAAAACCCAGTGATTTTTCCCTAAAGACCTAAAGATGATTTTAAAATAGGTAAAAAATATGTCACCGTCTTTTTGCATTGATTCCCATTTAGGCTGTCTGCTATTCTCTTTTTCTTCCTGAGTAAAGTAGGGCTCTTGGTATTTATATGCATATCCCATGTAAAATTATATTCAGAAATAAAATAATTTCTTATGAATAAATGTCATTTCTGAAAAGGTTGGTCACCAAATGAGTGAGAGAAGGGTCATTTCAAAGTGAGAAAATGGTGGCTGGGAGGAAGTTGGTTACCTATCCACTCTGATTCTCATTGTAGTGTTGGTTGAGGGGTGAGAGGAGCCCAGACCTAGACACTGTCTCTCTCTGGCCTCATCCTGGCACAGTCATTCCCACCTCCTCCATTCCTATGGATTTCACTTTACTCATTGGTGGGAATGAGGAGAGGAGAAGGGCCAGGAGGCAGTCTCCCACTCACTCACCAAACTTCCTTCTACCATAAAACTCCCAGCTCTTCTTCATATGTCCAGTATGTTCTGGATTCACTTACTCACTCTTCCTTTGGAGGAGCTACAATAATATGCATAAATACAAGCACTTTTGTTCATCCCGAGACTCTTGCTAGTAGCCCCTGCAATGAAGACAAGTCCATTTCTCTCTAAGGGATTCTTAATCTTTTGTACTTCATGGATCCCTCTGACAATCTGGTAAAAATCTAGGGACTCCTCAGAATGATGCTTTTATATGCACATATGTCAAATTTTTAAAAACCAAACAAACTCTACCTTTCATGCTATTTGAGTGATCAGAGGCTGGTTGTATCACTTCCCTAGAACTCATTTTTCTCATGTGTTAAACGAGAGGATTAGACACCATGGACTTTGATGTTCCTCATATTTCATGGAGTCTGCATACCTGGATAGGAATATATAGAAATGGGAATATATAAATAAAATACACACACACACACACACATATATATATATATATTCACACACATACATACATATAAATACGTATGGAAGTATGCGTGCATATTCAAGATTTTGCTGCTGCTGTGCAGTCATTCAATCATGTTGGACTCTTCAAAAACCCTATTTGGGGTTTTCTTGGGGAAAAAAACTGTAGACCCATTCCACTGCTGCCATCCCTCAGTAGACAGAGCAAGACAAGTTTAAAGGAAAAAGAATGTAGCCATGATAGGGAGACCTGTCTTCTAACCTATTCCTCCTAGTTGTATGATCCAGGCTAAATGCTTTAACCTCTGTGAGTCACAGTTCTCTCATTGGCAAAAGAGATGAAATGATATGTGTGTACAGTCAGGGGATGGGACATGATTTTTTGGGGTCTCCTATAGATGTGGAATCAATGATTCTCAGCCTAGTGGAGGGGAAACCACACTGGAACTGGATTTCAAACATGTAGGTCCTGGTCCTCTGTCACCTAAGGAATCTTAGTGGCAGGGGCATTTGTTCTTGCTGGGAGAAGACAGAATCTAGAAAGTTTGCAAAGACCCCAGAATCTACCTCAGCTGGGAATTGTCCTGCTTAGGAGCAGGGCAGTGTGAGTTCCCAAAATAATGTAAGTGGGGAGAGGGGGGCTACTGCTGTCATCTTGGAGACAGGTACATATTGAGTACAACATATCCTCTTTACCCCCAGCACTAGTTAGGCCTCACTGAGGATGGCCCTGCTCCTTCCCAGGTGGAGCCTGCGGCATGGGCAGCAGGGATGGCCCTAGTTTTGGGTTCCCTTGGGCTCTGTGGGCTCACTGCTATGCAGGAAGCTGCTAGGAGAGAAGGGTCAGAAGCAAACATTTTGAGGAGGGACAAGGTTAAAGGAGAGAATAGAATAAATGGGGAGTGGGACAGGATGGAGGGAGATATAGTTAAGTCTTTCACAACATGACTATTATGGAAGTGTTCTGCATGACTACACATGTACAACCTACATGGAATTGCTTGCCTTCTCAATGGGGGGAGGGAGGAGGGAGGAAGGGAGAGAAGTTGGGACTCAAAGTTTAAAAAATGAATATTAAAAATTGTTTCTACATGCAACTGGGAAATAAGACATACAGGCAATGGGGTATAGAAATCTATCTTACCCTACGAGAAAATAGAAGGAAAAGGGATGTGTGGTGTGATAGAAGGGAGGGCAGATTGGGGTAAGAGACAATTAGAGTGCATGCCATCTTGGAGTGTGGAAGGGGAGAGATGGGGAGAAAATTTGGAACTCAAAATCTTGTGGAAGTGAATGTTGAAAACTAAAAATTAATAAAGTATCTCATTTAAGCCACACAACAACCCAATGAAGTAGGCAATTTGCTACTGTGCCCATCGTACAGATGAGGAACATGAGGTACAGAGACATTAAGTCCATGGTCACCCAGCTGGGATGTATGGCTGATAGGATGGAAATCCAACTCCTCCTAATTCTAGGTCCTGCCCTATATCCAACTTGCCACATGGCCTCCACAAGTCTCATGTTAGGGGATGGCATATCTGGTCATTTTCTTATCCTTTCCTAATCCAGAATATCCAGATACTAGTTTTTTCAAATCCAAGAGAAACAGGGAAAGTTTCCTTGCACTGCTCGAGATTATCTAATGAGAATTATATCTTATGAGGTCAGAGTTGATAACAAGGGACACCTCGCCCTCTGTGTATGACACAGTGACAGTACCCTTGGCTCAAACTCTGGGATGTTCTCAGGAGTAAAGATTCATAGGCTCTCTCCATTGGATCAGAAATCCAGGGAAATCATCTACAAACCAGGAAGAAAGAATCCCTGGTGACCCTGGGAAGCAGAGAGAGCAACCGTGCATTCTCCTGGCCTCATATCCTGGCTCCCAGAAAGGCACTGAAAGTTCTTTATGGGTCAACTACTTCTGTAAGGGTTGGGTTCAACTGGGGCTCTGTGCCTGGGGCCTGACTGTGCCATCCCAGAGCCCTCACCTGGAGGGACTCAGGATGGCCAGAGTCTCAGGCATCATCTGAGCTGCCACTGAGGTGATTCCAGACTCCTGTAAAGTGGTCAGAATTTGGGGTCCCCATTCCCTATCCGGAAAGGGGGTAACTTCCATCAATGATTATTTTGATTGTCATTTTTTGGTAAGTATCAAAGGTTTCATTGGTATAATAATGTCGTAGGAATGAAATTCTACCAATGCAGGCCTACAACCGTTCTGCAATTTATAATTTTTGAAAGATCCATGGGCCATTGGCAGGTTAACTGACTTGCGAAGGGTTACAAATTTAGGTTGTGTCAGAGACAATATTTAATCTGTGTCTTCTTGACTCCCAAACCAACTCTTTATCTGCTCTGCTATGATGTCAATGATCAAGAACAATGTCATGCCACAATAAAATGAAAGAGCTCCTTGGTGTCCACAAATTCAGATGACAAAATAGGAGTCAGAAAATAACAACTGAAGCAGAACTCAGAAATCTCAGGGTGGGATGAGGGAAAGAAGGGATTGATAAAAATTACTCCAAAAGTTTCTCAGGAAGCACTAAGAAGGGACTAGCACCAGGCACTAATAAAAAAAAAAAAAACTATCTCAAATATTTGCCCCAGACACTGTTCTATATTTTCCCTTCCCTCACACTAACTCATGGCCATGGTCACTATGGACCTGGACCAACATAAAGCAAAAAGATATATGATTATTATAGCAGGCAGAAATTTGCAGGGTGGGACTTTCAAAGACTGGGTATGTTTTCCCTAGGTGACAGACCTAGGGATCAAGAATGAACTGACAGGATATCTGGTCAAGGCAGCTCAGAGGTGCAGTGGATAGAGAGCTGGGACAGGAGTCAGGAAGACCTGTGTTTAAACCCTGGAAACTGCCCCAGTTTCTTCATCTGTACGAATGGGGATAGTAATTATATATAACTCCCAGACTTACCATGAGGTAATATTTGTAAAGTGCTTTGTAATTCTTAAGACACTACATTAAGGTACTTATTATCACGGCCATTACTATTATCAACATTATCTGCCATTGGCAGTTAGTTCTGTGTTCCTAAAATTAGAATTCCTCAAATACAGAGTATCCTCTTCTGCTGTTACTAATATCTAACTCATCTAGGCAGTCTCAGCTGAGGATAGTGTTAATTCTGCTTCTCAATTTCTGTCTAAGGGGCTCCTCTGCATTTGCAGGTGACCCTGCCATCAGCAGTGCCCATGGAGGTCCCCATATGTCTGACAGAAAACAGGAATGGAGAGCTGATGGTAGACCAGCAAGCCCTACAGATTCTTACTTCCATCACCAAGCCAGTGGTTGTTGTAGATTGAATTTGTCCTTCATTTTCAAAGAAGACCATGACATCAGAGACATGATGACATGACTGCACTTGACTGTGTTTCTCCTCCTGAGCCATCTGGATCCAGTAACCAGACATTCATCAGGATTACTGGAGATGGCGTAGGAAGCAATGGGAGACCTTGGCCTTTTCAGGTACTCACTTAGAGGGAGGTAATGTCCATTGAGTGAATGGGCCTCTTTAAGAAATAGTCAGGGAATGGCCCTTTTAATAAGCAAAAGAAAAAAAATAACTAAATCACCCTGAGAGGGAAAGAGAAACTGTTACTATTGATAATCACTCTAAGTCTGCCATTAATTGGAGCTTGGGCAGGTACCTATTGTTGTCCAGCCTGGGTAACCCAGCTCATCCTCTCCCTTCTGTCCCCGCTCCTTTTCCTTTGGGGTTTACTGGCTAGATGTCCTTTGTTCCTTCCTTCCTCACTTCCTTCCTTCCTTCCTTCCCTCCCTCCTCTTCTCCCCTCCCTCCCTCCCTCCCTTCCTTCCTTCCTTCTTTGCTTGTCATTCCCAAAACCTTAAACCCAGTGCACCCTAGACCACATTGTATAAAATGTGTAAAATGAGAGGCCTGGACACCATGGCCTTTGATGTCCCTCATACTTCTAGGAGTCTGTGTACTTTTATGTGAATATATATACATATATATATGTGTGTAGGTATGTATGTGTATATATATGTATAAACATATATACATACCCATATATACACAGCTATATAGAAATACATACATGTATGCATGTATATATGCATTTCAAGAAGCTTCTATTGTTATTCAGTCACTTCAGTCATGTTGGACTCTTCATGACCCCAGTTTGGTGGTTTCTTGGCAAAGATACTGGAGTGGTTCTCCACTTCCTTCCCTAGTTCACTCTCCAGAGGAAACTAAGGCAAACAGGGTGAAATGACTTGCCCAGAATCTCACAGCAAGTAAGTGTCAGAGGCCAGAGTTGAACTCTGGAAAATGAGTCTTCCTGACTCCAAGCCTGGAACTATACAAGGTGCTACCTAGTATATGTATCTGTATCTCTCTCTCTCTCTCTCTCTCTCTCTCTCTCTCTCTCTCTCTCTCTCTGTACAAAACAAGTGGATAAGGTTTCTGTCTAACTTTCTGGCTAACTGATCCCATTCAAGAGTTCTAAGAAAAATCTATTAAACGAAACTTAGCTATGGATTTGAGGCTCTGGAGAATAGGTTTTCTTCTAAAAGGGATGGATTAATAGAATCCCCTCTAGAAAAAGGTACTTACTGTGCAAAGTTTGTGTCAAGTATAGGAAAGCTATTTATTTCTTCTAACACAAAATAACACCCTAAAATACAAAAGACTCATAAGTACATAAAGACGAGTACTTAAAACATGAAATATTAACTCATCACCCTTATTGTACTCTCTAAACATGATATCACTCTCAGTTCCTCACTGCAGTAAGCCCGATTCTCTTTATAAAGTTCACCTCTCATTAAATATTTAAAGAATTAGAGTTAATTGCTGTCTTATGGAACACTTCTTGTCCAAAGGCATATAAACCTAAAAGAATTGCCATACTTTCTCTTTGACAAAACAAGAGGATGAGACTTTTTTGTCAATCATATACTGGCTGTAATTGATAAAACTGGCTATAATTTACCCCAAAATTTTGTCTCTCAAAATTATTTTATTCATCACAAAACTGAAAGCTAGAAGTGCCCAGAGCATCTCAAATCTTGAAGAGAGCTCAGCAACTCCAAGACAACTCAGAGAAGACTGAAGAGCTATTCACTCTCACCCTCACCAACTCCTTCTCCACCAACAAGGAGACAGTCCCATATTCTATAGGCTTTAAGACTGGGATTACACAAGACACACACAAAATTGAAGGAATGCTTAGAAAGGAACGCTTACATCCCTGGGGGAACCAGTTAAGGCATCTTGAAGGAAGCCAAGGGTTCCAAGAAAAGGCTCTAAGGAGAAAGAGCATTCAAGGAATATGGACAGCCAGAACAAAGGCACAGAGGGGGAAGTCATGTGTGAGGGACAACAAATCTGCTACTACTGAACCATAAAGTATGTATGCAGCTATGCACATGTTACAGTAGGAAGAGATGTGACATGGCAGGAACACCAATTAAAAGACCATTATAACTCTCCAGGGGAGAGTTGATAAAGCCCTGAACTAAGATTTTGACTGTGAGTGGCATAACTGAGGAGTAGCTGACAAGTAGGAGGAGAACCAAGAGAAACAGTCAGGAAAATCCAGAGTCAAAAAAAGTAGCAATAGGAGACAGTAAACAATCATGTCAAATGCTACAGAGAAATTAAGATGGATAAAGTATGAAAATAGATTTTTATAAAGACAGTGGATTTGGTAATTAAGAGATTACTGGGGCTACACCAGATCTTAAATGACATTATAAAGCAGTAATCATCAAAATTATACAGTACTGTCTAAGAAATAAGAGTAGTACATCAGTAGGATAGGTTAGGCACATAGGACACAATACCAAAGGACTGTAGAAAAATCTACTGTTTGATAAACCCAAAGACTCCAACTTTTGGGATAAGAACTCATTATCTGACAAAAACTGCTGGGAAAACTGGAAAATGGTATAGCAGAAACTAGGCATACTCCAACATCTCATATCCTATACCAAGATAAGGTCAAAATGGGTATTGGAGTGACCTGAGGCAAGTCATATCACCTCCCTACATCTCATTGTGTAAAATTTATAAAATGAGATTTATGGAGAAGGGAAAAATTTATGACCAAACAAGAGAATATTATGAAATGCAAAATGAATAATTTTTATTACATTAAATTACATATTATATTGCATTATATTGAAAAGGTTTTGCACAAACAAAACCAATGCAACTAAAATTAGAAGGAAAGCTAGGAAACAATTTTACAGCCAGTGTTTCTGATAAAGGCCCCACTTTTAAATATATAGAGAACTTATTCAAATTTATAAGACTACAAGTCATTACCCAATTGATAAATGGTTGAAGGATATGCACAGGCAGTTTTCAGAGGAAAAAATTAAAGCTATCTATAATCATATGAGAAAATGCTCCAAATCTCTGTTGATAAGAGAAATGCAAATTAAAACAACTCTGAGGTACTACCTCACATGTATCAGAATGACGAATATGATAGAAAAGGAAAATGATCAATGTTGGAGAAGATGTGAGAAACTTGGAGTACTGTTGGTGGAGTTGTGAACTAATCCAACCTTTCTAGGAAGCAATCTGGAACTATACCCAATGGGTTATGAAACTGTGCATAGCTTTTGATCCAGCAATATAACTACTAGGTCTGTATTCCAAAGAGATAATAAAAAAGGGAAAAGGACCCACATGTCCCCCATCATTTTCAAACCATGTCACAGCACATCTGTCCCCTCCCCATCTCCTTCTGATTTCTAGTTTCCCTCTAGGTTTTATTTTCCACCATCATAAATTAAACTCATTGAGGATAGGACTGTCTTGCTTGCTTATACTTCTCTCCCCAGCACTTAGCACAGTGTCTGCCAATGCTTTATCATTCATTCATACAATCACTCATTGATTGAAGCCAAACTGCAGTGGATTCAGAAGAGTGTGAGAAGAAAGGAAGTAGAGGCATAGTTCAAAGCGCTTAGCAAAAAAGGGAAAAGAGAAATACAGACAACAGCTAGTTAGAATAGAAAGATCGATGCAGAGAGCTTTTGAAGGATGAGGGAGACCAGGGCATGATGGTAAGCAGTAGAGAGAGAGAGTAGGTAGGGAGAAAGTGAAGATCTGAGAGAAAGGATGACAGTGGGGACAATCTGCTGTAGAAAATGTAAAGTGGGATGATCAAAGGGGTATGCTGAAAGACTGGCCTTGGCAAGGAGAAGGGCCATGTCTTCATCTGAGACTGAAGAGAAGACAGTGGGAGATGATATTAGAGGAATTTAAAATGGTAATAGAAAGGAAGAGAAAAAGCTTTCAAAAAAGGGGCATGATTTTTAATAATTCAGCATGAAATGAGGTCCTCTGCTAAGGGTATGGAAGGAGAGGATGCTATAAGAGGCTTCAGGTTAGATCAGAAGATTTGAAACAGCAATCGTAGTGAGTAGGACAGTCAAGCAAAGAGGAGTAGAAGGAATGCCTTGCTGCATGAAGCCCAATTGAGATTAGATGACTTTAATGTGTAGAGGACCCAATCAGCACACTTTAATAACCTTCTCTAGGTCCACTGAGCAGCACATGAAAAGGAATGACAGAGTCAGGTTATAACAGTAATCCAGGTTTGAAGTCTGGCAAGATGTGATTAGCAAGACAAAATGGCAAGAGATTGGATAGTAGATGACAGTGTGGAGTTCGATTCCCCAAAAAAGTCAAGATTGTGAAGGGAGGAGAGTGTAACCTATCTAGAGTTACTGAGAAAGCATTGAGGAAAGGAAGGATTAAGCATCATAAGGCACAGGGCCAGATGGAATAATATATTATTATGATATAAAGATTTCAGAGTCCATGAACGTGGTATTAAATATTCCTGGGAAATGACAAGATTAAGAAGTATGAAGCTCTCTATGTATAGCTGAGGAGAAACGTCAGAGTAAAGCAAGGAAACTGAGTTGACCGGGGAAGTGAGAAGTTAGAGTTTTTGCAAAAATATCAATATTCATGTTGAAGTCCCCTGGTATGAAGACAAGAGTTAGGATAGAAAGAGAGATACACACTAAACTCATTGAGAGAGGAGGGAGAATGACCTGGAAACAGGAGATAATAATCACATATTTGAATGCTGTAAACTAAAAGGACAAGAGGTGGCTAAGCACCAATGGCATGGAATAATCTAGAAGTGTCAATAAGGAATGTAGAAGCAAACTAACCCATCCCTTTTAGAAACATTAAGAAAGGATTTTTTTAATTATCATAGTCTAAAACCTAGCCATTTTCTCTTAAGAAACTATGTAAAAGGTTAAGAATGAATGCTAAGGTCCCAGAAAACAGATTAAGGTCAGTGGTCAAACTTGGGACAGGGAATACTTCAATTTAATCAAGGTCTGTCTATTCCCATGCCTTAATCAGATTAGAGTATCCCTCAGACAATAAGAAGGAAAAGGACTTTTATCTCTTGATTTAATGGAAGATCTCTTGAAGTCAGTTTGACCATCTGGAAAGGAGCTTCCTCACAGGGACACCTGTAGGAAAATTAATGTCCTTATCTCTGCTAAAAGTTAAGTGACTATTCTTCTGCTCAATAGTGCAAAATTTTCACTGAACTGTTGCCTAAACTGTGAGCCTTTGCTCAGTCCTGAATAAATTTGTGTCCAGGGCAGGGAGGTCTTAAGCCAGCAAGAAGGGAAGGGTCTCTAGGAATTAACTCCTCGTTAACACATTAACACTTAGTTATCTGGGTTCCTATCAATTCAGCTGAGACAACATAAAATTTTCTCTAATGAATGAATGAAAAGCATGTAAGTACAGATTCTGGGCCAAATACTGTGCTAAACTGCTGGGGCTACAAAAAGTTTCTATTTTAATGGGAGAGATAAGACAGAGAAGAGAGTAAAGGCCAGGGAAGGGAGTTAAGGTCTAGGAAGTCACAAAAGACATTCCACTGGCATCAGAGAAATGATGACATGGCTTGACTTGATAGCATGGTCTTCTTTGGACGAACACAATCCTGTGAGTAGAAGCAGCTGGATGAATGCTAGCTGAGTACCTCACCTCCTCCTCTCCTGTCTGCCTCCCCCTCCCCTTCCTTTTCCTCTCCAAAGGAAGGTAAACTTGGATGGCCAAAAGACGCCCAGCTGACTCGGGTTTTACTGGCTCCTTTCCTATTTCCCCCTCCCCTCTCTCGAAACCTTAAACCTACTGCACTCTGAAGCTGAGACTCCACAGGGGCACGGCCTGAGAGCTCTTCTGGACCCTCCAACTTGAGAGTGATTACCAATGGTACCTGTTGCTGTTTCCCACCCTAACCCTAACTCAGCCTGATGTCGTTCTTCTCTTGACCTCATTAAAGGGGCCATGCCCTGGCTACTTCTTAAACAAGCCTATTCAATGAATAGGTGTTCCCTCACCCTAAGTGAGAGCCTGCAAAGACTTTGGCCTAAAGGGTCTCCCAGTGCATCCTGGGTCATCTCCAGTTATCCTGAGGAATATCAAGTCTCTGGATTCAGATGGCTCTGGAGGAGAAGTGAGACTGGTGACCTGCACAGCCCTTTCCCACTCAAAACAAAGTCAAGTGCAAGTCATGTCATCATTTCTCTGATGGCATGGTCTTCTTCAGCAACAAAGGATGAACACAATGGGCATGCTCTTTTACAAAAGCAATGGCAGTGTGAATTGACTGCAGTTCCTGGGGAGGAGATGAACACAGAGAGAAAAAGGATTCCTGTTTACTAAGTGTGGAAAATGGTCAAGGAGGAGCCTGGCCCCCTCAGTGAGTACCCTGCAGACCTGCTAATCTGAGTAAGACCAGCAAGAGCAGGGTAGATATGGGTATTAGATCTTCTCTTAACTCTACATCTATCTATGTGAACCAGACAAGTACTTAATCTCTCTGAGTCTCAGTTTTCTCATCTACAGAATGGAAATAATACTTTACAACAATTTCCAGAAGTTATTGTAAAGAAGGTTCATTGTAAAAATAAAAGCATTATATCAATATGAACTAATGTATTAGTATATAAAATAATAATATATTACAAATATATTATATATAACATATAATTACACGTAACATAGTTACATTACTCTTTTCCTTCCTTGTTTAGCCAGAGGAGCTCCTTAATTTAGTCATATTTTGACACCCTTTCCTCTCTCCCAGAGTTGTGCTTTATTCTCCTTCTTCCTGTTAGGGTTAGCCAGTGCTTCCTAATTCTTACTTACATCACTGTATACTGATGTTTTTTACATTTCTTTTTCTGATCTGTCCTATAGCCTTTCTCCCAGGGTCTCTTAGCCTTTCCCTTGTCACAGATTCCCTATGCTTCCTTAGGAGAGAGTCCTCTACAGTGACTTCAAATAATTCTCTATATCCCTTCCTACACTCCCTATATCCTCCCCTGAAGTTTACCTATCTTAACAGGAAACTCCCTACTCTTCCCTAAATCTCTACTTTATCTCAATTTGGGACATGACCTCCAAAAGGTCTTCATCTTAAAAATTCTTTTCATTCCCTTAAGCACAGCTCTCCGGCCATCTTTTAGGTAACACCCTCCCACCCCCATACACCTCTCAGACCCCCGAACTGGCCTCTCAGGACCTCGTTCTTGTACAAGCCAAGCACATTAGTCAGAACTGTTTACTAGTCTACCATTATGCCTACTGCCTCACTAACTGCCCTGGCTCCCCCAGATCTAGTATCAAGGCCCTGTCCTCCTAGCTCCTAGGGGGCACCCACCCTCATCCTTCAGACCTGGCCTTTCTCCCTCAATTCACCCTCTTCCCTTCCCCCTCCATCCCCGGTTTTATTGCCCAGACTAGGTCACTTACTCCCATGTCAGGCTTCAAGGCCCTCCCTCCTTAGACTGAGCTGGCTGAAGCTCACCCCTGCCCTCCACAGACCATATTCAAGTCAACCCCGAATCCAATAGACTGTGCCCATCTTCCTCCCCTTCCACTAGCCCCCCCACCGCCCCCACTCCTCACAGCCAAAGTCCAGTCTTTTCCTGATCTCAGACAAGAGCAAGCACAAACGTTCCCTCATTTCTGGACAATGTGCTAAGCCCTGGGGATACAAAGGAAGGCAAAAATGTTAGTCCCCTATCCCAAGGAGCTGATGCAAATAACTACGAACAAACATGCAAGGCATAGCATATAGATAGATAGATAGATTGATAGATTGATAGATAGATAGATAGATAGATAGATAGATAGATAGATAGATAGATGGAGAGTGAGACAGAGACAGAGAGAGAGACAGAGACAGTGACAGATACAGAGAGAGACAGAGAGAGACAGACAGTGACAGAGACAAAGACACAGAGGGAGGGAGAGGGAGAGAGGGAGAGAGAGAGAGAGAGAGAGAGAGAGAGAGAGAGAGAGAGAGAGAGAGAGAGAGAGAGAGAGAGAACCAACTCAGAAAAGATAATGACGTTAAAAGACTGAGAATGGTTTCCTGTAAAAGGTGGAAGGAAGCCAGGAGGCGGAGATGAGGGGGGACGCAGCCAGGGAAAGGAGGGTCTCCCACGAAGCAGAGCCAGGAGCCACTGCCCTGGCTGGAGAGTAGGGAGTGGGTGAAGGTGGAGGGCTGGGAGCCCCTGGGTCTACTGGCTGGCACGGTCATTTCGTCAGCTGAATGGGGGCGGCACGAGGCGACCTGGCCGTACGCTAAGCACAGTACCCGGCACGTAGCGGGCGCTTCATAAAAATGCCTGCTCCCTCCCCCTCCCCATACGCGGTGCCACCACCTTCCAGGTCTCTCATGGTGGTCGCGTATTTTAATTCAGCGACTCGCCCAGGGGCGTAGGGCTCAGAGGCCTCTGAGGAGACACCGAACTCGGGTCTTCCTGACCCCCGCAGCGCTCCTGTCACTGCACCACCCAGCTACCTCGGAGGGGCAGAGAGGGGGACAGATGGGGGCGGGGGCGGAGGCTCCTGCTCCGCGAGCCTGAGGGACGGCGGGGACCGGGGTGCTTTCCACAGGGACCGGGCGGGCGGGGCCGAGAAGGCGGAGGGGCCAGGAAGCTTCCGCTCCCGCCCCTTCTGCAGGCGCCAAGGCCCGCCTCTGCAGGCTCCTTCTCAAAGTGAGGCCTTGTACCTTCTCTACGCCTCTCCGTCCTCGACTCGGCGCTTCTGTCCCGCCTTCTTCAGGTTGGCCACCTCCCTCCTCCCTCAAACCCCACCCCTTCCGCCTCGATCTCATCCACTCAGATCTCGCCTTCCCCTAGGTCCCGCCCCTTCCGCAGACCGGGCCCCTCCCTGTCCTCTTTTTTCAGATAAGCCTCGGCCTCCGTTGTACTGCGGCTCTAACCTTCCCAGGCCCCGCCCCTCCCCAAACAATGCCCCCCCCAAGCTCCGCCCCCTCAGTCCCATTCCTTCTTCATCCTCCCCACACTAGCCTCCTCAGACAGATCCCTTTGTCTTTCCCCGCTCTAGGTTCCGTCCCTCCCCAGACCAGCTGCTCCCTCCTCACACCTCTCACTGCCAGAGGCCCCGCCCCCTCGGACACACCTCCCTTCATTTTCCCCACTTGAGACCTCCCCTCCCTCAGGCCACCTCTTATCCTCCCAACACGAGGCCCGCCCCCCCGGGGCCGCCCCCTTTCGCTCACCACATGTGGCCCCGCCCCTCGGACCACGCCTCCTTTATTACCTCCACACGCGGCTCCGCCCCTCCTCAGACTTTCCAGGTCCCAGCTTGGGAGACGTTGGCGTCGTTGGTGGCGGTGGCTGTGTGTCCCCCTCTCTGGGGAATGAAGAGCGATCCCGGGTGAGAGATCAAAGAAGGCCTCGGCCTAGGGTGGCGAGAAGAGCCCCCTCCCCCCTCCCGGCCCAGGCGCTCGTCCTTCCACCTCCGACTGAGCTGTGGGTGCCGACCTGGGACCAGGGAGACCCCTGCCCTCGTCTCCGAGACCTCCGCAAAAGGAGGAGGGGGAGCAAAGTGAGGCCCCGGGGACTTGACCTCCCTGCGCCTCAATTTACGCCAGTAAAATGGGAGGGGTTGGGGGGTGGACGTGACGCTAGATGGCCTCCGGGGGCTCTCCCAGCCCTAGATCCAAGCCCCCTGACCCCATCCCGGGCTGCCCGAGACGCGATCCAATCGGTGTCAGTCAAGGCTGTGCTGGTTTTGCCCCAGGTCAGGGTAGCTGGAGTCCAGAGGTCCTCTGGCAGGGACCCCCAGGATTGGGAGAGCGCTATTGAGCAGTAATAACCGGAATGCCCCGTGATCCGGCAGCACGGAGCCCGGGAGCGTATCCTGCAAGGCTGCACCGACCTGGATCTGTCTGTGCTGATGCGAGTCCTGGCCAGCTCCGCACAGTACGCTGGTCACCCGCTTACTGACTGCCTCAGGGCAGCAGTCTGCCTCCCAGTAAGTAGGCGTTGCTGTCCTTCCTCCTTCCTTCCCAAAGAGCATCCCTGGGGGATGTCTTGACTTTCCGTGAATTGGACAGCAGTGAGACTGAGCTGCGAAAAGTTGTCAACCTCTCTCTCTCCTCCGGAGTCACTGAGGTCCAGTGCCAAGACAAAAGTCAAGATGATTGGCTATGGCCGGGGGTGCAGTGGGTGACCTTGGCCTTTCTAAATTAAGGTCTTTCCCAGGTCTCAGTTTGCTTGAAGCAAAGCCCATTCAATGACTAAGGGCTAGGGAAGAATGGGGAGGGAGGGGTTGGATAAGTTCAAGTGGGTGCCAAAAGGCACTTAAGCTTTTAGTGCTCTAAGCCTGAGGGGTCAAATTTACCTGAACCAGATTAAAATATTAATTTGCAGTTTTCTAAGTCAATATGCCTCTTGCAAGATCTATTTCTGTGTGAGTTTGGCTCCATTGGACCACTCTCTAAAACTATAAATTGTAGAGCTCTAACTTGCATTGTACTGGAGGGAATTTCCTCATGCTGAAGGTCCCTCTGCTAATGAATTCAACTTCCTATTCTACACAGAGGGGACAGAAGGAGGATCCTAATCCTTTTTGATTGAGATTAATTTATTCAATTTATTAAGTGCCAGGTATTGTCCTGAGCACAGGAAAAAGAATGATCTCTGCCCTGAGGAAGTCAAGTATAGATTCTCCTAAGGGAAATAAAGAGTACACAGTTGAGTCAATATACAGTATATAGATGAAACTACTTTTGAAGAGTGAGAGGAACACAGCAAGTGATTCTGATGTAAAATATTACCTTCCTTGGGGCATAGTATTTAACCAAATCCAGGCCAGCTGGTGGCACAGTGGATAGAGCACCAGACAAACTCATTTTAGTGAGTTCAAATCTGACTTTAGACACTTTATAGCAATGTGACCCTGGGCAAGTCACTTCACCCTGTTTGCCTCAGTTCCTCATCTGTAAAATGAACTGGAGAAAGAAACAGCAAACCACTCCAGGATCTCTGCCAAGAAAACCCCAAATGGGGTCATAAAGAGTCACACAACTGAACCACAAAATTTAGCCGAATGAATGGTAATCTTGCTGTGCTGAGCTAGCTCTGAAGAGACTGCAGGAAAACTGCCGATTTGGAGCTAGGCAGACCCCCACTCTGTCACTGTGTAACCATAGGAAAATTATTTAACCTTTCTGGGGCCCAGTTTGCCCATTTTAGTGTAGTTTTACTGGCTGACCTCTAAGGTCCAGCTCAATTCTAAGTCTATAACCTAATGTCTACATACTTGCCCATCTTGCTACAGTTTGTTTTTTCTAAGTATTTTAGTATATTCATTAACTTTGATAATCCCCACTGTCTACAATTATGTATTGTACCTAATAGGTGCTTCCTTCTCAGTCTCATTAGCAGGTTTCTAAGTGCTCCATCACTAAGGCTGGGTGAATTCGAAGCCACTACTGGTCTTCTCTCTCTATGGCCTCTCATTGATTGTCCTCATCAACTTCCATGGGTAGAATTATTCTTTTTATACAGATGACTCCTAGCTCTATATATTCCTAATTTCTTTGCTGCATTCTAGTCCCCATATAACCAACTGTTTTCCTTTTGGTTGTTTTCCATCATAGATAAATTTAATGGTCACAACAGCCCATTATCATTCCCCCAAGACATAACCCCCTCTTCCCTGTTTATTTTGAGGTCAGCACCATTCTTCTGGTTTCCCAGGTTCATATTCACTATCTTCCATCCCCCAGTTCCCAGCCTCAACTCTTCACTTTCTCCCATCCCCCACATCTCATTAGTTGCCAATCCTTGTCAGTTCTGCCTCCACACAATTTCATTCCTCAGTATTGAATCACTTTGGATCTTAAAGCACCAGGTGGTTTCCTGAAGGCAATCCAGTGAATCTTCTATTTTTTATTCAATTCTGGGCTCTTGTTATTGTCCATACACAGTATTTGTCCAATATACTTGTAACCTTGGCTCTATGTGACTGTCTTTCCAACTGCATATCTTAGTCTGAACAAATAGACCTTTATCCACTTGATTTTACATATATATATATATATATGTATGTATATATGGAACTCAAATGTTTATGCATTATGCATCTCGATGACACAGTGGATAGAACTCTGGACCTAGAATCAGGAAGATGTGAGTTCAAATCCATCCTCAGAAAAGCTATGTGACCCTGGGAAAGTCACTTAACTTGTTTGCCTGTTTCCTCAACTGTAAAATGAGAATGATGATGACACCTTCCTCCCAGGGATGCTGTGAGGATAAAATGAGATGATATTTGTAAAAGACTTACAGAACACTATATAGTGTGTTCATCTTTCCTTGTCAAAGCCCATGCCATCAGAGAAATAATGACATGACTTGCACTTGATTTTGTTTTGAGTGAGGGAGGGCTGTGCAGGTCACCAGCTTCACTTCTCCTCCAGAACCATTGGAATCCAGTGACCAGATATTTATCAGGATGCCTGGAGATGACCCAGGATGAAGTAATTGGGGTTAAGTGATTTTCCTAAGGTCACACAGCTAGTGAGTGTCAAGGGTCTGAGGTGAGATTTGAACTCAGGTCCTCCTGACTCCTGCACTGGTGCTCTATCCACTGCACCACCTAGTTGCCTCGATGGTACACAGTAGGAGCTTGATAAATGCTTGCTCCCTTCTCTCCTCTCTGACCTCTCTCCCCCACCCCCAATACACACACACACACACACACACACACACACACACACACACACACACACACACACTGTTATTTGCAAGTGGAAACATGTAAAGAACCTTGTCATTTGTAAGAAACTCTTTTTGGAATTATTTCAATTCCATTAGCCATGATCTGGGAACACAGGTGACAAGTCTGTTCCCCTGTGCTATGCCTCCTCCTCCATATCCTTAGTGTTTGTTACCTCTATGTTTTCACTTAGCAGACTGTCCTGTCCAATCTTAACATATGTATGGGGGAACATTGCTAGATAAGAGCAAAGAAAGCTGCTTCCACCAAAACACTGCGTTTTTATATTTGTTCATAGCGATAGGATTATAGAGGGAGAGATGGAAGGGACCACAGACAGCGCTAGTTCAACCTCTTCCCTTTATAGGTGAAAAATCTGAAGCCCAGCAAGGTTGGCCAAGTTGTTTCCACGCAGAGACTTCTCATTTCTTTGTCCTTCTTCTGCTTGCTTCTTAATTTGCTTTTTTGTTGTTTTATGAAGTTATGCTGTTGGTAATCCTCCCTCATCTTCCTGCTCAGTGGTTTGCAGAAAAACTTGTACCATAGGCTGCTGCTGGCTGGCTGCTCATGGCCCTGCATGACAGGGCCTTTCCCCATTCCTTACTGGAGGTTCTTGTGGTGCACTTGGTCTCTTCATTGTGGCACCTGTTTTACATCAGTTACATCTCTACAGAGTTAAAATAGCTCATTTTTATTATGTGCCCTAATATGGGACATCAATTCTTTTGAAAGTTTAACCCACAGGTAACATTTAAAGACCTCATTTTAGCTGATAGTTTAAACCCTGTCCTCACTCTTTTTGCTAAGATCTTGATAAGTCATATTTGACAGTTTTGAAGGACCTCATTTTTGTTACTTTATTATGGTAAGCCTACTTTGGATGAAACTGTAACCAGCTATTATTATTATTATTATTATTATCAGTGTGGCAGTTCTCTGTTGGTTTAAGCCCAGCCAGTAGGTGGCACCATAGTTCAAAGAGTCCTGGGCCTGGAGTCAGCAAGACCTGTCTTCCCTAGTTCAAATTTGGCCTCAGACATTTACTAGCTGTGTGACCCTGGGCAAGTCACTTCATCCTGTTCGCCTCAGTTTCCTAGTCTGCTATATGAGTTGGAGAAGGAAATAGCAATCCACTCCAGTATCTCTGCCAAGAAAACCCCAAATGGAGTCACAAAGAGTCAGACATGACTGAAAAACTACTGAACAATCACAAAAAGCTAGGTGGCACAGTGGACTGAGTACTTAGACCTGGAGTCAGGAAGACCTGAGTTCAAATCCCAAATCCAGCTGCAGATAACTATCAGCTGTGTGACCCTGAGCAAGATACTTAACCTCTGTCTGCCTTAGTTCCTTATCTGTGAAATGGGGATAACAGTAGCACCTACCTCTCAGGGTTGTTGAAGGATCAAAGATAATGTCTGTAAAGCCCTTTGGAAACTTTAAAGGTATATATAAATGCTATCTGCTATTATTTTTAGATAGTATTTTAAGTTTTTTATTTGTCAAAGTAATTTTTAGATTGTTAGTTAACAGAATACTGAGCCCATATGTGTGTGTATATATATATATATATATATAAAATATGTATGTATATGTGTGTGTGTATATGTGTGTGTATGTGTGTGTATATGTATGTGTATGTGTGTGTTTATAGTTAGGGTGTGTTCAGGGAGGAACAGGACCTTTGGTGTGATGGCTGCCAAGCCCTTTCTGGTGTACACCTGTTCCACCCAACTCTCACTTGTGGCTCCAAGAAGCTGCAGCACCTGCAGTGGCCACATTCTGGTAAACCATTTCAGCAGATGGGCCAGATCAGGTTGAGGATAACCAAGCGGTCTCAAACCCATTGGTGAGTTAGCGGGATGTACCCCAAGCATGTGAAGATTTCCCCTGGTGGAATGAACAGATGAGAACAATTTGTTCCAATAACCATGAAGGCAGATGAATCAAGCAATGTGGCATGCTTAGAGTTTGCTTAAACACCGAAGACACCAAGGTCATCCACTGCATTCTGAGTCATCACCAGTCATCTTGACTCTGTCCTGCCACTAGACTATGATGACTCTGGACGAGAGAGTGAGGCTGATGACTTCGTGCAACTCTACCTCACTTAAGTCCAATTTATGCACAGATCAGAAGACATCACCAGTCTGTGATAGAGTATTCCAAGCTATTATTGGTCTGATCAACCACAGTTGGACACACTGAAAATTCACTTTATCCTGGTGATGTCATTTTGGTCCTGTTTGAGAAAGAAGGAAAACAACCAGCATATACATATGTAGATATATGTGTGTGTGTGTGTATATGCATGTATGTATACATATACTCATGTATGTGTATGCCTGTATATGTGTATGTATGTATGTATATATGAATGAGAAAAAAATACTCCATCCAGATTAATTGTGATCATCCTTCATTGCCAAAAAAGACCATGCTATCAGAGAAATGATGACATGACTTGCACTTGACTTTGTTTTGAGTGAGGGAAGGCTGTGCAAGTCTCACTTCTCTTCCAGAGCCATCTAAATCCAGTGACCTGATATTCCTCAGGATGACTGGAGATGACCCAGGATGCAGTGGAAGACCTTGTCCCCTTTAGGGAAAGGTCTATGCAGGTACTCACTTAGGGTGAGCTAACACCCATTCATTGAATAGGCATCTTTAAGAAGTAGTCAGGGCATGGCCCCTTTAATGAGGCAAAGAAAAGAAAGACACAGAGGGAAACAGCAACAGGTACTACTGATAATCACTTTGAAGCCAGTAGGGTCCAGAAGAGAGCCTTTAGGCAGTGGGAAGGGGCCCCATGGTGTCTGAGCTTCAGAGTGGATTAGGCTCAAGGAGAAGGGAAGGGAAGGGGAGGGGAAGGGAGAGGAGAGGAGGGGAAGGGACAGGAGGGGAAAGGAGAGGAGGGGAGGGGAAGGGTTAAGTGAGGCTGATGACCTTGCACAGCCGTCCCTCACTCAAAACAAAGTCAAGTGCTAGTCATGTCATCACTTCTCTGATGCTGTCTAGATTAATAGTAAAATGGTAATAGTACACAGCAAAAATTCCCCCATCCCCTGATTTGTTGGTCACAGCTAACAACAGTGATAATACAGCATGTTGAGGCTCGCAAAGCGCTTACAAATATCTCATTTTATCTCAACGACAACCCTGAAAGATAGGTGCTGTGGTTATCCATATTTTATTTATGAGGAAACTGGGGCTGACAGAAAGGTTACCTTTCTCGCCCAAGGTCACTCAGCTAATATGTGTCTGAGGCAGGAATCAATTCATGCCCTCCTGAGGACAGGGCAAATGTTTTATCTACTGCCACCTAACTGCCTGTATTATGCTTTGTAATTGTCAACTAATTAAATTATATTATAAATAATTAATAATCATCACATCCTTTTAAAAGAGAAAACGAAGGGGAATAAGAGAATCTGAAGACACAGAGGGGAATCCTAACCTGTGTCAGGATGTTAGGGGATAGAAACAGGTGACTTAGAGAAAGAAGGAACAAAGCACTTGGGGACTTCTTGAGCTCTCTTCCAGAGCCACTAGCCTTAGATCTCCTGATGAGGGAGTTCCTTTTCTTGCTCTTAGTAAAAAGCAACCTTAGCTGTTATCAGAAGAGACACCACATAGGACTGGTCAGTAATGGTCAGTCCTTTGCTCAATAAACTTTATTATGTTTCTACTGCCTATTGGATAAAATATGAACTACTCTGTTTAGCTTTTAAAGGCTTTTGCAATCTGGCCCCAACCCACCTCTCCAACTTGATTATACAGTGGACAGAGTGCTGGACCTAGAGTCAGGAAGACCTAAGTTCAAATCTGACCTCAGACACTTCCTAGTTGAGTAACCCTGGGCAAGTCTCTTATCCTTTCTCAGCCTCAATCTTCTCTACTGTAAAGTGTGGATAATAATAGCACCACCTCCCAGGGTTGTTGTGAGGATCAGATAAAATATTTGTAAACTGCTTACTAGTTCCTGGAACATACTATATTCTTCTTTTTATAGTTTTGTTTATTTTTAGATTTTTGACATTCATTTCCACAAAATTTTGAGTTCCAATTTTTCTCCCCATCTCTCCCCTCCCCCCATCCCATAACACCTTGCATTCTGAGTATCCCTTCCCTCAATGTGCCCTCCCTTCTATCACACCCCACCCTTCCCTTATCCCCATCTTCTCCCTTTTCTTGAAGGGCAAAATAGATTTCTATACTCAATTACCTATAATTCTTATTTCTCAGTTATATGCAGTAATAATTCTCAACATTCGTTTCTAAAACTTTGAATTCCAACTTCTCTCCCTTCCTCCCTCCCTACCCATCCCCACTGAGAAGGCAAGCAATTCAATACAGGATATATATGTGTCATTTTGCATAAGACTTCCATAATAACCACATTGTGTAATACTAACTATATTTCCCTCCATCCTACCCTGTCCCCCATTTATTCTGTTCTCTCATTTGACGTTGTCCCTTCCCCAAAGTGTTTACTTCTAATTACTCCCTTCCCCTATTTGCCCTCCCTTCCATCATCCCCCTCACCCCACTTGTCCCTTTCTTGCCTACTTATCTGTAGTGTAAGCTAGATTTTCATACCAAATTGAGTGAGCATGTTATTCCCTCCTTAAGCCATATGTGATGAGAGTAAGCTTCACTTTTCCTCTCCTACCTCCTCCCTTTTCTCCTCCATTGAAAAAGATGTTTCTTATCTCTTTTATGAGTGATAGTTTGCCCCACTCCATTTCTCCCTTTCTCCTCCCAATATATTCCTCTCTCCTTAATTTTATTTTTTATAGATAGCATTCCTTCTGATTCAACTCAACCTGTGCTCTATGTGTGTGTGTGTGTGTGTGTGTGTGTGTGTGTGTGTATAATCCCTTCACCTACCCAAATACTGAGAAAAGTCTCAAGAGTTACACATACTATCTTTCCATGTAGGAATGTAAACAATTCAGCTTTAGAAAGTCCTTTATGATTTCTCTTTCCTGTTTACCTTTTCATACTTCTCTTGATTCTTGTGTTTGAAAGTCAGATTTTCTCTTCAGTTCTGGTCTTTTCATCAAGAATACTCGAAAGTCCTCTATGTCATTGAATGACCATTTTTTCCCCTGAAGTATTATACTTAGTTTTGCTGGGTAGGTGATTCTTGGTTTTAATCCCAGTTCCTTTGACTTCTGAAATATCCTATTCCAAACCCTTTTAATCCCTTAATGTAGAAGCTGCCAGATCCTGTGTTATCCTGATTGTATTTCCACAATGCTCCAATTGTTTCTTTCTAGCTGCTTGCAATATTTTCTCCTTGACCAGGGAACTCTGAAATTTGACCACAATATTCCTAGGAGTTTCTCTATTTGGGTATCTTTCAGGAGGTGATTGGTGGATTCTTTCAATATTTATTTTGCCCTCTAGTTCTAGAATATGAGGGCAGTTTTCCTTGATAATTTCATGAAAGATGATGTCTAGGCTCTTTTTTTGATCATGGCTTTCAGGTAGTCCCATAATTTTTAAATTGTCTCTCCTGCATCTATTTTCTTGGTCAGTTGTTTTTCCAATGAGATATTTCACATTATCTTCTATTTTTTCATTCCTTTGGTTTTGTTTTGCAACTTCTTGGTTTATCATATAGTCTTTAGCTTCCCTGAACTCCATTCTCATTTTAAAGAACTATTTTCTTCAGTGAGCTTTTGAACCTCCTTTTCCATTAGGCTAATTCTGCTTTCTAAAGCCTTCTCCTCATTGGCTTTTTGGACCTCTTTTTCCAATTGAGTTAGCCTCTTTTTAAAGGTGCTATTTTCCTCAGCATTTTTTTGAGTCTCCTTTAGCAAGCTGCTGACCCACTTTTCAAGCTCTTCCATGCCCTGGGCTCACTGTATATTCATTTTGGAGGTACTGGATGCAGAAGCCTTGACTTCCTTTGACAGTATGCTTTATTCTTCCTCATCGGAAAGGATGGAAGGAAATACTTGTTCACCAAGAAAGTAACCTTCCATGGTCTTATTTTTCTCCCCTTTTTTTGGGCATTTTCCCAGCCAGTTAGTTGACTTCTGAATCCTTTGTCAAGAGGTCCTAGTTCTCCTGCTCACCCCAGGACCATGCTCAGGGCTGAGATTCAGATCAGCTACTCAATTCCCCCAGAGGCTTTATGCTCAGTGCTCCAACAATAGAACAATGAACACACACTACTGCCTGCCTCAGCTTCTAGAAGCCTCCACTACCCAGCCTCTGCTGCCACCTTGGGCCAAGGCCAGGGATGGACTCTGTTCCCTTCTCGCTCAGGTTGAAAACTGCTTCCAAGGACTTTGTCCCTGAAGACTCCTCCAGTCCTGCTCCTCCCAGAGTCGCATCCGCTGCACGTTGGGTGTGACAGACCTTTCCTGTTGGCCTTCCAGGTCACCCTGGGCCGGAAGTCTCCTCCACTCCATCTTTCTGTGGCTTCTGCTGCTCTAGAATTTGTTGAGAGTCTTTCTTTACAGGTATTTTATGGGCTGTCAGAGAGGAGCTAAAGGATGTATGTCTTTCTACTCTGTCATCTTGGCTCTGTCCCCTCCACATAGTATATTCTCTTCCTTATTGTTAATTCAATACCAAGAATTTTCTTCTTAATACTGAGAATTACTAGGAAGTATTGACCAGCCAAAATGAGGACTTTATATTGTCCTAGTTGGTTAAAAAAAAAAAAAAAAAATGGCCAGTTCTTTATTCCTGCAGTTGGGAATCAAAACTGATTTGCATTTTTATTGCTTCTTACCCTTAAGAATACCTTAATACTTCTCATTGACTTTTAATTGAGTTTCAACCCTACAATGTGCCAGAATAAGCTTATTCTAATTTCTTTCATCTTTCTTTTTACTGGCTCCAATTAACCTCAGATCGAACTGTAAAAATCACCAAATTGTGCTTCTCTTTACATAGTGATTCAATGTTCAGTTCTCCCCACTGCAGTATTGTTCTTTTCTTGAGCCTATACCTCTGCTTCCAAATCCTGTCTCACACCATCTTCAAGAAGTAGTCTCTTTACTCCATTAATCTCTCCTTCACAAGGAAGCCTACTTTTTTTTAATATTTAAAATCCTTTGCAAAACTTTGGTTTCCCCCAATTAGAATTGAAATTTCAAACTTGATAGACATGTTCTCAAGTAAAGGACTTCAATTTTGGAAACACAGAGTTGAGACTATCTTTGGAAAGCTTGAAAACTTTTGGCAGAAGAGTTCTCATTTTTTTGGGTCATCAGACCCCAGGAAAAGTTCAGTCAGACTTAACCAAGACACAGAATACAGACAATGCTGAAAGCATGGACTTTACATCAAACAAACAAAACACCGATATCTGACATAGATATCTGACATGCATGTAATCAACATACTCTAGTGGTCTGAGATAGAATCATTGACTTCCCAGAATTCCATAAGGAGAGTTATCCTTAGGTCTGCTCTGAGCCTTATAGGGGTCCAATATCAAGACAGGCTTCTACACTTAGTTATGCAAACACTGGTCATCATTTATATATTCTTGCAGTGTGGCCAAATGACTGCTTCTGTTAATTTCACTGGGGAAGGATTTTCCTAAGGTTCAAGGAACATGGAATTCAGAATGAAGTCTTAGTCCTAGCCTTGGTGTTGCTTAGACAAAAAGTGTCCCTCCCATTAAGGAATGAGGTTCCTACATCTCTTTAGGATACTGACATTGTAATGGTATTGCTGGATCAAAGGATACATGTGATTTTGTAGCCCTTTGGGGATAGTCCAAATTGCTCTATAGAATGGTTGAATCAATTCATAATTCTACCAACAGTGAATTAGTGTCCCAATTTTCCTCCATCCCCTCCAACATTTGTCATTTTCTTTTTCTGTAATATCAGTCAATCTGATAACTGTGTGGTGGTACCTCAAAGCTGTTTTCATTTGCATTTCCTAAATAATAGTGATTTAGAGCATTTTTTTTTCATATGGCTATAGTTAGCTTTAATGACTCATCTGAAAACTGCCTGTTCGTATCCACTGACCCTCTCTCAATTGGGGAATGGCTTATTTTTATTAATTTCACTCAATTTTCTATATATTTGAAAAATGAAGCCTTTATCAGAGAAAGTTTCCCTCCATCCTATTTTTCACATTTATTCTACTTTATCTCTCTCCTTTCACCCTATCCATCTTCAAAGATGTTGTGCTTCTGACTACCATCTCCCCTAATCCACCTTCCTATCAGCCACAACCCCCACCCCACTTTTATTCCTTTTCCCTCCTACTTTCATGTAGGGTTATATGTTATTCCCTCTGAGCCAATTCTGATGAGAGTAAGGTTCAATTGTTTCCATCAACCTCTCCCACATTCCCCTCCACTGTAAAAGCTCTTTCATGCCTATTTTATGTGAGATAATTTATTCGATTCTATCTCTCTTTTTTTCCCAGTGCATTCCTTTTCATCATCCCTTCCTTTTATTTTTTTAAATATCAAAACATCATATTCAACTCACACTCATGCTCTCTATGTATGTGTCTTCTACCTGCCCAAATAACAAGAAAATTCTTATGAGTTACAAGTATCTTTTCATGTAGCAATGTCAATAGTTAAATCTTATTGAATCCTTTATGATTTGTCTTTCCTGTTTACTTCTTTACGCTTCTCTTGAATCTTCTGTTTGAAAGTCAGCTGTTCTATTCATCTCTGGTCTTTTCATCAGAAATGCTTGAAAGTTTTCTCTTTTGTTGAATTTCCACTTTCCCCCCACAAGGTTTATACTCAGTTTTTCTGGGCAGGTGATTCTTGATTGTAATCCTAATTCCTTTGTCATCTGGAGTATCATATTCCAATCCCTCTTCTCCTTTAATGTAGAAGCTGCTAAATCTTGTGTTATTCTGACTGTGACTCCATAATATTTGAGTCATTTTTTTTCTGGCTCCTTGCAGTATTTTCTTTTTGACCTGGAAGCTCTGCAGTTTAACTATAATATTCCCCAGAGTTTTCATTTTAAGATCTCTTTCAGGAAGTGATCTGTGGATTCTTTCAATTTCTGTTTTACCCTCTGATTCTAGAATATCAGGGTAGTTTTCCTTGATAATTTCTTGAAAGATGATATCTACTCTCTTTTTTTGATCATGGCTTTCAGGTAGTCCAATAATTCTTAAATTATCTCTCCTGGATCTATTTTCTAGGCCAACTATGTTTCCAATGAGGTATTTCACATTTCTTTTCTTTTTTTTATTACTTCTTGGTGTCTCATGAAGTAATTAGCTTCCACTTGACCAACTGTAATGATTTTTGTGCCTCTTTTACCATTTGGCCTCTTCTTTTTTTAAGATGTTATTTTCTTCTATATTTTTTGTGCCTCCTTTACTGAGCTGTTGGCTTTTTTCCATGATTTTCTTGCATCGTTCTCATTTCTTTTCCCAATTTTCCCTTTACCTCTCTTGACTTTTAAAATCCTTTTTGAACTCTTCTATGGCCTGAAACCAATTCACATTTTTCTTGGAGGCTTTAGATATAGCAGTTTTGACTTCACTGTCTTCTCAGTTTGTGTTTTGATCTTCCCTATCACAATAGTAACTTTCTATGGTAAGGATCTTTTTTCTGTTGTTTGCTCATTTTTTCAGCTTATTTCTTGACTTTCAAATTTATATTAAAGTTGGTCTGTGCTCCTGGGAGGGTGGAAGCACTGTTCCAAGCTTTAGGTTTTTTGTGCAGCTGTTTTCAGAGCTGGTTCTAGAGGTCCACAAGCTTTCACTGCTTCCAAGGTGGCATTGATGAGGGCTGGAAAGGGGGTGTGAGATTCCCACAAAGACCAAGGTATCAGGGGCAGGTGGTCTGGAGAATTCACAGACTCAAACATTGTTGAAGTCAAGGTAAAGGTTTATATGCTTTTCAGAGGGCAAGTGTTCTTAGGGAACCTGAAAACTTAAAGGGGTACATGGAAAGTTTATGTAGGATATTCCATAGTATCACTTGTGCCAAATATGCTACCTAGGTATTTTGGGGTGGGACTAGGGAGTGATTAAGGAGTAGTTAGTTCTTAAAGGAACATGCACTTTTGTTATCTATTGTGCAGGTATTTTACCCAGAATTTATGGGGAAATAGCCCAAGGAGTGGCTACCTGGAGGTGTGGTTTTGGGCCTGAAATGTCACTAAATCAACTGGCAGTCAGGGTTGGCTCAGAAATACCAGGCTGCTCTCATCAATGTCTTGTTAGACAAGATAAATGTGAGGGAGTATAGGTATGTCTAGGATACATATGATTGGTCAGTTAGTAGTAAATGTCATTATGACCCAGTGCACAGCCTGTTAAGCCATTACACAGATGGTTAAGCCTAATGAGTTCTATAGGTGCAGCTGGCTACTATAGCAGGAAAGGAGACAACAGTTGTTGCTAGGGCAAGCTGTATCCTTGAGCTGCGGAGAAACTGCCTGAGCTAATATTGTGAGGCTAGAGAGAAATGTGATTTTTAAAAAGAAATGTGATTTTAGAATTGGGGCCTAAGTACATGCAACCAAGCACCCCATCAGCATGATCTCAGGAGAGGTGTGTTTACTACTCTCCTAGCCTGTGTCCTGGTGTATGTGACCATAATGACTCTTTTTTGCCCTGAAATTATGATTCCATGGCCACAAGCTCTGATGTGCTAGTGCTCCTCCTCACTCTGGGACTGCAACCCAGATCTAAGAATGGACAATGCACCAGAGTCTTTCACCCAGTGCCAGTAAAGGGACCTCAAAAATCTCCTTCTGACCAGTTACTGTCTTACCATCTGAGTTGAAAACTCCAGAAGCCTCCATTACTTTTCATATGTGCTTTACTCTGCTCCCCTTCAGACAAAAGAAATTTAAGGAAAATGATTCTTATGTCTAATGAGTAGGAGGAGAACATATACCACCTTGAGGAAATTAACATAGGGCAAAATGTTTGCCTTATGTGTGCTCCAGCTATCCTATGTGTCTGAGCATTCCACTACCTCAGACAGCATCTCAGTTATCCCATTTCTGACACCAAATTGTCAGGAAATTCTCTCAACCAAAAGGAAAATAACCTCTTAGGAGAGACGGCTCCTCAATGGGAGTCTAGTGTCTGTAATTCAAATATAAGAAAGCCAAATTAAAGGCAAAGACATTTACTAGTATGGTAAGGAAACAGCTGACTTCCTAGAGCGCAGATTTTGTTTTATTTCAGGCCCACTGAGGGTCACAGACAATCAGTAAACAACGTTCTGTGGCACCTTTCACAGGAGAAGGAAGAGTAGGGAAAATGAGAAGACATTCCTGATTCAAGGGCGAAGACAAGGGGAAGTATTCAAATATTCTTACAATTGTGAAAGAAGGCTTTTAAGACAAAAATGTATAAACTATAAACAGGCATGTTGGTTGTGTGTGCATGTGGTCCTTTTAGGCACTGGGATTACAAATGCAAAAAAGAAAAATAAAAAAACAAAAAAATGAAAACAGAAAAGGGCTCTGGCCCTCAAGAAGTTTTTGTGCTATTGTGATTTAGCATATTCACAGAAAAATACATACAGACTACACACAAGAGATCACTAATAAGTGGACATCAGGAAAAGCTTCTAGAATGAGACAGTGCCTAGGAAATTCCAAGAATTAAAGATGATGAAAGAGTGCATTCTAGGCATGGGAGACCATCAGTGCAAAGACATGAAGATGCTAGTTGGAGTGAAGAGCTGTAGAACACAGAGCATTCAGGAAACAGAAGTATATAAGAGGGCTAGGAAGATCAGTCATGAGTGAGGTTGTCAAAGGTTTTTAATTTTATATTTTATCTTAGAGGCAATAGGGAACCACTGGAGTTTGTGGAGGAGAGGAATGACAAGATTAGATGTGCATTTAAGGAAAATCACACTGGCAGTTGTGTGGCCGGAGGGCCTGCAGTGGGGAGACTTGGGGCAGGGAGACCCACCAGAAGCCTGCCGCTCTTGTCCAGGGTGATGAGGGCCTGGACTAAGGTGGAGTTGGATGCAAATAATTTTTCACAGTATCTCAAGAGTTAGAATGGACTTACCAGGTCAATAAGTCCAAATCATACATGAATAGGAATCTTCCCAAAAACTTTTATTTTGCCATCTTGTAATAGCAGCACAGGGCAGCTAGATGGTGCCATAGTGCATAGAGTGCTAGGGCTAGAGTCAGGAGGACTCATTCTCATGAGTTCAAATCCAGCCTCAGACACTTCCTAGCTGTGTGACTCTGTGCAAGTCACTTTACCATCTTTTTACCTCAGTTTCCTCATCTCTAAATTTGGAGAGGGAAATGGTAAACCACTCCAGTATCTTTGCCAAACACACACACACACACACACACACATACACACACACACACACACACACACAGATGGGGTCACAAAGAGTCAGACACAACTGAAGTGACAGAACAGCAGCACTAGCATTATGGGTTATTTTGGAGTGCCCGATTTTTTTTTCTGTTGTTCTTGTTTCATCCCTGGAAATCCAGGGAATATAATTCCCAGATACACCTGACCATTTAATTGAGAGTGCAGTGCTCTCAGACTGAAACTTGATGGAAAGTCGTATTTTGTGAGCATGTATCCACAAATCCTAGTTTTCTTCCTCTAAATGGATGAAGTAATAATGCAACTTTACATTGCTTTAGTTCCTAACTATTGTAACCATGACCGATCACAATCACCTCACAACTCGAAAGCATATTCATCTTGCATTCGTATTTCGTACCTAAGCTCTTCTATAGAGATGATCTGCTCTCTGTAGTTTTGTCTTGAGACCATCAACTCTTTCCATATAAGTTTCCGAATAGCCATTGGTTTGTAATATGTTTATCTGCTGCTGATATAGGTTGCATTTAAAACAAGGATTGATGCATGAACACTGTTTATGCTTTGAGTAGTCCTTAAATTTAAAATAACCTGGATTTTATCCATGTTAGAAGAAAGGACTTTTATTTGTGATAATTTAATGTTATCAAACATCATTTAGTGTTGTCTTCCTGAGCTGTAGATTAAAAATATTCACAGATATGCTTACAGCTTTAATGTGAAAGAAATATACCAGGGTAATTCCAATATAGAGAGATTATATCATGGGGGACATGGAGATTCATTTTAAAATACAAGGTTACAGTCTGTTATCCATTGCTTAGGTATTTATTTCTCATGCTGGTGACTAATTTTTGTCTTTTTTTCTGAATTACCATGCAGATATGTTTTTAATTCAGAGGTGTCTTGGCTCGCTCAGCAATAAAACAGAACTACTGAAGATAACTCGTGCCTCAGGATGCCTCTGTTTTTCTGCATCTGCTGTATGTATTGCTGATCACTTATAAATTACATAGTGTGTGTTCCAGCATGGTGAGAAAAGATGCACCTGCAGCAGATGATGCATGTCGATATTCTGCTGGAATAGTTTAAATATATAAAAATAGTAAGACAATACATCAGTACAGGACTTTGTTGTAGGAAAACAGTAACAGAATATAGTTTTGTTATGGGAGCTGAGGGATAGACACCATATTAAAGACTCAATTCTGGCCCACTTTTCTTTGTCACTTGAATTGAGTTTTTGTTGACTAACGTTGCATTGACAACTTATCCATTCATCTGATAACTGAGTGTTCCTTATGCACGAAGCACTGTAGTGGGCATGATGAGGGATATGAAAACAAATGCCTCAGGGAGGAATAACTCAGGACCTGAGTTCAAATCCTATCTCTGATGTTCACCAGCGCTGTGAGCTTTAGGAAGTCACTTGACCTCCTTAGGCTTCAATTTCTTTATAAGATGAGGGGGTTGGGTAGATGGCTCCTAAGCTCCTTTCTTACTGTAGACCAGTGGTGTCGAACTCCAATAGAAATGGGGCCATTAAATGGTTCATAAGGATCTTGCAGGTCACACACTGACTTATAAAACCACATGCGAACATTATCTTCTATTGTATTTGTATTTAATCTGTTAAGTGTCTCTCAATTACATTTTAATCTGGTTCAGGCTGAATTCTGGTATGTTGCAAGATGCCTTGGGCCATGTGTTTGATCCCTCTGCCTTGGACCTAGGAGTCTATGGTAAGACATGGTCTTTGCCCCCTAGAAGCTTAAAATAAAGTAGAAGAGATCAAACAGGCACAGAAATTTTATAATGCCAGGTAGTATATAATACACATCATAAACAAACTACAAACAAAATGCTATCAAAGTTCAAAGTCAAGCTTGATGATTTCTGTCTGAGATGATCAAGGAAGGCTCCACTGAAGGGGGCACCTTGGGGCTGGGACTTAAAAATGGGTAGAATTTTGATAAGCTGAGATTGTGAGGAAGACACTCCAGATAGAGGGAATAACCTGAGCAAAGATAGAAGGACTGAGCTGCAAGGGACCTCAGAGTCATGTGGTGAAACCCCTTCAGTGCCATGCAGGGAGTACCTGGTACAGCTGCTGAGATGTGACCCTCACCCCGGCTCAGGTCCCACACACTGCAGCATGGAGGGGTTTAGGATGGAAAAGTAACTGAACAGTGAGCTGTTTGCCCTTGCTTACCAATGGATGGATAAGATTGAAAAGCCAGGTTGAAGCCAAATCATGGGAGGATTTGAATCCCTAGACAGAAGAGTCCAGAAGACACCAAGTAGTGATGAGCTCTTTTTTTGGACAGCACCTGTCACTTCTTTGGTATAGGGAACTACCAATTTGGAAATTTCCTCCACTTATGCAAACCAGCAGCTGTTCTAGCACCTGTAGCTGGGGGAACTGAGAGATTAAGGCTCAAGTCACACACAGACACACATGGGTCAGAGGCATATAGGAGCTAGATCAGAGGTGAGGAACCTGCAGTCTTAAGATCACGTATGACCTTCTAAATCCTTATGTGCAGCCTTTTGACTGAATCCAAATTCCAGGTTCCCCACTCCTGCATTAGCTCCTTTAAAAAAAAAATTTGTTTTAGTTAACAGAACTTGTATCTAGTGATCATCTGATGGTTATCTGATAAGTGCCTTTGCAAAGAGGAAACATTTTTATTTCTTTTATTATAAAAGAGCCCTATTGTGTGCTTCCATCTTTTAGAAAATGTCCAAGAAATTCAAAAATGCAAGACGAATTGAGGGACTTGATGATAATGTGTGGTGAGTATCTAATAATCTACAAAATGTTACCATTTGTTTGCTATCTTTTCAAGTCTTTTATTTGGAGTTTTCGGGGTGTGTGTGTGTGTATGTATTCTGTAGATAAATATCTTCTATGTTATGAAATATAAAGAGTAGAAAAAAACACTTCAGAAAGACTCAAAATATACTACATAAGAAGTCCAACTTCAGCTTTTGTCAACATCCACAGCATTAATGAGTTAGTTTTTTAAAAAAAATCCTCTAGCTAAAATGACTTAAAATGCTTATATTTTTTATGCTAAGGAGGTCATATCTATCTGCCTGATGAGTTAAAGGACATAAAGTGCACTCCAAGGGAATTTAAGAAGCAGCCTCTCCTTTTGTTGTCTTTTTCTTAATTATTCAGGAAATTTTAATCTGTGAATGAACTCTAAAGTGTTTTGACTGCAGGCATAAACTTGTGCTCTTTTAGCCTGATAATATGCTGACCTTCCTATACACTGCTGGCCCATCATCAGCATATTTTGAGTTGTCTTTTCCACTTGTAACACATTTGTGTATATCTAGCCACACTTATTTGCCAGTCTTTTTTGTAACCAAAATCAGAGATTTGTAAGATCCTTAGTGGCACAATCCACCTATGGGGGTTTCTTGCCCATAACCTTGTTTTCATGAACATGCTATTGCCAATTGAACGAGTTATGGAAAGCTATAAGAAGAACTGGTCAGAAGAAGATAGAATTCCCGAAGTTCAATACAGTTGGATACTTTGTGAGCAAATAAATGCTCTCCTCCTGTCTTTCTCTTCCTTTTCTCTCTTTTTCCTCTTCTGTCCCATCTCTTTTTCTCTTTTTCCTTCTCTTCTCCTGTCCTTTTGAATTAGGACAGTCAATTAAAACTTGTTTTTCAATCTAATACTCAGAACATAAAATAGATGAAATTTAATAAATTTGACTAACATTAACACTTTGCTTATTTTTCATCTTAGGGTTGAATTTTTTAAGCTATCTTCAGACCCTGCTATTGTGAATCTTGGCCAAGGTCAACCAGATATATCCCCTCCTAAATATATTCAAGAAGAGTTAGCAAAGGCAGCAGCGATTGATAGTTTGAATCAGTACACACGGAGCTCTGTAAGTATATAAAAACATTTTAAGCAAGCTCACATGTTGTATGATGATACAGTAGTAGTATATGTAAATAGAAGAATTTCATTTTTAATGTTAGGATCTAGGAACAAGGAGCACAAACCTCCCTTTTATAAAATGTTCATGTTATAGTAAGATAATCTGCTAAATATGTGGAGCACTAGATATGATGCACCATGAAATCAGACAATTTATCATATATCTGGATACTTTTAACAGTTTTACTTTATTGTCAAAAGTTGAAGCTTTTACATTCTTCAGTTTTTCTCTTTTACCTTAGTGATAGCTTGTTGGAAGGGTTGCAGGTATCAGCCGCCATTGCCCATATTTCTCTAGTGATGAACAGCTCAGGTGTAATTGCAGCGGTCTAATGGAGAGAATCCTTGGACAGGGAGTGAGATTATCTGGGCCCAAGCTCAGGCTCCACTCTTAACTGTCCTTGTGAGCCTTGGTTTTTCCGTCTCTGAAGCAGGAGTCATAATCCTTATGCTGCCTGTACTGCTATAAGGGAGGAGCCTTCTAAATCTAATATCTGTTTCAATGTGAGTGTTGAGTGGCCAGTCAGAGTGCCAGAGACCCAAGTTCAAATTCTGTCTCAGATACAGACTGTTGTTATTCAGTCTTCCAGTTGTGTCTGAGTCTTCATGGCTGCATGGACCACAGCACACCAATATAGTCCATCCCTGGCAAGTACACTACCTAGGTAAATGAACTTATCCACGGCATTCAAAACTTCTCCATTTGTTGTAACTGATGGTTCTACGTATGGATGGTGTGGTGGTAGCTGATGGAGCATCTATGTTTTCTTGGTGGTAATTATTAGGCTAAAATTAGCACAGGCAGCAGAGAACTGATCTATACTTTGTTGCATCTCAGCTTCAGAGGATGCATTGAGTGCACAATCATCTGCAAACAGAAAATCATGCACCAACACTCTCTCCACTTTGGTCTTGGTTTGTAACTTTTTCAAACTGAAGAATTTACCATCAGTAAGGTAGTTGACTTCGATGCCATGCTCATCCTCATTGAAAACATTTGTCAACATGGCTGAAAACATCATGCTAAAAAGCATGGGAGCAAGCACCCAGCCATGTTTCACTCCATTGGTGACTCGGAAGGCACGAGAGCTTTGTCTATTGTCCAGAACCCAGGCAAACATGCCATCACGAAATTGACATATTGATGAACTTCTCCGGGCAACCAAATTTTGACATAATTTTCCACAAGCCCTCATGACTAACGGTGTCAGAGGCCTTGGTCAGATCTACAAACATTGTGTACAGACCTCTGTTCTGCTCCTGGCATTTCTCCTGGAGGTGTTGAGCAGCAAACATCATATCGACTGTTCCTCGGCCCTTTCTAAAGCTACACTGGCTGTCAGGTATATACCCATTTTCCAGGTGAAGGATCAGCCTATTAAAGAGGATTCTAGCAAGAATTTTGTGGCAGGACAATCTATTCCCTTTACCCTTATAGAGTTGGACAATGGAGGTATCCTTGAACTCCTGGGGAATAACCTCCTCTTGCCATATAACCTGGAAAATTTCAGTCAGCTTTTATATGAGCAATGGTCCCGCAACTTGTAAATCTCTGTTGGAATAGAATCAGCACCAGGTGCTTTGCCACATGAGAGGAGCCTAATGGCCCTCAAAACCTCTTCTTCAGTTGGAAGTTCAGCTAAAGAGGAATTGATGTCAACCTGAGGTAAACGGTCAGTAGCCTCAGCATCGATTGATGATAGTCTGTTGATAATGCTATGGAAGTGTTCAGCCCATCTGTCTAGGATCATGTCCTTATCACTAATCAATGTGGCTCCATCAGCACTGAGTAGTTGTGATGCACCATAGGTTTTTGGTCCATAAATAGCTTTCAGGGAATCATAAAAGTGCTTTGGATTGTTACTATCAGCAGAAAACTGAATTTCATCTGCCTTCTTACTGAGCCTACTGGCAAATCCTGTGGAGTTCTCGTTTTTTCATTTAGCAGCTTCTGGATTTCCCCATCATTTTCATCAAACCAGTCTTGGTGTTTGTGAGTGTTCTGACTCTGAGGAGCAAATGCAGTGCTGTACACCAAATATCTGAGAGCTACCCACTCCTTTTCTGCTCCACTGTTGCCAACTGTGTGTTGGTTCAACTTTCCCTCCAAGTCAGCACCAAACTGTTCATGTTTAGAGAAGAGTTCTAATTTGTTGACATTACTTCTGGTGGTCATTTTGCCTTGGGGGGTGGCACTTTTGATGAATGCAAATATTTAGCTTGGAAAAAATAAGTCTATGATCAGTGCAGCACTCTACACCACATATTGCTTTTGTCACTCTCACATCTTTTCTGTCTCTTCTCCTTACAATCACATAATTTATTAGATGCCAATGTTTGCCGTGAGGGTGCATCTATGAAGTTTTACTGCATTTAGGTAAATGGAAGACAGTGTTGGTGATGAGAAGGTCATGCAATGCAAAAGTCTTCAGCAGTAAATTGCCTTTGCTGTTTCCAATTCCATCCCATCCCTGCCAAGTCTGGTAGTCTGAGCCTACTCTAGCATTAAAGTCACCCAGAATTATAAGCTTGTCGTCTTTTGGCACATGGTCTTCATAAAATTTTTCTTTGACCTCATCAGGATTCATCATGGTGGTAGCATAGGCACTGATGATGGTGGCATGGCATTTTCCTGCGAGTGGCAATTGCATTGTCATGAACCTGTCATTCACTCCTTTTGTCAGGCATACCAGCTTGCCGATAGATTAGTTTTGATTGCAAAACACAAGCCAGCTTCATAGCACTCCCCTTCACTGTGCCCACTCCAGAAAAAGGTGTATCCAGCTCTAACTTCAGTAAGCTGGCCTTCATTTGCCAACCTTGTTTCACTCAGGGCTGCTATTTGGATGCGATACCTGTTGAGTTCTCTTGCAACAAGAGCAGTTCTTTCACGTCTACTGGATTTTGTGTTGTCTATTAGTGTGTGTATGTTCCATGTGCCGATGGTGAGTGGAATCATCTTTGCAGATGTCTTCATACATTTTTTTGTGTTTTGACCACATAGTGGGATTCACTGCGTGCCCCAGTAATCAGGCCAGGGTTGCGTAAACAGGTAATGTTTAGGGCACCTTTTCTAGCCCCGTTCCTCACACCAGGAGGTGAGCAGTGCGATCCTTAAAAGGCTGCTCAGACACTCAGGGCGCTGCCGAGTACCACTGCTGCTTCCAGTGAGAAACGACCCTATGGCCTGGGCCTCCTGTATGCAGGGTCGTAACTACAGCTCACAGTGTATCAGCACCTGCTGCTTCATCACTTGCCTGTCACCACAGGACTTTGAGGCATAATAGTGAAATGGTATGGGTGATGTCTTTTGATTCATGTGTAAATTGGATTTAAGTGAGGTAGAGTTGCATGAAGTCATCAGCCTCACTCTCTCCTCCAGAGTCATCACAGTCCAGTGGCAGGACAGAGTCAAGATGGCTGGCAATGGCTCAGGATGCAGTGGATGACCTTGGCGTCTTTGGTGTCTAATCAAGCTCTAATCACTCCACATCGCCTATTTCATCTGCCTTCATGGCTGTTGGAACAAATTGTTCTCATCCACCCATTCTACCAGATGAAGTCTTCACATGTTTGGGGTAGATACCCCCTAACTCACTAACAGGTTTGACAACCCTTGGTTACCCTCAACCTGGTTGGCCCATCTGCCAAAACAGTTTACCGGGATGTGGCCACTGCAGCTGCTGCAGCTTCTTGGAGCCACAGGTGAGAGTTGAGTGGAACAGGTGGACACCAAAGGTGGAAGATCCCTGAAAACGGCTCGGCAGCCATCACACCAAAGGACCTGTACCTTTGGTGTGATGGCTGCCGAACACACCCTACACCCCAGTTTAAGAATAATATCCTCTGGTAATAGCAGCTTGATAAAAAGTTGATTTTTTTTCTTTTTTAAAATTCATTTTGAACTTAAATATAAAAAGAAAAAAAGCATTTCTTTGTATACAGCACAACACAAAGAGAGGATTCAATATAAAACCATGAATCTCCTTTTCACCATTTACTTTTTTAAAAAAACTATATAATAAGTACTATACATACTTCTATTTATCAGTTCTTTTTCTGGTGGTGAATAGCACCTTTCTTCATAGGTCCTCTGTAGTTGATTTAAATCGTATTTGTAATACTCAAAATAACAGCCATTAACAGTTGTTCTTCAACTAACATTGCTATTACTGTATATTTCATTCTCTTAGTTCTATCATTTCACTCTTCATTATTTCATGCAAGTCTTTCCATGTTTTTCTAAAATCAACCAACTCATCATTTCTTACAGCACAGTAATATTCCATCACAATCATATACCACAACTTGTTTAACCATTTCTCAATTGATGGGCATCCCTTCAATTTCCAGTTCTTTGCCACCACAAAGAAAATTGTTATAAATATTTTAGAACATAAAGGTTCTTTTTCTTTTTCCCTGATATCTTGGGAAACAGTGGTATTGCTGGGCCAAAAGATATATACACAGCTTTATAACTATTTGGGAATAATCTCAGATTGCTCTGCAGAATGGTTGGATCAGTTCACATTTCTAGCAACAATGTATTAGTATCCCAGTTTTTCCCTTCATCATTTGTCCTTTTCCTCTTCTATCATTTTAGCCAGTCTGATAGGTATGTGATGATATCACAAAGTTCTTTTAGTTTGCATTTCTCTAATGAGTAATGATTTAAAGCATTTTTGTATGACTATGTAGTTTTGATTTCTTCATCAAAAAAACCTTTTCATATAATTTGACCATTTATTAATTGTAGAATGACTCATATTCTTGTTGTAGAATACCTTTCCAGATTTATACCATTTTAATAATAAAATATCTACCTCCTAATGATAAAATAGCTACTGCGTTAGGAACTAGACATAGATATACAGAGATATAGTGTTTTTAATTATCTATTTTAACAGTTTTATAATTTTTTTTTAAATATGGGACATCTTGGCAGAAGTTCAAGCATTTAAACTGAAAGAAACAAAATACTCATCCCTTTCAGTTAAAACATAGAATAAAATTTAAGATTTCTTTTCTTTGATTTGGGCAGGGTCATCCATCACTGGTGGAAGCATTATCTTCTCTATACAGAAAGATTTATGACAGACAGATTGACTCAAATCATGAAACAGTAGTGACAGTGGGAGCATATGGATCTCTTTTTAATGCCATACAAGGATTAGTTAATGAAGAAGAAGAAGTAAGTTTACTGAAGTGTTTATTATAGAAAATCTGTTAATGTAGCATAATTTTCAAGTTAATAACTACCTTCTTTCCTGCTTTGGCATGTTTTAAAGTTTATTTAAATGGAGAAAAAATTCATAAAAATCTCCCTTCCTCTTGTATTCTATTACATTAAACCCCAGAAATTTTACAAAACAAGTATATAACTAGGTCCTTGCCAATTGATTGAATGAATGAATGTTTGGTAACACAAGTAAGTTGCTGTGTTCAGGAAGTTTACAATCAAGTTGGGATTATAGCAGCTCTTTTTGCAGTGTCAAAGAACTAAGAACGAAGGGATATCTATCAGTTGGGGAATTATGGTCTATGAATGCAATAAAATTTTAATATGGCATAAAAATGATGAAGGGGTTGTTTTAAAGAGACCTGGGGAAACTTGTCTGAACTAATAAAGACAACCAAGACAACAGTTTACATAATAGCAACAGCATTGTAAAGAAAAACAGCTTTGAAAGATCTGAAAACTCTGATCAGTGATTGCATTGATCTGTTACCATTATGGACATTTAACTAAAATCAGAAAGTTTGGGAAAGCAGTAAAGCACAAGTGTAAATAATGAGGTGATGATAAAACAGATACCCATTGACCTAGTATCTATAATCCAGTGCATGTTTAAGCAATTGTTCTGTGAAAGGCTCCAGGATTAGATCTGGCTTTTGTGAGCCCACGATGCCAGAGTGGGAATTGGGAGTTGGGGGAGGATTGCAGAGAAGCACAAGAGTCCTGGTCCTCAAGTTAAATCTATAATGCTTCTTCACTGTCTCATCATCTCATTTTCTACCTAGGAATCATGTTCCCTTTTTTATGTTCACATTCCATTCATGAATCCCATTCCACCAAGTCTATGGTTCTTAAGATATCATTGGTATTCAAATCTCTAGTTTCATATTTTGTGCACTTGGATACAGACATCTGAATTTTAAGTCTCCTTGACTTAAAGGTCCTTGCCACCGATACTCATTCTTCTTTCTACGTCTCTTCCTCCCTGTGCTCTACATCAATGGTGTCAAACTCAAACAGATATGGAAAGACTACATGCTGATTTAGAAAATCACAAATTAACACTATCCTCATTGAATTTTTGGCCTGCTGTGAATTGGACACCTCTGCTATATTACAGCCAAAAAGTCATTTTTTTAAGAACTACCTGCTATAGTGACCTCCCCACCCCCACCCCTAATCCTCCCTTTTCAGAATATAAACTCAGTGAATAAAGGGAATGGAACTCTTTGTTCTCTAGCACAGTGGCTTATGCGTTGTTGATATTCAATGACTAATAAATGCTTGCTCAATTGGACTGGCACAATGACATAAGTAAATTAGTCACTAGCCTTCAAGAGCTTAACGCATGTGCCAATGTGCAGGGTGACCAGAAAAGAGGAAAGGAGAACTAGTTCATGGAGGAGCCAGCACTGGGCCTGGGCTTGGAAGGATGAGACCCATAGGGAAAGTGCTCCTTCTTTGAAAGAGATGGGCACAGTGTGGAAAGAAGGCAGGCAGGAGGACATCCACAATGCCTGGAGGAACTTGCCCAGAGGACCACCGTAACACTCCCTCTGTGGCCCTTTTCAGGTGATCATCATGGAACCCTTCTTTGATTGCTACTATCCCATGATCAAGATGGCAGGAGCAATTCCTGTCTCTATCCCCTTACGCTACGTGAGTATGCTGATGAGGACGTTATGAAAAGACCAGAGATCCTTGGGCAGGGGTCCAAAACACTGTTCCAAAGGATTCACTGTTTATTCTGGACAATGATAGTGTGAAAATGGCATTTCTGAGTTTGTCAACATCTCCCAATTAATTATTGAATCTTTTTCATTGATTGTCAACAAGTGCACCACAAAGCAACAACAGTAGCTCACATTTAAGAAACACTTTGCAATTTATAAAGCTCTTTTCTCCTAATAACTTTATGACCTTTTAAGAATGGTATGATTTTTTAAAATTTCTACCCAGATAACTAATACATTAAGGCAAAGCACAATATCAGTTATCTCAGAATTGGAGCTAAAAGGTGCCTGTTCACCTCGTTTAGGTGAATTCCCTGCAGGGGCATATATTCTAATGAAGACATGTGGGATGTCTACAAACTGATCTCCCCTCTGACCAAATGTAAATGTATACATCTAGCCCTCTAGGACACTCTAGCAGGAAGGAGCCCAAGATTTTCTATTTTCCTTGTTCGTTTTTGATCATTTTTTTGCCTTACCTTTCTGTAACTCTTTATTTATTGTTTTGTTTTTATTTGCTCAGTGACAGTAATTATTTAGGTTAAATCACATTTTCACTCTTCATATCCTAGAGACCTACCAAGGGAAATGGAGGGTCCAGTGCCTCATGGATATTAGATCTTGAAGAATTAGAAAGTAAATTTAGTTCAAAAACCAAAGTTCTTATAATAAATACTCCACACAATCCCACTGGAAAGGTAACTCTTTCTCCTTTGTCCCAGTTACTAAAATTTATAGTTTTCTTATGTAGTGAGTAACATATTCTTTTATATATTCTTGCATTTCAGGTATTTTCCAAAGAAGAGCTCCAAGGAATTGCTGATCTTTGCATTAAATATGATATCATTTGTGTCAGTGATGAAGTTTATGAATGGCTGGTGTATACTGGAAAAAAACATATTAAAATAGGTACAAATTCTTATGTAGATCCATAATCTTAAAGTAAGTTTGGGCTCATGTGGAACAACGAGCTAACCTATTTCCAAGACCCAGATATCTGATGTTTGCCATGCTAAGAATACAAGAGAGTGGCATGTAAGGTAAATGCTTCTTTTTGTCAATTCAATAATCACAACGACTTACCTTAGCATGCACATCAGAGGGCCCGCATGATGGAGTGGAGAGAGAGAGCTAATCTCATAGTCTGGATAGCCTGGTTCCAGTCCCACTCCTGAAACATTCCTGACTGCAGGATCCTGGGAAAGTTACTTAAACTTTCAGTACCCTAGATACTTTTCTTTGACTATGAATTGCTGTATATTTTCTGGTAAAGGGAGTTTCTTCACTCAATACCATTGAGATCACAAATTGAACAAAAAAAACCCCTCACATTTCAAAATATTCTCATATCATAAGAATGTGCAATATTCATACAGTTTCTGAAATAAACGTTTAAATTCACCTTCATTATTAACTCATCCTGATATCATATAAGTGAGTAATTAGGGGGTTGAATATATATTTATATGTATGTATATATATATACATTTGCATATATACACGTAGCATTTATCTATCTGTGTGTATATATAAATATACTGCACACGTACAGGTTATATACTAACTCACTGGCTCCAGGTGGAACATTGGAGTTTGACTAGATAATCTGTAACAATCTTTTTATCACCAAGAATAGCCAATAGTTATAAGTCATATAGTTACATTCATATGCATGAATAGTCATAAGTTAGGGGAGATCTGGGCTGTGATGTTGAACAGTGGTCAGTGAATAAGTTATTTATTAAACCTATAATGTGCCAGGTGGTGTGCTAAGCACTGGGAATACAGAGAAAGGCATGAGAGTCTTCTGGCTTCAAGGAGCTATCCATGTAATGAGGAGACAGTACAGACAGTACAACTAAGTGCAGACAAGACATTTACAGGATAATTGGGAGATGATCAACAGAGGGTAGGCACCACCATTAAGGGGGATTGGGAAAGATTTTTTGTAGAAAGAAGCCAGGAGCTGGAGATGAAAAGGAAGTGAATTCCAGGAATGGGAGACAGTCAATTACTTCAAAGTTTAGCCAAAACAAAGATATAATCGGTCCTCCTCCCAAGCCTCCTTCACCGTTCCCCAAAGCATAATCCCACTGCACTGCTGTTTCAGTCTCTGGGCTCACAGTTCAGCTCAGTGCCTACCTAACATTAGTCCTACCAAGTCCCACGTCCAAAACCCCTCTGGACTCATTTCCTAGGGTTCTGGCTTCTCAGGAGTTCCCTTCTGGGAAGGCTGTGACATCTGACCACGAATCCCCGAGACTTGAGCTTCTATAGCTGGATCTCCATTCCTGGTCCCTAGAAATGAAAAGAATGAACCAAGACCAACCCCCCCAAGCCTGCATTGCCAGGCCCCCTGACCTTAGGTCACAGAAATCAACTTAGTGTTAGCTACTTTTTAACTGACTTATCACCAAAATATAAGCTGTTCCTTGGTTCCTCAGGAAAGAGCTTGCTGCTTCTCTGCCTAGGGTTGGACTGTCTCCAAAGATCAAGTCGAACCAATTTCCATGACACTAGGGTTTCCAGAGCAGCACAATATTTTTTGTGGTCTTTTCACAGTGGTAGGTGCTTCCCAAGATGAGTAAAACAGTCCTCTTTGTCAAGGGATGATGACAAGGATACATTTGCCTATAACATGAGATGGATTAGATAGACTCTAAAAGATATCAGTATATTAATGATCCAAAGGAGGAAAAGGAGCAGGTGTTATTGGTTGCGGGGGGGGCAGCAGAGACTTCATCAATGATGTGATTTTTGAGTTGAGCTTTAAAGGATGGGTGATATTTTGAGAGAACTACTGGAAGAGGACCCTCTCTAGGTTAAGGGAATTGTATGAGCAATGACCTGAAGGTGAAAAAGAACAGGGATCAATGAGAAGTCTAGTTTAACTGAAACATTGAATACATGAAAGAGAATAGTGGGCACTAAGCCCAGAAAGAAATCTTGGTTTATACTGTAATATAACATAATATTTATTACCTAATCTTATCTTAGCAGACTCTATGAAGTCCATGTGGTAGAGGATTTAAGTGATTAAGGTTAAACTGTGGCTGAAATCTAGACCTCATTTTCATCCTTGCGTTCTGATTATCAAACCATACTGCCATTTTCATGGAAATGGTTCCTATATTTCTAAGACCTTGACCTTGGCTTTAAAGGAGGGTTATCAGGGTCTCTAGGGAGAATAAGCATGCCACTGCTGTTATCTGGCAGATGCTCTTGTCACAAACTAGGGAACATCCTTTTTCTACCAGCTTGAAGGTAGACAGCTGGTACTATTGCATGGCCATAAAGGAGAAGAGTAAGAATAAAAGCTGACTGGTACAACACTGACTCATCAAAGAGCTACACTAGGCCCCTGCTTCAAACTAATAGGCTAAAGAAACATTTTTATGGCTCTTAGGATTTCAAAAGACTTTAATTGTGGGTTCTAGATATGATATTTGTAACCTAAGCCACATGGGCTAAGGTGCAAAATTCTTTTGACCTCCATGAGGTCCTCTGGCCTTGGGAGATCTGGGATTGCAAGAGTTGACCTGCCAGGCTAGATAAGCCCTGATTAGAACCCTAACACTTTGTCTGGGACTGAACCTACCTCAGGAATGCAGCAAGTTGAAAGGGTTTTTGAACTGTATTTACTTAAAGGAAGTACTTTTCTGAATAAGTAGTTTGTGAGGTGGTATGAGAATTTTATCATAAGTGACTGCTTGAGGTATATGCAAGCTTGAATCTTTTCCCAGTAGGAGGTTAGAGAAATATAGTCATTTGAAATCACTTTTACTTTAAGATCTTAGTTTAAAGGGGGAGGAAGAGTAGCTAATGAACCAAAAGCATTTTATGCCCAACATAAAATACATCTATATGATAATGGCTCTGCTCAAAGCTCCAGAATTGGAGTTAACTTCGTTTAGGTATGTTCTTCAACAGGTCATTTTAAATGACCACGAAATTTATTGTTTAAACCTACAAACTATAAACCCTTCAGAGTAAAAATGTAACTAATAAAATAGCTTTACCAAAGAGAATTCAGACATCTTTTTATGCTCAGTTTTTTAGTTTTTATCACAGTCCATAAAAATAAAACAAGGGAAAAAACAAGCCCACTATTTCATTATTTAGAGAGGGCCATTCACTCACATTAAACTCTTTACCTCTTCCATGAAATGCAGTGACATTTGTTTGAGGGAAGATGCACAATGACTATTACATCAATTTGTAGAATGTAGTGGTGGTTCTTTAACATAATATAATAAGGGTTTCCAACCATATGTCAGGAAATTAATAATATTTTTATGTTGTCACATAGGCAGTTTTCCCTAGAGTGGGGCTCTCTGTCATGTCTCTAACTCTTTACCTGATTTAAAGGTACAAGTTTCCTTTGAGTAACCGCTGCCTTGGCTGATTTAAAGAACATGAACACAGATAATAACAGAGGATTCTTAGAGCAATGCCAAAAACTCATGGTTATCTACATGTAACCTTGTTTGAGCATTTCCACTAATCCTCAGACCCATAGCACTGAGACAATGAAACAGATACAATGGTCAGTGTTAGAATCGTACTTTTAACAGTTAAAGGGCATAGCTTTTAGAGGAATGGATCAGTTACATACATGGAAAGTGACATGTAATCACACTTAGAGTTTTCATCAATTACTTTTTGAGAGATTTACTTTGTAGGGAGTTTTGTTTGAGTATTTATTGGGAAGTATCTGTTATAGTCAAGCAAAATGTTTAAAGCTTTAAAAATGGTTTTTAAGCACAGGAATTTACCATTTTCCATAAATATTTAATGGAACCACCTACACTGTTATCTACCTTCCTCCTAATACAGCCTCACTTACTACTTCTCCCTCTTCCCGAATCAGACCATGGGCCACACAATGAAAAGGAAATTAAAGTTTGAAAATATTCAAGGAAGGGTCACCATGATGGTGAAAGACCTTGAGCTCATAACATGAAATTATGTGAAAGAATTGAAGATCTTTAGCCTAGAAAAGGAAGGACTTGGAGGAGTAGGGGCATGTGAAACTGTCTTCAGATATTTTAATAGCTGACATAAGGAAGAGAGTTTAATTCATTTTTCTTAGCTTCAGATGACAGAACAAAAAACAAGGGGAGGGGGGGGGGCGGTGTAAAAAGGCAAATTTTGGGAGTTGATCTAAGAAAGAACTCTCCAGCAATGAAAGCTATCCCAAAGTGAAAGGAGCTGCCTTGGTGGATAACAGCTTCTCCTTTCTACAAGTCTTCAGTCAAAGGTTAGACAACAACTTGTATGCTATACATAGAAAGGACACTTGTTCAGATATTGGTAGGATTTGATGGCCTCTGAGGTCCTTTCCAACTTTTGAGATTACATGATTTCATAAAGTCCAATGCTACTTCAACATAATGACCTTTCAAAACCCTTTGTGTAGCATCATTTAATTGAGAAAAAAAAAGTTACAACAAAGACAATAAAAGCATATTATGCTGGCATAGAATTTTGGTATCTTAAGCATTAAAATATTTTAGTAAATATTTTGGCTATAATTATGTAATCCAAAGTGACTTGTAGCTAAAATGACACGATTTAGTATCAGAACATAAAGAATGTAAATTCATTAGAGATTAACAACTTCATTTTTTTCATTTTTTTTTCGTGTACAGCTACTTTGCCAGGTATGTGGGAAAGGACAATAACAGTAGGAAGTGGTGGAAAGACATTCAGTGTGACTGGCTGGAAGGTAAGATGAAATAAAGAACTCTAGATGAAAATAGACATGAGTTTTCATTTTCTGTGTTTTTAAGTTTCTATGTTTAATTTGAAGACTTATTTTTTAATTTATAGAATTATACATAATTTTTTTTTATTCTCCTAACACTCAGACATGTTGATCTTTATTCTATTGACAGCATGCCGTAGCCTTGATTCTGCCACGCATATGCTAACTGCGTGACAAGATTGTGAAAGATTTCTAGGGTTTAGTTTCTTCATCTTTTGGAGGTTGAATCCCTTAAATCCTTTTCCAGCTCTAAAATTCAACGCTGTTGTGACTTATCAATTTTCACAGCATCTTTAGAAAATGAAAAGAACTGGTGAGGTTCTTTTTTAAATAAAATGAACAGTAGAGTGTATATCATGAAGATTTCATAACTCCAAAAAGATTTTTTAATAGCTGATATTACAGTAATGACTCATCTCAAAGGCTGATAACTTTGCACAACTCTGCCTTACTTAAATCCAATTCACAGGCAAGTGAAGATGTCACTGGTCCTCTTCAAAAACTTTCATTTTTGCCTATGAGATTACAGGAAATAAGTAGAAATGGCATCTGCCCTGAAACATTTTAGGGCTTGTTGCCATCAACACAATGTCATCCACAAGTAGGAGCATCTGAAGGACTGATAGGAAATTTCTTCTCGCTGAAACTCTGCCAAGGCCATCCTGCATGACACTCTTTTTTACCATATCAACTTTTTTATAATCCACAAATGATAAGGATAGCAGGATCTTATTTCAGTCAGTTGTATGACTGCCAGTATGTATTCTCTTGTGAAAGATGGCTTTTCCAAGCCTTCTTATTCCCTTCTCCCTTTCATCAAGAATACCCTTAACATATGCCAATTGTTATAAAGGTTTTACAGATAAGAGAAAGTAAGCAATATGGGATAGTAGTGGTTACTGATTTCTTTGGGGAGAGGAAATAATATAGCTGGTGATTTTTTCCCATTATTGAGTATCATCTTTTCCTTCCAATATCTTGAAAATTGATCCTGGAATTCCTTTAAAATTGTGTCAAATCCATCCAAGATTTCTTTTTTTTTACTTTTTAATTTATTTATTTATGATATTCTTTTCTTTTTAAATTTTGAATTCCAAATTCTCTCCCTCTCTCCTACCATTCCCCTACCCACAGAGAAGCAAGAATTATGATATCAAGTATACATGTGAAATCATGCAGCACATATTAGCCACATTCCCAAAAAAGCAAAAAAAAAAAAAAGAGAGAGAGAGAAAATTATACTTCAATTTGCACATTTCAGGATTAATCAGTTCTCTCCCTCTGGAAGTGGATAGCATTTTTTCATCATGAGTCCCTTGGAATTGTCTTGGATCACTGTACTGATTGGAGTAGCCAAGTTTTTCACAGTTGATCATTACAACATTGCTGTTACTACATGCAATGAAATCTCATTTCTTCTACACTTTTCATCCTTTCATACAGGTTTTGCCAAGATTTCTGAAACTACTCCCTCATTATTTTCTATAGCACTAGAATACTTCCTCACTTTTCATATGCCACAACCTGTTCATCCAATCCCCAATTGATGAGCATCCCCTTAATTTCCAATTCTTTGCCACCACAAAAAGAGCTGCTATAAATATTTCTGAACATATAGGTCCATTTCCCTTTTTTGTTTTCTTTGGGATACGGATCCAGTAATTTTTTTGCTAGGCCAAAGGGCATACATAGCTCTACAGCCTTTTGGGTATAGTTCCAAGTTATCCTCCACAATGGTTGAATCAGTTCACTACTCCACCAGTAAGTAGCTCATTAGTCGAAGGCGGAGCCAAGATGGCGGAGTAGAAGGACGCACGTTTACGAGCTCCGAAACCAAAGCCCATGGAATTGGTGTAGAAAGAGTCCCCCATAGATTCTGGGTGAGTGCAAGGTGTGCAGAGGCAGAGTGGAGGAGATTTCCGTCCCAGGGAGCCCTCAAGACCCGTCCCCAGGGTCCGGCGCGCCCCGGAGAGTAAACCCGACCCCCAGCGCTGCCCTGGCCGAGGCCTCAGAGAAGCGGATCGGAGCAGGCTTCAGAGACGGAAGCTGAAGCAGCCGGGAAAGTCCCTCCGCCCACAGAAGCAGGTCAGTGAGAGAGGCTGGGCTGAAGGAGAGGGGAAGCAGGGCGTCTGTGACTCGGGCCCCCTCGGGAGGAAGCGGCGGCGGCAGGGACGGGGGCAGGAAGCGGCGGAGGCAGAGGCGTGGGCGGCGGCTGAGGCGGCAGCGGCCCAGGACTCAGGAATCCCCCAGCAGCAGGCAGGATCTTCATTATAGAAGATTCCCGCATAAAACCTGACGGAGCTGAGCCTGAGAGACGGCCCTGCCCCCAGCCCGCTCTGTTGCTGAAGGTTTCTGCTCGGGACCCCCAGGGGAGCTGAGATTGGGAGGCGGGCCCCCCACCCCGCCCCCACCCGCTCCATTCTTGAGAGTCGCTGCATAAAGCCCCCCGAGGGATCAGAGTCTCGGAGACAGCCCTGGCCCCGCCCCAGCACCTGAACTAAAGCTCACTGATTGACAGCCAGCAGGAGGAAAGCCCATTTGAATCTCAGAGGCCAGGCGCTGGCTGGGCGGATCCAGGCGGGGGTGGAAGGGAATCTCAGAGGTCAAGTAACTGGCTGGGAAAATGCCTAGAAAGGGGAAGAAAAATAAGACTTTAGAGAGTTTTTTCCAACAAATGCAAATGATCCCAACCTTCGGATCTGATGGGGAGGACGAGAACGTATTTTTCCCATCAGGGAAAGATGTGGAGGGCGGGGCCTCAGTACCCCAGACACCCCAGGGGGGTGTTGGGTGGGCTCAGGCCTTGGAAGAGCTTAAAAAGGATTTTGAAAAGCAAGTTAGACAGGTGGAGGAAAGACTGGGAAAAGAAATGACAAAGATGCAAGAAGAGTATGAAAAAAAGGTCAATATCTTGGTAAAGGAGACCCAAAAAAATGCTGAGGAAATTAACACCTTGAAAAATAGGCTCACTCAATTGGCAAAAGAGGTTCAAAAAGCCAATTAGGAGAAGAATGCATTCAAAAGCAAAATGAGCCAAATGGAAAAAGAGGCTCAAAAGCTCACTGAATTTAATAGTTCTCTCAAAATTAGAATGGAACAGATGGAGTCTAATGATTTTATGAGAAACCAAGAAATCACCAAACAAAACCAAAAGAACGATAAAATGGAAGAGAATGTGAAATATCTCATTGGAAAAACAACTGACCTGGAAAATAGATCAAGGAGAGACAACTTAAAAATTATGGGACTACCTGAAAGCCATGATCAAAAAAAGAGCCTAGACATCGTCTTGCATGAAATTATCAAGGAAAACTGCCCTGACATTCTAGAACCAGAGGGCAAAATAAGTATTGAAAGAATCCATCGATCACCACCTGAAAGAGATCCAAAAAGAGAAACTCCTAGGAACATTGTGGCCAAATTCCAGAACTCCCAGCTCAAGGAAAAAATCTTGCAAGCAGCCAGAAACAAACAATTCCAGTACTGTGGTAATACAATCAGGATAACCCAAGATCTAGCAGCTTCTACATTAAGGGATCGAAGGGCGTGGAATAGGATATTCCAGAAGGCAAAGGAACTAGGACTCAAACCAAGAATCACCTACCCGGCTAAACTGAGTATAATATTTCAAGGGAAAATATGGTCTTTCAATGAAACAGAGGACTTTCAATCATTCTTGATGAAAAAACCAGAGCTGAAAAGAAAATTTGACTTTCAAACACAAGAATGAGAGGAAGCATGCAAAAGTAAACAGCAAGGAGAAGTATTAAGGGACTTACCAGAAATGAACTGTTTGCATTCATACATGGAAGGACAATATTTCTAACTCTTAAAACTTTTCAGTATCTGGGTGGTTGGTGGGACCACACATACACATGTACACGCATGCACACACATACACACATGCATTCACATGCAGAGACAGAGAGCACAGATTGAACTGAATAGGATGGGACCATACCTTAAAAGGAATTAAGGTAAATGATGAGAGAGAAATGTAGTGAGAGGAAAGAGGGAGAAATGGAAGGGGGTAACTTATGTCATTTAAGAGGCAAGTAGGAGATGTTTTTAGTGGAGGGAAAAAGAGGAGAGCTGAAGAAAAAAAAAAACAAAAAACAAACAAACAAACAAACAAAAGTTTACCCTCATCACATTTGACTAAACGAAGGAGTGAAATGCACACTCATTTTGGTATGAAAACCTATCTTACAGTATAAGAAAGCGGGGGAGAAGGAGATATTGGGGGGGGATGATGGAAGGGAGGGCAAAGGGAGGAGGGAGTAATTGAAAGTCAACACTTGGGGAGGGACAGGATCAAAGAGAAACAATGAGGGGCAGGTGAGGAGGGATGGCAATTCAGTTAGTCTTACACAACACGACTATCAGGAAGGTCATTTGCAAAGCTACACAGATATGGCCTATAATGAATTGCCTGCCGTACCAAAGGGAATGGGTGGGGAGGGAGGGATGGGGAGAATTTGGAACTCAAAGTTTTAGGAACAATTGTTTAGTATTGCTGTTGCAACTAGGAAAGAAGACATACAGTTAATGAGGAATAGAAAGTCATCTAGCCCTACAGGAGAAAAGAGAAGATAGAGACAAGGGAAGGGAGGGATGACAGAAGAGAGGACAGATTGGAGATAGGGAAAAATTAGATTGCTTGGGGTATTGGGGTGGGGGGAGGGGAGAAAAAGGGAGAAAATTTGGAACCCAAAAATTTGTGAAAATGAATGTAAAATAAATAAATAAATTAATTAAAATAAAAAAAAAAATAAAAAAAAAAATAAAAAAAAAAAAGTAGCTCATTAGTGTACCTGATAGGTGTGAGGTGGTACCCCAGAGTTGCTGTAATTTGCATTTCTCCAATCAATGGTGATTTAGAGCCTTTTTTCACATTACTGTAGCTTTGATTTATTCTTCTGAATAATAATAAATAAATATTCTTCTGAATAAATAAAGAAAAGAGCCTGTTTATATCCTTTGACCATTTATCAATTGGGGAATGGTTCTTATTTTTATAAACTTGATTTAGGTTCTAAACTCAGTATATATTTGAGAAATGAAGCCTTTACCACAGGAATTTCCTGTAAAAGTTTTCATATCATTTCATTGTCTATGGTACCTTTTAGCATTGTGTAGTTTTCCCTGATTTTCTCTTTTAATTGGGTCTATTTTTGCTTTTGCTTTGTCTGGGATCATGATTACTACCCCTATCCTTTTACTGCAGCTGAAGCATATTAGATTCGATTCCAGCTCTTTATTTTAACCCTAAGTGCGTCGTTCTCTTTGAAGGGAGTCTATTGTAAACAACATATTGTTGGATTCCAGTTTCTAACCCATGCTGCTATCTCCTTCCATTTTATGGGTGAGCTCATCCCTTTCACATCCACGGTTATGATTATTAAAATGTATTTCCCTCCATCCCATTTTATTTTGCTTCTTCCTTTCTCTTTTTATCTTGTTCTTTCTTAAAGGTCTATGTAGCTTCTGACCACTGCCTCCCTTAGTCCACTCTTCCTTTTATCATTCCCCCACTCTCCTGCCTTTCTCTTATCCCCTGCCCCTTCTATTTCCCTATGGAGTAAATTGCATTTCTGTATACAACCGAGTGTGTTTATATATTCTTCCCTCTTTGAACTAATTCTCATGACAGGGAGATTTGAGCACTAATTGCCACCTCCCCCCCAATGCCATTTCCCCTTCCATTATAAGATCTTTTCCTTGTGTGCTTCTTTTATGTAAGAAAATTTTCCCCATTTTACCTCTCCCATCCCCCTTCTCTCAATGCATGCCTCTTTCTCACCCCTTCATTTTCTTGGAGGGAGATCGTTCCAACATAATCAACTCATACTCATGTTCTCTGTCTATATAAGACTCTTTTTAACTGCCCTACTAATGATGAAGTTTTTAGAAGTTACATATATCATTTTCCCATACAGGAACATGAACAGCTTGATTTTATTGAGTCCCTTATGATTATTACTCTGTCATGTTTGCTTTTTTTATGCTTCTCTTGAGTTTTCTGTTTGAGTGTTAAATTTTCTATTCAGGTCTGGTCTTTTCATCATAAATGCTTTAAAGTCCTTAATTTCATTAAATATCTATCCCTCCTCCCTCCTCCTACCCCGAAGGATGACACTCAGTTTGGCTGGGTAAGTGATTCTTAGTTGTAATCTTACCTCCTTTGCCTTCTGGAAGATAATATTCCAAGCCTTCAGCTCCTTTAATATGGTAGCTGCTAAAGTTTGTAAGATACTGACTGTGGCTTCATGGTATTAGAATTGTTTCTTTCTGGATGCTTTGGAAATGTTTTTCTTTTTGACTTGGGAGCTCTAGAATTTGTCTATTATATTCCTGGGAGTTTTCATTTCAGATTCTCTTTCAGGAGGTGATCAGTAGATTGTTTTCATTTCTCTTTTATCCTCTCGATCTAAGATATAGGGGCAGTTTTCCTTGATAATAATTTCTTGAAAGATGATGTCTAGGTTCTTTCTTTAATCATGACTCTCAGGTAGTCCAATAATTCTTAAATTATCTGTCCTCAATCTATTTTCCAGGACAGTTGTATTTCCAATGAGATAATTCACATCTTCTATTTTTTCTATTCTTTTGATCTGGTTTTATTGTTTCTTGATGTTTTGTGGAGTCATTAGCTTTTACTTGCCAAATTCTAGTTTTTAAGGAATTATTTTCTTCAGTGAGCTTTTATACTTCTTTTCCCATTTCTCCAATTCTGTTTTTTAAGGTATTGTTTTCTTTATGTTTTTGTGCCTTTTTTTAAACCAGCCTCTTAATTCTCTTTTCTTAATTTTCTGCATCACTTTCATTTTTCCCTAAGTCTTCTACCACTCTTATCTCTTTCTTTAACTCTCCCAGAAATTCTTGTTGCATTTGGGTCCAATTAGCATTATTCTTTGAGGGATTTTTTGGTAGATTTTCACATTGCTGTCTTCTGGATTTATGTCTTAGTCTTCCCTGCCATCATAGTAGATATTTAAGGTCAAATTCTTTTTGATTATTTGCTCATTCATCCAACCTATTTTTTTTTTACTTTTAATTTTAGGTTAAAGTTGGGCTCTGCTCACCTTGGGGTGGAGAGGCACTGTACCAAGTTTCAGACTTTTTTATGCTACTGTTTTCAGAGCTACTGGGGTGGCAGGGGGAGTCTACAAGCTTTTGTTGCTTCCAGGGTGGTATGATTTGGGAAGAGATGTCATCACTGCTCTCCTGGTCTTTGGTCTGATCTTTGCTTAAGAAGGGTCCCTGCTCTTCTGTAGCTGCTAGCTGTCCCCCTAATCCCACTAGTGTTCTCTTTGCCTTGAAACTGGGACCAGGGCCCCAGTTCCCTTGTGATCAACCCCCAGCTCTCCTCTCTTCCCTGGAACTGCAGCTCAGAACTGAATATAGGCAATAGAGTTGACAATCAGTGCCAGCTATGCCTAGGGCGAGCAAAAGGTCGCCTGTAATCTCTTTCTGACCAGTTGTCTGACCCCTTATCATCTCCGGACTGAGAGCTCCTGAAGCTGCTGCTGCTGCAACAGCTGCTGTTGCCACTGCATGTGTGGGCTCTGATCAGGCCTCTACCCTGGTGTCACAGACTTATAAATAAATTTTCTTAGGCTGGAAAAATATCTCACTCCAACTTTTTGTTGCCTCTGCCATACCAAAATTTTATCTGAGGCATTATTTTAGAGTTGTTTGGAGGGAAGTGTTGGAAGAGTTCAGCTGGGTAGCTGCCACTAATCTGCCATCTTGCATCCCAAATTTCTTCTTCATGCACTTAGTATGGTCCAGAAGGTTGTCTAGTTTTTATCTTCTACGGTACTATTACTCTTTTGTCATATAGCATATAGAACATATGATATGTGAATACAGTATTTCCACTGTAATCAGCCTCGAAAAGAAGTTACTATAGAAATATAGTAACAGTTTCTGTTCCCTTTCTCACCTGTTGTGGAGAAGTAGCATTATGTTGTAGAAGAGGTATGGAACTGAGAGGAGAAACCCAAGTTCCAATTCTGCCTCTGATATATACTGACTATGTGACTGTGGGATGGACAAATAAGATAGTTAGGTTTGGGATATTAAGAAAAAGAGATACCACCATACTCTCCTTAAGATCATTTACAGGTTTATTAAGCAACATAAAAACCATCAATGGACATATTCTTGCAAAACAAAAGCAAAGAGACATTTGAATTTTTTCAGTTTCACTAGCATACCCTCAGGCCATCCCTGTCTTGATTTGACCCAAGTCAGCTTTATTCAAGGCAACAGCCCAACTTAGATGACCTAGGGATGTTAGGAATGGTGTGATTTCTTAACAAAGTGAACAAAGGAAGGCTGGCATGTACAGCTAACAGTACTGATCTGAGGTAACTAAATTCCTGGGCTTACAGAAAAAGGCACATTGGTCTTAATGGCTCCTTCTTGTAGATATATATCAGTAGTAGGTGTCTGTTGGAGTATATGGGTGTTCAGGGAAGACTAGTACCTCTAGTGTGAGGGCTATCACACCCATTTTAGCCTTGCTTTCCATCTTTAGTGTCCACCTGCCACCCAACTCTCACCCGTGGCTCCAAGAAGCCAAAGCATGTGCAGTGGCCTCACTCCAGTAAACTGTTTCAGCAGACAAGCTAAACCATATTGAGGGTAACCAATGGACTGCAAACTCATCAGTCTACTCCAAACATGTGAAGACTTCCCCCAGTGGAATGAGCAGATGAGAACAGTTTGCTCCAACTGCCCATGAAGACTATGGAAGCAGGTGCTGTGGAGTACTTAGAGCTTGGTTAGACATTGAAGATGCCAAGGTCATCTACTGCATCTTAAGCCCTCACCAGCTTTCTCAACTTTCGTCTTGCCATTGAACTTCAATGACTCTGGAAGACAGAGTGAGACCAATGACTTCACAGAATTCTGCCTCACTTAAATTCAATAAATGTGCAAGTCAAAAGACATCACCTATACCATTTTACCATTTTTACCTACGTCAGTCATGTGGCAAAAGGCAAGTGAAGCAGAAGCAGGTATGGCTACACTAGGAGCTTCCATCACAACCTTGTACACAGGCTTCCCAGATCATAGGGTCATCTCACCAGACTGAAATAGCAGTCAGTGATTCAGTGGCCCCCTGGGTGTCCAAGCAGCCTTTTTTAAGGACCACCTGCTCACCTCCTGATGTGCAGAAAGGGCTAGAAAAGGTACCCTAAAAACTGTCTGCTTACCCAACCCTAACCTGATTACTGTGGCAGGTGTGGAATCTTACTCTATGGTCAAAACACACAAAAAAATGTACAAAAACACCCATAAAGACGATTTCCCTCAACACTGGTACATGGAATGTGCACATACTTATGAACAACACAAAATTTAGTAGACCTGAAAGACAAAATAGCTCTTGTTGTAAAACGTCTCAGCAGGTGCTATATCCAAATACCAGCCCTGAGTGAAACAAGGCTGGCAAATGAAGATCAGCTTACTGAATTTGGAGTTGGATACATGTTTTTTCTGGTGTGGCAAAGATGGAGTTGGTTTCACAATCAAAACCAATCTAATCAATAGATTAGATTGCCTCCCAAGAGGAGTGAACAACAGGCTCATGACAATGCAATTGCCACTTGCCAGAAAGGGCCATGCCACCATCAGCAGTGCATATGTTCCCACCATGATGAACTTTGATGAGGCCAAAGATAAATTTTATGAAAACCTGGAAACCTTATCATCAATGTGCCAAAAGAGGACAAGTTTGTAATTCTGGATGACTTTAATGCCAGATCAGGCACAGACTATCAGACATGGCAGGGAGTCATTGGAGAAATGGAGTTGAAAACAGCAACTGTCACTTACTACTGAAAACTTGTGCATCTCATGAGCCTTCTCATCACCAACTGTCTTCCATTTACTTAAATGCAATAAAATCTCATGGATGCACCTTTAGAGCAAACACCGACATTTAACAGACTATGTCATTGTAAGGAGACAAGACAGAGAGGATATGAGAGTTCCAAAGGCAATCTGTGGTACAGAGTGCTGGACCAATCATATACTTTTCCTTTCCAAGCTAAACATCCACATTCAGCAAAAGTGGTGGCCCCAAGGCAAAATGCCTACCAGAAGATTTAATGTCAACAGATTAAAGTGCCTTTCCACTGTGACCAATTTGTTGCTAATTTGGAGGGAAAGCTGAGCCAACACACATTTGGCCACAGTGAAGCAGAAAAAGAGGGGGCAGCTGTCAGAGATTTGGTATAAAGCATTGAATTTGCTCATCTAGGCCAAAACACTCTCAAACATCAAGAAATGTTAGACAAAAATGATGGGGAAATTCAAAAGCTAACAAACAAACAATGAGAACTCCATAGGGTTTCCCCACAGGATAGTTCTCACATCTCTAAGAGGCAGCATTTAACTCCATCAGAAGTTGTGGTTGTGATTTGTCCTTTGTTCTCAAAGAAGACCATGACATCAGGAAGATGATGCCATGACTTGCAACTGAATTGGATTTGAGTGAAGGAGGGCTGTGCAAAGTCACTAGCCTCACTTTCTCCTCCAGAGCCATCTGGGTCCAGTGATCAGATATAAATCAAGACAACTAGATGGCCCAGGATGCAGTGGGAGACCTTTGCCTTTTTAAGCTAAGGTGTGAGTTCTCACTTTGACTGAGGCAACACCCATTCAGTGACTAGACCTGCTTTAAGTTTGAGTTAAAGGATAGTCCCTTTAATAAAAAAAAAAAAAAATGAAACTTGGAGGAGAAATGACCCTGAGGGTTGCTGGTCAAAAGAGAAACATTTACCATTTGCATTCACTCTGAGCCATCAGGGCCCAAACATTAACCATCAAATGGTGCTTTGTCAGGGACACAATGTTGGCCAATGGAGAGCCAGAGTGAACTACTATATTCATATATCATATTTCTGTGTGCTGTATGAGAAAACAGCAATAGTACCACAGAAGATAAAAACTGGACAACTTGCTGAACCACACTTAAGTGCTGGAAGAAGAAATCTGAGATGCAAGATGGTAGATTTGCGGCAGCTACCCAGGTGAGCTCTCCCAATATTCCCCTCCAAACAACTTTAAAATAATGCCTCATATCAAATTTTAGAGTGGCAAAGGAAACAAAATGTTGGGGTGAGACATTTTTTTCCAGCCCAGCAGTTTGAAATAGCAGTTCAGATATTTGAAATAATTTCTGGGCTCTGGTGGTATTTTCATTATGGTGACAACTTTATAGAATTTACACTTCTTTATATGCATTATAATTCTATGATGTTTTTGCTGCTGTTGTTTTCAGTCATGTCTGACTCTTCTGGGGTTTTCTTGGAAAAGATACTAGTGTGGTTTATAATTTCCTTCTCCAGCTTATTTTATAGATGAGTAAACTGAGGCAAATATGGTTAAGTGACTTACTACCCTGGGTCACACAGCTAATAAGTGTCTGAGGGCCAGATTTAAATTCAGTCTTACTGAATCTAGGCCAAGCACTCTATTCACTGTGTCACATGGCTTCTCCCATTATATTTCTATGGAAAACCATAATAAAATAATATCTTTTCCTTTATCCTTTTCCCATTTTTTTGGCATTTATATTTTATTTGAGTAGCTCATACTGGAGCTGTTGCATTTGTATATGCTGCTTTCTCATCTTTATTGTATCAACAAATAGTAATATATACATGTATATTACACACACATACACACACACACACACATATATATACAGTGATTAGACCTGTTTAATATATACATACATATGTATATATAGATCCATTTTATAGGATCTTATTTAGTTCTTCAAAGAATTTCTCTCCTCATTCATTGCAACAGATTTTGATGCCTAATCTGCAATTATTTTCACTTCTCTTTTCTTTTATGCTTCCTATGGGCCCTAAAAGGAGAGGTAACTGAGTGTCCTATGGTCCTATTGTCCTATAGACTGAAGCCTATTCTGATAACTCCATTTGCCTCCCCAAGAACAAGTGCCAACCTTTAGTTGCAACTTCCATTTATAGCAATAATATTATTAACAATATGGTCCATTTCTACCTCACTGATGTTGCCCAAGGACCTTACTTTTAGGTCATCAGCCATTAAATTAATGTTTAGATATGGTTGAAAAATTGACATTAACAATAGTCTTTGTTCCTTTTCCACTACTCAGCCACTATCACAGTGGAAGCTTCTGCTGCAGTCACAACAAAGGGGCTCACAACAAAGCTGGGGTCATTTCACATTTTATTTCTTTCAAAGAATTCTCTTAGGGATGAACCTCCCTGGTTGGCTGGTTGTCCTTCTTTCTACAAAAGGACCAAAATGATATCACTATGCTAAGAGTTAAGTTTCAATGTGTCCAACTGAATGATTAGACCAATATGAGCTCGGAATGCTCTACCACAGGTTGGGCACAAATAGACCGTGTGAACATTTGGGGGTGGATTCTCTAAATTTGTGCATGCTGCACTTCCTTTGAGCTATTTCAATTCTGATTTGCTTATAGAGCACAAAACCTTCTCTGATGTGGGCATGCCATGCTGAGTGGTCCTGTGCCGGTGACTCCCATGTCACACAATCAATACCAGAGTTCTTGAGAAACCTCAAGAACCTTCTGATCACCATGTAAATGCTGGCCCTGTGTGAGTTTTCCATAAAATAGTCTTTTTGGCAAGTGTACATTTTGTATTCGAACAACAGGGCAAGCCCATCAAAGTTGTGTTCTTTGAAGCAGAGTTTGAATGCCTAGCAGTCCAGCTCAAGAAAGAACCTTTGTGTCTGGTACCTTATTCTGCAAGGCAATTTTCAGAATTCTCCTAAGACAATTCAAATGGAAATGATTCAGTTTCCTGGCATGGTACTACTGTCTAGGTTTCACAGGCATACAACAATGAGGTCAGCACAACAGCTCTACTGTAGACCTTCAGTTTGGTAGTCAGTCTAATACCTTTTCTCTCCCATACTTTCCTTTGGAGCCTCCTGAACACTGAACTACGTGTGCGTTGAGCTCATTATCAATGTGTACATCCCTGGAAAGTACACTACCAGAGTAAGTGAACTTATCCAAAGCATTCAAAACTGCATCATTTGCTGTAATTGATGGTTCCACATATGGATGGTGTGCAGTGGCTGACAGCACCTGTGTTTTCTTGGTGTTAATTGTTAGGCCAAAATTAGCACAAGCAGCAGAGAATTGATTCATACTTTGTTGCATCTCAGCTTCAGAGGCTGCACTGGCTGCACAACCATCTGCAAACAGAAAATCATGCACCAACACTCCCTTCATTTTGGTCTTGGCTTGTAGCCTTTTTAAATTGAAGAATTTACCATCAGTGTAATAGGTGACCTTGATGCGCTGTTCTTCCTTATTAAAAGCATTTGACAACATTGCTGAAAATATCACGCTAAAATGCATGGGAGCAAGTACACACCCTTGTTTCACTCCACTGGTAACTGAGATGGCATGAGAGCATTGTCTATTATCCAGAACCCGGGCAAGCATGCCATCATGAAATTGGTGTGCAGTGCTGATGAACTTCTCCGGACAGCAAAATTTTGACATAATTTTCCTTAAGCCCTCCTGACTAACAGTATCAAAGGCCTTGATCATATCTACAAATGTTGTGTACAGACCTCTATTCTGCTCTTGGCATTTGTGTTGGAGTTGTTGGGCAGCAAAAACCATATCAACCATTCCTTGACCCTTTCTGAAGCCACACTGGCTCTCAGGTAGAAGACTATCTTCCAGGTGAAAGATCAGCCTGTTAAGGAGAATGCTGGTAAGAATCTTGCCAGCAATGACTAAGAGACTGTTCTGTGATTTTCACAAGATAATCTATTTCCTTTATCTTTATAGAGGTGGACAATGGAGTCATCCTTGAACTCCTGGGGAATAACCTCCTCTTGCCATATAACCTGGAAAATTTCAGTCAGTTTTTGTATGAGCAATGGTCCCCCTAACTTGTAAATCTCAGCTGGAATAGAATTAGCACCAGGTGCTTTGCCACATGAAAGGAGCCTAATGGCCCTCAAAACCTCCTCTTCAATTAAAGTTCAGCTAAGAAGGGATTGACTTCAACCTGAGGTAAACGGGTAACGGCCTCAGCATTGATTGATGATGGTCTATTGAGAACACTAAGGAAGTGTTCAGTCCATCTCTCTAAGATCATGTCCTTATTACCAAAGTGTTTCTGGATTTTGTGTTGTTCATAAGTATGTGCACCTTCCATGTACCAATGGTGAGTGGAATAATCTTTGCAGATGTTTTTGTACGTTTTTTTGTGTTTTGACCACAGAGTGAGATTCTCTATCTGCTGCAGTAATCAGGCCAGGTTTGAGTAAGCAGATAATTTTTAGGTCACCTTTTCTAGCCCCTTCTGCATGCCAAGAGGTGAGCGGTGTGGTTGTTTAAAAAAAAAAGGTCACTCAGACACCTTGGGGCTACTAAATTCTACTACTGCTTCCAATGAGAAAATGACACTATGACTTGAGCCACATGTGTGCACGATTGTGACCACAACTCCCAGTGTATCTACAAAGATTCGCAAGAAGTCCTTGGCCTCACTCTCTCCTCCAGGGTCATCATAGTCCACTGGTAGGACAGAGTTAAGATGGCTGGTGATGGCTCAAGATATAGTGGATGACCTTGGCATCTTCAATGTCTAACCAAACCTAAGCACTCCACAGCACCTGTTTCAGCTGTTTTCATGGCCATTGGGACAGAATGTTCCCATTTGCCCATTCTGCCAGGGGAAGTCTTCACATGCTTGGGATAAACAACCCCTCTAACTCACTGATGGCTTTGAGACCCTTGGATTACCCTCAGCCTGGTTTAGGCCATCTGCCAAAATGGTTTACCAGGATATGGCCACTGTGCATGCTATGGTTTCTTGGAGCCACAGGTGAGAGTTGAGTGGAACAGGTGGACACCAAAGGCGGATGAGCAGTCCTGAAAAGAGTTTGACAGCCATCACACCAGAGGTGCTAGTCTTCCCTGAACACACTCTACACTCATTAACTGTCTTTGAACAACAGATAGCCTATCTTTGTATCCATGTTTGTTAATATACTATTTCCTAATGGTGCCTCTTGCATCTGGCTATGATGAAATGCCCTTTTCCATCTCTGCTGTGCCTGAGCCTACAGTGTCCTGGTCTAATTGCTTGCTACAGCATTGTTTTGCTTACTTTCTGCTTTGATTCCAAAGGTTTTAAAGGTCCCTACCCTGGGACATTCTCAAGGGCCCCTGCCCTCCTGCACTCTTGCTGCCTCAAGAGACAGTCTTGTAGGCTACACATGGCCTGCCCATCTTTAGCTGCCCTTTAAGGCAGACCTAGCTTTGCTGATGGGCCTTCTTTTCTGTTGTCCATGGTGTAGTAGTAGGGTATAAAAGGTCGCTTAACTGAAGTTTCTATTTTTCTAACAGAACTTAAGAGTTTTGCAAGAGCAAGTATATGGGGGGCTGGGCCTTCATCCTCCTGTTAAGACAGCCTTCTTGACACAAAGTAAGGTCAGTGAAGTTAAAGATGAACTTTTATTTAAAAAGAAAGTGGTGGGGTGGAGTCAAGATGGCGGAGTAGAAAGACTCATGTATGCTAGCTCCGAACCCACAGCCCATATATTTCCTACAAGAAGAACTCCCCACAATTTCTGGATCACTGCAAGGTGCGCAGAAACACAGTGGAAGAGATTTCCGTTCCAGAGAGCCCTGGAGAGCCGTCCCTAGGGTCCGTCGTGCCCTGGACAACGGAGTCCACCCCTGCCCTGCTCTGGCTGGGCGGCCCCAGAGAAGCAGATCCGAGCAGGCTTCAGGGACGGAACCTCCAGCAGCTGAGAAGGTCCCTCTGCCCACAGACGCCACAGGTCAGTGAGAGAGACGTCTGAGCTGGCCGAGAGGGGAGCAGGGTGTCTCCGTGGCTCGGGCCCCCTCGGGAGGAAGCAGCGGAGGCAGAGGCAGGGGCAGGAAGTAGCGGAGGCAGCGATGGCAGCCCAGGACTCCCCGAGCAGCAGGCAGGATCTTCATTACTGAAGGTCTCTGCATAAACTACCTGAAGGAGCTGAGACTGGGAGGTGGCCCTGCCCCCACCCACTCCATTACTAAAGGTCTCTGCATAAAGCCCCTGAGGGAGCTGAGCCTGGGAGGTGGCCCTGCCCCCACCCCAGCACAGAACTTAAGCTCACATTGAATAGCAGCCACAGCCACCTCGGAAAGCCCATTTGAATCTCAGACCCCAAGCACTAGCTGGGCGGATCTAGGCGGGGGTGCAGAGGAATCTCAGAAGTCAAGTAACTGGCTGGGAAAATGCCCAGAAAAGGGAAGAAAAATAAGACTATAGAGAGCTTCTTTGAGCAGGTGCAAATGTTCCCACTTTTCAATTCTGATGACGAGGAAATATTCTTACCATCAGGGAAATATGTGGAGGGCGGGGCCTCTGCATCCCAGACATCACAGGGGGATGTCAGGTGGGCTCAGGCCACAGAAGAGCTCAAAAAGGATTTTGAAAAGCAAGTTAGACAGGTGGAGGAAAGACTGGGAAGAGAAATGAGAGAGATGCAAGAAAAGTATGAAAAACGAGTCAATACCTTGGTAACGGAGACCCAAAAAAATGCTGAAGAAAATAACACCTTGAAAAATAGGCTCACTCAATTGGCAAAAGAGGTTCAAAAAGCCAATGAGGAGAAGAATGCTTACAAAAGCGGAATTAGTCAAATGGAAAAAGAGGTTCAAAAGCTCACTGAAGATAATAGTTCTCTCAAAATTAGAATGGAACAGATGGAGTCTAATGACTTTATGAGAAACCAAGAAATCACCAAACAAAACCAAAAGAATGAAAAAATGGAAGAGAATGTCAAATATCTCATGGGAAAAACAACTGACCTGGAAAATAGATCCAGGAGAGACAATTTAAAAATTATGGAACTACCTGAAAGTCATGATCAAAAAAAGAGCCTAGACATCATCTTCCATGAAATTATCAAGGAAAACTGCCCTGACATTCTAGAACCAGAGGGCAAAATAAGTATTGAAAGAATCCATCGATCACCACCTGAAAGAGATCCAAAAAGAGAAACTCCTAGGAACATTGTGGCCAAATTCCAGAACTCCCAGGTCAAGGAGAAAATCTTGCAAGCAGCTAGAAAGAAACAATTCCAGTATTGTGGAAATAAAATCAGGATAACACAAGATCTAGCAGCTTCTACATTAAGGGATCAAAGGGCATGGAATAGGATGTTCCAGAAGTCAAAGGAACTAGGACTCAAACCAGGAATCACCTACCCAGCAAAACTGGGTATAATACTTCAGGGGAAAATATGGTCTTTCAATGAAACAGAGGACTTTCAAGCATTCTTGATGAAAAGACCAGAGCTGAAAAGAAAATTTGATTTTCAAACACAAGAATGAGAAGAAGCATAAAAAAGTAAACAGCAAAGAGAAGTCAGAAAGGACTTACCAAAACTGAACTGTTTACATTCCTACATGGAAAGACAATATTTGTAACTCTTAAAACTTTTCAGTATCTGGGTAGTTGGTGGGATCACACATAACACACACACATGTACACGCACGCACGCACACATACACACACGCAGGCACATACAGAGACAGAGGGCACAGAGTGAATTGAATAGGATGGGACCATATCTTAAAAGAAATTAAGGTAAATGGTGAGAGAGAAAGGTAGGGGGAGGAAAGAGGGTAAAATGGAATGGGGTAAATTATATCTCATTCAAGAGGCAAGCAGGAGACTTTTTAGTGGAGGGAAAAAGAGGAGAACTGAGGAAAAAAATACAAGAAGTTTACCCTCATCACATTTGACTAAAGGAAGGAGTAAAATGCACACTCATTTTGGTATGAAAACCTATCTTACAATACAGGAAAGTGGGGGCGAAGGAGATAAGCAAGGGTGGGGATGATGGAAGGGAGAGTAATGGGAGGAGGGAGCAATTTGAAGTCAATACTCTTGGGGAGGGATAGCATCAAAAGACAGAATAGAAACAATGAGGGGCAGAATAGGATGGAGGGTAATTCAGTTAGTCTTACACAACATGACTATCAGGGAAGTCATTTGAAAAACTACACAGATATGGCCTATATTGAATTGCCTGCCTTCCCAAAGGGAATGGGTGGGGAGGGAGGGATGGGGAGAATTTGGAACTCAAAGTTTTAGGAACAACTGTTTAGTATTGTTGTTGCTACTAGGAAAGAAGACATACAGTTAATGAGGAATAGAAAGTCATCTGGCCCTACAGGACAAAAGAGAAGATGGGGACAAGAGAAGAGAGGGATGATAGAAGAGAGGGCAGATTGGAGATAGGGAAAATTAGATTGCTCGGGGTATTGGGGTGGGGGGAGGGGATAAAAGGGGAGAAAATTTGGAACCCACAATGTTGTGAAAATGAATGTAAAAAGTTAAATAAATAAATTTTTATTTCAAAAAAAAAAGTGGTAAAATGATTCCCAATTCCAGCGTTTGTGTCTTCACCATGTGTTTGTAAATTTGCAAACTGCATACAACTTTAACATTTTCTATTGTCTTGAATGTGTTATTAATGATTACATTATTTATATCTGCTCTTGTTGTTTCCTCCCTTAGCTTGGTTGGTCTATTGGTCCTAAGGATCTCATAAGACAAATGCAGATTGTACAACAAAATGTCATTGATACTTGTGCAACTCCTTTACAGGTAAGTGCATGAGGAACTTGGGAATTTATGATGAATGTTTTTTATTTGAAGGTAGTGCTTGATGTGATGCATATTTTAAATCGCTGCATTCTTGTCTCCATGCCCAGAATTAACACTTTACCCCACCTTGAGTTCAATTTAAATATTATATATTTGGGGAATTTAGAGAACATTATCAACTGGGGTACCAATGTTTTCATAGTAAATCCTTGATATTTTATATACAAAAGATTTTCCTAAAAAAGTTTTCCATGTGCAAAGTATTAATTTCTAGCTGTTAGTGAATTACATTTTTACTGAAAAATGAATTTGTTTCTAAGAAGCAAAAAAACCAAAAACTTACCACTAAAAACTCCCTAAAGGAAAAATTTCTACTTTAAAGTGCTGATTTTTAACAGGAGTATAAAATATTTTTTCTAAGGTCTGTTAGTTACATTTACCTTGGATTCCTTTTCATCATCTTTTTTTTAATTTTTTGTTTTCAGTTTTCAACAATCACTTTCATAAGTTTTAAATTTTCTCCCACTCCTTCCACTTTCCTTCCCTGAGAACGCATGCAATCTTATATGGGTTCTACATATACATTCTTATGAAACACATTTTCACATTAGTCATGTTGCATAGAAAAATTAAAATAAATGGAATAAACAATGAGAAAAATCAAACAAAAACATAACACAAAAGAAAATAGTCTGCTTCATTCTGTGTTCCGATTCCATAGTTCTTTCTCTGGATGTGGATGGCATTTTGACCCGAGTCCTTTGGGAAGGTTTTAAGTCCTTACATTGCTGTGAAGGGCTAAGTCTATCAGAAACAGTCCTAGCACCCTATGGCTGTTATATGTAATGTTCTCCTGGTTCTGCTCGTTTCACTCAGCATGAGTTCATATAAGTCTTTCCAGGTTTTTCTGAAGACCAATTGTTCGTCATTTCTTATAGCATTGTTAATAGTATTCCATTACATTCGTATACCACAACTTGTTCAGCCATTCCTCAACTGATGGGCATTCCCCTCGATTTCCAGTTCTCAGTTACCACAAAAAGAACTGCTATAAATATTTTTGTACATGTGGGACCCTTTCCCATTTTTATGATGTCTTTGGGATACAGCCCTAGAAGTGATATTGCTGGGTCAAAGGGAATGCACATTTTTGTAGCCCTTTGGGGATCGTTCCAAACTGCTCTTCAGAATGGTTGGATCAGTTCACAGCTCCACCAACAATGAATTAGTGTTCCAACTCTCTCACATCTTCTCCAACATTTATCATCTTCCTATTTTGTCATGTTAGTTAATCTGATAGGTGTGATAGGTGTACCTCAGAGTTGTTTTGATTTGCATCTCTCTAATAAATAGTGATTTAGAGAATTTTTTCATATGACTATAGATAGCTTTAATTTCTTCCTCTGAAAACTGCCTGTTCATATCCTTTGACCATTTATCAATTGAGGAATGATTTGTATTCTTGTTCATTTGTCTCACTTCTCTATATATTTTAGAAATGAGGCCTTTATCACAGATGCTAGTTGCAAAAATTCTTTCCCAGTTTTCTGCTTCCTTCCTAATCTTGGTCGCATTCAGCATCTTTTTAATTGATAATTTGGATGAAAACATTCATAAGAAGAACAACAATAATGATAATAGCCACCATTTATGTAGCTCTTTTAAGATTTATCAATAATTTTATATAATCTCATTTAGCAATGAGATTGTGGATGACATGCTTCTCAAATTCAGGAACACTGGAAGTTAGGTAAGAGAGTTATTATATTAGATGGTAGAACTAATATTCAAAATCATTGCAGCAGGTCAAATAGAAACCAACAAAATGAAAGTTAGAGACACATTTAAAGCTCCATATTTACACTCAAAAGCTCAGTATGAGAAAGATGCCACTTTCAATCAGTTCCCACAGTATGAATATAAGGGAACCTTGTTATGTGGTCAGAATTTAAAAATTAAAGCAATTTTAGGCTGTTTATACAAATATGGTGTTTAGATGATATGTATTAATCACATTCTTTATTAAAATAATCATTTTATTTTAAAACTAGTAATACTTAAATAAATACAACCAAAGCATATAGAGTAAAAGCCCAATGCACAGAATTTCAGAATTGAAAAGAATCCAGGAGTCCAACGTAATCCAACCCACAGCCTGAACAAAAAAATCACTTCTCCAGCATTGTAATTTCCTAACAAATGGTCATTGGCTCTTTGCTTAAAAGTCTCCTGTCAGGGGAGAGGTGATGCTTGCCTTGTCAGCTCATTCCACTTTAGGAAAGCTCTAATTATTGTGAAGTCTTTCCTGACATCACATCTAAATTCTCCTCTTTGAAGATTCCACCCTAGAGGCAGCTTGGCATAGCATATAGAGAACTGGTCTCAAAGTTCAGAAAATGGGTTCCAAACTACCTTCAGACTCACATTGGCTGTGTGACTCTAGGAATGTTGATAAACCTCTCATTGCCCCATTCAAGTCTGTAAGAGTCAGTGCCAATCTGTATCAGTGGAAGGGCTCCACCATCTTTTCAGTCCCTACGTCATCACTCATTCTTCCTTCTCTGTCTGTCTCTCTCTGTCTCTGTCTCTCTCGGTCTCTGTCTCTCCCTCTCTGTCTCTCTCTCGCTCTCTCTCTCTGATCAGTTGTTAGTTCTACCTTTCTGGCATCTTCTCCTTCGTTCTACTTCCCTGGCTCTCCCAGCCTCTTGCCTAGGTAACATTCAGAGACTCTGAAATGGTCTCCCCTCTGTATACCATGAAGACATTCCTGGAACACAGAGAATCTCCAGCATTTCCTTTTCCTTTCAGGATAAAATACAAACTCTTCTGTTTAGCATTTCAAATCTCTCATAATTTGATCCCTAGCCTATCTTTCCAGAATTCACATCACTGTCCTTTGTGTTCTCTACACTGCAGGCAAACTTACTCTGTTTGCTATTGCTCATAGACAGTGCCCATCTCCCACTTCTGTGCCTTTGGACAAGTGTCCTCCCTACCTGCCATGCTTTTCTTCACCTGCCTTGTAATATTCCTCTGTCAATTCAAGGCTCAGATCAACTGCCTACATGAGGCCCATCTGTGTCCCCATGATGATGTCAGGGGCAGGAAGTGTTTTCACTTCTGTTTTTGTATACAACATCATCTTCATCTTCATGCCTCTCCCAGGATAAGCATTCCCCAGAACATCAGCATCATGGAGACTGTTTCAGCTTTGGCCCAGTCACCTCATCAGTCCCCTCATTGCTCTTGCCCATCAGAGCCAAGAGCTCCTCCCATAACTCCCTTCCCAGAATCTTTTCACTTGCCACCCACTGGTCCAATATCATCCTCATCTTCCCACCCTGGGCCACCCCCTTTTCAGTTTCCTTTTGTGCACTGTCTTCCTCTATTTGAATGTGAGCTTCGGCAGGGCCAGGACAGTGTCTTTTTCTTATTTGTATCCCCCAGTACTTAACACACTGTCTAGAATGTAGTAGGTGCTTAATAAATGCTTATCATTGTATGTCCTTTGTATCCCCAATGTTTAGCTTAGCATTTGGTACATAGTGGATGCTTAATAAATCTTACTGATTTGTTGATACTTGCTCTCCCCTTAAAAATTTTTGTATTTGTACATGTTTTGTAACATTCTGTATAAGAGGTGTTACTATTTAGTGGACAGAGAACTGACCTTGGAGCCAGGAAGACCTGGGTTTGAGTTCTGACTCTGCCACATATTGGCCATGTGACTCAGGGCAAGTCACTGAGTCTCAGTGCCCTGGGGCAGCTCTGTTAAGTTTGTACATTAAAAGGCAAGTGCTCATCAACGTTTGTAGAGTTCCCTCACTCCAAGTTCCCTCTACCAATAAAATCACAAGTCAATTTCAAAAAAAGAAAAAACGTCTTTACATATATAACGTCTGTTTATGTTGTATCCATCTTTGTATGGGTGTGTCAAATTTTAAACTGACTTATCTGTATACATGTTGGTTTTCCCAGTAGAGTATACACTTCTTAAAGGTAGAGGCCATCAAAGTGCTGGCATGTAGCCAGGACTACACATGTTGTCTGCTGAGCCACGTTCACATCTGCTTATTTTACCATTGTCTTGCCCACATCTCTCCTGGTAGCCAGTAGATCTCATAAGAATAGCATTAATGATTTTATTCAATCCAACAAGCATTTATTAAGCACCGACATGATACTGATGTAATCTGCTGGGGCTAGAAATTCAAAAGCAAACAAAAGAATCCCTGCTCTCAAGAAGCATACTTTCTCCTGGGAGGAAACAATGTGTATCTAGAAAAACAAATAGATCATAACTTAAGAAAGATAAGGCAGAAAGCAACAATCAGGAAGGTTCCCTGTAGGAGGCAGCAGACAAGATGCCCCACTAAACCCTCAACACTGCTTCCACCACCAGCAGGCCTTCCCCTTAGTCATTGTTTCCTCTGACACTAGAACAGGAGACTAAGGCCTCCACACTGGAAATTCCAGACCCAGTTACCCTCTTATGGTCATATCTTGGGAAACTGAGGTCTCTGGTTGATCTCTACTTGTCTGCTCTTAGGGTCTATTCCTGTAAGTCCTTATTCCAGACTCAGTGACTTTACTAGGTGATGAAGGGTGCTACATCACAAGGGCAGGACATGGCTCCTGGTACTGCTATCCTTGAGGGACCATAGCCTCTGACTAACAAGCCCTTCCCACTCAGTGCTGCATGTACTTGCAATCAGTCTGCTTCCCTGATGGCTCAATAGATTCTTCCTGGATCTACATCTTTTTAATGGTCATATAAACCACATCAGCCAAGGGTGTCAAATCTCCAGACACAGGATGTGCCCTGCTCAATGATCCTTTTAAGTTCTTATTTAGGGTCCTATGAATATTCCTCAGAGACATACTGTTCTTCTGGGGTCTGACCTGGCTTCTTAGAGCTCTCTCCTTACTACAAAATTATTTGTACAGCATGAGAACCATTTTAAGAAACACCAGGTGCCTAGGAGCCTGGGCTGGCTTGGATTTTTGTAGGCTGGCTATAGGAGGCTTCAGAGGGGAAAAGTATCTGGGTCAGGTTTATTGGTAACAGCTGCTGCCTTCCTGTTCAACAATTCAATTCTCCATCCTTCTTGAATGTACTAACATATAGCTCTTTCCATGAACTTGGAAGGAAGGCTGAGGGACACTTTCCATCTTCCACGTAAGTATATATCCTATGTGCTGGTGTATAGGTAGCGTCTGTGGTTCCCAACCTTTTCAGGCATAAGGTCCACTTTTTAAAGTCTAAATATTGTATAGACCTCCCCCCCAAAATAGAAATTGTACTGCTAGTATCCATAGTCTGATTAAACACAAAATGACAAAAGATTCCTATGAATTCAAAGACATTTTGAAATATATTTGTGTTATTCATTACAATAGCATCTGTATCCACTTAACAGATAAAAACAAGTATTATTCACAGTTTATTTTCTTGAAACTAAACATCAGAATGGCAGTCCTCGGTGGGTATGTGGATTCATGAGCCCTGTACAAACGCTCCACAGAGCTACCACCACAGTCCTTGGCCCACAGGTTGGGAACCACTGACCGAAGTCATCACTTCTCTAGTCAGTTCAATTAAACACACATGTGTTAAGCACCTTCTGTGTACCAGGGCCTACGCTAGGTGATAGGGATAAAAAGGCCAAAGCAAGCTGTCCTTGTCATTCCAATACATCAGTCAGAGTCATTTGGTAATTCATCTTATTAGAAAATAATTTGGCATCATTTAAATTCCAGAGGAAAACTTTTTTGTGTAATAACTTTTTAAATTTATGTCATCATGATTAAGAATATGATATCATAACCTCCATAGTAGGCAGAACTAGACACTGATGAACTCACAGCAAGGCAAAAAAATTTGTAGAAGCCAGAATCTGCAGAAATATTAATCTCAACTAACACCAGAAAAGAACCTCTCCTATCGGCTTGGTTAAGTAATCATTTACCTATTTATTAGGAATGATACTGATTCTCTTTTATTAAATTTGCATTACAGTCATTAATGGGGAAAATTATGTATTTCCTCCCTCTTTTTGAACCTTTAAAATACAGGAAGCTTTGGCTCAAGCTTTTTGGTTTGACATTAAACGCATGAATGATCCAGAATGCTACTTTTATTCTTTGCCCCGGGAACTGGAAGTGAAACGGGATCGGATGGTGCAGTTGCTCCAAAGCGTTGGATTGAAACCTATAGTCCCAGAAGGGGGATATTTCATTATTGCTGATGCTTCAGGGCTAAGTTAGTAAAGGTTTTGTAAACTTCGGGTGCACATAAGCATAAATGTGAAATGATGTTTTTATTGGGTAGTTTCATCTATATTTTAACTATGCAAATAAATGTGAGATTGATAAAGATTTGTCTATTCAGAAAACACATATAATATTTCCATCTTATAGTAATTTTTGCTACATGTAGTTCTCGTAAATCTGAATGTAATTCTGTAATGATTATTGAGCTGGCAGAAATGTCATAAAAGTCTCTTTATAGAAAAGAGGAAAAAACTGAAATGTCCTGAGCTTAAGTTCTGAATTGATTCTCTGGGACTGTGTTTGGGACTCCATAAGAAGAGCTGACTGGTCATGAGATCAGATTGTAACCATCCAAATAATGTTGGTCTTGACACTAAGGGAGCAGCAAACATGCTGTATCCAATTCTGAGCTGTGCTCTTACAAGAACAGGAGTTGCAGTGAACTAGGCGGGCTAGATTTTGCAATTGAATTCAGTTCGTCCTCATGACATAACCCACCTTATTCTTATCAAGCTTAGGAGAAGCAAAAAGACAGAGAGTTGACTTGAAGTGAATAAGCTAACAACGTTCAGAACATAAGAGCATTAAAACAGAACAAATTTCATGCAGAGAACTGAGAAATCTGCCAGGTAGAAGGCCCTCTGGAATAGGCACCTCCACTTCCTTTCCTCTCCCTCTATACTTAACTCTTCAGGAAGCTTCTGACCTTATCATTCAATCAAAACTACTCTTGCTAAAGTTACTAATGACCTTTCAATCGCCAAATCCAATAGGCTTTTCTCAAACTCTCGTTCTCCACATCTCTGCAGCCTTTGACACTGTTGATCACTTTCTTCTTGATTCCCTCTTCTCTCCAGGTTTCCTTACTTTGTCTTGATTCTCCTCCTACCTCTCTGATGGTTCCTCAATCTCTTTTGTTGGTCTTCATCCAGGTTGCACCCACAGGTGTCCAACGAGACTCTCTGATGGACCATCTTCTCCCTGTATACTGCTAGTTGATCTCCCTGACATAAGCCTTTCCCAACTCTAGTTCATCTTCCTCCACTCTGTTATCATAAACATTATAACATTATAACATAATAACATTATAACATAACATAATCATAACATCTTCCTAAAGCTGTTCTGCACATGACGCTAATCTATTTTCACTGGCTTTCTGTGGCCTGCCTGGAACATTCTCTGCTCTTCTGCACCTCCGGGCTTTCTTCAAGCCCCAGCTAAAGTCTCTCCTCCTATAGCAAGCCCTTCCTGATCCTTCTTAAAATCACTCTAATCTCTGATTTGTCATATATAACTTGTTCATAACAGCTGTCCCTTGTGAGCTTCTTAAGGGCAAGGAATTTTTTTATAGCCTTTCTTTGTATCCCCAGTACTTAGCATAGTGCCTGGCACACTGTAAGTGTTTAATAAATGTCTGTTAGCTGATTGGCTGACTGAAGTGTCCCAGTGACAGATACCCAACAATTTTAGTCTGGGTAATTTACACATCATTTCTAAATGAGAGAAATTTCATATGATTTATAAATGGGTAATAAGATTGAAATTATTTAATTTTTCCTTGGGTCATATTTAAATTCTGAATGTCACATGTAAATATATAATCCTTAATGAAACACTGGGATAAGAATAAATTAGAGGCTTACTTCTCTACTTAAAAAGTACTTTAATGAATGCAGAGAAAATTTTCATGAATATTTTTTGAAAAATAAATCATTTTATGCTGTTTATGAAAGTAAACTAATGACTGTAAGGCACTCAAAACCATCTAAGTATAAGAATGTACAGAAAGTGAAGATGAGAACAACAGCCAAGGATGTCACTCAAACAGACCCCAGGGAACCATCTTGGTCAAGCCTCAGTCTATGAAAAAGGCCTTGATGAACCAAGATGTCTGGGAATGTTAGGGTTGAAAGAGATGAAAGAGAGTGAAGACAACAAAGGGCTGTAGAGGACAAGGTGATCTGACTAAACAGTCTGAGAAAACAAAGACTGTGAATGGACAGAATATTTGTGATAGAACTATTCCAAATGGATGAAATATGAGAGAAGAGGGATTTTCCTTTGCAGTATCCAGGGTGTCATATCCTGAGGTTCATTCTTAGGAAAGGCAATCCACACCTCTCCCTCCCCAGAGCTTCCATTAGAATGTTAGAGATTCCCATCCAGCAACTGCAATTGGTCTATACACACAATCGATTTGACTAGTTGATAGAACACTCTAATTTGTAACTAGGCTAATGGGCACAATGTTAGAACATCAATAAAGTAATTCACTTTTTAAAAAAGTATCTGTAGACTCCAGTTAAAGGATAGCCTAAATAACCCCTGAGGGTCTACTCAGTGTTTTGGTTCTTCTATTTCTATAAGGTTTCCTAGTGATTCCCATGGGAGTGGGTTCTAGTGTCCAGGTCTCCATCACCAATGAGAGAATTTCAAACTACATTCAGTTACATGGAGGAGAAAAAGAAAGTGGGTATTAATAATAATCAGATCCTAAGGAATGATTTGCATTAGATATACTAATTAACTCTTTTCCCCCTTCATTTTAGATCTAGACCTCTCTGAAATGACAGATGAATCTTATGACTATAAAATTGCGAAGTGGATGATTAAAAATAAGGTAATAGGTTATTATCAACTTTAATGTATTATTTTAGAAAACTACAGAAGGAAATCTTTGGGTTGCTACTAAAGCATTATGAAAACGTTATCTACAGTTAAATTATTGAACCATCATAGCTTGTTGCTTAGATGGTGCTTTTTAAAATCTATTTCTTGAAAATTATAATGACTAAGGTGGAGGAAAGATAGGGATTCCCTTGAGCTCTCTAAAATTCCTCTTCAAATGACTAATGCCTAAAAATGAATTGTGGAGCAGCAGAACCGAAAAAGAACAAGATAAAATAATTTTCCACCCCAATTTGACTTAGAAGGTTAGCAGGAAATGTCTGTCTCACTGAGGTGAGAGTGGAGTCCAGAACAGACCACAACCAGCAAGTCAGGCCTTGAGGGTGACAAACTCAGCAGCTTCTGGAGTTCTCAGTCCACAGATGGTAAAGGGTTTGAAAAATCAGAAGGAGTTTACAAGGGACCCTTTGCTGGCACTGGATGCAAGACTCACTGTCCCAGGGCAAGGAGGAACACTAGCACTTTAAAGCATGTGCTCAAAGGTGAGTGGGGACCCTAGTCACAGTTCATGGTGGGAACGAGTGTTTATGATTGCTGAAAGACCAGAGCATAGGCCAGGAGTGTAGTAAATATACCCATCCTTAGTTAGATCATACCACTTTGGAAGAACCGAAAACTTACACATCCCTAGAACTAGTTCTGAAAATAGCAGAAACACAAACTCAGAAGAAGACAACAAAGTCAAAACTTCTTATCCAAAGCCTCAAGTAAAAAAATGTGAATTGGTCTCAAGCCCAAAAAAAATTCCTGAAAAAGCTCAAAAGAATTTTTTAAATCAAATAACAATGGTAGAGGAAAATGGGGAAAAGAAATGAGAGTGATGCAAAAAAATAGTGAAAAAAAGAAACAACTTGGCAAAAATAGCACAAAAAAATGAAAAAAATAATACCTAAAAAAGAAGATTAGGTCAAATGGTAAAAGACACACAAAAATCCACTGAAGAGGAAAACTCCTTAAAAAAGCAGAATTAGCCAAATGGAAAAGCAGATACAAAAGCTTACTGAAGAAGATAATTCCTTAAAAATTAAAATTGAGCAAGTAAAAGCTAATGACTCCAGGTGTCATCAAAAAACAAGAAAACAAAATCAAAAGAATGAAAAAAATAGAAAATGTGAATTATCTTATTTGGAAAACAACTAACTTGGGAAAATATATCCGGGAAAGATCATTTAAGAATTATTGGATTACCTGAAAGCTATGATAAAAAAAGATCCTAGACATCATCTTTCAAGAAATTATCAAGGAAAACTGTCCTGACATTCTAGAATCAGAGGGTAAAATGAAAAGTAAAGAATCCACCATCACCTCCTAAAAGAAAATCTGAAATGAAAACTCCCAGGAATATTCTAGAGCTCCCAAATCAATGAGGAAATACTGCCAGCAGTCAGGAAGAAACTAACCAAATATCATGGAGCTACAGTCAGGATCACACAAGAGTTGGCCATTTCTACATTAAAGGAACTGAGGCCTTGTAATATGATATTTCAGAGAGCAAAGGAGTTAGAATCACAACCAAGAATCACCTACCAAGCAAAACTGAGTATAATCAATTGGAGGAAATGGCTATTTAATGAAATAGAGGACTTTCAAGCATTCCTGATGAAAAGATCAAAGTTTGACTTTCAAATACAAGGCTCAAGAGAAGCATAAAAAGGTAAACGGGAAAGACGAATTATAAGAGATTCAATAAGGTTTAACTATTTATATTCCTACATGAGACAATAATAATATTTATAACTTTTAGGAACTTTATCATTATTAGGGCAGTTAGAAGGAGTATACATATACAGAGGACACAGTTTTGAATTGACTGTGATGGGATCATATTTTAAAAAAAGTAAGGGGTGAGAAAGAGGAATACATTGGAAGAAAAGGGGAAAAGGAAAGGTAGAATGGGGTAAATTCTCTTACATAAAAGAGGTGCAAAAGAGCTTTCACAGTAGAGGGGAGATGGGGGAGGTAGGGGCAGACTTTATTCTCATTTCAGTTGGTCCACAAATGGAATACCATACACACTTAGTTGGGTATAGAAATCTATATTGCCTTACAAGGAAGAAGGATAGTAAAGAAATAAGAGAAGGCAAGGGGAGGCTAATAAAAGGGAGAGTGGATTGGAGGAGATGGTGATCAGAAGCAAAACACTTTGAAGGGAGGACTAGGAAAAAGAGAGAGAAGGATAAATGGTGGAAAATAGGATTGAGGGAAATAGAGTAATCATAACTGTGGGGAAAGTTTCACAGCAAGTTTCTCTGATAAAGTCCTCATTTCTTAAATGTATAGAAAATTGAATCAAACTCATAAGACTGAATCATTCCCCACTGGGGAAATGGTCAAAGATTATGAAATGACAATTTTCAGAAGAAGAAATCAAAGCTCTCTATAACCATATGAAAAAATGCTCTAAATCACTATTGATTAGAGAAAAGAAATTAAAACTGTGAGGCACCACCTCAAACTATTAGGTTAGCTAATACAAAATGAAAATGACAAATGTTGGAAGAAATGTGGGAAACTGGACTGTTGGTGGAGTTGTGAATTGATCCAGCCACTCTGGAGAGCAATTTGGAACTATCCTCAAAGGGCAACAAAATCACACATCCCTTTTGATTCAGCAACACCACTGCTAGATTTTTTAAAAAAGAGAAATTACCTATTTGTACAAAAATATAACAGCTCTTTTTGTGTTGACATATAACTGGAAATTGAGGGGATGCCCATCAATAGGAGAATGGCTGAGCAAATTGTGGTCTATGATTATGATGCAAGACTATTGTGCTATAAGAAATGATGAGCAGAATGGACTTACATGAACTGAGGCAAAGTGAAGTGAATAGAGCCAAGAGAACATCTTACACAGTAACAACATTGTATGATTATCGACCATGAATGACTTAGCTATTCTCAGCAATACAATGATCCAAGGTAATTCCAAAGGACTTATGATAAAAAGTACTATCTCCACTTCCAGAGAAAGAACTGATAGAGTCTGTACATTGAAGCTTCCTTTTTTAAACTTTATTTTTCTTGGATTTTTTTGGGGGAGGGGCTGTGTTTCCTTTCACAATATAACTAATATGTGTTGCATGATTGCACATGTATAACCTATATCAAATTGTTTTCCTGAGTCAAGATGGTGGAGTAAGAACTTAATAAGTTGTTCTCCCCCTTCCCTACTGACCACTGAAAACCCAGAAAATATCACCACAGGAGAAACCCTGGAACAGCTAAGCCAGCATAAAGATGGAATATAGCAGTCTTGTAGCCCAGGAAGCTTAGGAAACTAATGAGAAAGGCCCCTCTCACTCAGGTGGAAAGGGAGCAATACAGGACGGAAAGTGTCCCAGCAAGGCAGTGGCAAGCCTCGCCTCAGCAAATCATGGGGAGATCCTGAGCCCCACAGTGGTGGAGCAGGCAAGTGCCCACACCTGGTCCTCATCCCCCAAGTGCCTCAGCATGGGCAGGGGAACTGGCAGATACCAACTTGGAAAACCACCATGTCTGCCAGTGTTCACCAGGAGTCAAATCTCCCACTGCTCCAGCACAACTCCAGGAAGCACAGCTCCAGGAGACAGGTAGACATTCTTCAGCAATCAGACATTTGAGTGCAAAGTCAGGGTAAGCAAGAGCCAGTGCAAGGCCTGGATAAGTAGGCATCCCCCATGGGCCAGACTCTCCCACCCCCACCCTGATAACTCCAGTGCTGCACCAGGTAAGCTCCCAGTACCTGAGACCCCAGTACACAAAGCCAGTGACCAGGTCCCAGGCACACAGCACAAGAATCTTGGGTCAGAATCTCCAGTAGGAGAGCTCAACTCTAAAAATCAGAAATTAGGCAAACTCCATGAGCAAAAAGCAGAAATGGACAATGAGCATAGATTCTTATTTTGGGGACAGGGAAGATCAAGGCACAAAATCAGAAGGGTACAAAATTGTCAATATACCCACACTTGAAACTTCAAAGGGTAATATGAACTTGTCCCAAGCCCAAGAGCTCAAGAAGAGCTCAAGAAGGATTTTAAAAGTCAAATAAGAGGTAGAAGAAACATTGGGAAAAGAAGTGAGAGATATTCAAGAGAGAGTCAGTAGCTTGAAAAAGGAAGGACAAAAATTAACTGTAGAAAACAAGTCCTTAAAAAGTAGAATTGTCCAAAGGGAAAGGGGGATACAAAATCTAACAGAAGAAAATAATTCCTTAAAATTAGAATTAGGCAAGTGGAAACTAATGACTCTATGAGATATCAAGAATCAGTGAAACATAAAAGAATGAAAAAATAGAAGAAAATATAAAATACCTCATTGATAAAACAATTGACCGGGAAAACAGATCCAGGAGAGAAAACTTAAAAATCATTGGTCTATCTGAAAACCATGATGAAAAAAAGAGAGTAGGATGACATCTTTTAGAAAACCATCAAAGAAAATTGCCCTGAGGTCCTAGAACCAGAAGGTAAAATATTCATCAAAAGAACACACTGATCACCTCCTGAAAGAGATCCCAAATTAAAAATACCAAGAAATATCATAGCTAAATTCCAAAATTACCAAGTTAAAGAGAAATACTGCAAGAAGCCAAAAAGAAATAATTTAAATATTATGGAACCACGGTCAGGATTACACAGGACCTTTCAGATCACAGGATGTGGAATATGATATTCTGTAAGTCAAAAGATCTTGGGTTACCACTAAGGATCAACTATGAAACTGAGTATAATCTCTCAGGGAAGGAGATGGACATTCAACAAAATAGGAGACTTCCAAATCATAGTGATGAAAAGACCAGAGTTCAACAAAAATTTGATATTCAAATACAAGAATCAAGAGAGGCACAAAAATGTAAACAGATGAGGAAAAAAACAGAAACATTATTAATAAGGGAAAACTGTTTACTTCCCTATAAGGAAAGAAAACATTTGTAACTCTTGAGGACTATATTGTTATTACACCATTTAAAAGCTGTATACACAGAGGGCAAGGATATAAGTTGACTTTGATGTGATGATAAAAATTCTAATTAAATGATGAAAAAGGATTGTACTGGGAGAACAGGAAAAGAAGAGGCAGACAAGGATAAATTACATCACATGAAAAGGCACAAAAACCTATTACAGTAGAAGGAATAGAGGGAGGGAGATGAGTATTATTTGAACCTTACTCTCATCAGATTTGGCTTAAAGAGGGAATAACATGTTAGGCATACAAATCTAACTTACCTTATAGGAAGTAGGAGGGGAAAGGGCAAAAAAAGGGAGTGTGTGGATAGAAGAGAGAAACATAGTAGTAAGGGTAAAGGGTAGGATAGAGGAGAGTGATAATAGAACGGATGGCAGTCTGAAGAAGGTGGTGGTTGAAAGCAAAACTCTAGTGAGGAGGAAAAGGAAGAAAGGAGAAAAAAAAGCATAAACAGGAAAAATAGGGTGGAGAGAAAGACACAGATAGTAATCATAACTGTGAATGTGAATGGGATGAACTCTCCCATAAAACAAATAGAAGAGTGGATTAAGAACCATAATCCTGGGGGTGGAGCCAAGATGGCGGACTAGAAAGACACATGCAGGGTCCTCCCCACAACCCATAAAATACCTGTAGAGAGGGACTCTCAACAAATTTTGGAGCAGCAGAAGTGGAGAACAACACAGTGGAGGAGATTTCCAGCCCACGGTGACCTGAAAGGCCCAAGGAAACGTTGGTTGCGCTGGACGTGGAGCAGAGAGCAGAGCCGAGAGCAGAGCTGAGCACGGAGCCCAGCCCAGCCTTGGCCGTGGCACAACAAGACTCTGGGAGGATGACCAGTCACAGAAGCAGGTCCTCAGATCCCTTGGCCCACAGGCGAAAAAGGTCAGTGATGGGGTTTTATCAGCAGGCCAGGAAGGCAGAAGGGCCTTCCCATAGCTCCAGCAGCAGGCAGCAGCCACAGAGCCTGCAGAGCAGCCCATACAGAAGCTCCATTGTTGGAGCGTAAAAACCCCTGGGGGCACTGAAGAGCTGAGTCCTACCTCAGCCCTGGGTGGAGGCCCTGGCTGAGCTGGTCTTTGTCTCACACTGAATGGTGGCCCTGCCCATCCAGCTTATCTGAAAATCAGCCCCCAGTGTTGACTTGGGAACTGGAGGCCAGGTGGCTGTGGAGAAGTATCTGCTTAGATTCTGGACACAAAAATCCCTCTCTGCGTCCAGACCAGTACACGCTTGATCGTGCCACATTGGAGGAACTGAGATCTCACAGATTCCGAGAGTATACCCTACTCTTGACAAAGGTCCCAAAAGCCAAGTAACTGGTTGGGAAAATGCCCAAAAAAGGGGAAAAAAATAAGACCATAAAAGGTTACTTTCTTGGTGAACAGATATCTCCTCCCATCCTTTTGGATGAGGAAGAACAATGCTTACCATCAGGGAAAGACATAGAAGTCAAGGTTTCTGTATCCCAACCATCCAAAATAAATATTCAATGGGCTCAGACCATGGAAGAGCTCAAAAAGGATTTTGAAAATCAAGTTAGACAGGTGGAGGAAAAACTGGGAAGAGAAATGAGAGAGATGCAAGAAAAGCATGAAAAGCAGGTCAACACCTTGCTAAAGGAGACCCAAAAAAATGCTGAATAAAATAACACCTTGAAAAACAGGCTAACTCAACTTGCAAAAGAGGTTCAAAAAGCCAATGAGGAGAAGAATGCTTTCAAAAGCAGAATTAGACAATTGGAAAAGGAGGTCCAAAAGCTCACTGAAGAAAATATTTCTCTCAAAATTAGAATGGAACAGATGGAGGCTAATGACGTTCTGAGAAACCAAGAAATCACCACACAAAACCACAAGAATGAAAAAATGGAAGAGAATGTGAAATATCTCATGGGAAAAACAACTGACCTGGAAAATAGATCCAGGAGAGACAATTTAAAAATTATGGGACTACCTGAAAGCCATGATCAAAAAAACAGCATAGACATCACCTTTCATGAAATTATCAAGGAAAACTGCCCTGATATTCTAGAACCAGAGGGCAAAATAAGTATTCAAGGAATCCACCAATCACCACCTGAAAGAGATCCAAAAAGAGAAACTCCTAGGAACATTGTGGCCAAATTCCAGAGTTCCCTGGTCAAGGAGAAAATATTGCAAGCAGCTAGAAAGAAACCAAGTATTGTGGAAATACAATTAGGATAACACAAGATCTAGCAGCTTCTACACTAAGGGATAGAAGGGCGTGGAATAGGATATTCCAGAAGTCAAAGGAACTAGGACTCAAACCAAGAATCACCTACCCAGCAAAACTGAATATACTACTTCAGGGGAAAAAATGATCTTCAATGAAATAGAGGACTTTCAAGCATTCTTGATGACAAGACCAGAGCTGAAAAGAAAATTTGACCTTCAAACACAAGAATGAAGAGAAGCATGAAAACGTAAACAGCAAAGAGAAGTCATAAGGGACTTACTAAAGTTGAACTGTTTACATTCCTACATGGAAAGACAATATTTGTAACTCTTGAAACTTTTCAGTATCTGGGTAGTTGGCGGGTTTACACACACACACACAGAGCACACAGTGAATTGAATAGGATGGGATCATATCTTAAAAAAATGAAATTAAGTGGTGAGAGAGAAATATATTGGGAGGAGTAATGGAGAAATGGAATGGGGAAAATTATCCCTCATAAAAGAGGCAAGCCAAAGACTTTTCAGGGAGGAAAAAGAGGGGAGGTGAGAGAAAAACATGAAGCTTACTCTCATCACATTCGACTAAAGGAAGGAATAAAATGCACACTCACTTTGGTATGAAAACCTATCTTACAATAGAGGAAAGTGGGGGAGAAGGGGATAAGCAGGGTGGAGGGGATGATAGAAGGGAGGGCAGTGGGAGGAGGGAGCAATTTGAAGTCAACACTTTTGGGGAGGGACAGGATCCAAAAAGAAAACAGAAGCAATGGGGGGCAGGATAGGATGGAGGGAAATATAATTAGTCTTACACAACACGACTATTATGGAAGTCATTTGCAAAACTACACAGATATGGCCTATGTTGAATTGCTTGCTTCCCAAAGGGAATGGGTGGGGAGGGAGGGATGAAGAGAAGTTGGAAGTCAAAGTTGTAGGAACAACTGTTGAGTATTGTTCGTACTACTAGGAAATAAGAAATACAGGAAATGGGGTATAGAAAGTTATCTGGCCCTACAGGACAAAAGAGAAGATGGGGACAAGGGAAGGGAGGGATGTTAGAAGAGAGGGCATATTGGTGATAGGGGCAATTAGAATGCTTGGTGTTTTGGGGGGAGGGGAGGGGAGAAATGGAGAGAAAATTTAGAACCCAAAATTTTGTGAAAATGAATGTTAACAGTTAAATAAATTTTTAAAAAAAGAACCATAATCCTACAATATGTTGTTTACAAGAAACAAATTTGAAGCAGAAGGATATATAGAGAGTAAAGGTAAAAGGCTAGAGCAGAATATATTATGCTTCAGCTGAAGTAAAAAAAATAAGCAGGGGTAGCAATCCTGATCTTAGACAAAGCAAAAGCAAAAACAAATCTAATTAAAAGAGATAAAGAAGGAAACTACATTCTGCCAAAGATACCATAGACAATGAAAAAATATCAATATTAAACATATGTACTAAGTGGTATAATATCCAAATTCTGAGAAGAGAAGGAAGTTGCAGGAAGAAATAGATAACTATACTAGTGGGGGATTTCAACCACCCTTTCTCAGAACTAGATAAATCTAACCACAAAATAAACAGAAAAGATTAAGGAGATGAATAGAATTTTAGAAAACTTAGATATGTTTGACATCTGGAGAAAAGAGAATGTGAGTAGAAAGGAATATACCTTTTTCTCGGTGGTACATGGCACCCACACAAAAACTGACCACGTATTAGGGCATAAAAACCTCACAATCCAATGCAGAAAGACAGAAATAGTAAATGCATCCTTTTCAGATCATGATGCAATAAACACTGCATGTGTTAAAGGACCATGGAAAGACAGACAAAAAATTAACTGGAAACTAAACAATCTAATATTGAAGAATGAATGGGTCAGAGAACAAAACATAGAAACATTAACTTCATCTAAGAGAATGACAATAATGAAACAGCAAATCAAAACTTATAGGATGCAGTACAAGTTCTTAGGGGAAGTTTTACATCTCTAAATGCTTCCATGAATAAAATAAAGAGATCAATTAATTGAGCATGCAACTAAAAAAGCTAGAAAAAGAACAAATTAAAAATCCTCAACTAAATTCCCAATTAGAAATTTAGAAAACTAAAGAGAGATTAACAAAACCAAAATTAAGAAAACTGTTGAACTAATAAAACCAAGGTCTGGTTTTATGAAAAAAAAAACAATAAAATAGATAAATCTTTTGGTTAATTTGATTGAAAAGAAAGAAAACCAAATTATCAGCATGAAAAATAAGAAGAGTGAATTCACCACCAGTGAAGAGGAAATTAAAATAATAATTAGGAGCTATTTTGTATAACTGTATGCCAATAAAAATATGACAATCTAAGTGAAATATTTACAAAAATATGAATTGTCTAGATTAACAGAAGAGGAAGTAAAATACTTAAATAACCCCATTTCAGAAAAAGAAATTGCCAGATGGTTTACAAGTGAATTCTATCAAAAATTTAAAGAACAACAAATTCCAGTACTATATAAACTATTTGGGAAAATAGGTGAAGGAGGAGTCCTACCAAATTCTTTCTACGATACCAATATGGTGCTGATACCTAAATCAGGAAGAACCAAAACAGAAAAAAAAATATAGATAAATTTCCCTAATGAGTATAGATAAAAAAAAATTTAAATAAAATATTAACAAAGAAGTGACGGCAACTTATCTGGAGGATAATACGCTATGACCAGGTAGGATTCATAACACAAATGCAGGGCTGGTTCACTATTAGGAAAACTATCAGCATAATTGACCATATCAACAAAAAACCTAACACAAATCATATGATTATCTCAGTAGATGCAGAAAAAGCCTTTGACAAAATACAACACCCATTCCTATTAAAAACATTAGAGGGCATAGGAATAAATAAAGTCTTCCTTTAAATGACAGCTAGCATCTATCTAAAACCATCAGTAAGCATTACATGTAATGGAGATAAGCTAGAAGCATTTCCAATAAGATAAAGGGTGAAACAAGGATGTCCATTATCTTCACTGTTATTCAATACTGTACTAGAAATGTTAGCTTTAGCAAAAAGAAAAGAAAAAGAAATTGAAGAAATTAGAATAGGCAAACACAATGGTATACTTAGAGAATCCTAGAAAATGAAGTAAAAAATTACTTGAAATAATAAATTTGACAGAGTTGCAGGATATAAAATAAACCCATATAAATTGCTTTCTCAATGGGAGGAGGGAGAGAGGGAAAATTTGGAAATCAAAATTTTAAAAAATGAATGTTAAAAAGTGTTTGTACCTAATAGTTGGAAAAAAGAAGACAAAAAAGAAAATTATTATCACTGTAAAAATCAATGTGTTTCTAAAGTTGACACTAAAATAGTGTTCAATGTAAACCTATGGTAAAATCTTAACTTATAGTTTATTAAAAATTATGTTTATTTTCTTTAGAAATTGACAACCATTCCTGTCACAGCATTCTGTAATTCCTACAAAAAAGATTTTGAGAAATATATACGGTTTTGTTTCATTAAAGTAAGTTTACATCCTGCTCTACAGAATCACAGAATTTCCTGGGGGGGGGGGGAGAGGAGAAGAGGATGGGGGAGAGAGAGAGGGTGAGGGAGGGAGGGGGAACGGGAAGAGAGGGGAGGAGAGGAACGGAGAGGGAGAGAGAGAGAGAGAGAGCATTTATTCCTGTTCTGGTGGTGCCTGTAGTTCAGACACATCACACACACTCCTACAAAACTGTTCTAGAACACCATCCCTCTCCCTTCCCCCTCAGCTCAAAAGTCTTAGTCTTCCTTCATATTGACTTCAACTCCTCCCCACTCTGTGAAGACTGGTGGAGTCATGTGACATTGATCGAACCTCCTCTTGCCTTGCATTTAGTGCATTGTTTGTCATCTACTTAATTAGGCTATTCTTTCCTGATACACAGGGAATGGTGTCTTGGGCATTTTTAGCCATCAATCCTTCTACCCATGGGGAAAATAAACACTTGTTAAATAAATAATATAACTGTTATAGATCTATGTAACAATTATATTCTCAATTTACAGAAAGACAGTACTCTGGATGCTTTTGAGAAGATCATCAAGATCTGGGCAAAAGAATTCTAATTTTTGCCAAAAAAATGAAGTTGCTGCCACCTACTGGAAATTGAAAAAAAACCTTTGAGTAGAAATAAGAACTTAATGAATGCCATGGGATACTGTCATATAATGTGGAGACTTTAAAGAAAATGTAGTAGAAGTATGCAAAAAAAAACAAAAAAAACCAAACGACTGTTGGCTGCAATAAGGCAATGGAAAGAACTGGAAACAGCTGCATTTTCAGAATTCCAGGCAAATCTTGGAATAGAAACAAGTGTAATTTAAGTTATTCCCAAAGTTCTTTATACTCTGAATTTACTATATATTGTGGCCTATTTTGTCCCCGAAGTGTCAGAGTTAAAATCTCTTGGATACTTCATAATGAAGCTATCATGAATATTTGTGCTATTCACACATCATAGGCCACATTTTTAGTAGTTTACAAAATCAGCAAACGCTTGGCTGAACAGTCCTTATTCTTGATTTTCTCCCTTACCACTTTATTTGTGAAATTTTCCAATAGAGAAGAGGAAAATGAAGTATTTCCATTTTATTTTGGAAGGGAAATTAACACCCTTTCATACAGAGTCACTTTGCAGACCTGGTTACTTAATGAGGCTCATTCCCAAACTCACATTGGCCAACACAAATTTAGTACCTAGAACAGGACTCTGTCCATGGTAGGGACATAATTCTTGGTAAATTAATTCCAAAAAACTGTAAGAACAAACTTAGTTTTAATTTTAACTTTTTTTCTAAAGGTTATATGAGGCTATTGACATGATACATAAATAAAAAATGCAAGATATAAAATTCATTTTAGCAAAATTTTGAAATTTCGTTTGCTCACCCTCAAGGAGAAAAGCTTCAAATAGTGCTGGCCTGTAGATCTTGAAATGGGTTATGATGACTATGACTTTGGGTAAGGTAGGTAGGAAAGAAGAGCTAAAATTAGTTTTTAAGTAAATTCTATAACAATTCAGGTTTATTCCCTGAGAGGGAAGAATTAGTTACAAGAGTATGACAGTTCAAGAAGGATGATAACTTACTTCTGCTTAATTGATTATAATGGAAAAAAATACTAAACAAAATTATACTTTGACTTCTTAGCTAAGAAATTGTGACATCAAACCTAGGTTAGATATTATAGAGAATAGCACTAAAGCTGGCGTAGAAGAAACAGCAGCAGCTGAATAGCATGATGAGGTTAATATTGATTGGAAAAGCCAATTATTTCTACAATTTATTCTAAGTGATCCCAAGATTGCTGTTTGTCAGCAGGTGAACTTCCTTACTAATTGGGATGATTAGGTAATTAGATGTATCCTCTCTCAGCAGCAATAAAATGAAGCCCTGATGCCTTAGTGGGTTGTTTTTGTCTCCCTCCTGAATTATCTAAGGCTAAAGGGAACCTTCACTTCATCTGATAATAATTCCTGATTTTATATATTCTGGTAATTTTGGAAGTAGCTAATTATTTTAATCAAAAGTCTGATGGGTGGGGGACTAGTGGGGGGTGGGTATCAGAGACATCTGTAGGCAGAAAAAGGATTATTAGATATGTTCATCTTCCATAGTTTTAATACTTCAGAACTGAGCATCTGAACTTTTTAAGGCAACCATTTTCTATCAATAACAAAAATTAGCTTAAAGAGAATTCAGACATCTAAATCTTTTCTTTAAATAAGAACTTTAATTTCAGCTGCCAAAATTGTTCAGATTAGCATTTTTTAAGACCAAACTAAAACCTTTGTTGACGGTTTGAAAGAGATGACACCACCTGATAAAAAGATCATATAATACTATCCCACAAAGAGTGCTTTCTAAATTTATAAGTTACCCAAATCATTTGCCTTTTCTTCAGGGACTGTGTGTTAGCTAAACTCTAACACATAGCACAGGAGGTATTTCATGTTCATTGAATCTTAATTATTGAATCTCAAGCCATCCAGTAATGCCTTTAAAAATCCTAGGCTGCCTCATAGCAACCTAGAGGAAGGGGGAGATAAATGATTTCTCTTTTTGCTGTCCACATTTCTCATATACCTCTCTATTGTTGAGAAAGTTGACTACAATTAGTAACAATTTATGATGAAATAGGCTACCCACCTCCTGAAAGAAAGATGTTGGTCTGAGAGTACAGATTGAGACATATTTTTTTGGCATGGCCAGTGGGGAATTTTGCTTTGCTTTGTCTAACTATACATGTATGTGACCAGGATTTTATTTTTCTTCCTCAATCTGTGGTTGCAGAAAGAGGGAAGGAGGTGGAAGAGAGAAGGAGGATTTTCATTGATTGAAAAAATAAAACATTTTTAAAGAGTTGGCTATTCTGGGACAGAGCCAAGATGGCAGAATGAGAGCAATTACTCACCTAAGCTCTTAGACAAATTCCATCAAATACCTCTAAAAGGAGAATCTGACCAAATTTTGAAGGTGCAGAATCCAAAAGGAGACAGACTGTGGCAGTTTCACAGTCCAGAAAAGACTAGAAGATCGATGGGAAGAATCTGTTCCACAAGTATGTAGGACCATAAAGCACATGGCACAACATCCCTGCCACCACACGGCTAAGCAGGAAAGCCGTGGGGGGGTCTGAGGAAGCAGCGGCATGGCAGGATAGCAGCTCAGGGTGAGAGTCAAGTGGAGCCTAACAACTGAGAGCCCCTGAAGGAGGCCCAGGTATCTGCAGCAGTTGTGCCCAAGACTTCCACCCCCCAGATTAAACGTCTGTAAGTCACTTACTTGAACTTCTGGGAGTCAAAAGGCGGAGTGATGTTTAAATGCTCTCTCAACCATAAAATATTTCCCCAGAAAAATCCTGGATCAGTGGGAGCAGCAGAAGGGGCAAAAGTCTCATAGCACATGAGACTAGGAAAAAGCAAAGGAATCACTGTGGCAGAGGAACAGAGCTGTCTCAGACAGCCAGAGCTCCAGGGGGTTGGAGCCTCACACTAGGACCCAAGCATGCCTAAGCACTCCAGGGGAAATGGGAAGACACTACAGCAGCCAAGATCACCAAGGGGTGAGCTTGCCTTTGCTCTACCTCAGCTGAGGAGATCTCCCATGACCAGACCATCCCTCCCCCATACCTAACAAGCTACCTCCAGGGCTAATCCAGGGAAACACAAACAGATATCACCTACCTTTGCTGTCTCATACCAGCCAGCTCAGCTCCAAATTCTTTAGAGTCTAGCTTATAGAACCAGAAACAACAACACACAAAGCATCAACATCATAAGCAAGAAGCAAAGGAGGAAGGAAAAGACCATAGAATCTTTCTAAGTGGACAAGGACCAAAACACAAATACCAAAAAGGTGAGTACTGAGACCGTACTTCCATCTGAAACTTCAGAAGGGACTATGAACTGCTCACATTCACAAAGAGCAGTCTTGGAACTGCTGAAGAAGGAAATAGAAGAAAAAATGGCCAATGATTTTAAAAGTATGAAAAAAGAATTCACTGAAGAGAACAGCTCTTTAAAAAGGAAAATTTAACAAATGGAAAATGAAGCACAAAACCTAACCAGGAAAATTGGACAAATGGAAAAGGAAGAACAAAAACTGGAGGAAATAATTCCTTAAAAGGAATAATTGGACAGATGGAAAAGGAGATACAAAAGTTAACTGAAGAGAACAATTTGATGAAAATTAGAACTGGACAAGTAGAAGCTAATGACTCTATGAGACATCAAGAATTAGTCAAACAAAATCTAAAGAATGAAAAGATAGAAGAAAATGTAAAATATCTAATTGAAAAAACAACCAACCTGGAAAAATAGACCCAGGAGAGAATATTTAAGAATTATTTGCCTACAAGAAAGTCATGATGAAAAAAAAAGAGTCTGGACAATATCTTCCAAGAAATCATCAAAGAAAACTGCCCAGAAGTGCTAGATCCAGAGGACAAAACAGTCATTGAAAGAATCCACCATTCACCTCCCAAAAGGGATGCCAAACTAAAAACACCAAGAAATATTGTTGCCAAATTCCAGATCAAGTGAAGGAGAAAATACTACAGGCAGCTATAACAAAACCATACAAATATCGAGGAGCGACAGTCAGGATCACACAGGACCCTATGACTTCTATATTAAAAGACTGAAGGAATTGGATTATGATATTTCACAAGGCAAAGGAGCTGGGACTACAACCAAGGATCAATTACCCAGCAAAGCTCAACATAACATTTCAGGCAAGGAGATGGACATTCAACGAAATAAGGGATTTCCAGACCTTCCTGATAAAAAGGCCAGAACTCAATAGAAAATTTAATCATTAAACGTAGGTCTCAAGAGAGGCATTAAAAAGGTAAACAGGGGAAAACTTATTACTCAATTTGGGCAAACTGTTTACCTTCCTATAAAGGAAGATGATAATCATTAATCTTGAGAATTGTATATTTAATATGAAATATAAAGGGGATATAGAGAGATAGAGGGAACAGGTATGAAGTAAATTATGTGATGTTAAAAATGTGATTTAAGCATGCAAAGGGATCGTAACAGGAGATGTGAAAAGGAGGAAGCAGAAAATGGTAAATTGCATCACAGGAAAAAGTACAAAATTATATTATAGTAGAGGGAAAGAGGGGAGGGAGATGAGCATTGTTTGAGAGGTACTCTCATCTGATTTGGTTCAAGGAGGGAACAACAAACTTAATTAAGTATATAAATCTAACAAGCTCTATAGGCAGTAGGAGGGGGGAAGGAAAGAAGGAGAGGGGAGGCTAAAAGGCAGGGAAGTAGTAAGGGTAAAGGGCAGTAAAAGGGAGGGTGGAAAGAAGGAAGGGAAGACTGCAGAGGGTGGTGGTAAAAAGTTAAAACTTGTGGAGGGGAAGGGAGAAGGGAGAACTAAAAACACAAATGGTGGGAAAGACAATGGAGGGAACGATATAGATAGTAATCATAAGTGAGAATGTGAATGGGATGAATTCTCCTGTAAAATGGAGGCAGATAGCAGAATGGATTAAAAGCCATAATCCAACAATATGTTGTTTACAAGAAAATATTTGAAGCAGAGGGATACACACGGGGTAAAGGCAAAAGGTTGGAGCAGAATATATTGTGCTTCAGCTGATATAAGAAAAGCAGGGGTAGCAATCCTAATCTCAGACAAATCAAAAGCAGAAATAGATCTAATCAAAAGAGATAAGGAAGGAAACTATATCCTGCTAAAAGGCACCACAGAAAGTTAAGCAATATCATTACTAAATCTATATGCCCTGAGTGCTATAGCATCCAAATCCTTAGAGGAGAAGTTAAGGGAGTTATAAGAAGAAATAGACAGCAAAACTATACTAGTGGGGGACCTCAAGCTCCCCCTCCCTGAACTTGATAAATCTAACCTTGAAATAAACAAGAAAGAAGTTAAGGAGGTGAATAAAACTCTGGATAAGGTAGATAAGATAGATCTCTGGAGAAAATTGAATGGGGATAGAAAGAAATATACCTTTATCTCAGTGGTATATGGCATATATATAAAAACTGACCAAGTACTAGGGTACAAAAACCTCACAGTACAGTGCAGAAAGGTAGGGATAGTCAATGCATCCTTCTCAGATCATAATGCAATAAAAATCATACGTAATAAAAGGTCATGGAAAAATAGACCTAAAATTAATTGGAAACTAAATAATCTAATCCTAAAGAAGTGGGTTAAACAACAAATCATAGAAACAATCAACAACTTCATTCAAGAGAATGACAATAATGAGACAACCTACCAAATCTTAAGGAATACTGCAAAACCAGTTCTTAGTGGAATCTTTATATCTTTGAATGCCTATATGAATAAAACAGAGAAAGAGGAGATCAAAAAATTGGGTATGCAGCTGAAAAAGCTAGAAAACGAACAAAGTGAAAATCCCCAAGTAAATACCAAGTTAGAAATACAGAAAACCAAAGGACAGATTAATAAAATTGAATTAAGAAAACTATTGAACTAATAAACAGTTGGTTTTATGAAAAAAACCAATAAAATTGATAAACCTTTGGTCAATTTGATTAAAAAAAGAAAGAAGAAAACCAAATTACCAACAAATGAAAGGGGTGAACTCACCTCCAATGAGGAGAAAATTAAAATAATAATTAGAAATTACTCTGCCCAACTTTACGCCCATAAATTCAACAATCTAAATGAGATAGATGATTATTTTAAAAAATATAAATTGTCCGGATTAACAGAAGAGAAAGTTGAATACTTAAACAATCCCATCTCAGAAAAAGAAATTGAACAAGCCATCAATGAACTCCCTAGGAAAAATCTCCAGGGCCAGATGGATTTACAAGTGAATTCTATTAAACATTTAAAGAACAGTTAATTCCAATACTTTATATACTATTTGGGAAAATTGGGGAAGAAACAGTCCTCCCAAATTCTTTATATGATTGAAATTTGGTTATGATACCTAAAGCAAGGAGAGACAAAACAGAGAAAGAAAATTATAGACCAATTTCTCTAATGAATATAGATGCTAAAATTTTAAATGAGAGTTTAGCAAAAGGAATACAGCAACTTGTCATGAGAATAATACATTATGATCAGGTAAGATTCATACCAGGAATGCAAGACTGGTTCAATATTAGGAAAACTATTAGCATTATTGATCATATCAACAACAAGCCTAACAGACACCACATGATCATCTCAATAAATGCTGAAAAAGCTTCTGACAAAATACAACACCCATTCTTATTAAAAACACTGGAGAGTATAGGAATAAAGAGAACTTTCCATAAAATAATAAGTAGCATCTATCTAAAACCTTCAATAAGCATTATACACAATGGAGATAAGCTAGATGCATTTCCATTGAGGTCAGGGGAGAAACAAGGATGTCCATTATCACCACTATTATTTAATATGGTACTAGAAATGTTAGCTGTAGCAATTAGAGAACATAGAGTAATTGAAGGAATTAAAATAGGCAAAGAAGAAACAAAGTTATCACTCTTTGCAGATGATATGATGATATACTTAAGAGAATCCCAGAGATTCAAGTAAAAAACTACTTGAAATAATAAACAAGTTTGGTAAAGTTGCATGTTACAAAATAAACCCACACAAATCTTCTGCATTTCTATATATTACTAACAAACTAACAAAGCCCAATAGCAAGAGATAGAAAGAGAAATTCCATTTAAAGCTAGAGTAGACACCATCAAATATTTGGGAGTCTATCTGCCAAAACAAATGCAGGGACTATATGAACACAATTACAAGACATTTTCGCACAAATAAAGTCAGATCTAAGTAAGTGGAAAAACATCAGTTGCTTGTGGATAGGCTGAGCCAATATAATAAAAATGACAATTCTACCTAAATTAATTTACTTATTTAGTGCCATACCAATCAAAATATCTGATAATGATTTTCTGCAGCTGAAAAAAATAATATCAAAATTCATCTGGAAGAACAAAAGGTCCAGAATAGCAGGGGAACTAATGAAAAGAAATGCTAGGGAAGGTGGCCTAGCTCTACCAAATCTCAAATTGTATTATAAAGCAGCAATTATCAAAACCACTTGGTAATGGCTAAGAAACAGAAGGATAGACAAGTGGAATATGCTAGGTACTCAAGACACAGTACTCAATGAATGTAACAATCTACTGTTTGATAAACCCAAGGACCCCAACTTCTGGGATAAGAATTCACTGTTCGACAAAATTTGCTGGGAAAACTGGATAAAAGTGTGGCAGAAACTAGGCATAGACCAATGCCTGACACCGTACAGAAGAATAAAGTCCAAATGAGTATATGATCTAGTTATAAAGATTGATATTATAAACAAATTAGTGGAGCAAGGAATAGGGTATTAATCAGATTTATGGAGAATGGAAGAATTTTTGACCAAACAAGAGATAGAAAGCATTATGAAGTGCAAAATGGATAATTTTAATTACATTAAACTCAAAAGTTTTTGCACAACCAAATCCAATGTAACGAAGATTAGAAGGGAAGCAGAAAACTGGGACAGAATTTTTGCAACTTGTGTCAGTGATAAAGGCCTCATTTCTAAAATTTATAGAGAACTGAGTCAAATGTACAAGAATACAGGTCATTCCCCAGTTGATAAATGGTCAAAGGATATGAACAGGCAGTTTTCAAAGGAAGAAATTAGTCATATGAAAAAACGCTCTAAATCACTATTGATTAGAGATTAGAGATTGATTAGAGATCAAAATCAAAACAACTCTGAGATACCACATCACACCTATCAGATTGGCTAACATGATAGAACAGGAAGATGATAAATGTTGGAGAAGGTGTGGGAGAGTTGGAACACTAATTCATTGTTGGTGGAGCTGTGAGCTGATCCAACCATTCTGGAGAGCAATTTGGAACTGTGCCCAAAGGGCTACAAAAATGTACATACTCTTTGACCCAGCAATACTGCTTCAAGGACTGTATCCCCAAAAGATCATAAAAATTGGAAAAGGTCCCACATGTATGAAAATATTTATAGCAGCCCTCTTTGTGGCAGCCAAAAATTGGAAATCAAGGGGATGTCCATCAATTGGGGAATGGCTGAATAAATTATGGCATATGAATGTAATGGAATACTATTGCACCATAAGAAGTGATGAATAGGAAGACTTCAGAAAGGCCTGGAAAGATTTATATGATCTGATGCTGAGTGAAAATAGCAGAACCAGGAGAACTTTGTGCATAGCAACGACCGCAGTGTGCAAAAGCTTTTTCTGGTAGACTTGGAACTTCATTGCAATACAAGGACTCAAAAAAATTCCCAATGGTCTTTTAAAGCAAAATGCCTTCCATACACAGAGAAAGAACTTTGGAATTCAATTGCAGAATGTAGCAGATCATTTTCTTTTGCATTACGTTTTGGTTTATTATATAATTTCTCTCATTCATTTTAATTCTTCTACACCACATGACTACGGTGAAAAAGTATTTAACGGGAATGCACATATAGAACCTAGATGCATGCCATCTCAGGAAGGGAGGGGGGAAGGAGGGGGGAAAAAATCTAAGTTATATGGTAATGATTGTAGAACACTGAAAATAAATAAAATTAATAATAAAAAAGAGTTGGCTATTCTGTTAGAGTACAGAGTTATTAGAAGTTAGAATGAATAAGTTAATTTACCTGGACTTTAAGAGATTTTTGGACAAGACACAACCATATTACCCCACCAACCTAAAATCTGATGCAACCTTTGAACTGGGGTCCCCTCCAGCACAAAGAACTCAGACACCTGTAGCACCAATTCAATGTAAGGTTAGCACCTATGGCAGCTATGAATATATCAGCCAGTTTTGAAGTGCAAAATATAATAGACTCTCCACATGAAAGAAAGAATCAAAACATTTATTCAAACACCAGACACCATATCCAATATCAGAAAGCCAAATCCATCATAGTAACAAAGCAATCCATCATAATAACTGTGAGAGTTAGGAAAGGGTTAAGTCTCCACACATGGTGAGTTCAACACCCATAGATGTTTTCTGGCAGAAAGAAACCATATCCTTGCAGGTGCCAACCAAAATAGCGTTAGTGGCTTTACTTATACCTCAAAATCGAGATATAGACTGATCTGGCTCAAATCAGTCAGAGCTATCTTGGTAACTAGGTTAAACTGCAACTACACATGCTTAATGAGCTTCATTGCTATTCAGTGACACATGTTAAGGGTGGAGATTGCTGCCATTTTTAAACATGTGATGTATAATGAGATGGAGGTTACATGCTTACACATACCAAGGAGGGAACGGGGGAGGGAGGGTTTAAGGAAGTCTGTAACCCAGAAGAAACCAGAACAATCCAATGACTGAAGGGAGGAAGCTCACCAGCTCACTGCTTAAAAGCCTTCTTGCTTCTGTCCTCAGTACTCACTCCATCGGAAGAGGAGCAGAGCCCACTTCTGGCTGGGAGGGTCCATCCTCTGGACTTTTCTCTCTCTCTCTCTCTCTCTCTCTCTCTCTCTCTCTCTCTCTCTCTCTCTCTCAAAATTACCTTGATGCTGAAATTCGGTGTCAGATGCGTTTCTAACAATTTGGCACCCAATGTGGGGCATGAGATCGCAGAATTCAAGTAGAGATAAGGTAAGATACCACGGGTGCTCCCGTTGGCTTTCCTACAGTCTCTGCATGTTGAGCCTTTCCTTGACTGAATCTGCGATCCTGGACCACTGGAGAGAAGTCCAGAGGATTGGGGAAAACTGCCAGCAGAGCATGGAAATCAATATATCGAGTAAAGGTAAGAAACAACCATTGTTGGTCATAACTCCCACTATAGCTAGTGTCAGGTTCAACACAGAGTCAGGGACCTCAACAATGTGAGGGGCAAATTCAAAGGTACTGGAGAAGGGGGAGGAATCCATGGGACAACATTCCTTCAAATAGCCTTTTGGGAAGGATGTTGGAAGGTTGGGAGGACACTTTCAGGACAAAGGGGAAAAACAAAAAGAAAATTATAAAGTATTGCTGCCAGGAATAGACAAAGGAGGCTATCCTGGTATCCTCTGTATTTTGGCCTAAATTTGGATCAGATGAGGACTGGATGTGTCAATTATTAAATTTATATGTGAACATCAGGAAAGGAGCTTCTGAAGAAGAGAAGGATCATGCAGGTTGCTGGATTTTGGGAACACTATCCCCAGCAGTGGCCAACACATTTCAGACCCCAGAAAAAGGGAAGAAGTAAAAAGAGAGGACAAAAGAATCTTCTTGCTCCAAGTAGGATCACATCCTCCTCCTTACTCCACTCTCCCTCCACTTCGTTCCCCACTACCCCCCGCTGTGACTGAAGCTATTACAAATCCTCTTAATGAGGACATAGAGGAGATAGCATATTCCAGATTAAGGAAGAAACTGGAACAATACAGACAGTATGTTCAAAATCTACTCTTTCATATTCTGGTGAGAAATAAAGAGAGTGAGATCCTGATGCCTATGTTTCCACTGAGAGAGTTTCCTTTAGGTGCACAGGAAAGGGAATTAGGGTTTATAAATGCTCCCCTTAGAACTATTGAGGTGAGGATATTTAAAAGAGAAATGGAAGTCAGTAATTGAAGATCCAGTGGAGCTCTCAGAACAACTAGATCAGTTCTGGGGTCCTAAAATTTATACCTAGGGAGAACTAATGTGAATTCTAAATATCCTCTTTATGGGAGAGGAAAGAAGAAAGATTAGAAGGGTTGCAATGGCGGGATGGGAGAGAAGGCATCCTCCAGCCCTGGGAGTGTTACCAGCTGAAGTGAAATTCCCTAATGCAGATCCTGACTGGAACCATAGCAATGAAGCACATAGAGTTTATATTCAGGATCTTAGGTAACTAACTGCAGCAGGAATCAAGGAGGCAGTACCAAAATCACAAAATCTGAACAAGACGTTTGAGATTCATCAGAAAAAGGAAGAGACACCTTCTGAGTTTCTAGAAAGAATGAGAGAAAATTTTAGGAAGTTGTTTGGGCTGGACCCACAAGACCACAGTGGAAGGGACGTTTAAGGTCCACTTTGTGACCAACTCATAAAGAAGAAACTTCAGAAATTAAGACAACTGGAACACCTAGCCCTTAGAAGAACTATTATGGGAAGCAAGAAACTTCAGAAATTAGACAACTGGAACACCTAGCCCTTAGAAGAACTATTATGGGAAGCAAAGAAGGTATATGTGAAGAAAGAGGATGAGAAACAGGGACAGAAAACTAGAATTAAGGTAAGGCTGTTAGGGAGGGGGAGAAGTTTGAGGGAAACAGGGGTGAAAGTCAGCGACCAGGGCCTCAATCAGAAAGGAAGTTCAGAAGAAAGGAAGAGAAGCATGGGAAATATATGAGTAGAAATGAATGTTACAAGTGTGGAAAGCCAGGACACTGGAAGCAAGAATGTCCTGAATGGAAGAGAGGGAAGGGGGTGGTGCCCCTTATGAAATTCGAAGAGGAAGAAAATTAGGGATTTGGAGTGTTCTTCTTTCTTAAACCTGACCAAAAACCCCTCGTTAATTTAAAGGTCAGGGACTCCAGAGAAAATATCACCTTCCTAGTGAATATGGGAGCAGAAAGATCATCATTGAGCATTATGCCAGAAGGGATGAAATTACCTGAAGATAAACTTAAAATCTCTGGGGTAAAAGGAGAAAACTTTCAAGTACCAATTTTTGAGGGTGTGTTAGTGGGAAGACAAGAATCTCAAACAACAGTTAAGTTTCTGTATGTCTCCGAGGTAAGAATTAAGTTTTTGGGCTGTGATCTAATAGTAAGATTAAGGCTAGAAATAAAAGTTGAGGAAGAACAAATTACTGTGAGCAAAATACATACAAAAAACCCCCCAAAATCTGAAACCTATGATGAAATAAGGGCAGAAGTAAACGAGAGAAGGAAATAGAGGGGGGGGAATAAGGATAAGACCTATAAAAGTCAGATTAAAGGATCCACAAGCTGTGGCATGTGTGAGACAGTATCCCATCCCAACAGAGGAAAGAAAAGAACTAGAATTGCTAATTGATCAGTTACTTGACGATGGGTTATTGGAGCCCTGCGTGTCCCTTTTCAACACTCCTATCCTCCCTGTCCACAAGCCAGATGGCATGTATAGATTAGTCCAAGAACTAAGGAAGGTTAATCAGTTAGTGCACACACGTCCCCCTATGGTCCCCAACCCTTATGCACTGCTGAGTCAGATTCCCTCAGATCACTGATGGTTTACACTTATTGACTTGAAGGATGCACTTTGGGCAAGCCCATTATATAAGGAAAGTAGAGATCATTTTGCCTTTGGGTGGGAAAAATGTGGAAATGGGGAGGAAACAGCAATATAGATGGACGGTTCTGCCCTAGGGGTTTACTGAAGCCCCCAACCCTTTCGAGCGGGTACCAGAAAAATGATTAGAAACTTTTGAGCTTCCACTGGGGATTAAATTGTTACAGTATGTGGATGATTTACTCCTGTCAGGGAAAAGGGAGCATGAAATCACACAGATCTTGGTAAAACTTCTAAACTTTCTAGGAAGCAATGGGCTATAAGGGTATCACCAAAGAAGTTACAATTCACAGAGAGGGAAGCTTAGGACACTTGAACAGTAAAGGAATCAGGAGACTTAACCCTGACTGAATGAAGGGCATTGTCAACTTACCCCTCCCAAGGACCAAGAAGGATCTAAGGAAGTTCCTAGGGTTGGTGGGATATTGTAGGCTATGGATTGACTCATACGCTCAAAAGACCAAAGAACTATATAAGAAATTACTATATTAAGAGGAGCCCAAATAGCTGATCTGGACAGAGGAGGAAAAGGAGAGGGTGAAGCAAGTTAAGCAGGGATCTCAGCCCTGGTGTTAACTTGACCAACATTAGACAAGCCATTTTATCTCTTCGCCACTGTTGACCACAAGACAGCTGGAGTCTTAAACCGGCACTGGGCCAGACAGAAGCAGCCAGTGCCCTTTCTGTCACACGTACTGCACCCTGTTTCCACAGGGTGGCCAGAGTGTGTTCAGGCAGTCACTGCAACCAAGAGGAAAGTAGGAAGCTGACCTTTGGAGGGGCTCTGGTAGTAAATACCCCCCATCCAGTCAGGACTATTTTGAACCGCAGGGCTGGTCATTGGCTCATGGATTCAAGGGTCCTTAAATATGAGTCAATTCTACTAGAGAAGGATGATTTGGTCCTCAGTGCTGAAAACTGTGTAAATCCAGCCACTTACATCCAGAAAGGGGAAGCATGTAGAGAGGAAATAGAACACTGCTGTCTAGATACCATAGATTATCAGACAAAAGTTAGGCAGGATCTCAAGGACACCCCTCTTGAAACAGGGAAACGACTGCTCATTGATGGATCCTCTAGAATAACAGAATGAAAAAGGAGGGATGGGAATGCAATCATAGATGGGAGAAACTGGACAGTCTGCACAGACTTATGAACTTTATGCCCTAAGTCAGGCACTGAAGGAGTTAGAGGAGAGAATCTACACTGATTCTAGATATGTGAAAGGAATAGTACACACTTTTGGAAAAATCTGGGAGGAGAAAGGCCTGATTAATAGTAAAGAGAAGGATTTAGCACATGGGGAACTAATTAAGCAAGCACTGGAAAATCTGTTACTGCTCACAGAAATCTCGGTTGTTCGTGTGAAGGGGCACCAGAAGGGAAATTCACTTGAAATAAGCGGAAATTGGCTAGCAGATGAGGAAGCAAAGAGGGCTGGACAGGAAGAATGCGAGACTCCTATGTTAACTTTGATTCCCCATGTTGAAAATCCAAAAACTGTCCCTTCATTCTCTGATAAAGAGTTGAATGAATTAGGAGCAATAAGGAGCGAAGAGGGATGGTGGATCCCCCCAGATGGCAGAGAGATGATAAATAAATCTATAGCCCAGAAGATAATGGGAGTTTTACACAGGGGGAGTCATTGGGGAATCCAGGCATCAAGTGACATGGCTTTGAAATATTTTGGATGTATGGGAATTTACACGATTGCTAAACAAATTACTGAAAGGTGTGTGATCTGTCAGAAGGTGAATCATAAAGCTCTAAGAAAACCAGTAAAGGGAGGAAGAAAGGTTGCATTACAACCCTTCCAAAGTATTTAAGTGGATTATACAGAGATATCCTCTGTAGAGAAACTTGGGTACCTACTGGTGATGGTTGATCATTTGACTGGATGGGCAGAAGCATATCCCCTAGTCTCTGCCACTGCGTCATAAGTCAGTAAGATATTCCTAGGGCAGATTATCCCACGGTTTAGACTGGTAGAAAGAATAAAGTCAGACAATGGGATGCACTTTACAGTCAAGTTTCTACAAGATGTTATGATATGTTTAGAGATGAAGTGGGGGTTTCATACCCCTTGGCACCCACCCTCCTCAGGAAGAGTGGAAAGAATGAATCAAACTCTGAAACAACAGATTACTAGGTTAGGGATGGAAACTAGACTACCATGGCCTAAATGTTTTCTCTGGCTCTGCTAAGGATTAGGGTAGCCCCCAGAAGTGACTTGGAAGAGTCACCTTTTGAATTATTATATGTCATACAATTTCCAGGAGGAAGAGGGGAGATTCCATCCTTCCAAACCAAGGACAGATTTTTGAGAGCCTATACTGGCAGTGTTCTCCTCCCTCTCAGAGTTTCAAGCCAAAGGGCTCCTGGCCCAGTCACCACCGCTTGAATTCACAGTCCATCCATTCAAACCTGGACAGTGGGTGTTGAGAAAGGCTTGGAAAGGGGAGAAGCCGCATCCTAAATGGCATGGATCATTTCAGGTCCTGTGACCACTGAGACTGCTGTGAGGACTGCTGAAAGAGGATGGACTCATTATACGAAGGTAAAGGGGCCAGTGGAAAAGTCGCAAGGCTGGACTGTGGAAGGAGACCCATCCACACTGAAGATTATCTTGAAAAAGAAGACTTGGGCCTAATGGGGGAGGGTGAATTGTGTTGTGCAATATTTACCTTGCTGCTGGGTATCATCATAATTATCCTTTATTTAGATTGATTGGTATAAAGTTACAAGACCAGTCTTTGTTCTGGAAAATTTTCAGACAGCAGCCAGGAAAAGAGGTGGAGGGGGTGTAATCATTGATCAGAAGACCCTGACATGGCCCCTGGGGTGGTAGTTACCCACCTCATTATTCTCCTGATTGTGAGTTTTACAGTGAGTACCCAGGCTTATAGTAGACTTGTAGCAGATGGGCCAGGTATCCAATACATTGGATCATACTTAAGAAAGATTTAAGAGTACAAGTAGCCCAATTTGACACCTGTCAGATAGTGGCTGCTCCACAAATGCAAGTGTTCAGGGATGGCAAAGGAACTATGACCAGTATTTGTGCCCAGAACCAAACTACCAACATGACAGAGATAAAAAGAAAAAGCCATGTCCCTACTGGAGTGATGTTTGGTTCATGACCTCTGGTTGGTGATCTAGCACTGCCCAGAATTATGATACTAAGGGAACCACTAGTAAAATAGTTTTCTCCAAAGGCCAAGATCCAGGGCCAGAGTGCCCAAAAGACAAATGTTCACCTAATATACTAACTTTTGTGAACCCACATGACAGCATAGCGGGAATATATGGGTTTGGGTACTAGTCTCAAGGGGGTGGGCTGGGCCCCTTGGGGAGGATAAACATCAGCTTCTAGGTTGAGGAGACTTAGAAGGAAAATACTAGCCCAACCATGTTCTCCCCTACTACAACCCCCAAAGGAGGAAATGAAAGCCCATATAAGACTCCAGATACGATGATTAAGACAGTTGAGATTAATGACTTAAAACAAGCAGAGAGAGAGACTAGGTATGAAGATACCCATGTCTGGATAGAGTAGGTAAGATATACAGACAAAAGTTTAAACAAATGTAACTGCTATGCATGTGCATCAGGCAGACCCCCTGCTCAGGGGGTGCCCTTTCCATTGGGTACGGATGGGAATAAGGGGGAATTCAAATGCCTTGTATGCTTATATCAAAATAGAACACTGAGAGAAAAGTGCAGTGCCTGGTCTTGCTTGTTCCCTCAGGTCAAATAAGGGGAATACCAAAGGGATTCCTTTAATTACTACCGTAAGACCTGGGAATTATTCTCCCTGCCTCTCACGGGAAACAAGTGAATCTCAGGTCAGAGGTAATGTTATATGTACCAAGTTTTGGAATGTCACAGTGATGTCACTGGCAATTTCTCTCAGATGACTATTCCCTGAGCAGCCTCTGGTGGTTCTGTGGAGGAAAGATTGTAAGACTCATACCACCTGAGCGATGGGCAGGAACCTGTGCTTTGGTGCAACTGGCCATACCATTCCCTCTGGCATCCTTAAAGCCATCCCCAGAATCAGAGTCAGGGCATAGGGCAAAAAGGGAACTGGTCAAGCCATATGGATCATTTGATGACAAAATTTACCTGGATAGCATAGGAGTCCCCAGGGGAGTACCCGATGGGTTTAAAGCCAGCAATCAAATAGCCTCAGGATTCAAGTCCTTCCTATTTTGGTGGGCGGCCATTAACAAAAATGTGGATTGGATAAACTATATCTATTGTAATCAGCAAAGATTTACAAATGACACCTGAGATGCTGTAGAAGGCATAGCGGGACAATTAGACACTACCAGTAAGATGGCATGGGAAAACAGGATTGCCCTTGACATGATGCCAGCCAAGAAATGGGGAGTGTGCAGAATGATAGGCACTAGAACATGCCGCGCTTTCACCCCCAATGGCACTGCTGCTGATGACTCTATCACTTGGGCACTGCAAGGTTTAACTGCCCTTTCTGAGGAGCTAGCCCCAAATTCCAAAATCAATAATCCCATTACTGGAAGGTTAGAAAGCTGGCTTGGAAAGTGGCAGGGAATGGCCACCTCCATCATAACTTCCCTCACTGCTAGAGTCCTGACCATGGGAGGGTGTTGTATCATCACTTAAATCATAGGGTGAGTGCAGAGACTAATAGAAACAGCCATCACTAACAATCTTCCCATGGGATCAGGAGTCAGGATGCTGATGGAGAGAACTGATGACTATGACCAGACCTCTCCCTCTGAGGAGGACTATGAAATGATGTTAAAATGGCCTGAAGAAAGACAATGAGAATAAAAAATGTGGAGACTTAATTACTATTGAAAGAGAAAGAGGTGGGAATTGTGACAGTTAGGAAAGGGTTAAGTCTCCACAAACGCAGGTTCAACACCCATAGGTGGTTTTTGGCACACAGAAACCATACCCCTGCAAGTGCCTATAGCCAATCAAAATAGAGTTAGTGGGTTTACTTCAACCTCAAAATCAAGATATAGACTGATCTGGCTCAAACTAGTCAGGGCTAACTTTGTAACTACTTCAAACAGCAACTACACATGCTTATGAGCTTCATTAATAATAACTGACATACCTTAAGGGAGGAGATTGCCGCCATTTTTGAATGTGCGATGTATGATGAGGTGGGGGCTATATGCTTATACATACCAAGGAGGGAACATAGGAGAGGAGTTTAAGTCTATAGCCCAGAAGAAATCGAACTAATCTGGTGTCTGAAGGGAAGACCCTCACCAGCTCACTGCTTAAAGGCCTTTTTGCTTCTGTCCTCAGTGCTTGCTCCATCTGAAGAGGAGCAGAGCCTGCTTGCGCCTGGGAGGGTCCATCCTCTGGACACTCTCTCTCTCTCTCTCTCTCTCTCAATAAAAATTATCTTGATACTGAAGTTCAGTGTCAGGTGCATTTCTAAGAGTAACCAAGAAGTCTATACACATTATCAGGCCTTCCCACAAACAAACACCCTCAAGCAAAATGACCTCCTCTCACTCACAGGCAGCTAGTTGCCTGCTTCCTCTCTCTCTCCCAGTTCTGACTAATCTAACCAAGTTCCTCCCAACTCTGCCTCTTCCTGTTCCAACCTTCAGCACACTCCTCCTACTGCAGGCTTCATGTGAGTGAAACTCATGTGACTTAAGCTGCCACGTGACTTAAGCACGTCACATAGGCATATTAATGTATGGGAAAGGTCTTCTTATTCCATTAAAAATATATTAACAATACACCACCTTGGAGAGCTATTTCTCTACTTAATAGCTCAGTGCCCCCATCCAGAATCTTGAGAAAAAAAACTTCTGTACTGACAAGGTCAATGTCCCTCTTGCTAATATACTACCCACACCATTACAAAAGGCCTATGAAATAAAGGACAAATGGTTTACTGTGTGCCCCAAATACCGATCATCCTGAAATGAAAGCCTTGAAATCACCACCTTGGGGTCACTAGTTTTCTTCTAGCTGAGGGGCCTCTAAACAATGAGAGTTGGTAGATTTTGGACTGAAAGGGGTCTTCTTCATTTTAGAGGTGAGCCAAGTGAGCTTGAACTAAAGAGGTTAGTAATTTGACCAAGGTCACATGGCCAGTAGCAGTGCTGGGATTTGAAACCCGGCCCTCAGACTTCCAATTCCTTAGGTCTATGCTATACCACTCTACCTTCCTTCCTATTCAGGGTTTAAGGTTGCCCCTGAGCTGCTCCCATACCAGGTTCTGGCCTTCAGTTGTTTTCCTCAGTTAGGCCTGGTGATTATTTTATTGCTCTGACCACATCTCATCTCAGTTCCTGAGTGTTCCTAAGTTCCTTGGTGAGCTCTGTTCTCTATCCTAAGCTCTCCCTCCCAGAAAGAGAGGACCGACCCCTTGGTGCCAGCCCTTCCCCTTTTCTTCATTTCTTTCAACCATACCCTTTTTGGTCTGGTCTTGGATAATATTCAAGTTTCTTGAGGGCAGAGACTGTTTTATTTTTGTCTTTGTATGCTCAGTACCCACCATATTGCCTGACATCATCATCATCATCATCATCATCATCATCATCATCATCATCATCGCTAACATTTATATAGTACCTACTATGTTCCAGGCACTATGCTAAGTACTTCAGAAATGTTATCCTTTATTTATTGTCCTTTACTTTTTATTTACAAATTTTATGTTGATCCTCACAACAACCTGGGACATAGGTGCTATTATTATCCCCATTTTACTAATGAGAAAACTGAAGCAGATAGTGGTTAAATGATTTGCCCAGGGTCACACAGCTAGTAAGCATCTGAGGTTGGATTTGAACTCAGATCTTGCTGACCCCCAACTTGGCACCCCTGTGCACTATGGTGTCACCTAGCTGCCTCTGTCATACTCTCAGTTATAGCTCTACAGAGGCCAAAAATAACTGAAATGCATACAGTCTTTAAAGTTTGCAAAGTGCTTTATGAACGTTGTCTTATTTAATTAATCTGTACAACAACCCTGTGTGGTAGATGCTACTACTTACTCTCATTTTACAGAAGAGGAAACCAGAGTTGACTTGCCCAAGGTCATAAAGCTAATGTCAGGACAGAATTTGAATTCTGATCTTTCTGGTCTAGGATTCAACTCTATCCATTATGCCCTAAAACATCATTAACCTCATTTACACAAACAAACACACACACACACACACACACACACACTCTATAGCCTCATACAATCCTACATTGATCTCATCTTTCCCCTGTATTTTCTTGTTTAATTAAACATAGCCAGATATGTGCACTTTACCTGCCAACTCTTCCCCAATCCAGCTCTTCAGATATTCATCTGGCTTTGCACATAGGATTTAATGAATTAATGGAATCAAATGGTTCTCATAATCCCTACCCCCTTCTCCTAAATTTAATATTGCAAGAGGAAATAATCTTCTTATATCAATTGCTCAATCTACTATTAAGCATTATTAATTAAAAATTAAGGGCTTAATAAATGCTTATTGCCTTCCTGTCCTCCTCCTGGGACTTTGTTCTGGGGCACTGACATTTTGAAGGCACATATAGCACTGTCCCAGGGCATGTTTCTTACCAGCTACCTACCTAATCCTACTTCCCCATAGCAACTGATCCTCAGTGCTAGGATACTTGTCTTTCCATATGAGCTGCCCCAGATCCCAAAATTTTTAGCTAATGTCTCTGACTCTCTGAACCTCAGACAATTATAACATAAGTTTCAGGGAAGAAACATCCCCACTGATGAAATCATAGAAATGGATGGATATTTACAAAACATAAAACATTCATTAACAGAACATGAAGTAGCCCAATTTCAGAGGAAGAAATTAAGCAGGCCACAAATGAACTGGCAAAGGGAAAATAAACCTCTGAGGTTTATTGATGAACGTACAAGCAAATTCTATCAAACATTCAAAGAACAATTCATTCCAATATTACACAAAAGTATTTGCCAAAATAGTAAAAGCAAAGGCCCCATGTAATTCCTTTTACGGTATAAATATGATCCCAATATCTGAATCAGGGAGAGTCAAACCAGAGAAAGAAAACTTGCTTCTGACAGCATCCTTCGTTCTTCTCCTGGCCCCACTTCGGACTCTTAGAGAATAAAAGATGAGCAACAATAATATTTAGCACAGCGCCTGCGCACAGTAAGTGAAATAAATGCTTGTTGACTCGAGGAATGATCACTGATTTAAAATTTTTAAATAACATAGTAACAAAGACACTACAACAGAATGTCACCAAGCTTATACATGATGGCTATAGCCAGCATTACATATAAAGGAAATAACCTAGAGTCCTTTCCAGTAAGTCCAGGAGTGAAGTAAGCATGTCCATTGTGACCTCTAGTAAAGCTAAGACAAGACAAAAAAAATGAGGGAATAAACACAGACAAAGAAGAAACAAAATTATCACTTTTTTCCAAATAATATGATGGTGTAATTAGTCTGCTAATAAACGTTTACTAAGAGGTTACTATGTGCCAGGCACTGTGCTAAGTGCTAGGGATATAAAGAAAGAAAAAAGACAGCACTGGCTGGTCCTCAAAGAGCTCACAATCCATTGGGGGAAATGAAGAGGTGGCTAACCTGGGTATTTCCCTTACATGAAGGGGCTGGGAGGAGATTTCTGTTCTCCACCCTCCACCCTCTCCAATCATAGGGAAATCAGGCCCCAGGGGCAAAGGGTAATGCTGAGGTGTGAACTGCAAGGTTGATGGGATCCTGCAGGAAAAGGAGGTTCCTGGTATGTCTAATAAAGTCCAGAGAAGGGCAGCTAGGTGGGAAATGTACCTAGAGAACCCAAAAAAATCAGTTAAAAAATAATTGAAATAACAAATTCACCAAAGCTGCAGGTAAGAAAATAAATCCACATTAATCTTTAACATCTTTTTTTAAAATATCCAATAAAGACCAGCATGAAAAGAGAGAAAATCATTTACAATACCTAGGGCATAGATAAAATATTGGGAAGATACCAAGATCATGATTTCCCACCTGGTAGCTCTCCTGGACTCCATAATTATCCCTACAAAGACATCTTCCGGCAAGATGGAATCAACTCTGAAACCCCTCCTCCTGGGAGACATCCCTCCCTCTGACTGGACAGGATTTCCTCTTAGGTCCTCCACTAAAGGACGAGGCTTAGAGTACCACCCAGGAGCACAATGTCAACATGGTAACATGCTGCCACTCTCCCATCCCACTGGTCACCCTCTGCACCCTCCCCTACTTTGGGGTTTCTTTATAGGTGTTGTCTTCCTCTATTAGACTGCGAGTTCCCTGAAGACAGAGACATATCATAAACAAACTAGAGGAATAAAGAAGTTCATGTTATGTCTACAGACAGGAGAAGCATCCATGACAAAACAAGGGAAAGAGAGGACCACAGAAAATGAAACGGACAATTTTGACTGCATACAAAAGCTAAGAATCAAAAGGAAACACCTAACTAGGGAAAAGGTCTTCGAAGTAAGTTTCTATATAAGCAACGGATACAAATTTATAGAGAAATTAGCCATTACCCAACTGATAAACGGCAAAAAGATACAGGCAGCTCGGTGGCACAGTGGATAGAGCCACAGAGTCAAATTCAGCCTCAGATATCTATGAGCTGTAGGACCCTAGGCAGGTCACTTAACTCTGTTTGCCTCAGTTTCCTCATCTGTAAAATGAGTTGGAGAAGGAGATGGCAAACCACTCCAGTATCTTTATCAAGAAAACCTTTCAAACAGGATTACAAAGAGTCAGGCACAATTGATACCATACAGGAGTGCGAAGGATGGATTAGAGAAAATGGAGATGTTAGGAGGTTATAACAATTGCCTAGCCAAGAGCTAATGAGGGCACAAAAGAGGCTGGAGACAGAGCTACTAAAAATAGCTGTCAGGAGCTCTTGACTGCGCCCAGCATGACCTCATACAAGCTATTTAAGCTCCTTCCTTCGCTTCCTAATCAGCTCTAAGGGAAGACAGTACTGATTTGCTTCAAGAGAAGCAAGCACATTAATGGATCTAAACTCCTTTGATACCCACAAGTCAAAGTAGTCCAAAATGTCAGTGTCCCGTAGAGCCTTCTGACTGTCTAAAAGAGAAGCAAAATCCTCATTAGGCTGAAATGTAGCTCATAATATCCTACTCAGGTAGGAAATCATTTAGAGAGGCCTGAAAGGACCAAAAAAATGTCAGCCACTTTGAGTACAGAGATTTGTGATTGATTTCCCTGGACTTAGGTGAACATTGGTTGCTTAGGGGGTGATTCCCAGGACCCATGGTATATACTGAAAGAAGACCTAGGCCTTGAGCATTTTTAAAAAATAGTCCCCAAAAAATCTCCCTGGTTTTCAGAGATCTGAATAACTAAACTTCAGAAAGCAATCACTAACACTTCTCGCCCAGAGTAGATAATAAGGTGCGACCACAGCCAGACTTCAGTAGTATTGAAGAGAATAAAAATGATGACCCATAGATACTCTAACAGTGGGGATGTGATGCTAATGTACCACGGAGTTAGCTGCAGTGTTTCTAACAGAGACCTGGGTCAAGACACACGCACGTGAAAAGCTTCACTGATTCCAATGTTGCTTTCATTGTGAATTTTGAGACAGGATGCCAGGGAAGACTGACATTAAAATCAGCGGAGGATTTCTGACACGCTGAGTCCCCCTGTAGATATAATTTTTTAAAAGCTGAAATTTAATAGTACATTTGTTTCATTTCTGCACCCCTTGCCCCAAAAGTCTGCCTCCAAAACCAAAGCAGCTTTGGATAACTGAATTGTGACTGTTCTAATAATGGCTGTTTTGGGAATTGTTTGTCTCAAGATTGCTTTAAACTTTAAGCAAAGAGATTATCTTTCTTGCTTCAATTTAATTCAATTAAGCAAGTGTTTGTTAAAAGTCTACTACTGTGTGTCGGGGAAAGGAAAGGAAAAGAAAGGATAGGGGAGGGGAGACAGGGAACAAGGTAGAGAAGGAGGAAAGAAAAAAGGGAAGATAGGAGAGATGGGGGAGGAAAGGAAGAAAAGAAGGGGGAAGCAGGAAATGAAGGAAGAAGGGAGAGAAAGAACAGACGCTGCCCTCAATTGGCTTACATTTTCAATCAGCTTATAATGATAATGATTATGGTGGAGTGCATGAACATAAGGAACTAAAGAGACACAGTAATTATAGTAGGACAGTGAAGCAGACGCAGAAAGAGCTACTTCTTTTACGTGATTAATTAAATAAAATAAGAACATATTTAACTCTAGGTCACTCCCTGAGTTGAGCAGCTAGGTGCCACAGTGGGACAGCGTACCAGGCCTGGAGTCAGGAAGACTCATCTTCCTGAGTTCAAATTTGACCTCTGACACTTTGGCTGTGTGACCCTGGGCAAGTCAGTTTTTGCCTTAGTTCCTCATCTTTAAAATGAGCTGGTGAAGGAAATGTCAAACCTCTGCAGTATCTTTGCCAAGAAAATCCCCCCAAAACTAGGTCTGACTGAACTAACAAAATGAGCTCCTTCAGACTATAAATTGCAGAGCAGGTACCAGCTTTCATTGCTAGAGGGAGTTTCTGCCCTAGGGAATTCCCGATCACAGGAGAACCACAAGTTCAGTCTCTATAAAACAATGCCAAGAAGTTAGAGACAAGAAGCCCATGAGGGTTCCACAGCACTTCCATTCCAACATTTTGTCTCTCTGAAAAGAGCTAAGTTACCTGTAAGGTGAAAAGTCAGAACTCAGTTAGGAAAGGACCAAGTGTGGTGAAGGTAAGCAAAAGAACTGTGGAAAGGTAGTCATAAAAACTCAGCAGAATCTTTCCATGATCACTAATGGGCAAAGCCTTTTGGAATAAAATCGAGTTCATGGATACTGAGAAGATACTTGAATTATGAACTATTTTTTAAGAAATGCAAAGTAGTAGCTTTTAAGTAAATTTTTAGCAACACAAGCTAGATTAGCAGAGTTTGACTTAGTCACAGACCTTAGGAGAAGGGACCCAAAGGTTTCTGCAGACTCCCAAAGGGGTCCATGACAGATGAAAGGTTAAGAAACTCTGCCTTTAAATGACTAATTTGACTCTGCAAAGACCTTCTCTGGTGCCTCAAAATGGTGTGAAGGTTGCCCTCGATTCTTTAAGGCTACTGAACTTCTGGCTAACTCTACCCTCATGGAGAGCTTCAGCAATAATCTGCTTTCTGAGAACCAGCCTCCTTCATGCTAAGCACCACAGGCTGGCCATTTGGTGCTGGATTCTTTGGCATGGTAACATATGAAACAAAGAAAAAATGTAAAGCAGTCCTCAATCCTGAGGGACTTCAGGGTATTCATAACTAATAATTGCTCCATCTGGAATAGTTGACAGCCTTTCCTGGATCAGTGCTGAGAAAATAGGGGCTTTCCTAGCTTGGAGCTTGGGGAGACAAAGATCACCTTGATATCACAAGGTGTGAACACTAAAAGACCAGGGTATGAGTCAAGGTAGGATTACCTGCTTTGTAGCCCAGAAGGAGAAGGGGAAGGGATGGGATGGGAACAAGTGCTTTATTTATTTATTTATTTAATTTTAGTTTTCAACATTCGCTTCCATAAGATTTTGAGTTCCAAATTTTCTCCCCATCTATATCCGCCCTCAAGAGAGCCTGTAATCTGATATAGGCTCTCCTTATACTTTCATACAGAACCTATTTTCACATTGGTCATGCCGTAAAGAAGAATTAGAACCAATGGGAGATACCAAGGGAAAGAAGAAACAAATATAAAAAAGAAAAAAAAGAGAAAATAACATGCTTTAACTTTCATTCAGACCACATAGCTCTTTTTCTGGATGTGGACAGCATTTTCCATCATGACTCCTTTGGGGTTGTCTTGGATCCTTATATAGCTAAGAAGAAATATGTCTATCAAAGCCAGTCATCACATAATGTGGCTGTTACTGTGTACAATGTTCTGATTCTTTTCACTTCACTCAGTATCAGTTCTTGTTTTTCCAGGTTTTTCTGAAATCCACCTAGTCATCATTTCTTATAGCACAATAGTATTCCATAACATTCATCTATCACAACTTGTTCAGTCATTCCCCAATTGCTGGGGTATCTCCTCAGTTTCCAATTTTTTGCTACCACAAAAAGAGCTGCTATAAATATTTTTGTACATGCGTACAAGATCATATATTCTCATGATCTCCTTGGGATATAGACCTAGAAGTGATATTGCTGGGTCAAAGAGTATGCATATTTTTATTGCTCTTTGGGTATAGGGGTTGAACAAGTATTTTTAAAGTGCCTACTGTGTGCCAGGCACTATTTGCAAAGTGCTTTACAAATATTCATTTACTCCTCCCAACAATCCTGAGAGGTAGGTATTATAATAAACTCCATTTTATAGTTGAGGAAACAGAGGCAGATAGAGGTTAAGTAACTTTCCCAGGCTTACAGAGCTGGTAAGTGATTAAGGCTAGATTTGAAATCAGGTCTCCCAGACTCCAGGCCCAGTTGTCTACCTACTTGTGGCAGCATCCCCACGTGGCTCAGTGAAAGCAGTGAAGAAGAAAGACACAGGCAGGTGGAAGAAGATAGGGCAACTCCATTTACAGATTCGAGGGTCTGGGTTTTTAAAGACAGAAATTGCCAGTCTACGTGACAATTTACTCATCTCCTGTCCTAGTAATTTGGTCAGTCTTACTGTCTTAAGAGAATGTTATCCTAGAGGGCATCTGTCTATTTTACATATCCCTTGTATTCAGGAGTTCTCTTGTTTATCTCACAGAAACAGCAACATCCAGGGGGGCCTGGAGAGCAATTCTGGATGATAATGAGCAGTCTCAAAGAACAGGTTTTCCCGAAGTTCTAGCCTGAGCTTGCCATTGCAATCCATCCTAGCTCTCAACACCCACTCTGCACCTAGCTGCCCACACTGGGATACCATGAGGTATAGAAGTAGCTGGGGTGGGGATACAGGAGAGGGGGTGCGAGGATTACACCTACACCTACACCTACAGCTGAAGCTTCAGAGGAAAAGAGCACCTTCAGAGACCACAATACTTCTCCAACAACAAAGGGAAGGAAAAGAGTCTTGGCATGAGCTAGACAGGGGAGGGACCAGGATCCAGGAGAAAGCTGGCCCAGTGGGAAGAGAGAAAAACGTGCCCACTCCCATCCCGGGGCTCTATGGCCATACCCTAGTTATGGCTCTATTCTGCAGTGACATTATCAAGGTGTTTGAAAAGGAGGAGGCAGAGAAGGCTAAAAATCACAGTTTTTCAGACACCTATAAAAATTAACGTAATGGGTGGTGCTTTAAATATGAAATCCATGGCCAATGATCATTCAGTCTGGCTCCTGGCTTTCCTGGATTTCTGTAAGACTCCTTCTTAAGCTTTTTGATTCCTTTGTAAGTTTTCATCAATTATACTCTTGATGTATGTGTAGATTATCATATAAAGATTTTGTAGCAATGAGAAACTAACCACATTTGTCAACAGTTACTGACATCTTGCTTTCCCATTTTTTGGCAATAAAATACATGATTTTTCCCAAGAATTTAGTACTGATCTCTCAGCAACCTCAAAATCTTGATCTAGTCCAGCTGTTGTTTTTGGCTTCTTTACTGCCATTTTTATTTTCTCATTTGACATAGAAGGCAGTGATGTTAAAATCTAAATGTCACTGACAGAGAAGACAGTGTTAGATTAATTCTTAAGGGTTTCTTATTTTTCTTCTGTTCATTGTCCTTTCAGCTTTGTAAAGTCTTTAAGATGATCTGGTTTCCTTGGGTTTCTTCTGTCTTTTCTGCAATATAGTCTGTCCCTCCATTGCTTCTCAGGACTCTGGGAGATGATAATTGCTTACAATCTCACACATAGTGCTTAGCCAAAAAGTTTGTATTCTATGTCAGTGATTAAGAATTTGCGAGTTTCAGTAAGTATTAAAGGCATGTGTTTTTATTTCATATGTTTCTACCTGGCAAGGAAATCAAACATTTTCTGGTTGAGGTACTTCCTCAGTCTTCCTCAGTCTTTTGGACAATTTGTTATAGTGATCAATTTACATTGCTTACATTTCCTTAGTAAAGGGGACATCTTGTGTCTATGTCTGTCTTTAAACCATCTCTCATTTTAGACATCAATAACTTGTTGAAACAAGTCAGGTTGGAGTTACCTTAATTGCACCCATGTTATTTTTACTTTTAATTTCACATGAATTTGAATCTTTTAAGAACTTCATGTACTAGTTGCATAAGAATAGCTGATTCAGAAATGACTCCCACATTGGTGCCCAGTCATTTTTTTTCTATTAAAATATAATCACATTCATTGTTAGTGACATCATTTGTGACTTTTCTTGAGGATTGTATCCATGATATAGAGACATGAGAATTCAACATATACTGGAAGCCTTTGAGTTTTCTTTTCATTTCTTACTTCTTGCTTACTTTCGTTTCTCACTCCTGATCTGTGTTCTTTCCCTTCTCTTCTTTCTCTCTCTGAAATAATGCTCAGGTCAGGAGTGGGGAACCTGTGACCTCGAGGTCATAGGTTGCCCACCCGGCTTAGGCGTAAGAAATGAATTTTTAAAACTGTACATATATGCATACATACACAGAGAGATCTATATATGTATAGACATATTTGTATATGTCTCTAAGTCACCAAGTACTACTGTACATGTTGATTTAATATAGAGGGGTTTCATCAAAGTCTTCATAGAATTTTTGTTCCTCTCATTCTCTACATACATATTGAGGCAAAAATTGCCATGATTTTCATGGTGATTTTTTTGGGGGAACTGTTTACTATGAGCATTATATTACAAGATGACCAAATTTCCCATTAATTATCAGGGCAGCTAGGTGGATCGGTGAATAGAGTGCTGGGCCTGGAGTGAGGAACATCTACTAGCTGTGTAACTCTGGGCAAGTCACTAAACACTGACTGCTTCCAAAAAAAAAAAAAGACACACCTCAAGCATCATCTTCATGTGATCCTGCCCCCAACTGCTAGTGTCCTCCTCAAACTACCCTATATTTAATTATTTTGTATATATTTGCATTTATGCAATGTGTGTGTGTGTGTGTGTGTGTGTGTGTTTGGTTTGTTTGTTTTGGAGACAACTGGGGTTCAGCGACTCACCTAGTGTCTGATGCCATATTTGAACTCAGATCCTCCTGACTCCAGGATCAGTGCCAAAACAGTTTTGATGATGATTGATTTGTCATATAATTTGAGGTCTGGAAGTTATTCTCCCTGAATTCCTACTTTTTTTTATGATTTCCCTTGAAATCCTAGATTGAGGCCTTTGGTTCCTTGAAATGAATTTTATTATTTTGTCTTGCTGTATAAGGCATACTCTTGGTGGTCTGACTGGTAGCTTTCCCATTTTTTACAATCACACAGTTGACTAGAAGAGGTGGAAAATCCTAAAGACCCCTCAGTGCCTATTGTTTTCTGTCTATAAAAAAAAAGCATTTGATTTGAAGAAGCAGACTCCCACCTTAAACGTTGTCTTTCTCTTGGAAAAAGGAATCTGAGCCTACTAATTTTTCATCCAAGGTAATTTCTACTACCTTATTCATGGTTTCCTCTATTGCCCATGACAGTTCTTATTCAGGGGAAGCAAGATTTTAATAAATTTGATAACACCTATTATTAAATAACAAAATGGACATATTTTACTGACACTGATGAACAGAATTATATGGTGGGCAAAAAGCCCAACCTATTTCATTAGTCTTTACACAGAGCATACCCAAAATAAATGTAGGACTGAAATAAGATTGTACCATGTTGCTCTCCTTTGTAGCATGGCACAATGAAAAGACTGCTGAATTTGGAGTCAGAGATCCTGGGTTTGAATTCAGCTCAGCTGTTAACTACCTATGTGAACTCTTAGAAATCTCTCCACCTTCCCAGGGTCTGTGTTTCTTCATCTGTAAAATGTGGAGTTTAGACCAGCTGGTCTCTGAGAGTCCTTTCAGTTCTAAATACATGATACAGCTTGGTGGAACATGCTAAGGACAGTTAAGGGATCCCCTGAATTTGCCATTTTCAGTTGCCATATTTTTCCAGAAAAACTAAACCTAGAATATGCAAGAGGCCTTGAATGTATCAAGGACAAAGCTCCCTGCCTCCACATCTTCCCCAGCTGATATAATTTGCTGTTTTTATCCCAAACTGTGATGGGATGCTTGGGTGCTTGTGCTTGTATCCCAATTTCAAGATCACAGTCCTCCTTAGTTTCAAAAAACACCATCCCTGACAATTTTTGCCCCAGCCCTAGGATGCTATGCCTAGCAATAACTCATGAGTGGGCCCCAGTAAAACAAACTACCTTTCCCCACAATTACTCAGGAGTGGGCCCCATCACAAGAACAAGCTGACCTCTGAAGAAATTCTCTTGTAAAAACAGGACTATCTTGTAACCACAGAATTGTCACATATTGATTCACAAAGCTATCGTATTCAATCCAGAGGTCAAGTTATAGACATTAACTCTCAAAGCTACCTTGCTGCAGACATAACAGACCCCTGAGAAACCCCTTCCCCTGGTTTCCAGTAGTGAATGATGCCTCTGAACAAGGTTATAAATTATCATTTAATTAGCATATCTGCCGGATAATTCATTAGTTTCCCTATATCACCGTTAGCATTATTCCTGTTAAGTGGCAAGTTCCTTAGGGAACACTGCAAAGCATACTGGCATTATAATAAACCTTTGTCACCTTGACTTACGGAATGCTGGAGTCCATGAATTCATTCCACATGACCCTGTCCGGTACTCAGGTCCTTGGGGATCCCTGAACCCCTTAAAGTGCATCAATTGGACTCTCTGTGTGCCCTTGGGAGTCAAGACAAGGGGCCAGTCAGTCTTCACTAGACTAAGAAACTGCTTATGTAGCTGGGACCCTGTAGATAAGAAGACCATTCCATTTTCATAGCCTAGAAAAGAATGGGGCTTTTGCGACTCCCCTTCAAGAGGGGTTTTCTCCTTTTCCCAATTTCCCTGCACCTTTCCCCCTCCCATGCCATACCCCTTTAGGTGGAGCTATCTGGTATCTCCTCCTTCCTTTGTCCTGCTGTTATAAATATGCAAACTGTAATGTAAGCTTCTTTCCTTTATACCAGGGCACAAACTTTCTTCTTAAGGCTTCTAAGGTGCTCACAGACTGCAGAAACAGGTAAGAGAATCTAGCTGTCTTCTATCTAAGCTAGATATTGAAGAGTTTTGTAAAAATATGATAAACTGCCACTTGTCTTCCTAATTTTTGTTTTGGAAAATAGTGATTTTTTTCATAAAATTATGCTTTTACAGGAAATCTTTACCAACTCCTCTTAATTCTGGGGTCTTCCATATGTAAGCATATATATATATATATTCCTAAATAATCATTTTTTTATTTATCTTGCAGAGTTTGCTTTTTAGATAACTATTGATATGCTGTTTTCCTATTAGATTGTAAGATCTTTGAAGGCAGGGACCGTCTTTTGCCACTTTTTCTGTTCTCAGTGTTTAGCGCAGTGCCTACCACATACTTGGTGCTTACTAAATGTTTAACGATAATATAACACTACACATCACAGTAGCGTATTTGTTGCTCAGTCAGTGTCAATGGGGTTTTCTTGGCGAAGACATTGGGGTGGTTTGCCATTTCCCTTCCCAGCGTGTCCCTTCTACAGATGAGGAGCTGAGGCAAAGAAGGGTTAAGTGACTTGCCCAGGGTCACACAGCTAGGAAGTACATGAGGCTGAATTTGAACTCAGATCTTCCTGGCTCCAGGCCTGGCACTCTGCCTATCCACTGTGCTACCTAACTACAGACAGACAGACACACAGAATTAACGTTATTTATAAATATATGATTAATGTATAATTATATAAGTGGAAGGGGTTTGTCTTTATTTTATTAATAAACTTAATAAATATTTATAGATTTTACCAGTTTAAATTTCTGAAGTGGTAAATACTGACAGATATAAGCCACATAAAGGTTTGGGGGGTCCTCGAGAATAAAAGGGGCCTGAGCACAAAAAAGCTGCACTTAACGGTGTCTAACTTCAGGCACGACGGTGCGGGGCGGCCCCGGTGTACGTAACCCAGCTCTAGGAACTGCAGCAACAGCTTTCCTCGTCCGTCGTTTCCGGCTTTCATTCAGACGAGCCCTACTCAAGCGAGTCAGCTGACTCCCAGGGGAGGCTGAGTCAATTACACCCGAGGCGCGCGGCGGAAGAAAAGGCGAAGCGCGTGAGCGTGCAGCTTCTTGGCTCCTCTCCCGTCCCGTAGTCCCCGCGCCTTACTGCGCCTGCGCGCTGTCTCCTATAAAAGCGGCGCCGCCGGCGGCTTCCCGGAGTTGTCCTTGCGCTTCTTTCCGTGCCTGTCTGCTGCCTCGCGTTCCGCCCGGGGGTCTGGTCGAAACCTCAGCCGCGGCCGCCGTCAAGATGGCGTCCACTAGCCGGTCAGTAAGTCGTGCCCCGACCCGCCGACAGCGAGTCCTCGGCGGGGCAGCTTCCGGGGGGCTCCGTGGCGGCGTCGCGGGGGAGGCTCGGCCGAGGAGGCGGGGCCGGGCCCGGGCGCGTCCCGAGGGACGCGGGGTTCTCTTCGCCCGCCCCGGGGCTTTCCTCTGACGCTTCCTCTTTTTCTCTCCCGGCCTACGTCGCGACTCCTCCGCCGGGTCTCGGGCTCCGCCTAGGCCGCCGGCGCGCTGCCTCCGAAAGCCGGCCTTCTGGGGGAATCCCTCGGTGGGGGTCGGGGGGCGGACGCTCCTCCCTGAGGGCTGCCCTTTGCCCCCGGGCGGGTGCAGTCCCCAGCCCAGCCTCTGGTCTTCGGGCCTTCCCGAAGCCCAAACCGAGTCATGCGGCTGTGCCTTTCCCGCGGGGAGACCCTGACCCGGGGCCGCCTGGTGCTGCCCATCCTCCGTGCCCGGCTCGTCTTCCCCGGAGCATTGCTAGGCCACGGAGGGCCTGCCACCGGCACCCTTGTTTACAGCCTCTGCTGCGATCCTCCTCGCAGTGGGTGTGGCCGTCAGGTGAGGGGGACCCTAAGACGTGCCGAGCCTTCCCGGAGGGAGACGTCGGGTGTTCGGGGGGCCCCTCTGACGTGTTAAAGAGAAAACGTTTCTTTACCATAGATACTCAAGTACATTTCGTCATCTTCCGTATCGTGTAGGGCAGAATTTAATTGAAAATACATTGGAATACGCTAGGGATTGCCCTGCACATCGGAGAACGCACTATGGTGTTAAATCACCGTTTACACTTGGTGGGTTCAGGATTTTTTTCTCCCGCTAATCCTTTTCCCCTGAATTAGCACCTTCACCCAAGAAAGGACCGAGGACGGTGGGAAGCGTGGATCTGTTCATGTTCCTTGTTGGAGCTGTTCAGTTTTTGTAAGAGCTGTGTGTTCTCAGAAAAACGGAGAAGAGTCATGTTTCTGCGTTCAGCTTTGGTGCAGTAGAAACCCTTGCTGGGCACTGGGGAAAAGTTTACTTGAGACATAGGCCCTGCCTTCCTTGAGCTGGATACAGCCTGGAACCCAAAACAAGGTTCGGAATTAGGCCTGATTTCAGAGGGGCCCTTTGCTTCCTGCTTCCCTTTTCCGTAGAATCGTCTGTTTTTCACTTTACCTTCTCCCTTCCCCATTATCTCTTTATGATGGTATAATTACTACTTTTTGTGCTTTCATGTTCATTTTAGGTATTTATAGGTCAGGAAAACATTTTCATGGTTTACTGGTGGAGAGGAGGGAGTAAAAAGCTTAATAGTATAAAAGAAGGAAATTTAAGTTTTGCAGAAATAATCGGAATCATCTTTTTACGTTATATTGATGCAAAATTGGGTTGTAATGTAGTGACCTAGGAATCAGGAGGTCTTAGGTTACTAAACCTCACCGGACCCCACTTTCCTCATCTGTAAATGAAGGTGTCTGACTAAATGATTTCTAGTGTTCCTTACAGTTGAAAACCCTATGAAACTTTGAAAATTGAACCGATTCTCTGTTAAGCTTCAACCTGAGTTGGTATGTCCATTCTTTGAGAATATAATTCCTGAAACCTGCCCTGGGATAATCAAGATACTTGATGCTGTAGCCTGTGAAAGTCTTTAGTTACCTCAAGTAACATGCTTTTGGTAACCAGAATGCTTATGGCTAGCCCTAAGATTGGATTATGGGAGTTTTTTATTCAATGTGATACTGACTGTTGAGAAAATGTTTTTATATCTGTCCTAAAGTGGTTTTATGAATGGAATAGAAGTGGTGAAACAATTATTATTTGGATATTAAGGGAATGGGGAAGGCAGCTTTTAAAACATGATGAGTGCTTCAGCCTTTCTGATTAAATTGATTCATTCTGTTTTTAAGAAATCTTAAGAGTAAAAGGTTCAACTTTAACCATCCACTAGTATGTACACAAGTATTTGATTACAGATGAGCAACATTACTAGTGTAACAAGTGCCAAAATTAACAGACCTAAGCTTTTCTTTTCTTTCCTTTTCTTTTTTTTTTTGACAACAAGAGAATCGACCATTTGTCAGAAAGTGAAACCAGATTACTTGGAAAACCCACATACTGGATACTTAACCCCTGAATTCAGTTCAGTTGCCTAAATATAACTTTTACACAACATGCAGTTTCTTTTTGTAGTTATGGTTAATAATCTTCAGGAACTCCTATTGAAGTAAAGCAATACTTGTTCTCTAGATCATCAGTCTCCAAACTTTTTTGATCACTTCTATTAGCAAAAAGTTTTGAACATGTACCCTCAATATTTGTATATTTATGTGTTACTGTTTTAATATGCTATGTACATTATAAATCACCAAAAAATACAAATTACGATGAAATAAATAGTATTTTACATTTTAATGATATAAAACTATGATTCTATTACTAATCAGTATTTTTTAATGAAAGCAATGTAAATTTCTCTGTGTCCTAACAGTGAATTTAATGTTTCAGCAAGAGTAATTTTTTCCATTGATGTTTACTAGGTACATGCAAAAATCTAATAAAAGGTCTGATTTCAGCTCAGCAGAATGTTATTTATGTGTATTCTTTATTTGTGCTTTTTGATTAGGATGGTATCATATCATGACTTCCTCTTTGTTCATGTTCATATATTTGAGTTGGATTTTTATGAGTGTGAGGAGCAGGAAAAAAGCCTGTTTGGCTTAACAGTAGAATGTAGGAAAGGGTGGAAAGATAAGTTGGTACAGGGTTGTGAAGGACCTTACTTGACAGGGAGACTGGCTTGTATTTGATCTTGCAGTGAACAAGTTAATAGAGGAAGGAAAGAAGGAATTAAGCAGTTAGAAAGCACTTATTATGTACTAGGAACTGTGCTGAGGGCTTTATAAATATTACCTCATTTGATTCTCACAACAATTCTGTGAGGTGTCGATGCTGTTATTATCCCCTTTCACAGATAAGATTCCAGACCCAGCTCTCTATCCATTACATCATCTGACTGCTAGAGTTTGGTGGGGGAGGGAGCACCCCTATGCAGTGTTGATATGGTCAGACCTGCATTTCAGGAAAATCACCTTGGCCAGTGTGTGGAGGATGAATTAGAGTGGAGATAATAGACTTGAGGACAGAAGTCCAATCAGTAGGCCTTTGCCCAACTGGTAATCTGGGGGAAGGGGCAGGATAAGGGTGGAATGAATTGGAGGAGTAGTGGGGGGGATGTTTATTAAGGGTAGGTGTGTGATTGTCTATCAGGGAGGATGGGACTGTGACACCACCACCATATGGCCATACTGTTAGTTGATTATATGCCACTCAGGGTCTGTTCTGACTTCCTATGGCCCCTACTTGGAAGACCAGTGGTCCAGACCATGGGTTTCAAATAGAAATAGGGGTCACTGAACCATGCATAAGCATCCTTGCTTGACTGCATATGTATAGTATGGTCTTATGTTTTACTGTATTTTTGTATTACCCAATTACATTTTAATCTGGTTGGGTGCACTGTGCTTTTGAGATTTCTGGTCTCGCTTATAAAAATAAATAATCTTGCTTTTTGATGTGATTTTTTTTAAAGTATTTTAAGAATTTAAGATTATTGTTCTAAATCTTCAGTGTCAACAGACCAAGATGGCTCTAGTAGAAAATAAGCTTTGGAGTCTACTTTTAAGTACAAAAGAATATAAAGAAATGTGGAATGACTAGTGGTTTTGTTAGTAATACGTTAGAAGGTAAATTTAACTTATGAAAGCTTTCCATTTAAATAAATACTTTATCCTTTCTTGCAAAACAAGTTGATTGATTGGCTGAAGATAAACATAAAACTTTTTTTTTTAATTTAGATTGGATGTACTTCCAAGAGTTACGTGTCCAAACCATCCAGATGCTATTTTGGTGGAAGACTACAGAGCTGGGGACATGATCTGTCCTGAATGTGGCCTGGTTGTTGGTGAGTGTTTCCTGAGGTTCTCTTTAAGAGAGTTCTTAAAAGTAGTTATTCCTATGATGTATGGTAGAGGTATCAAAGAGGGGGCCCAGATCAGATTAAAATGTAATTGGGAAATGTTTAACAAGCTAAATAAAAATATGATGCAATGTGATGTGCATTGGTGGTTTTCTAAATCAGAGCAGCCAGTGAGATACCTTTCTATCTGAGCTTGATACGACTGAGATAAATGAGAAAAAGAATGAACATTATTTTCATGTCAGCATTTCATTTTGTCCAATAAGGATACCTAAAGCAGGATGGTTCAAATGTATTGTCTCTTATCAGTCATATGGAGAACAATGTAACTGACTCAGCCCTGGAATTCACATCAAAAGCTCGAAGTGAAGAGATTTGTAACCAATTACAGGTTCTGTAGAGTTTCCTAGATTTAAGACTCAAGTGATTTAAAAAACAAAACAAAACTTGTTAGGGATGTGAAATGGAGTGACTTTGCAGCTCCATCTTGTTGGGCACCATGAAGAGTCTTTGTGGGGTAAGATCAGTGCTGTGCAGAGGAGCTTGATGTATTATGAATTTGCTTTATTGTACTTCATAATGACTCTGTGTTCTGACATTAGCTGCTTTTTATGGCAACCACACGCTCCCTGGTTTATGCAGAGATCAAGCCGTAAGCTGGACAATCAAATTCTAAAGTTCTTGTCTGTTTTTCTCACATTTTCCCTTTTATATCAACTCAAAAGGAAAGTTAGTTTTGCTATTTTCAGTTCTGACCTTTGCTCAGGTTAAAAGGATTAAAAAAAAAGCCACATCATTTAATTCAACCATCTATGTTACTGTCCCATGTTCATTTCTTTCCCTCTTCTTATTTTGGCTATTGAGAAAGCCATCTACACTCATTACCACCACTGCTTCTCTCATGCAATTCAAAACCCTCTGCAGTCTGACTTCTTTTCTCTGTCCTCATCCTTCCTGAGGTCTCTGTAACCTTTTGGGCTGTCAGGCACTCACTTCTTGATACCATCTTCTCTTTAGGTTTTGGTAACACTAGTCTTTTCTGGTTCCCTTGTCAGGTATACTCCTAGTGATTCTTCATTATCCATATGGTTTTTCTTGACCTTGGGTGTTCCCCAAGACTGTCCTGGACCCTCTTCTCTTTTCATTGTATACTGTCTTACTTGGTGAAGTGCCAGGGGCTCAGTTTTCATCTCTATGCTGTTGATTCCCAGGTCTTTAAATCCAACCCTCCTTTCTCTCCTCACATCTTGGGTTTCCTCAACATCTCAAATTCTATACTTCCAAAACAACTCATTATCTCTTGTCCGTGAACTCTTTCCTGCTTCCATCTTTGTCAAGGGCACTCAGTTGCCTAAACTCCCTGTCATCCTCTGCTCCTTTATATTCACATTATATATCTAATGTTAAAATCTTTTTTGTCTTTAGTCTCACAACTTCTTGTACACATGCACATAAACACCTCCATAGTACACCTCCATCACTTTTTGCCTGGACTATTGCAATGAATAGTTGTTTTCCAGTTGTCCTTAAGTCTCTCTTTACTCATTAAACTCCAGAGGCTCCCTCTCACCTCCAAGATCAAATATAAAATCCTCGGGCTCTTAAAACCCTTCATAACATGTTCTCTTCCTACCTTGTGAGTCTCAAGAAGGCTGAATACTCTCCATCACCCCGCTCTGCATTTTCACCAGTTACTCCCCATGCCTAGAATTGCCTTCCCTGCTCACCTCCACTTCCTGGCTTTCCTGGCTTCAAGACTTAAGTCCCTTCTGCAGAAGACCTTTCTCATCCTTTCCTTCTTCTTCCACCTCAAGTCACTTCCCTCTAAGATTACCTTTTGTTTACACTATATGTACATATACATACTGTTTGCACTATATATACATTACATGCATCCATTTTCACACATACGTGTGTGTGTGTGTGTGTGTGTGTGTGTGTGTGTGTGTGTATAGAGAGTGTTGTGCTAAGTGTTGGAGATAAAAAGAAAGGCAAATCTAGCCCCAGCCCTCCAGGAGCTGACATGTTGGGGGAGATAATAATGCAAATAACCATAGACATATAAGATACACAGAATGTATACCTATGTATTAAGTACATATTATCTTCCCCATTAGAATGTTGACTCCCCCTGGGCCTGTGTTTGCCTTTCTTTGGATCCACAGCACTTAGGAAGACAGTACCTGACACATAGTAAGTGCTTAATCAGTACTCGGTGACTGACTTTTATAACCCCCTATCCACCTATACTTCTTTGAATACATATTTTTAAGACTTAGAAAATACAATAAGGGCTCTCTCAGTGTTCCTCTTGAGGGTTTGGTTTTTGCCAATTTATAGTTGTCTTTCAAGAATGTTCCTTATGATGAGAGTATAAAATGTAACTTTAATTTTAAAATATTACAGAGTTATCCAGCAGATGTTGAATTAGGTTGCTATCACTTGCACAGCAAAATTCCTCTTCTTTAGCCAGACAAGGATAAAAAACCTGTGGATGTTTTTGGTGAATAGTATCTTGCTTGGGAAATTCTAAGAATCCTTGGAGAGATTCTTTTAAGAGTCAGAGTCTAAAATTTAAATTCTTTTCCTGGAGTCTAAGTAAGACAGATTTTGTTTTTAGGTAAATTTCTCTTAGGTGTTTCTTTTAAGAAGCCACAAAACAAACCTTGGGTCATGTCTTTGACAGTAATGAAGGGTCTCACTAACGCCCACTTGTCAAATTTGGCCTTTTGTTACTTGGTTCCTGCCATGTGCTGTCTGTAACTAGCTCCATCCATCCAGAAGTAAGGAAGAACTCTGACTGGGTCAATACTCTGTAATCCATTGAGGAGATAACATTTACAGTTCTTTTACATTTGAGTTGTTAATTCTGTTTATTCTGATGTCTGGATTCCGTCTCTCAACATCATCATGTATCTTCCCTGAACAACTTGAAGAAAAATTACTCAGACCATAGGCTGATCCTGCTTACCATTTTTTAAAATCTCTTACAAGCATAGAATATTCTGGTTTTAAATTGTGAATGTGAGTGTTAAATCAGTTCAGAGAATGTGATTTGGACATTTTGGGGGTATTCAAACATTTTGAAATTAGTGCATCGTTTCTGCAGGAGTTCAGTAGTGTGCTTGTTTATATGAATAAACATGCCCGAAATCATCAATTCAAATTGTTTGTTACTAATAGTCAGTTTTTGTTAAAGTCGTTATCTGAAATTCGGGGTTAAATCCAGAACCTGAAGTTTGTTTGCAATATTGTGTCCAGTTCTATATTTCAGTTCTGAAATTATGTGCTATCTCACTTCTAGAGCCATGGAATACTGGCAACTCTTTGGACATACTTGAAGTGTGAGGATGAATCAGGCTATCTAGACCTACCTTTGTGCCTTGAGTAAATTTGTTAGCAAGTATGCCAGTATGAATCACTCGGCATCAGCTCACCCAGCCCTTCGTGTGGGATTTGCAGAATTCTGGCCTAAGTCTATATCAGTACAAAAATGTATGAAAGCCCTCACAGAAGATGTAGAAATCGGATGTTGAGTGCTATGCCATTCCCCTGTGGGTAAAAGTAAAGACTAGTTCTAGTCCAAACTGTGAGTTAATACATTGCCTGTTCCTTCTTTGCCCTGCACCCTCCAAATGGAGGACTGCGAGCAAGTCACTGAGTCCCTCAAAGGACGTTGTGAGGCCCAAATGAGATCATAATTACAAATCTTAAACTGATCAATGTGTGCTCGCCATTGTTATTATTTCCTCTGTATTCCAATAGAGAATTTATCTCTTATCTTGGTACTTGTTTGGTGGAAAACTTCTGTGCTTAAGGAGACTTAAGGTTCCCATCAGCACAGGAAAAAATACACTTTGCCAGACCTACTAAGGTAGTTTGTATGTTTTGTACTAAGGAGCCTATTTTCTCCCCTTCTTCCATTTGTCTTGAATAACCTCTGGTGTAACAACAATACTCAGTTAACTAAATTTTCATAACTGGTCAGGATGAACTATTGATATAAATCCATGTACTACTTGTTATTCCTTCCACGCCGTGGGTGGCTGAGGGCACAGCATCTCTGCAGTCTGGAAAATGTACAAAAATTTATTGACCCTCCCTTCGTACCAACGAGGAATTCATCTGGTTTTGCGGGTTTCCTTCTCTCTTTTTTTGATATTATATAGTATTGTACATATATTTTATGCATTTCTGAGTTTCTGAACTTTCTGTGTCTCCTGGCCTTTTGCATATCATCTGCAGTTTCTGCAAAACACCCCCAAAGATCTCATTTAATTTCTTAGGCTGACCCATGATATATCAAAACTGGGATAGGGAAAGTCATGAACTATTAAATATTATTATTATTAAATATTCAAGACCATAATGTTGCTAACTTAAACCAACAGATTGAGAACTTTCACATACAGCTTTTTTATGACTCAGTTTTTTTCCCACCTTGCCAATTCTCCATTCTTTTTACCACCATTTCATTCCAGATATCCCAAACTCAGTAAACTGCTTGTTTTGTATCAGAATTTTTCAACTTAAATTAACATGATTTGTGATATGAGAGGATCTTATTTGAAAGATCAGTTGAGGTGGTAGTATGAGATGAACTGCTGTTTACAATCTGTGTATTTTGTGCATACAGCACAGTTAGAATGACAGCCGCCTGATGGCAGGTATCAGGTATTTTTGTTGACTTCCTTTGTATGCCTAGCACTGACCATGGTGCCTGACACACAGGAAATACTTAACAAAGGCTTGCTGAGGGGTGGAAGCTGACAACAAAGAAGGGCTTGTCCCTCCAATATCAATTTATTAGCTGCAGGTAATTGGGCGGGGGGGGGGGGGGGGGGGGGGGGGCGGGGGGGGGGGGGGGGCGGGGGGGGGGGGCGTGCAGGCACATTGCCCTATTTCTCTGTATTGAGTTTTGGCCTCTTTCATTTCTCATTTTCTTTGAATATGCTTACATAATTTGAATTACTCCTTTTTAGCACGTGAATTGCTTCTTCTGGTTTGCCAGATTCTCTTTGTTTAAACTTTGACTTGGCTTCATTTGGGATTTGTAAGATTTAGAATTCCTCTGTATTAGGTTCTTTCGGAGTTGGTACATGTGCATTCATTCTCCCCAGTACTTCTGAGCAACTGAACAATTTCTTACTTGGGGTAGTTAGACTTTCTTCATATTTTTCTAGTAGACCAGTAAAAACTATCTTAACTTGAACTATCTTCCTGAACTCTGTCCTCTAGTTCTTTTGCTTTGGTTTATAAAGAACTAAAATAATTTCCTGGCTTTGACATTTTGACGGTTTAAAATTTTGTTCTCCTTTTCTTCTGTGATGACATTTGTTTTCATCCTCTGAATCATTCTGCTTCATTGAGATTTTTTTCTGTAATCAAGTCTTATTTATCTTCCTAAATTCTTCAGCTGATTTATTTTCGGGTTTATATGCAGCATATCTTTTGATTTTATTTAATTCTAGAGGGCCTTACCCTTGCCCTCTTGCAATATAGCTTCCTAATTGGTCTGCTCAGTTTAATCTCTTTCTCTTTTCTTATAGTAGCATCTGGGATGAAGTAGACTAATTTTCCTAAAGTATAGAAATACCTATTTGTGGTTTTCCATATTTAAATAATTTTCTTGGTTTCTGGATTTTTTGGTGTCTGTGACCATTCAGTTCAGTTCAACATATTCATTATATTTGTTGCTATGTGCTGGGTACTGGGGAATGTAATGATAGATATGATACAGTCCATATCCTCGAGATGTTTGGAAAATCTAATAGGAAATAACTGATCTTATAAAGAATATTTTTGGTTGAGAACATTATTATTTAATTTTTGTCTGCATGTCTCCAGAGCTAAGCATGGTGCCCAAAATGTAACATCTGCTTAATGTTTGTTGAACTGAAACAGAAAGGAGAGGTTTATCTCTGTACAGAAATACTTATAGAAACTCTTTTAATGGTGACAAAGAATTGAAAATTGAGAGAACCAATTGGGGAGTGACTGGACAGGGTATGGTACATGAATGGGGAGGTGTGCGTATTGTGCAGTGAGAGTGGTGAGTGCTTCAGAAAAACCCCAGGAGAGCCTGTGAGAACTGATGCAGTGAAGTGAGCAGAACCAGGAAGACAATTTGTACAATGACAACAGTCTTGTAAAGATAATCAAATATGAAAGACTTAACTGATAACTCAGTGATCAATCACAGTTGATCACAGAATCACAGAATACATGATGAAACATGCTCCCTACCCCCAGATAGAGAGCTGACTGACTCAGTGCAGATTGAGAAATGTTTTCTTCTTGCGGGGAAGGGGAGCAGGGTGAAAAAGTTTGGTTTTATTACCTTCTCAGTGGGTGGGGGAGGGGAGCGAGTTCTAAATTTAAAATACAATTGCATTAAAAGTGTGTGTGTGTGTGTGTGTGTGTGATTTCCTGGATATTCTCTCCTCTCCCACATTTAGGGTCCTCTAGTTTTTGTAACAGAGGGTGTCCCTCAAAGCTTTGTCCTAGATTTTCTCTTTTTGCGTTACATTGGTGGATTTTGTGATCACATAACTCCCATGAGTCCAGTTTACCCTATGCAGACAATTCCAAGATCTCATTATCCAGTCCTAGTCTCTCTTTTGAACTACATCCTGTATCACCAACTTGTCTTTTAGATATCTTTCCCTCCCCTCATCCTGTTACCTTGCATCTACTCTGTAAATATATGCTATAAACTTGCTTATTAACATGATGAAGACTTCCCCTTTGTGGATTCTCCCTGAGCACAGTGATTGTGTTTTTGCCTTTCTTTGTATCTTAGCACTTGCTGACTTGACTTGATACAATAGAAAACAGAGGTTGGAAGGGGCTGAAGGAATGAGCAAAGGCATGGATATAAGATGAAGAGTTCCAAGGCAGAAGACACAATTCAGTAAATGGTTGAATGTGGGGGAGGGAGGATAAAGGAGAAGAAAGTCAAGGGTATCCTTGAATTTTCTTGATGAGTTCAAATAAAGTTACCTAGAACAGTTTTTAACCTTTTGTGTGTGTGTCCCCTTTGGTATTCTGGTGAAGCCAGTGGACCCCATCTTAGAATATTTTTAAATACATAAATATCTATAAATACAAATATATACATAAATATAAAAGACATAGGATAACAAAGGAAACCATTTATACTGAAATAAAGACATAATTTTTCCCCATCCAAATTTATAGAACCTCCTGAAATCTATCCATGGACCCTGGGTTAAAACCCAAGCCAATAAAGAAGGTATAACCAAGCAAACTACGGTTCCCCTGTTGTGAGTCCGGTAAGATCCATTTACTTTAAGATGATGCATGAATTTAATCTTTGCCCCTCAAAAACCTAGAAATTAGACCCAAACTTAACAGGAATGAAAAGTCTTGGATTTAGTTTAAAAATAATAAGATCCTTGAGATAAAGTCTCTCTCCCTTGTGTTTCTTACCGGTAATGCCTGGCATGTGACAGATACTTAATAGATTAATACCCTGGGAGTTTGGAATCTCAGTTACTTCTCTCCTTCCTGAAAGGGAGGGAAGGAAAGAGCATAACTTTTTCCAGGAGGTGTGAATTATTTGCCCAAAGTGGCTGGCTATTTAATAATAACCCAGGTTTCTGCATAAGCAGTCTTAATGTACTTTCCATCAAACCAAGTAGTGTAAATAGTCCATGTTGTAAAATTCTTTAACATGAAAGTATATCCCACTGCCCCTAGATCTTTACTGTCTTCAGCCTGGGGGCAAAGAAATGGGATGAGTGGGGAGGTGGTGGGGTGGAAAGAGCTCATTTTAGCTGCAGGACCTGCAGGCAAATTTTATTTTTGCTGTATATCTGTGTGTCCACTGGCAGGTCATTTAACCTTTGTAACCTTAGCCTTCGTTTCCTTATTTGTAAAATGAAGGGTTTGGACTGGAGAGTCTCTACAGTCTCTCCAAACTCTTTAAGTCTGATGCTCTTTTTCCAGTAGTAGGATGATGGTGCTGTCAACAGAAGCAAAGAGCTGCTTTTGCAGCTGGATTCAGTTTTGCCTGTGTTTAAGGTGTCAAATGGACATGGAAGAAATAACTGATATCCAGTTAAAATTCTTAGTCTTTAAATCTTTCACAATTCCTCAGAAACATTGAAAATTCTTCCCTCAGTCCACAAAGCTCCTTTCCCCTTTCCTGACCCCAGTCTTTCTTTACATCGTATCTTTATTTCTCTCTTCAGGTATCCTGCATGCCAGTCTTAATACTTGCTTGCCTCTAGTCAGACCTACTGAGTTTACTGCCTTCCTTATTTTGTTTCCCCAGCCAAAAATGCTTCACGTAAAGTCTTTATGTTCAAAGACCATGCTCAAACATTGCATCCTTGCTCTCCTGACTTCTCCCTTGCTGAACATGAGTTCTTCTGGGCTATCATGATACTTTGTACTTATCAGTTCTTGCATGCCATTGGTTCTGTCTTTTCTTGTAGTTTTGGGTGAATTTGCTTCATCCTTGTCCTCCTTCATGTGCTCCTCCTGGCATTTGAAAGTCCCTTAGGGGCAGAAGCTTCTGTTCATCTTTGTATATACCTTGGTACCCAGCAGCACAGTATAATAGTTGCCCAACAGGTGGTAGTTTTTGTTTGTCCTTCGTTCTCAAAGAGAACTATGACATCAGGGAGGTGATGCCATGACATGCCAGTGAATTGGACTTAAGTGAGGGAGGTCTGTGCAAAGTCACGAGTCTCACTAGATGGGCTTTCTTCTTCTTCTTTTTTTTAATTTTAACTTTTTTTTAATGTTTTACAATCATTTCCTTAAAGTTAAGATTTTATCCCCCCCACCCTTCCTCCAATACCCCCCTCCCTCCCCGTGACAGCATACAATTCTGTATAGGTTCTACATATACTTTCCTATTGAGCACATTTTCACTATAGTCATGCTATGTAGTCGAACTAAAATAAATGGAAGAAATCATATAACAAATCAAAACATAATACATTGAAACCCACACACACACAAACAAGATCTGCTACATTCTGCGAATGACTTCCATATTGCTTTCTCTGAGTGTGGAAGGCATTTGCCTTAGAAGACCGACATTAGGATTTTTTTTTCCTCAGTAAGTTCTTGTGTTATTACAAAGTTCCAAGTCTACCAGAAAAAACTCTCGCACACTGTGGTCGTTGCTGTGCACAAAGTTCTCCTGGTTCTGCTCCTTTCGCTCAGCATCAGATCATATAAGTCCTTCCAGGCCTCCCTGAAGGCTTCTTGTTCATCATTTCTTATGGTACAATAGTACTCCATTACATTCATATTCCATAATTTATTCAGCCATTCCCCAATTGATGGGCATCCCCTTGACTTCCAGTTTTTGGCTACCACAAAGAGTGCTGCTATAAATATTTTTGTACACGTGGGACCCTTTCCCGTTTTTATAATCTCTTGGGGATACAGTCCTAGTAGCGTTATTTCTGGGTCAAAGGGTATGCACATTTTTGTAGCCCTTTGGGCATAGTTCCAAACTGTTCTCCAGAAGGGTTGGATGATCTCACAGCTCCACCAACAATGAATTAGTGTTCCAACTCTCCCACATCGTCTCCAGCATTTATCATTTTCTTGTTCTGTCATGTTTGCCAATCTTACAGGTGTGATGTGGTACCTCAGAGTTGTTTTGATTTGCATCTCTCTAATCAATAGTGATTTAGAGCACTTTTTCATATGATTATAGATATCTTTGATTTCTTCCCCTGAAAATTGCTTGTTCATATCCTTTGACCATTTATCGGTTGGGGAATGACTTGTATGGTTATATATTTGAGTCAGTTCTCTATATATTCTAGAAATGAGGCCTTTATCCCCGAGCTTAGCCGTAAAAATTTTTTCCCAATTTACTACATCCCTCCGAATTTTGGTTGCATTGGGTTTGGTTGTGCAAAAACTTTTCAGTTTAAAGTAATCAAAATTATCCATCTTGCATTTCATAATGCTTTCTGTCATTTCTTTAGAAAAAAATTCTTCCCCTCTCCATAAATCTGATAAATACACTATTCCTTGCTTCTCCAGTTTATTCATGGTATCAATCTTTCTACCTAAATCATGTACCCATTTGGACTTTATTCTTGTGTACGGTGTCAGGCATGGGTCTATGCCTAATTTCTGCCACACAGTTAACCAGTTTTCCCAGCAATTTTTGTCTAATAGTGAGTTCTTATCCCAGAAGCTGAGATCTTTGGGTTTATCAAACAGGAGGTTGCTATATTCTTTGCCTACTGTGTCTTGAGTGCCAATTCTATTCCATTTGTCTACCCCTCTGTTTCTTAGCCAATGCCAAGTGGTTTTGATAATTGCTGCTTTATAATACAATTTGAGGTCTGGTAGCGCTAGGCCACCTTCCCAAGCATTTCTTTTCATTAGTCCCTTTGATATTCTGGACCTTTTGTTTTTCCAAATGAATTTTGATATTATTTTATCCAGCTCTAGAAAATAATTATCTGATAGCTTAATTGGTATGGCACTAAATAAATGGGCTTTCTTCTTAAGGACAATACCGTGAACAAAAATTGGACTTCACAGGAATTGTGCTTATGAGGAGCAGAGGAAAGTGATCTTGGAAGTTAATGTTTGGAATTCCACTTGGTATGAAAAGAAAGTTGCTCATGAAACCAGTATGGAGACCTTTAAATCTGGGCAGAAGGGATCGTCGTATACTGGCCAACATCATAGATTTTGGAGTTGGCTAAAATTGTGAGGCATCATGGAACAAAGCAACTACACTTGTCACTGAGCTGGAGTTCAGTTGAGAGCTGTGCCGTTTGTGATGCAACTTTGGAGGCATCCCTTAACATCCATGATCTGTTCCTTAGCTGTCAAGTGACAATTTGGGGTGAGGTGACTTCTGAGTTTCTTTCTTGCTCTGTGATCCTGACGAGAGGGGAAGAGGCTACAAAGAGGAAGATGAGCCAGGAGACTAACCATTGCACCAGACTACTTCACTTGGTACTTGTCTCATGAATTTATATATTAAAGCTATTTGGCTGCAGGTCTTTCTTGTCTGTACTAGATTTTAAGGTCCTGGAGGATATTTTGTCTTAGGTCTTTTTTCTGAGTCACACCTAGCACCATAACATGTGTTGGAGTTTTAGTGGATAAACATCTAGTGAGATGAATGGCTTGGGTGAATCCAGTTTGATGACATTTGTAAAGTGCTGTGCAAACCTCATAGCTCTGGTTTGTCAGCTACAGACAGTGATTGCTGAACCTGGGGGAAAGGCCAGAATTATTCAGAGACTGATTGGATAGAGAAGATGAAGGTAAAGGAAGATGAACCTGAAAGCTGAGGCAGAGGGACGTGAGTGGGCGTCCAGTCCAGTGCCCTGCTCCATGTCGCAGCCTCTGCTTGAATCCCTCCATTCCTGACATGTCCAGGAAGCCTGGGCCATTGCTGGGCACTTCTCACTGTTAGGAGGCTCTTATTGAATAGAAATCTGCCTCCCTGAGTTGTGTCTCCCCTTTGGGTGCTGCTTCTACAGAACTGTGACAGCTTTGAATATTTTTAAAGAGTAGTACTGCACCATTGCTGTCCCCGTTTGTGAGATGGAACTTGTTGATTCAAGAATCTTGTCTTCCTCATTCTTCTCTGTTGTGGATTATGTTTGTTCCTTAAATTGTAGGTGTCAGAACAACGAAGCGCAGCTATCACAGGGACCCATAGGGAACAAGGCCAGGTTAGAGTCAGGGGATGGTTTTGGAAGGTCCCTCATGAGAAGACCAGGGGAGCAGATGAACAGAATCATTTGCTTGTTCTTCCTGTCCCCCATAATCACCTATCTTCACCTTGTACCAAAACTGTTTTGCATTAACTTCCTAGTTGGTCTACATGTCTCCAACTTTCTCTCCTCCTCAGTCTTCCCTACAGATGCCTGACCCTGTCAGTGCCTGGATTTCTTTGGCTCCTTTTAGTCTTTGGGATAAAACATAAAGTCATCTGTTGGACATTTAAAGCCTTTCCCAGGGATGAGGAACCTGTGCCTTCTAAAACCTTAAGTGTGACCTTTTGACTGAATCCAAATTTTACAGAACAAATCCTTTATTAAAAGGATATATTAAAAGGGTAAGACTTAACACAATCTGGCTCAGGAAGACCTGAGTTCCAATTCAGCTTTAGACACTTCTAAGTCGTGTGACCTTTGGTAAGTCACTTCACCTCTCTCTGCCTCAGTTTCCTTCCTTGGAAGGGGATAATAAATAGTACCTCCCTCCGAAGATTGTTGTGAGCATCAAATGAGTTCATATTTGTAGAATGCTTCTTGGCACTGTGCCTGGCACATGGTAGGCACTTCACTGATGAAAATTTAAGAGTTAAGGATTAGAAAAATTCACTCCCTTTTAGCCTATAGAGGGAAAAAAGTCTACGTGCCTCCTTAATGTTTTGGTTGGTTGTTGTCCTGCTTTTTCGAAGAGGACCAAAATGACATCACCATGATAAAGTGAAGTTTCATTGTGTCTGACTGTCTGATCAGGCCATTATGAGCTCGGGATGCTCTGCCACAAATTGGGCACAGATAGTCTGTGTGAAGTTTTGGGTGTATACTCCAAGTTTGTGCATTCTACGTTTACTTTGTGCTGTCTCAATTCTGCTAGAGCATAGCACCCTTTCTAACGTGGGCATGCCATACTGAGCAGTGCTGTGCCAGTTACACAGTCAAATGCAGAGTTCTTGAGAGAGACCTCGACAGTGTCCTTAAATATACAGTGAATGACAGCATGCATGCACTTAGATGCTTAATAAATGGGAAGCCAACTTCCTAAGGCGCAGCATAATACCTGGTATGTAGTAAATGCTTAATAAAGGCTTTTTCCTTTCCTCCTACTTCCTTTCAGTGTAATACAACAATACTATAATACCAAAGGCCTAAGTTCAGAGCACTGTTAGGCACATGAGGACATTCTGGTATTCTCTTCAATGAAAATTTAGAATGTCATTTCTTAAGTGCATTTAGTTAAAACCACACTCAGACTTGCCAAAGCAGACATAGATTTAAACCACTTAAAAGCTGAAGTAAAGGATCTGCATAATTTTCTTTTGTAACTCTTATAAACAGTGTATAAATTCTTTATTGTAAAGGAACTTTTTCATTTCTGACCTAAATTTGTTCTGTTCTAGATTAAACCTTTTTTCTTATTCTGACCTCAGATACTTTCTCAGGCTGTAAAAATAGCTTTTGAAGTACATCATTGAGTTTTCCCTTGCTTTCTCTAAATGCTCCTAAAAAAACGATCTGTTCCTTTATCCTTTTCTCATGGTCATGTACTCTGAGTCTTGATCATATTTGTGACTTTCCTTGTTCACTTTTATTTGTACTCAAAACCTGGCATTTAAATACTTGTTTTAAAAACTAGTCAGAATCCAGTGTACAATATCTGGCCAGCTTGGGTTTTTTTTTATTTTTTAAGAATTGGACATTTTGAGGCTTTTTTAACTGCATAATTTGGAGATTTTAAACTAAAACTGGCTGACTTAGTAGTTTGGGGGGAAGGGTGTGTGTGTGTGTGTATGTTAATTTTTAAAGAGCTTACTTATAAAGCAAGACTTTACATTTATAATCAGTTGAGTACATACTCTTGTTAGAATTGGTACTTGGTTTTTATTTAAAATGTTGTACATGTTAAAAATTGATCACTAGATGGCAGCACATTCATACTTTCAACTGGCATATTTTGCAGTTTGTGTCCATAAAGTTTATAAACTTCTGATCAGATGACTTCTGCAGTTGTAGCATCTTTGTTTCCACCATTCAGTACATAAGTGCTTGGCTTCTCTTTCGTTATTTCTTCTTCGTTTCCTGTATTTGACTCTCTTCCCCATAGAGATTATATGAGCTGCCTAAAAGCAGGCATACTCTTATATTTTATTCCCTAAAGCAAATTAACTTTATAGTATCCTACACATAGGGAGAAATGCAATCATTTGTTGATTTAGATGTTCAGTAAATGTTGGAAATGAAAAAGTAACATTTCTTTCCATTGGCTAATACTTTTTACTTGCTCTTTATTTACCACTGTTAGTAGTAACTTGCATGTTAAGAGTGCTTTCATGTGAAGGGAGTTCACACTTAGAGAACTTGGAGGTTTATAAAATACTTTTTCTCACAACATCCCATTTCTCTCCATTTTACAGATGAGGAAATTCCAGCTCATAGGTTTTAACTTGCCCAAGGTCACTGCTAGGAAAAGCAGAGCAGGCCTTTATGCCAGGTTTCCTTATCTCAGATTCAGTACTTTTTCCTTTATCCTGTTCATGCTGCTTGTCCCCATTGAAGGCTAGATCACAGAACTGAAAGTCCATTCACACATCTCTCACTTACTTAGTGCTTCCTGATGGTCCTGAACAAACGAAGGAGGCAATGCTTCATAATTGTGAATCTCTGAGCTTTGCTTCCCTCATCTATCAAATGGAAAGATTGACACTTATGGTAAACTGTCTTATCTGACCATTGTGAGAATGCAAATGAAATGCGGAATAAAATAAGTTATTGGAGTTGTGACTGTAAATTTGGTATTTGTTAGTATATCTCTCAGTTGCTAAAAAAGAACAAATCCAAAGTTAATTTATGATTAGCCTGTTGTCTTTCTTTATAGTAGTTAGAATTTTATCTGAAATTTATACAACCCTAGGGAGCTCTGAGAGTTTCCTTATCCCCATGAAAAAGCCTAACTGGGTAACTTCTCATTTCCTTCCTCACTGTGAATCTCCAGTCTTGGACAGAAGTGAGATCACTAAAAGGTAGAGAGAACCTTCAGCATTAAGGCCACACATGACCTTTTAAAATCCTTAAGTTCGGCCTTTTAACTGAATCCAAAAATTTAGTCAAAAAGCTGAACTTAAGGATTTAGAAGGCCATATGTGACATTAAGATCACAGGTTCCCCACCTCTGTGCTACTGTATATTGTCTTATAAAGACTTTTAAACAAAAGTTTAATATGCCTAAAAGGAATTTTAAAAGAAAGTCTTAAAGTCTTCAGTAAATCTCACATTTTCTTCCTGGCTTATTAAAATAAAACTTAATCGAAAACAAAAACTTTATGTTCTTGATTTAATTTTCTGTTTATTGAAAAAGTTAAGATTGATGTGTAGTTATTTTACATAAAGCTTACTTTATCACTTTTCATTCAAAAGTTTTCTTTGCTTCCCAGTAACTAGACCTCATTTTGTGTGGTTCTTTTCTTTCAGAAGATATCAAGAATGTACTTATATGGTCTGTGTACCTCTTCAGAGCCAATTTGATAACTTGGCCAAGGTTGCAGACTTGTGTAAATACATCCCTTATCTGGCCTGCCCCAAATGATGGTCTGAATTACAAGCAGTTGGCTTGATGCTAGTGTGATTTTAGCTACTTGTAGACTGGAGTCAGTTGTCACTGTGACCTGTGAACTAAATGGGCTGTGAAACAAAATTCTGGATAGTAGAATCTTTCCTTATTTCCTTTTTTTTTTTTTGACAGAATTGCTAACCTAGTAAATGAGGAAAGCATGTTGTAGATATAGTTCACCTAGATTTTAGCCAAACTTGTGATGAAGTATTTGATACTATCCTTGTGAGGAAAGTAGAGCATGCAGATTAGCTCTGACGAGTCGAATAGATTTCGAAGTGCTTGGGTGGTTGTGAACAATTCAGTGTCAATGTGGAGTATCCCAGGAATCTGGGCTGTTGAATTTCATTGCTGTTGATGACTTGGATAAATATTCTCATCAGATTTGGGAATGTCACACTGCTATGATGGATAGCTAACTCACTGGGTTAGGGCTAATAAAATCAGATTTATTAGGGATAAATGTAAAGTGTTGCACTTGGGGGACAAAAAAAAAATCTTTACAAATACTATATGGGGGGAGGCATGGATAGACAGCAGTTGATCTGAAAAAAGGCAGAGGTTTTAGTGGAATTCAAACTTAATATGATCTACCAGAGTGGCCTTTGGCAACCAAAGAAGCTCTTTGTGGTTGCAGACTCCCAAAAAGTGATGTGATAGTCCCACTGAGCATTGCTGCTTAAAAAGGATGGCATTGAGCGTATTCAGAAGATGGGCGAAGGGCCTTGAGAACAGACTGAAGATCTTTGGGGAAGCGCTGGGCGTATTTAGCTCAGAGATGATTCAGGGGACCATGACATAAGCTTTCAAGGATTATTTGAAGGGTTATCATGAAGCACATTGGGTGGCCATGGCACATGGCAAAGAGGCAAATTTAGACTGGTTCCAGGCAAAATTTGCTGCCAATGAGAGCCATCCAGAAGAGGAACAGACTGCCTAAAGATGCTGTGAATTCCCTGGCTAGGGGAGGGGAGGGCCTCTGTTCAAGCAGAGACTTCCCCCTTCTTATTGGGGACCTCATCGTGCTGGAGGCTTGCTTTTGTGCAGAGTTGAAATCCATGGTCACTAAGGTCCCTTTCAGCTCACAGGTTCTGATTCTGTGGCAGGCTTCTCTTCTAAGGGAAAGAAAGAGCATTTAATCAAGCTCTTAGTGTGTGCGAAGCCTTTGGGATACAAGTAGAAAAGGAAGACTTTCTCTAGGCTCTGGGCAGTCACTTACTGATAGGAAAGACAACACTTGTAGCTGTGTCAGTTGTCCTTCTGAGAACCCCCAAGACATATTATAATGAATCTCATTTATTGTCATTTCCATTAACAAATGATTTGAGTTTTTGATATTGAAGAAGTCTTTGACTTTGTCAGGGACATTAGTATCCTGTAGAGGAGAAGAGTTCTGAGACACCTTCAGAGACAGTTTGCCAGGTCACAACTAGGAAAGGATTTCTTCCATGCGTAATGACTGGAGGGCTATTCTGCTTGGAGCTCTCTGTCCATTGATGGCAGTGGATATAGTCAACCACTTCTCCACAGGAGCTGCTTCCTTGGATGATGACTCGGGTGGAGCCCTAGAAGCAGAGCTCAAGGGCTGGGACTCTTGGATTTAACTTGCCCCTGCATGGCAGCATGGGGCGGGGACAGGGAAAGGGGGCAGGATCCTTTTTAAGGCTGACAGTCTCTGCAACCTACAGCAGAAGTGATGCTGCATCAGTGTCACATATCTCACCCTCCAAATTAGCCTATTTCAGGTTTCTTGTATACAACATTTTATAAAGTATCATTCCCATTTTACAGATGGAGGAACTGATAGAGTTTTAGGAGAATTAAGAAATTTGTCCAGGGTTACACAACTAGTAAGTGGCAGAACCAGACTGTAACCCAAAGTAACTGACTCCAAATCCAGGCTTTTTCCCCACTACATAGAAAAATCTGTGTCAGCACTGTTGCCTGTGAGTAGATGAAAGACTGGTACTTTTTAAAATGGGGCCTTTGCTTTGTGGAAAACTAGATGTTAATATCTAGGACCAAGGTGTGGTTGAGAAGGTGAACTGATCAAATTTGGCCCTTTGTTCTCTGTTTGTAGAATTTTAAAGTGTACCTGATGTACTTGTTGGTAGGTTGACAAAAGGTATACGCACCCATGGGCAGATAGGATTTTGTTATAGTCAGTTAAACCTGAGAAGATCCTATGACCCATATGTAGTCTTTTTCAGAAGGAACACATAAAAGTTTGCTTTCTTCAAGTATTCTTTAAATGACTTGTGTACTCTCACCTTTCATATGGTTTTTTTTCTGTTTCCCTTACTCATTACTTGCTCGGGGCTAATCCCCGGCCTTCACTTGGCTACTAAGCCAGGCGGCCTCACCCACTATTCCAGGCGGTAATCTCTCCGGGGTCTTCGCCCAATATTCCAGGCGCTACTCTAACAGAGGGCCCAATTCCTTACCCCAGACTTCGCTTGGGAAACCTTTCCTCCAGGTCTTCAAACGTCTCCGGTCCCTGCCGTGCGACCGTGTGGCCTAGCTGCGCGACAGGGCTATCCCCTCCTCCACAGAGGGAACAATGACTACACACGCACCTGAGGATGTCAGTGCTCTTCACTTTATTGATGGCGTCCTCTACATCTCTTTCTTGGTTACATCTCTCTCCCCATCCCTCCCTGACAGCTCCTTATATCCCCAGACAGAGCCCTGCCCATATTCCTCCCTGAGGGCAGAGCCAGCTCCCTGAGGGTGGAGCCAGCTCCTGAAGGCTGGTCCAGAGCTTGGCCCCTAACATCTCCCCCTTTTTGTTTAAACAGGAGTAGTATCATAAGGGGTAGGGAGTTTGGGAGAGGACAGGAGGGTACGCAAATCTGCTTTGGCATCTAGTATTGCCTGCCTTATCATAGCGCAAAAGCATCTAATGCAACATGGGAGAAGGAGACAAAGAAGAATAAAAAGGCAGCAATTCTACCTTAAACCAGGACTGCCCAGGGCAGACACGTAGCCCCAAGAAAGAAAAATATTTTGGCTTCCTTGATCTCAGAAAAGCCCGGGAAAATAGCCTTGAGCAAAACAGGGGCGGAACCCTTCCTCCCAGCGCCATCTTGTTCATGCCTTACCGGTCTCCCCTCAGTTTACCTGAGCCGTGACCAGTGAATGCCGTCCAAGAGGCTTGGGGTTGGCAATTCCATTGTAAGGGAATCCTTCCTCGCAACGCCATCTTGTTCATGCCTTACCGGTCTCCCCTCAGTTTACCTGAGCCGTGACCAGTGAATGCTGTCCAAGAGGCTGGGGGTTGGCAATTCCCTTACAATTCCCCTTTGTTGTTTTGACTCAATCTTTCCCTCAGGACGATGATGTTCTGCCTACCGGATGTTAGGGAGTCCTGGACACTATGCAAAGCAAGGTTGATACATAGTGGCACAAGCAGCAGTACTAACAATACTACTACAAAACCTATCTGTAAAGGTGAAAAACAGGTCTTTACATGAGCTCATGAACTTAAGCTATCGAAGAACTGAGGTATTTTTGAAGCCGTTTGTTCAGGGGCAAAATCAACATCTGCTTCCTCATCTAATTCTTCTGCCAATTCAATTAATCTCTGGATTTCCAGAGTGACATGATCTGGAATTAGCCCATTCAATTGAGCTCTAATTTCTTCCCTTTGGACTTGTGACCCATTATACAATTTCGTAGTCAAACAAAAGGCATTATATCTATAATCACATTGCAATTTGTGTTGTAACTGTAACATAAACACTTCTCCACCAATGACTTCACCTACCTTTTGGAGTGTATGAATGGCTTCATAAAATTCATTGTCTATTTTGCTTGTTGCTTAAAGCCTGCAAATACATTTTTCATAAGGGAATGCAATTCAGAAGCTTGAACTATTGTGCTGTGTGTATTAGAGATAGATACAGCTAATGCAGTGGATGCTAAAATAGCTTCTACTAATAACATGATTCCTAACACAAAAAACACATCCACATACTTTAGTAGTTATAGGGATTAATTGCTTGTCCAAAATATGTAGAACTTATCACGGAGTGTTCCGTACCATCCTTTATCCTTAATTGCTGTCATGGCATATCAAGGTCTTGTTAGAATAAACACTCTCCCTACTGTCTTTGGTCTTATACATTCTTGTGCAGAACAATTCTGGCATGTAAAATTGAAAATTCCCATCATGTTCCGATATGCCTCTGATTTATATCTTTGGTCTCTATCCCATAGAAATATATATATTTGTTCCCTAGACATACTTTGCCCATTAAAGTAACGTTGTTAGATTTACTTGGTGATACTACAGCAGGCATTCCCCACACTGTTTGTCCTCCTATTACTAAGATAACTTTATCTATTTTCTGAACAGGCCTTCCAACTTCAGGATATCCCTTGTAAGTAATGTACATTTGTCTAGGAAAATTTGGCGCATATTTTTCATCAGGCAAGTATGCAAAATTGTGACATGAATACAACATTTCTGTGTGGTTTCCCATAATCAATTCTGTCTCCTGTCAAGTGCGTGTGTGACAATTCTTAAATGGTAAAAACCCTATATACAGATGCCAAAGGGTTACATTTCTCATCTTTTGTAAGTTACAAAATGGTCTATATTTCATCCCACGAGCAAGTCCCACAAAGTCCTTGTTTGACCAAACTACTATTGTCCCATGTATCCTCCATGTGAATAGATTGTAAGCAGGCCCTTAACCATGGTGGATTTGTGATGAATGCCCATCTCTGTTGTTCCTTTAGCGTTGGGTTGAAGGATGCAGTGTTGTTGAGTGTCATGATAAGTACGAGAAGAATGAGAGGAGTCATCGTGACCTAGTTGAGTGAATTTCTCCAGAAGTTTTTTCATTCGCCGCTGATAGCGCCTCCTTGCTCCCTGTGACCACTCCACCTTGACGGTTGTCCTCTATCACTCTTATCCTTTTCACTGGAATCCAAACTTCTTTATTATCGTCTTAAAATACAAACATACCCTTTTTCCCACGTTAACACTGTATGAGGACCAAACCAGTTTTTATTCTCATTGTGCCACATTACTTTACTGGCTGCTTTCAGGGCACTTGTTATTGCTGATTCATTCTTTGTAGACTCCTTATTAGGAAATGTTAAGAATTTCATAGCAGCCGATAAGCCATCATTATCTAATTTTAAATAATGCAGAGTATAAACAGCCAATTGTAATTTTTCATCAATTTAGAATATACACAATTTTACATAATGTGGAGTATAAACAGCTGAACAGCCAATTGTAATTTATCATCAATTTAGAGTATAAACAGCCAATTGCGAATTTATCATCAACTCCTGGTCCAACTCCCCCTTTTTGTTTAAGCAAGTAGGTGTCCAGGGAGCAATTTGCTCGTTCCACTATAGCTTGACCAGTGGGATTATGGGGGATTCCAGTGACACGCAAAATGGAAAATTCCACCATGAACTGTTCAATGGCTTTACTGATATAAGGTGGACCATTGTTTGGTTTAATGCTTTTTGGTACTCCATGATTTGCGAAGCAATGTAAGAGATGTGCTCTCACATCCTTAACAGCTTCTCCTCACTTGGCTGTTGCCATTATAAAACCTGAAAATGTGTCAACAGTAACATGAGTATATTTTGCTCTTCCAAATGATGGCTAATGAGGAACATCCATTTGCCATATAGAATTTGGACCATCACCCTTAGGGTTTACAGGGTGACAAGAAGGTGGGGGTAAAAATGGAACACATCGTACACACTGCTTAACTATAGATCTAACGTCTTGTCTGGAAATACCATAAAGATGTCTTAAAGACCATGCAGACAAGTGTAATTTGGAGTGTGCTTGTCTCGCCAATTCAGTAGAATGAAATGTTTGAAGTGCATTGTCTGCCATCTCATTACCCTCGATCAGTGGGCCAGGTAAATTAGAATGCGACTGAATATGTGTAATATAAAATATTGTTGTTCTGGTCCTTATTGCCTATTGAACTTCCATAGTTATCTGTTTAATACTTTCTGCCCTATCAGGGATATAAGCTGACTCCAATCTAGGTTTCAGTAGTGCTGTATACTTGTTGTCTGTGATGATATTACAAGGTTCTTTCACATATAACAATGTTTGCAATACTGCATATAATTCATTTTGTTGTGTAGAAGTAAATGTTGTTTTAAATTTATGCATCTCCTTTGTGGATGGAATATACATAGGTGCCCTAAAATTTGGTTGCATCTGTAAAAACATCAACTCCTTTACTGGCGAGGAAGAGCATTTTTCAGCCCAAGACCATGGTCATGTGGGAAATTGCTGGCTGAAAGGAATTGGGAGGCCATGTTGAATATTGTGATTGATCAATATCTGCCATTCCACAAATTCTTGTATGCAGTTCTCTATTTGTTGACTTGTATACATAGTATATATCGTGTGAGGTTCCTGTCTCATTAACATCCTCACTCTTTCCACTGCCTCATGTATTACTTGGCCTACTAGCACAGCATAAGGCACACAAGCTCTGTTCTCTATGTGGGCTAAATGTACCCACTCAATAATTCCTTGTTTTTGATGAAAAGCTCCAGTGGGTCTTTTCTCAGTGAATAAGATTGTGACTTTCAAGTCCTGTAATTCTAATATTCTGCTAGTAGTGCATCCCCTAATCTTTTTCTGCACTAATTTCAAACATTCCAGAGCTCCATCTGTCCATCCTCTGCGTGAATTTAATTGAGAAGGACCTTTCAATAAATCACATAATGGTTTCATTCGATCTGTTGTGATCCCCAATTGTGGTCCACAACACTGAATTTCTCCTATCAATTTTTTGAAAGACAATTTAAAGTTGTAACCTTTGTAGAATCTAAGATAGCAGATTTCAAACTTAGACCCTATCACTGAATAGATGTACATCACAGTTTCATAGGCTAGTTTCTCCTATTCTGATTACTTATACTCTGGAAGAAAAATTCTTTAGAAATTAGGTTGTTAATAAGTTCAAATGCTAAAGTTAACTTTTGCTTGGAACTAGCTTCAGGAACGTGATAACCTAATGTTCCTGCAGATAGTGATGTTCTCTGCAGAAAAGTTGCAATTGGGTCTGGGAACTCAGGAACTATGACCCTGGAACTTGATGCTCCTGCAGATACTGATGTTCTTTGTAGGAAAGTTGCAATTGGGCCTGGGAATGAGTACAAGTTCAGATTAAAAGAGCAAGATTTTTTTTTTTTCTGCTCTATAGGGTGTTACATATTAACTTATTGATACATTACCTTGAAAAGGAAAATTTAAAACTTTTAAAATTTTTTCTGTTGTTAGCAGTCATCAAACTTTTATAAAAATTTTAGTTGAAAACCTTCAAAATGATAGTTCTCTTCCCTAGATCGAATCTGGAATGATAAGAGATACAATTCACTGCAGACCCAGCTGAATGATGATTTGGGACTGCAGGGCAAAAATCTTAATGGTTCTAACATTTACTCAAATAGATTTTACTTCTGTGTCCACTCCTTAAGAAGGTCTTTGAACAAGAGGACTTTTGAAATTCATCAGCCGAAGTGGGGGAGACTTCTGGACAACTGTCCAGTGGCGCCAAGTCTGTTCCGTTCTGCTGCAGAGTTTCAAAAGCTTTATCTCAGCTGAGGTGTCTCTTTAATATGCATTTTTCCAATCTGCCTTAGTGCCAAATGATATAACAAATCCTGATCTGTTTTAAGCATCCAATTAGGAGTGACACGTTTCACTTAAATTATGACCAGAATAACTACGTTTTGGTTATTTCTCCTTATACAAAAACTTTTCTTTTAGGTGAGGCATGAGATAAGGAAAATGCTAATCAGCCTGCCTCTGATCTCCTCTTGTCTTTCTCTCCACTTTCACAATCTGGCCAGGATTAGAAAGTAAAGAGAGAGAGAGAGAGTTTTACCAAAAACTTTCCAATAATTTCCAAAACTTTTATGCTTTCCCTAAACTTCATGTCCATGTTGTCCTCCTAATGGACTTTGATTAAAGCCCCTTTAAAACTGCACAGACATTATGTCCTTGCATTTTTTTTTCTAAAATTGCATTTTGCAATCATATAAACTAAATAATATAAGAGTAGTTCCTCTCTTTCTCTCTCCCATGCTTCTCCCTGATGCTGCAGCCATCAGAGAGAAGGGAGGAGGGGGAGGAAAAGAGATAACATTCTAAGGTCCAGCTACCATGGAGCTGACCGTAATAACTCACAGACACACACAGAACATGTAAAGACAGAACACCTATACAGACAATAAAAGAATCCAAAAACTGAGAAAAAATTGTCAGAAATCCTCTGTACACATTATAACTCTGGCTTACTTTCTATCACTGTGTAACTAAGCCTTGTATAAGATTCCCTGTCTAGACATTCTCCCATACAAGATTCCCTTTTTAGACTTACTCCTGCAACTTTTTACTGCACCATAGATCTGTGCCGAGTGCCAGGGCTGGAAGAACATCCGGGCCATTGAATTCATCACCACACCACAGATCCTGGGCAAATTTTTTGCTGTGCCACAAATCCAGGCCCTGGGGCAAATTTTTTGCTGCGCCACAAATCCAGGCCCTGGGCCAACTCTGGATGTATTTCCTGGTTGAATTTCTGACTGCACCAACTCCCTCTTTCCTCTCTGTCCTATCTGGTCGTGATTGTTTCCTGAGCTCCCTAACTGCCAATGCTCCAAAGATAAAAAAGAGGGGGCGGTAGGTGGGGGTCTCAACTCCTCGTTAGAAATCTCCACTAGGGAGTCTCCCGTTTGTATCGTACAAGCGGTGACTGAGCAAGTTGGACGTGGGGAGCCCACAAGGGCTGCTTTTTCCACCCCATATGTGACGAAATCAGTCTCAACGAGCAACCCAGGGGTGGTGTCCACATAAGAGGCCATCTGTTGGCTCACTATCTCCCAACTCTGTTCAATAAGCTATGGCATGTCTTAATATGAGGATGCATTCCTTCCTTTTTACATAATTTATACAGGTGACATGCCAGCACTTCTTTATCCTCGGGCCGGATCAGCGGAACGCTACTTCCCTGACCCATAATATGATCCCGGGACCCATTCCCGGCTTCCCGCTGCTCAACAGCGAGGTTGTGTAGTCCTTCTAAGCGGTACCCAAAATTCGCTGCCCCACGTTGGGCGCCAGCTGCTCGGGGCTAATCCCCGGCCTTCACTTGGCTACTAAGCCAGGCGGCCTCACCCACTATTCCAGGCGGTAATCTCTCCGGGGTCTTCGCCCAATATTCCAGGCGCTACTCTAACAGAGGGCCCAATTCCTTACCCCAGACTTCGCTTGGGAAACCTTTCCTCCAGGTCTTCGGATGTCTCCGGTCCCTGCCGTGCGACCGTATGGCCTAGCTGCACGACAGGGCTATCCCCTCCTCCACGGAGGGAACAATGACTACACACGCACCCGAGGATGTCAGTGCTCTTCACTTTATTGATGGCGTCCTCTACATCTCTTTCTTGGTTACATCTCTCTCCCCATCCCTCCCCGACAGCTCCTTATATCCCCAGCCAGAGCCCCGCACATGTTCCTCCCTGAGGGTGGAGCCAGCTCCTGAAGGCTGGTCCAGAGCTTGGCCCCTAACAATTACTATCTTGGTTTGACGGTTCTTCACAATGCGCTTAGTGATTTAGGTGTTGGAAATTTTGTTGAATTACCATAAATGCATTTTCCTTAACGACAACATGTACGTTTAAAAATCATTAACAAGGGACTGGTTTGTAACTCAAATCACAGCTACTTGAATGAGTCATTTAGGTCAATCCCCCTGTATGGAAAAATGACCTCACCACCTAGTACTGAGTGTTCTGTTTATGCCATGCCAGGTTTTCTTTAAAAGTCCATTTTGCTTTCTTCAAGGTACAACGAGTAGTAAAAAGGGCTTGTCATATATCAGAAGTTATTCTTGGGCCAGAAGAGGAACAATGTATAGTCAGACATTTATATACACAGTGAGGAAATGTGTAGGTAACTTATGTGTTTGGAGGATATAAAGTATACAAGCACACACATATGGAAATGTGAACATATCTGCCTTTAGTTGTGTCTTCTAATTTCCTAAATGTTCACACAATATTAATTTCCTTACCCTTTAGTTCACTCCACAATCACATGGACCTTTTGCAAATGTTTATAACTCCTACAGTCCTGATTGAAACAGTGCTATAACAGTACATACTTTGATAGTCAATGGATGCCATTCCAACACCTAGTTAACTGTTAATACCTTTCTGGTCTTTATACATTATTCCCTTTATGTACCGTATGGTGCAGTCAAGCTTACTGACCCTGACACATGATGTGACAGCTTGATGCCTCATCTTTACCTCTCAGAATCCCTGGGTTTCCTTCGAATCTTAGCTAAAGCATTGCTATCTAAATGAGGCTTCTCCTGATATGCCCCCAATTAACTTGTACTTTTGAATATGTGCAAATTCATGTGTTGTCTCTGTTAACGAAGTGTAAACTACCTTTTGAGAGGAGGGACTGTTTCATTTTTGTTTCTGAGCTGCATCTTAAAGGAAGGGGCAGGAGTGTGAGACAAAGGTAAGGATGGAGAGCACACTCATGCCTGCGAGGCTGCCAGTGCCATAGCTTGGAGAGGCCAAAACTAAGAGCAGCCCTTCCCCACCCATCCACCCCTCCTTTGGGCTGGGTCACAGAGGGAGGGAGGGAGACTGTAAGGAGAGCTTTTAGCTGGGCTACAAAACTGAAGGTTTTATAGTTTGTCCTAAAGGCACCAGGGAGCCCAAAGTACTGGACGTGTAAGGGAGTGACCCCCGTCAGATCTACACTTAGGAAAATCACTCTGGTGGGAGGGTGTGAATTAGCTGGAGTGAGGAGAGACTTGAGAGGCAAACAGTGACAGCTGGGTCTTTTATTCAGTCTTTTTTTTTTTTAATTTTTGAATACTTAGAAATAGCCATATTTTCTTTTACTATGACTTTTGTCTGCCTCCTCCAGTAAAACTTAAGATCTCAGCAGTGCAGTGGAGGTCTTCCTCTATTCCATTTCTCACTACCTGACTAGCTTGTTTCCCTTTCCAATCAGACATTTTCTGGATGAAAAATTTTATATCATTTTTGTGAATATGTCATTGTTGGTAATGTGCCAGCCTCCTTACACCCAGCAAGTGTTTTTTGTTGTCCTCTGGTTGATTCTTGGAGGATTCTTAAGGATTTAAGGTAGGACATGGCAGTTCATTCTGTCAGGTTCAACCAATATTGAGTCCCTATAAATGCACATCATTGTGCTAAGGTCTGAGTGGAATACTAACATTATTTCATAGGAAGTGATAAAAGATGCATATAGGTGTGTGTCGCACAATGTCTCAACCAATGGCGTTTTTGCCAGTGACATTAATAGAATCATTGTAATTAATGCCCACTGTAACATTCAACAAGACACTCCTATATAAAATTCTGATGTGTAACATCTCTCCACCTGTGCGGGCTCCAAAGCTGAGGTGGGCCAGGCTCTCATCATTGCTGCCTTCCAGTCTGTCTGCCCCATCTGGGATTCCATCTCTCACTACCTCCACTCTCTTCTGCCTACAAGCCTGTTCAGGTTTTCCATATCCTAAAAACCTTTCTTTTAGTTCTTCTGTACTGCTAAATTTGTTGGAAAAGTATTATATGCTGACTGCTTCTGTCTGCTGTCCACCTAACGGCTGCTTCCTGAAGCTCCAGCAGCTTGCCTTCTGTCCGTACACCATCATCAGCATTCTGACCAAGGCCACTGTGCTCCTTCTCAGGTCCAGATGATTCCTTTCTTCACCTTCCTTGTGTTTGATCATCCCTTCTTTTTCCATCCACACTCGCAGCTGTGGTATGAACACCAAATTACAGTCACTCCCTCTCTGTGCTGCTATCTCCTTCTCATCTGTCTTGCGTGAAGAGGTTGCTCTTCTCTTAACCAAGGTCAACCCTTCTACATGTGCAAGGGTTCCCATTCCTTCCCATTTCCTCCAGCAGACTGCCCTCTCTGTCACTCTCATTCTGTTCCTAGTCTTCAGTCTCTTCCTGACTACTGGCTTCCCTACAGCCTCTAAGTATGCCATTGTCTTCCCCGCCCTCATATCTCCCTTGCTTGCATCAACAATTGGTGCCTTCTTCTCTTCCTCTTGTTCTCTTCTTAATTCTTTACAGTCTGACTTTGGACTTCATCATTCGACCAAAAGCACTCTTTCTGAAGTTATTCTGATTGGCAAAATCTAATGGCCTTTTCCTAATCCTCATCCTTCGTGACCTCTCTGCAACCTTGGTGCTATCAGTCACCCTCTTCTTGATACTCTAGATTTTTGTGGTATTCTTTTTTCATGGTTCTTCTCCTACCTGTCTGACCTTCTCAGTTTCATTTGTGGTATCTGTATCCAGGTCACATCAGTGGGTACTCCCCAAGGCCTTGTCTTGGCCCCTCTTCTCCCTCCAAAGCTTTTCACTTGGAAACCTCATCAGCTCCCATGGACTCAATTACCTCTGTGCTGATAATTTTCACATCTACTTAGGCAGCCCTAAACTCTCTGCTGACCTCCAAGTGTCATATCTCCAGTTGCCCATTGGACACCAGAAGTGAATGCCCCATAGACATGTTAAACTCAGCATAGCTAAAACCAAACTTGTTATATGTCCCCCAGAACTCTCCCCATTTCAAACCTCTGTTACTGTGAAGTAACAGAGTAACTGCCATCAAGTAACTGCCATTTTTCATCCCCCTGGGCTTGACACCTGGGTTTTGTTCCAGTCTGCTGCCAACGCCTGTTGATTTTGACTTCTTGAGGAGTGAGGGCCTACTGTGTACTAGACACTGTGCTAAACTCTTTATAGTTATTTTCTCTATTTTACAAATTAAGGAAACTGAGGCAAACAGGTTGAGGGACTTGCCCAGTCACAGCTATTAAGTATCTGAGGCAAGATTTTGAACTCAGATCTTCCTGACTCCAGGCCCAGAGCTCTGGTCCCTGTACCAGCTAGCTGCCTATGTTTCCTATACATCTCCTCTCCCACTCCCTCCTCCCTGCCTCCCTCACTCAAAGGCCCTCATCGCCTCACATCTGGACTCTTTGAGTAGACTGCTGATGGGTTGTCAGATTGATCTTCCTAAAGTGCAGGTCTGTGTTAATTCCACACACACCACCAATTACATTCCAGGATCAAATAGAAAAATCTTCTGTTTAGCATCCAAAGCCTTAATTAACTAGGCCCTTCTCTCTATTTCCACTCTTCTTATACCACATGCTCCTCCACCTCATTGGATCCTCTGTGATCCGGTAATACTGGCCTCCTTGCTGGTCCACACACAAGACACTTCCATCCCCTGGCACCATCTATTTCCTTGTCTATCCTGTGTGTCTGGAATGGTTTCTCCTCATCTCCACCTCCAACCCATCTTAATTTCTAGTGCCTGTTCTCTGGGTTATTTACTGTTTTTTTTCTGTTTATTACCTGTTTGTATGTACATAGTTGTTTATGTGTTGTATCTCCCCATTAGATTGAGCTTTGTGTCTGACCCTCGGGAAGCACTTAACAGTTTACGAGCTACTGTCAATACCATATATTGACAAGCAGGCTGGACTCCTGGTTATTTCCCAGCCTGATCCAGGACTCTGCTGCCTCTGTGTATTGATAGAGGCTGTCCCCTCATTACTGACATGTCTCCCTCACCCTCCATCTGTTTAAATACCCTGCCCAGAACTCTTCCTTGGAGTTTTCCCTGACACCCCCATTCCCCCAAAGCCCATTGCAATCTGCTTTGTCTCATGGAAGTTACTGGCACCTTCTGTCTCCTTCAGGGGCTGTTACTTCTCATCTCTGTTGCACAGATCAGTCACTTAATCAATGCTTATACTGAATCGTTCTTGTGGCATTAACTCCCCCTGATGCTGCACAGAACGTTGTGTTTTTGCGGAGCCGATTAATGGCGTTAGGCAAGATGAATAATAATAACGATACATAAGGCACAGTGAAAGTCAGTCTAAGGCACAGAAAGAGTTATGGTCGGTGTGCATGTGTGTGCACATGTAACTAAGTCAAGAGAACATTCCTTCAACAGATTCAAGATTTTAAAGTGATCCCATTCCAAACACAAAATTCCTGTTAAAGCTTAACTGACAGTGATAGAGGAAAGATTACTTACAAGTTAGAGCTTCAGCTTCACAGCCTAGTTCTGAGAACATGTTCTCTGGATTTGTGTCTTGTCCCTTAACACCAGGATGTGTTTCATTTCCTCTTTTCCTCTGTCCCTCTAAACAATAGTACTTAACTTGGTTCTGAGTCATCCAGGTATTATCTTTCATTATAGTTTATCACAGGATTTAGAGCTGAAAGGGCTCATTTAGTCCAGCTCCCTTATTTAACAGATGAAGCTTAGGCCCAGACAAGCAATCAGAATCTTACAGCTAAATTTCCAGGTCTTTCTCCTCCCCTTTTTATACCCCACTTTTAATTTTTACTTTTTGAAAAGAATACTGATAAAAATTTTGAATAATGAGAATTTTAATACATGCTAAACGCTTCTGGGGAATTTGTTGTTTGTACTAATTTTGGTGTGTGTGTGTGCGTGTGCATGTGTGCGTGCATGTGTGTGCATTCACACAAATTCGCATACAGTCTTTTTCAAGGTGGTATAATATTTCTTACTTCAAAACACGCACCTGGGGGAGGATTGATATTTATTTACTCTAAATGCATTCATAGAGAAAAGTGAAGAATTATAAACCGACTTAGATTTGTAGCTGGTGTTCAGAAAATGGAAACTTAATGATTAAATACAGAATTGTGTATACTGCTTCTTCAGGTGATCGTGTTATAGATGTGGGATCTGAATGGAGAACATTCAGCAATGACAAAGCAACCAAAGACCCATCTCGGGTTGGAGACTCTCAGAATCCTCTCTTGAGTGATGGAGACCTGACCACAATGATTGGCAAGGTATGTTCTGTCCTTTGGAAAACTGTTCTCTTTTGTGCTTCACCTGCCATTGGTGGAAGAAATAAATGATAACATGTCCTTTTCTTCTATAAGAAGAAATATGAATTAAATCAGACATTCTTAACATCACAGTGTTTTTCCATGTAGAACTGGTTATCTCTCTTAAAAAAATGGAAGTGTGATGGAAAAGAGGAGAAATGGAGTATAAGTTGGAAGATATACATAACCTTTGGGGAAGGGCTTAGTAATTAGTGCATGATATGTTTACATTAAATGAGTACAGCCCAGGGGGGTTGGAAGAAAGTTCATATGCCAGGTGAGACTCTGGGTAGCTGTCCCTCATCTTTGAAAACTCAAGGTGTTGGTGCTTCTCTCTCTGGTAAACTGTGTATGTAATGGTCAGACAGTTGGATCTGTTTGTTGTTCTGTGGCTACAAAATTGAAGACTGAGCACAGACCTGTGAGTAGACCAAGCTACCTGAATGGGGACCCAGCTCATCTACTCCCTTCTGTTCTCTCCCCCCACTTCTCTTCTCCAAAGGAAGGTAAATTTGGATGGCCAGAGGATGCCCAGTTAACTTGGGGGTCTACTGGCTAGATTTCTTTCTGTCTCTCCCTATCTCCCTCCCTCCCTTCCTTCCTTCCTTCCTTCTCTTTCCCCAAACCTTATAAACTCAGTGCACTCTGAAGTCCATAGATTGCACACCAGTAGGTCCCTCCTCAGACTCTACTTAATGGCTCTGTTCTAGACCCTTCTCACTTCAGAATGATAATCAGTAGGAACTGCTGTTGCTCTTTCCCTCCCAGTTTGATTTACTTATTTTTTTCTTTTGCTCATTAAAGAGACCATTCCCTGATTATTTCTTAGAGAGGCTTATTCACTGAATGGCCTTATCTCACTCTAAGTGAGTACCTGAATAAGCCAAGGTCTCCCACTGCTTCCTGGGTCATCTCCAGTCTTCCTGATGAATTTCAGGTCACTGGATTCAGATGGCTCTGGAGGTGAAGTGAGGCTGGTGACCTGCACAGTCCTCCCTCACTCAAAACAAAGTCAAGTGCAAGTCATGCCATCATTTCTTTGATGTCATGGTCTTTTTCAAAAACGAAGGACAAACGCAGACATCCAGACAGCCCAGAGCAAAAGATGTCTCTGTTACATGGTGATGACTTGTCCCTCGTTCTTAGAGTGGAAGGAAAGCTCAGCCAAGAGCCTAAAGAAGTTGGGAAGGTCCCCACAGCATCCACTGCTAGGGACTGGGCAAAGCTAGGATTAGGCAAAAACTATTTTTTTATTTTGAGGGACACTTGAGATTTTAGAAATTGTGATTTTTAAAAAGGAAATACTATAAAAATTCAGTCCTTTCTTAATAGAGTTGTGTTTATATTAAGCAAACTGTACAGATTTTGAATACTGGGCAAATTCGTAAATCCATGTTTGATACTTGAATTCACAGTATTCTAGGTGACACTTAAACAAGGACTGATCGATTGATAGTATGTTCTGTTGCCACAACAGTGACCAAGTTTCTTGGAGTGCTTGACACTTTATCATTGGCTTAATTTTGTAACATTCTTTCCTCCCACAAAGTTATGTACATCATTTGTATGTGTGAAGATTAATTTTTAAACCTCATTATATTCTTAATAAAATGTATATAGTCAAGCACCTGTTCTAGAAATAGTCTATCCGTCTTATGCTGGTGTAACACAGGGACTTGGGGATGTCCCCCATGCCCGTCCTGTCTGGGGGAGAGGGCGGAGAAGGGTATTGGTGGCTGCCCTGTTTTTCTTGTGTTTTATCTATCCTTTCATTCCGTAAGTATAACTTGTAGCTAACAGTGGGGAAGCCCCGTTTTCTTTTTTAGTTAGTAGAGGCTTAATATCATTGCAGACAGTTAAACTAGTTTAGTAACTATTGAAGTTAATTTCAGTATTGAAAGTGACATTTCTTTGTTTCCCTCACAGTTATCCATCTTAACTTTTGTCTTGTATTACATTACGTTAACATACCACAACTTGACCAAGTCCCTGATTGCTTCGAGTTTTGAGGGAAAGCTTTTGGTGTTAGTTTTGTGTTTGCACTTACAAATGGTGCTTTTGCAGAAATCTGAATCGCTTTGGGTTTTGTTTTTGCTAACACTTTCAGTATATGTCACCACTGTTAGATTGATTGGTCCAAGGGATATATATCATATGGTGTATGTGTGTGTACATACTCACATATAATTTGTGTAATGTCCAGGTGTTGGTGTGCAGCTAAAAAGTGGATTTGTATATTTGTTTCTCTCCACAACCTTGTTCATATTGTTTCCATAATTTTGTCAGTTGTAGGTGAGAGGCTTTATTACCTCAGTTATTTTTATTTGTATTTTCTTGTTAGTAATGAGCAATCTCTTTTGAAAATCCTCTTCATATGCTTTAGCCATTTTGTGGTCTGGGAGTTTCTGCTAACTTTTTATTCCCCATGCCATTTATTTTTGCTGTAAATATTTTTTCAAATTCATTCTTTGTTGTTGTATAGAAATTATCTATTTTGTCTTCAATAATTCCTTCTAATTTTTCGGTTAAAAATTCCCTAATCCTCCCTCAGCAGTGGCAAAATAATACTCAATTACTGTTTTCTTCAGTCTTTTCTACAGGTTTTTTTTGTGTATCATAAGAAGGATCTCATTGATATAATATGAATTCAAATCCCTTTTCCACCAAATTGCAGATGAATCTTCCCAAGTATGGTTGCAAAGTGGATCCTTTTCCTAGTTTTTATTTTCTAAAAGTTTAAAAAAAAAAAAAAGACCCTAATCTTTTGTGTATACATTATTGAATGTCTGGTATGTCTATTCTCTTCTGTTGATCTGTTTTTCTGTTTGCCTAGGGCAAGTTTACTTTTGATAATAGATATTTAAGTTGTATTTCTCTAATTACTAGTGATTTGAAGAATTTTTTTAATATGGCTATTAATAGTTTGGATTTAGTCCTTTAAAAACTGCCTTTTCACATCCATTTATTTGAGAAACAGTTCCTCATCTTATAAATTTGGCTCAATTACTTAGTATAGCTTGACTTTTGGATGTTTAACAGAAACTGAATGAAAAGATTTTTTTTTTCTTTTCCCAGTTTTAACCATACTGAGTTTGTGTAAAAATAATTATTTTATGTAACAAAAATCTTGTGCTTTATTTTCTATAATCCTCTCTGTCCCTTGTTTGGGCATGCAGTCTTTCCCTATCCTGAGTTGCAATTCTCTTCTTTGTTCTTCTGATTTATGATGTGATCTTTTATATCTAAATCATATGTCTATTTGAAGTTTGTCTTGGTATGTGGTGTAAGGTATTCCTCATATCTGCCAAATTGCTTTTTTTTTCCATCAGTTTTTGTTGGCTCTCACCCAGATAGTTGGGATTTGGGGGTTTCTTCAGTACTATGCTACTAGTATTCATTTGGTTATGTTTGTTGTATACCTAATCTGTTCCACTGATCTCTTAATTTTTTAGTCATCACCAAAACAGTTTTGATGGCTACTGTTTTGTAGCATAGTTTGAGATGGAGTAGTGGTAAAATTGTCCCCTTCTTTACCACTTTTCTCCTTGTTATTTCCCTTGATATTCTTGACCCTCCTGTTCTTCCAAATGAGTTTCATTACTATTTTTTGTAACTATAAAAATGATACTTTGGCAGTTAGCATGACATTGAGTGAATACATGACTCAAGTACACTGTTTTTAAAATTGTTTCAAGAGAAATTCTGTAGTTATCTAACTGTTCATATCCTTTAGTTAAAATCACAATTCTCATTTAAAAGAACCGAATTTTCCATATATGTAATTTTAAAAGAATCAGCAGAGTACCTAGATCTACCTAGAAATAGATCTACAAGTAGTCTGTTTTTGTTTTACTTTAGTTTGTGTCAAAACTTATTGGAGAAATTTTAAATTCTTAAATTTAAATTATGATCTAAACAAACAAACTCTCATCTTCTAGGGTACGGGAGCCGCAAGCTTTGATGAATTTGGAAATTCAAAGTATCAAAATCGCAGAACTATGAGCAGTTCTGATCGGGCAATGATGAATGCTTTCAAAGAAATTACTACTATGGCAGACAGAATCAACCTCCCTCGAAATATAGTTGTAAGTTCTTGTCTACCTTTCTTAAACTGTGCTGGCATTGACTTAGTTAGCACAATATAATGAGCATATGAATTTTTGATATTGTGGCTAATTAAATTGCCTAGAGTTAATTAAACTTAGTTTCTTTGCTTTGAAGGATCGAACAAATAATTTATTCAAGCAAGTGTATGAACAGAAGAGCCTGAAGGGGAGAGCTAATGACGCCATAGCTTCTGCTTGTCTCTATATTGCCTGTAGACAAGAGGGTGTTCCGAGAACATTTAAAGGTATGTTACCAACATTAAATTTATTATCCAGAAAATGTTAATTTCATAGATGCTGGTTAAAAACAGGTTCTGAGTAAATTATCTCTTTTTCAGCAGTAGCTTAAATAGTATCTGTACAGACATCTTTTTTTGGTGTTCTTTTCACATTGCTCTTTGAGTTTCTCTTTGTTACTTTGATTATGTACAATTTCTACCTTTGTCTTGATTTTTTTTTAACCATTTTATTTTATCCTTTGTTCAGTTAGATATTTTGTTAGCTTAATTTTTTTCATACTAAGCATGCTTATCAAAACAAAATGTTTTGATATACCCGTTGACTGTATTATCTCATAGTTGAAAGCCTTGTGACCCAGGATAGGCCTTGTGGAGTAATAACTGAGGCAATTTCAGCTTCAACTGGAGAGCCTCAACACTCCTCTGGGAGGGCTGGTAGACTTCTGTCGCACTCTTGGCCCCAAGATGGAAGGATTCCCTTTTGATGTTCAGTTCTTCAAGAGAACTTGATATTTTTAATTGCTCATTTGTTGAATTTCTGAATTAACTTAAGTTTTATCAGAGAACCACATTAATCAGTCCATGAAGATAGAATAAAAATTCTTGTTTTAATAATATTCAAGGTTTGCAAAAAGCTTTCCTCAGAATAACACAGTTAGATGATGTGCAAATTATCATCCCTGTTTTATAGATGAGGAAGCTTGAGTGTCAGACAGTATTTGAATATATTCTCTTTATTACAGTCTCATGCTTCCCTCTTTAAGGGAAAAAGTACTGTTTTTATTTATTAAGAGATCTTAAATAATATGATGTAAATTATGCTATAACTAAAGCTTTTTGTGTGTCTTGTTTCTGTCTTCAGAAATATGTGCAGTATCACGGATTTCCAAGAAAGAAATAGGCCGGTGTTTCAAGCTAATTTTGAAGGCTTTAGAAACCAGTGTGGATTTGATCACAACAGGGGATTTCATGTCAAGGTTTTGTTCAAACCTTGGTCTTCCTAAGCAAGTACAGATGGCAGCTACACACATTGCCCGGAAGGCAGTGGAACTGGACCTGGTACCCGGCAGGAGCCCCATTTCCGTGGCTGCTGCAGCAATTTACATGGCCTCCCAAGCCTCTGCAGAGAAAAGGACCCAGAAAGGTAAACATTTCATTAGGCTCCGCAGCAATAAAAGGAGTCAGTGTGGGTTCAGCCTTCTGGTCAGTGGGTACCAGTCTCTAAAACCAAGTACTACTTTTCTTCTGGTAGGGAACTGTTGAAACCATTGTCAATGTTGAATTGAAATCCTTTCCCTCTTTAAACTCTTGTTTTCTGACTTCTTCCTTGGCATTGTTTTTTCCCATTTTTAAAAAGCTAACACTACAGATTTTACCACCAGATGTGGTATGGTTTAGTCAGAGTTCAGTTATTCTTATTTATACTATAAACTTGGATGGCATGAAATATTTATGGCTTATCCTGACAGCACTGATGATTATTACTTATAGTGTGTAAAAGGAAAAGGCCATTACTTGTTGTTTTCTGTATGTCTCATAAGGGAGCAGCGGATTGTTTGGGTTCAGGGGAGGCTGACCTGAGAGTCAGGAAGACCTCTTTCCCTGCAGTGTCACTGGCTGTTGAGAAGCTGCCAGCCCCTTTCCAGAAAGGGAGTATTTATGGAAGGACTCTTTATGTGACCTCCAGTTATACTTTCTTTCATATGCCAATATGGACTGAAGTGATCATCCTGTAACATAATTAGGTGTAAGTAGTTTAGCACTTGGCCTTATGTTCTCGGGGGATATTTGGACAGATGTACTTTGAAGGGTGGTCAGTTATTGAAAAGAGTAGGTGGTTTTTGTTTGTGTGGCTAAGCTTATGTTTCTTGGTACATAGCTTAAACTTGCTGTTATGAAATCAAGGTCTCCCTGTATGTCTTAGTTTTGTCAGCTTAAATATCTACTTTATTCCCTCCCATGCTGATAAAATTAACAGCATTATAAAGCAGTGGTTGGAAAGAATAGGGAACAGTTTCCAAAAATCCAAGTGCTTGTCTCTGTCCCCTTTTTTCCTGTACCACCATATCCCCGCAGCTTTAGACTTAATAGTGAAACTGATAATTAACTTTCTAGTATGAGATATTCTTTTTCCTTTTTTAATTTACTTAGCACTTTTAATACCTAACATGTAAATCCCATCTACATCTTCATTAAGTTTTTAATTGATGGTATCTGAGATATTGTTGTAGTATAAAAATGTCATTAGAAACTTTTTCAAGTTTCCTCAGTACTGGGAACTTTTTTGTTGGTATAAAAAGGCACCTTCTTAATGGTTTGGAATTCAGATCTTCTCCTCCTTCAAGAAAACTCAGTATGTACCAAGCCCCATATGTTCACAAAGTAAATGACTTATTTGCTGCATTATAATGACTACTTGTTCACATAGTACTTTAACCTCATTTGAGCCTCAGGAGATCAAAAAATGAATGGGAAATGAAACCATGGAGGAAGGTTATTGCATTTTTTTCTAGGACTTTAACTATAAAAGACAGATAAGATGATAGTTTGAGAGAATGGTAGAATCAGCTGAACAAATTTTAATTTAGAGTAAATGGTGAGCCTGTTTGTAGGCAACAGGGAAGGAGGAATCTGTGTTTAAATGATTGAGACATTGAGAATTAGAAAAGGGAGAGAATGATGAAAGGCATACTCATGAGACAGGCTGGAGGAAAATGAGGTTAAGAGAGTGCAAGATGACCAGGAGGCATGTGGTTAAGAAGAGGAGGGAGCTCGGTGGCTTCCCTGCTCTTGGCAGAGAATGAAAAGAGACTCAAGGTTTGAAAGAGGTGCTGTGAGGAGTGTGATGGTGACTCCATTGAGGAAGAGGAAGAAGACGGAGCAAATATGGTTTACAAAAATGTGATTTCCCCAGGACACCGCTTAGCTCATTGTGCCATAAAGAGGTATGCTTGTGTCTTACCAGACTGGATTCTTAAATGGTGCTCTGTCATGCTGTAAACACTGCCTAAAGCAGGAGCTCAACTCTTATCAACCTCTTGAAAAGTTGCTTTTCTGGTTCTTTCTGATACGAATGCATTGTAACGTAACTGTGGGAAAAGAAAAACCATAGAGTCTGTAACTTTTCTTTGTTTGTTTTGGGCCTCTTAGAAATTGGAGATATTGCTGGAGTTGCTGATGTTACAATCCGGCAGTCTTACAGACTCATCTATCCTCGAGCCCCAGATCTGTTTCCTGCAGACTTCAAATTCGACACCCCTGTGGACAAACTACCCCAACTGTAAATTGCCACATGTATTTTAAGCTTTCATGAACGTTGAACTTGCCTATTGTAAGAACTATATGAAGTGCTGAGATTGAGCCTTCCTAACACGAGGTTGGGGAAACAGGCGTGAAGATGCAGCGGTGTGGAGCATAACGCACATTCCAAGGCGAAGCAAAACAATTGTGTGACATTTTGTATGTATATATTAGTGAAAGTAAATATTTAATGGCAGTTAAGATTAATTTCTTATTGTATTTCATTTCTTTTGTAGCATTCTAGTAAAGTGTATTTTGGAAGATATTGGAAATTATGTAATTCCTGAATAAATGGTTTTCCAAAAATCTTGTTCTACAAATTATGTATTTCATTGTGAATAATAAAGTTGAGTCTGAAACAGGATCATTTCATAATCTTGAGAGTTGATTTCCTCTCTAGCATGGCACACAGATGAGGCCAGAGACTTTATTTATGGCCAATTAATGAAGATACACAATAGGAGAAGGAGTTCCTAAATGTACCAGATAATCTGTTCCTGAAATAAAAGCCAAAGTTGTCCTGAACGTTTTGTCTGGTTGCTTAGAAGAGAAAGTGGCAGTGCTGTCATTCAGGTTTTTGTTTTTTTTCTCATTTTATTTTCATGGATATCTTTTGTTCTTATGTGACCTTCATTTTCAAATATCTCCCCTTTCTCCCCACCATAAGTGGAAAATGAAGAAGAGGAGCAGTTCAGTGAATCTGCCAGCACAGAATCATTGATGTTCTCTATCACTTTTGTGTAAATGGGGGGCTTTTTTCTAGCTCTCTTCTTTGTTGTTTAAAATTCTGCGTGAAGTTCCAACTCTGACTTTTGACACTACTTTCTTGTTACCCATTGATTTGCAAAGAATAATGCATGAAGATAAAAAGTGGTGAGAAATGTACAAAATAGCCACCAAATACTCAACTGTCTGGGAAACAATACAGTTGTACTTAATAGTGCTATGATTTTTAGGATCTCAGTGTTGTATTAATTACTATCACAGCACTACAACAATAAGTTTTAAATGAAAAAGCCAGCTATTCTGTGTCATTTGTCCTTGTGTGTGAGTTGAAAATTTTTGAGTACCTGTATTGGCGGATTACCAAAATGTATGCAGCTGTCCTTTCCCTTGGAGTTTATACCATGTACCCTAGGTGACAAGTACACAAGAGAGTGTTGAATGAAGATAGGCTATGAGTGGTTCACATACTGTTGGAGTATAGGCGTGGTATCAACTAGCTGGCATGTTCTAAAAATGCTACATGAAGTAGTTAACACAGCCAAGGTCTTTAGAAATGCATAGAATTGAGGGAGACAAGCAAGATGGTGGAATAAAGGCAAGGACTTACATGAGCTGTCCCACAAACCCCTCCTAAACAAAAAGAGTGAAACTTTTCCAGCCCAAGACAATTTAGAAGGTGGTCAGGAAAAGTCTGTTGTAGCAGAAGACATGAGTGCAGTCTAGCATAAGCCACCTAAACCAGGCCCTGGCAAACCAGGAACAAACTTCAAGCGACTAAATCAGTGGCAGCAATGACAGTTTCCAGGCCTCTCAGCTCACAGGTGGTGAGAGGATCAGATAATGGATCAGAGGAAGATTTACAGGCATCCCTTTGCCCGCACCAGGGGCATAGACCTGGATGTGGGTAGCAGGCCTAGGTCTTTGTCCCAGGGCAAGAAGGAACATTAGCACAGCACAGTTTGGAGCCAGAGAGGAATAGGGATCCTCGGCACAGTTCCAAAGCTGAAAAGCGTGTTCACAAACTAGTGCACGATAGAGGAGAGTAGTAAACACACCTCTCCCTAGATTATACCACCTTGGAATAGCCAAAAACTTAGAGGTTGCCAGAACTACCTCTGAAAACACCTGCACAAAATACCTGGAGTTTGGAACACTCTCCTGCACTTGGGAAGCAAAGCCCAACTTTAGCATAGAGTTAAAAATCAAGAAATAGGCTGGAAAATAAGCAAACCAAAAAAAATTCTGACCATTGAAACTTAGACTGTGGTGACTGATGATCAAACCACACACTCAAAAAGGCAACAAAGACAAAATTCGTGCATCCAACAAGGCCTCAAAGCAATATGAATTGTTCTGAGGCTATGGAAGAACTCAAAAAGGATTTTAAAAACTGGAAAGAAAAATGAGAGTGATAAAATCATGAAAAAAGACGAGTTTGGTAAAGGAAACAAAAAATACTAAAGAAAATGACACCTCAAAAAAACAGACAAGGCCAAATGGTAAAAAGAGGCACAAAAATCCAATGAAGTAAAAGAATGGAAAAGCAGAATTGGCTAAATAGAAAAATACATACAAAAATTCACTGAAGAGAACTTAAAAAGAAGTGACCAAATGGAAAAGGAGGTACAAAAACTCACTGAAGAAAATAATTCCTTAAAAGTTAGAACTGGGCAAGTAGAAGGTAATAACTCTATGAGACATCAAGAAACAAAATCAAAAGAATGAAAAAAACAAAAAATGTGAAATATTTCATTGGAAAAACAACTGACCTGGAAAATATGCAGGAGGGATAACTTAAGAATTATTGGACCACCTGAAAGTCATGATCAAAAAAAGAGCCTAGACATCTTTTAAGAAATTATCCAGGAAAACTGTCCTGATATTTCAGAACCTGAGGGTAAAATAGAAATTGAAAGAATCTGATCACCTCCTAAAAGACACCCCAAAATGAAAATCCCCAGGAATATTATAGCTGAATTTCAGACTTTCCAGATTGAGGGGAAAATACTGCAAGCAGCCAGAAAGAAATTCAAATATCATGGCGTCACAGTTAAGATAAACAAGATTTATCAGCTTCTACATTGAAGGACTGGAGGGTTTGGAACATGATATTCCAAAAGGAAAAAGAACTAAGATTACAAACAAGAACTGCTTATCTGGCAAGGCTGAGTCTAATCCTACAGGGGGAAATGGAAAGGAGAACTTTCAAGCATTCCTGATGAAAAGACCAGAGCTGAATAGAAAATTAGACTTCTAAATATAAGATGCAAAAGAAGCATAAAAAGATAAACAGGAAGGAGAAATCATAAGGGATTTGATACATAGAAAATGATATTTTTAACTCCTAAAAACTTTTCTCATTATTAGGGCATTTAGAAGGAGTATACATAGAAAGCAGAAGTGTGAGTTGAATGTGATGGTGTGATAACCTAAAAAAAATAAAATTAAGGGATGAGAAAGAAGAATGCACTGGGAAAAGGGGGAAAGGGAGAGGTAGAATGGGATAAATTATCTGCCATGACCTGAAACATTTTACAGTGGATAGGAAAATGGGGGGAAGCAGAGAGGGGACACATGAGCCTTATTCTCATAGGAATTGACTCAAAGAGGGGATAATATACATAGTCAGTTGGATGTAGAAATCTATCTTACCATACAGGAAAGTAAGAAGGGAAAAGCATCTGAGAAGGGGGAATGGAGAGGAGGTAGAATCCAGAAGCAAAACATTTTTGAGAATGAGCAAGGTAAAAGGAGAAAGTAGAATAAATGGGGAAAATGGGATGGAGAGAAATATATAGTTGGTAATCATTACTCTGAAGAAAAGTTTTACATTGTGTTTCTCTGATACTTTATTTCTCAAAGAGAAAAGTCAAATTTATAGAAATAAGAATCATTCTTCAGTTGATACGTAGTCAAAGGATATGAACAGGCACCTTTCAGACAGAGCAATCAAAGCTAGTTATAATTATATGGAAAAAAAATGCTCTAAATCACTATTGATGAAAAAAATGCAAACTGAAAACAGCTACTATCTCACACCTGTCAGATTGGCTAATATGGCAGAGAAGGAAAATGACAAATGTTTGAGGGGATGTGGAAAAATTAAAGCATTTATGTGCTATTGATGAAGTTGTCTACTGATTAACCGTTCTGGAGAACAATTTGGAATTATACCCAAAGGGCTATAAAGCCATGCGTACCTTTTGACCTAGCAGTACTACTGCTAGGTCTGTGTCCCAGCGAGAGAAAAAGGAAAAGGATTTATGTGTACAAAAATATTTATAGCAGTTCTTTTAGTGGTGACAAAGAATTGGAAATTGAAGGGATGTCCATCAATTGGGGGATGGCTGAACGAGATTGTGATGGAATACTGTTGTGTTTTAAGAAGTGATGTGCAGGATGTTCTCAGAAAAACATGGAAAGACTTACATGAATTCATGCAAAGTGAAATCAGGAGAACATTGTGCACAGTAAGAGCAATACTCTATGATGACCTAGTATGAATATTCTCAACACTTAGCTATTATAGCAATTCGCTATTTCTATAGCAGTTAGCTATATCTTAGCTATTCTCAGCAATACAATGATCCAAGACAATTTTGTAGGACTTATGATGAAAGGTGCCATCCATATCCAGAGAAGGAACTGGTAGATCCTGAGAGGGATCAAAGATACTTTTTTTTTACTTTCTTTTTCTTGGGGGTTTTTTTGGTCTGTTTTCTTTCTCAGAATGACTTAGATGGAAATGTATTTTGCATGACTACACATATATAACCTATGTCAAATTGCTTGCCTTCTCAAAGGAAGGGGGAGAAATTTTGGATCTCAAAATATGAAAAAGTGCGAAAATTGTTTTTACATGTAATTGGGGAAAATAAAATATTAAATAAGATTTTTTAAAAATCCATAGGATTTTGATCAGTGGAGTGGATTATCCTGGTTAGAAGTGTAGGAAGAAAGGGTGCATTTGGAGAATAAGCCCAATTTGCAGACACCATTAGGATGCTTGTTGGAGCACTAGGTGGAAGTGGGGAGCAGCCGAGAGCCTTTGGGGATATCTAATCCAACCCTGGTTTTAGAAGACAAGCTATGTCTTTATCTGGAATATATTAAATCAGAGTCAAGGATGAGAAAAGCAACTTAGAAGAGATACAGATAAAGAGTTGCCTAGCATCTTCAAAAGAGGCAGTGATTGATGCCATGAGATCACTAAAAGAGAACCAGAGAGATAGCACCATTTAGGAGAGAAAATGAAAAGGAGATGGAAGTATGTGAAGTATAAAAAGCAGTGTCATGTGGGGCTGGCATGGGGACAATTCAGTTTCTCAGGTCAAGATTGGGGTTGGTGGGGGCAATCACTGAGGAAGAAGATAGGACTGTTCAATCATTTACTGTCAGGTGAGGGATTTCAGTAGCATGTAAGGCCAGAAACCAGATTGTGAAGATTTATGAAACAACAAGGAAGGAAATGTACAGATAATTGTAAGGAGGGAGATTGGTAGGATAATAAGGACAAGATTTTAGGGCAAGGAGACATGAGCAAGTTGTAAGCAAATGACAGATTCAAAAACCGAGGAAGCAACAGCCTAGAAGGGATAGAATTGAAAGCATTTAGTCATACAAAAGAGCGAGAATGGAGAGGTACCTGCCTTTTACAAATAGTGCAGCTTGGCATAGACTTTTATAGGAGGATGTCAGGTAGAGCCAGATTGGGGAGAGACTTAAATTTCAGGCAAAAAAATTCAAATTTTTTTAGGCTAAAGGAAGCCACTAAAACAGTGCAGAGGATGGTCTGAAAGTTAAGAGGTGATAAGTGAGGAGGGGGAGGAAAGGTAGAAGGCTGTTATATAGTCCAGGTGGTTGGAATTGGGATTTGTTGGGTGGAGACTGGATCAACAAGTATTTATTCATTGGGTGCCAAGTCAGTAAACGCTTAAGCCTGCAGGCCCTGTGCCTGCCTTTAAGCTTGTGTTGTAATGAAGGTTGGGGTGGAGGATGGATACATGACTTGGAGTTGGCTTTGATTTGAGTGAGGGAGGGCTGTGCAAAGTTATGAGCCTCATGTTCTCCTCCAGAACCATCTGGGTCCAGTGGCCAGATATTCATCAGGACAATTGAAGATGGCCCAGGATGCAATGGAAGATCCCTCATCCTTTTAGGCTAAGGTCTTTTCAGATTCTCACTTTGAGTGAGATAAGGCCAATAGGCCTCTTTAAGAAGTGAGTCAAAGGCTCTCTTTGGACCATCCAGCACCATAATAAAGACCATTCTCAGCAGCCAGACCATCCACATCCCAGAAAATGTTGACATCTCTCTTAAGGGTCACACAGTTATTGTGAAGGGGCCCAGAGGAATCCTCCGTAGGGATTTCAGCCATATCAATGTTGAGCTCAGCCTCCTTGGAAAGAAGAAAAAAGGGCTACGGGTGGATAAGTGGTGGGGAAATCGAAAAGAACTTGCAACCATGCGCACAATCTATAGTCATGTACAAAACATGATCAAAGGCATTACTCTCGGTTTTTGTTACAAGATGAGGTCTCTGTATGCTTACTTCCCCATCAATGTTGTTATTCAAGAGAATGGTTCACTTGTTGAAATCAGAAATTTATTGGGTGAAAAATATATCTGAAGAGTGCACATGAGACCAGGTGTTGTTTGTGCTGTTTCTCAAGCCCAAAAAGATGAGTTAATTCTTGAAGGAAATGCTATTGAACTTGTTTCAAACTCAGTTGCCCTGATCCAACAGGCTACCACAGTCAAAAACAAGGATATTGGAAAATTTTTGGATGGCATCTATGTTTCTGAGAAAGCAGTGCAACAAGCTGATGAATAAGTTGAAAAAGATGCCAAAGCCTGTGTCCCGAGGGGTCACCATTTATTCAGATGTCAAAATAAAAATACTTTTTGTCAAAAAAAAAAAAGTGAATCAGGGGATGACTCCTTTAATAATAATAAAAAAAATCAAACTGGTAGGAGAAGACTTTCAAAGTTGCTGGCCAAAAGAGGAGGAGAGGCACCTATTGTTGTCCAACCTGTGAGCTCCAGGATGAATTGGTTTTGAGACTTGGTCCTCTGATAGATTATACTCAGTCTTGCTAGATAGGTGATTGTTGATCATAATCCTAGCCCCTTTGCCCTCTGGAGTATTGCATTCCAAGTCCTCCAGTCCTTTAATGTAGAAGCTGCTAAATCTTATGTTTTCTTGATTATGGCTCCATGATATTTGATTTGTTTCTTTTTGGCTGCTTCCTATATTTTCTCCTTAAACTGAGAGCTCTGGAATTTGGCTATAATATTCCTGGGAGTTTTCATTTTGTGATCTCTTTCAGGAGGTGATTAGTAAATTCTTGCAATTTCTATTTTACTCTTTAGTTATAGAAGATTAGAGCAGTTTTCCCTGATGATTTCTTGAAAAATGATATCTAGCCTCCCTTTTTGATCATGACTTTCAGGTAACCCAATAATTCTTGAATCACCTTGACCTATTTTCTAGGTCAGTTGTTTTTCTAATGAACTATTTCACATTTTTCTCTGGTTTTTTCCCCAATTCTTTCGATTATTTTTTTATTTCTTGATGTCTCATGGAGTCATTAGCTTTTACTTGCCCACCTCTAATTCTTAAGGAATTATTTTCTTCAGTGACCTTTTGTACCTTCTTTTCCATTTGGCCAATTCTACTTTTTAAGAAGTTCTTTTCTTTAGCTAATTTTTGGACATTTTTTTTCCCATTTGGCCAATTCTGTTTTTTAAAGAATTCTCTTTAGTGGATTTTTGTACCTCCTTTACCATTTGGCCTGTTCTGTTTTTAAGGCATTATTTTCTTCAATATTTTTTTGTGCCTCCTTTGCAAACAATTATTTTTTTCAGGATTTTCTTCCATTGCTCTCATTTTCCCCCCTCACTTTTCCTCTACCTGTCTTATTTGATTTTTTAAAAAGGCTTTTTGAGTTCTTTCAGGAGTTTGTTTTGGGGCCTGAGACTGCTTCACATTCTCATTTGCGGCTTTGGATACAGTAATTTGACTTTGTTGTTTTCTTCCTAGTTTGTGTTTTCATCTTCCCTGTTACCATATGATATGGTAACATATCCTTCGTATGAACGTATTCTTTTTCTTGCTATTTGACTTCTAACTTTTATGTTAAAGTTGGGCTTTGCACCTGGAGGGATCACTGTCCCAAGCTTCAGGTTTTGTGCAGCTGTTTTTGGAGCTATTTCTGGGGGTCTGTAAAGTTTGAGTTCTTCCAAGATGGTATGATCTAAGCAGAGGTGCGTTTATTACTCTCCTGGCCTGTGCTCCTGTCTGTGAGTAGCCGCAAGCATTCTTTTCTGTCCTGAATTGTGACCAGGGTCACTGCTCCCCTTTAGCCTCTGGCTCTGGTGTGCTAGTGCTTCTCCTTACCCTGGATTGTGATCCAGGCTGGTGACCCTGATCCATGTTTACACAATGCAGCTGAATCCTGCCCCCAGTGCCAGCAAAGGGACCCCTGTAATCTCCTTTTGACCATTTGTCTGACCCCCTCTTACTTTTTTGTGAACTCAGCTCTGGAAGCCAGTACTGTTGATTCAATTGTCCCCAAGGTCTGCTGTTGACTTCCAGAGCATTGCTGGCAGTGTTGGTGCTGGACTGCACTCAGCTCCCACCCTGGTGTACTCTCATACTGGTGCAACAGACCCTTTCTGCTATCCTTCTAAGTTATCTTAGTTTGGGAACCTGTTTCACCCCATCATTTTGTGGATTTTGCCATTCCAGAATTCATTTTGATATCTTATTTTAAAGTTGTTTGGAGAGGAATTTGGGAGAACTTGGGTGAGTTCCTGCATTTTCTCTGCCATCTTGGCTCTGCATCCCCATTCCTTTAATTTCATCATATCAGATTCAGTCCCATTTTCTTGCCTATTAAGATTTATTTGGTTCCTTACTCAATCCAATGCACTAATTACATCTCACAGCTTTGTGTCATCTTTAAATTTGATAAGAATATTATTGCTTAAGAAAAAAAGTAGGCTCAAGCACAGATTCCCTGAGGTACTTAAGTTTTATTCTTTGAATTCGACTACTCTTCTTATATCTAATCTATGTGTCTGTTTTCTACATGAGAGCTCTTACTGAGCACTTGACGAAAATCTAGGTAAACTAAATCTACAACATTCCCCTGATCAGTCAATTTAGTAACTGGAGGAAAGAAGGTTACCTTTTCTTGTTGAAACCATGTTGGATCTTGATAACTTTCACTTCCATATGCACTTAACCATCTCTTGGATACATTCTAGAATCTTCTCAGGAATCAAAATCAATCTCACTGCTGTATAGTTTGCAGACTCCACAACTTTGGTATGACATTTGTGCTTTTCTGATCCTATGGAACAGAATCACTGGATTTTTAGTTGTAGGGAGTCTCAATATTTACAGGTTGAATCATTAGGCTAAATTTAATAAGATGAAAATTGACAAATATAAGTTTATTATATTTAATGCAAGAAATGAAAAGCCTCCCCCCCCAACTCATGTCACAAAAACAAAATAGGAGAGGTATAGTTAGAAAGCAGTTGGACTGAAGATGATTTGGAAGTATTTAAGGTGCTACAAGCTCAATGTGATGAGTCAACAGTGTGTTATGGCAGCCAAAAAAGAAATGTGAGCTTAGGTTGCATTAACAAGCACTTCTTCCATGAATTAGGAGGTGACTCTGTTCTGCCTTTACAGACTATACCTGAACTATATTGTGTTCAGTTCTGGGTTCCAGAGCTTAAGAATGACTTCTATAATGGAAAGTAGCCAAAATTGAGCAAATAGTCTGTTTGACAAACCCTAAACATGTCATATAAGGAACTGGAAATGTGTAGCTTGACATCTATATATAGTATGAGCTCCTTCAGAGTGTAGATTATCACCAAGGGAGAATACAGAGATAGAGAGGAGAAAGGGGCACAGGACCATCCTCATTAAAGAGGCAAGAGATGCCTTCTTCAGCAAAGATAACTGAGGAATAATTAGGTGGAGAATCAGGACACAGCAATGGCGTGGTAGTTGAGGTGGGACAAGAGGGCAAAAGTGTGGTCAAAATCAAAAGCCACATACATCTCTGGAGCTCTTTGACTCTGCAGATGATTCTCAAATCTCTCCCAAGTCTTTTTTTTTTATATAAATTTATTTATTAAACTTTTTACATTCATTTTCACAAAATTTTAGGTTCCAAATTTTCTCCCCATTTGTCCCCTACCCTTACCCCAATACACCGAGCATTCTAATTTCTCCTATCACCAATCTGCCCTCTCTTCTATCATCCCTCCCTTCCCTTGACCCTATCTTCTCTTTTGTCCTGTAGGGCCAGATGACTTTCTGTTCCCCATTACCTGTATTTCTTATTTCCTAGTAGCAAGAACAATGCTCAACAGTTGTTCCTAAAACTTTTGAGTTCCAACTTCTCCCCATCCCTCCCTCCCCACCCATTCCCTTTGGGAAGGCAGGCAATTCAATATGGGCCATATCTGTGTAGTTTTGCAAATGACTTCGATAATAGTCGTGTTGTGTAAGACTAACTATATTGCCCTCCATCCTATCCTGCCCCCATTGTTTCTATTCTGTCTTTTGATCCTGTCCCTCCCCAAGAGTGTTGACTTCAAATTGCTCCCTACTCCCATTGCCCTCCCTTCCATCATCCCCCCCACCCTGCTTATCTCCTCCCCCACTTTCCTGTATTGTAAGATAGGTTTTCATACCAAAATGCGTGTGCATTTTATTCATTCCTTTAGTCAAATGTGATGAGAGTAAACTTCATGTTTTTTTCTCAGCTCTCCTCTTTTTTCCTCCACTAAAAAGTCTCCTGCTTGCCTCTTCTATGAGAGATAATTTGCCCCATTCCATTTCACTCTCTCTCCTCCCAATATATTTCTCTCTCACGGTTTACCTTAATTTTTTTAAGATATGATCCCATCCTATTCAATTCACTCTGTGCTCTCTGTCTCTGTGTGTGCGTGCATGTGTGTATGTGTGTGTGTGTGTGTGTGTGTGTGTGTAATCCCACCAACTACCCAGATACTGAAAAGTTTCTAGAGTTACAAATATTGTCTTTCCATGTAGGAATGTAAACAGTTCAACCTTGGTAAGTCCCTTATGACTTCTCTTTGCTTATTTTTCATGCTTCTTCTCATTCTTGTGTTTGAAAGTCAAATTTTCTTTTCAGCTCTGGTCTTTTCATCAAGAATGCTTGAAAGTCCTCCATATCATTGAAAGACCATTTTTTCCCCTGAAGTATTATACTCAGTTTTGCTGAGTAGGTGATTTTGGTTTTAGTCCTAGTTCCTTTGACTTCTGGGATATCCTATTCCATGCCCTTTGATCCCTTAGTGTAGAAGCTGCTAGATCTTGTTTTATCCTGATTGTATTTCCATAATACTTGAATTGTTTCTTTCTAGCTGCTTGCAATATTTTCTCCTTGACCTGGGAATTCTGGAATTTGGCCACAATGTTCCTAGGAGTTTCTCTTTTTGGATCTCTTTCAGGCGGTGATCGGTGGATTCCTTCAATACTTATTTTGCTCTCTGGTTCTAGAATATCAGGGCAGTTTTTCTTGATAATTTCATGAAAGATGATATCTAGGCTCTTTTTTTGATCATGGCTTTCAGGTAGTCCCATAATTTTTAAATTGTCTCTCCTGGATCTATTTTCCAGGTCAGTTGTTTTTCCCATGAGATATTTCACATTCTCTTCCATTTTTTCATTCTTTTGGTTTTCTTTGGTGATTTCTTGGTTTCTCATAAAGTCATTAGCCTCCATCTGTTACATTCTGATTTTGAGAGAACTATTTTCTTCAGTGAGCTTTTGAACCTCTTCTTCCATTTGGCTAATTCTGCTTTTGAAAGCATTCTTCTCCTCATTGGCTTTTTGAACCTCTTTTGCCAATTGAGTTAGCCTATTTTTCAAGGTGTTATTTTCTTCAGCACTTTTTTGGGTCTCCTTTAGCAAGGTACTGACCCATTTTTCATGCTTTTCTTGCATCTCTCTCATTTCTCTTCCCAGTTTTTCCTCCACCTGTCTAACTTGCTTTTCAAAATCCTTTTTGAGCTCTTCCATGGCCTGAGTCCATTGGATATCTATTTCAGATGTTTGAGATACAGAGGCCTTGACTTCTATGTCTTTACCTCATGGTAAGCATTGTTCTTCCTCATCAGAAAGGAAAGGAGGAAACATCTGTTCACCAAGAAAGTAACCTTCTACAGTCTTATTTTTTTTTCCCTTTTCTGGGCATTTTCCCAGCCAGTTACTTGACTTCTGAGATTCCTCTCCACCCCCCCCCTTACTAATGCTTGGGGTCTGAGATTCAAGTACTGCTTCCCAGCCTCAGGGCTTTCAGCAGGGGGCAGGGCTGCTATTCAGTATGAGAGATTAAGTTCAAGTTCTCAGGTGGGGGCAGGGCCGCCTCCCAGGCTCAGTTCCCTCAGGGGGTTTATGTGGAGAACTTCAGCAGTGGAGCTCCTGGCTGCTTTGGGAGCCCCTGGCCGCTGCTTCCCCCGCTGCTGCCTCCTGAGGGGGCCTGAGTTATGGAGACACCCAGCTCCCCTCTCCGCCAGCCCAGAAGTCTCTCTCACTGGCCTGCAGCACCTGTGGGTTGAGGGACCTTCACGGCTGCTGGGGATTCCATCCCTGAAGCCTGCTTGGATCTGCTCCTCTCAGGGCCACGCGGCCAGGGCAGGGCTGTGCTCCACTCTGGGTTCGCTGTGCAATGGACCTTTGGTGATGGTTTTTCAGGGCTCTCTGGAACAGAAATCTCCACGCCATTGCTGTGTGGCTTCCACTGTTCCAGAACCCGTTGGGAGTTCTTTTTATAGGTAATTTATGGGCTGTGGGTTTGCAGCTAGCATATGTGAATCTTTCTACTCCACCACCTTGGCTCCTCCCCCAAGAGATTGGTCTCTCCCAAGTCTTGATTCCTCTTTTGAACTCTAAATCTACAGGACATCTCTACTTCAGTGTCTTCAAAAGCAATTCAAATTAAACATGTCCAAAATGGGATTTACCTTTCTTCTCAAAGTCAAGGACTATGAGGATTGAGAGCAGTCATTAGACTTCGTGGTTATTGTTGGCACCCTTGGAAAGAGTAGTTTGAAGTGAATGGTAGGGTAGGAGGTGATTAGCAAGTGAGTGGGGAGGACTTAGAAGCCAAGCAGAGACAACTCTGGTCCTTTGGCAGAGAGGACATTCATTATACAAGGGGCAGCTGCCTGAAGTGAACATTTTTAAGGATGGAATGGATCATCTTGTGGGATAGCTTTGGGAAAAGCCAATGAATGATAAAGAGAATGATTGATGGAACATGTTTTTGGAGGGGGGGAATCAAGGCCATTTGCAGAGAAGGTTGGTCTTGGAAAGGACATTTCTCAGAGACAGAAGAAGAGGATGGATGCAAAGGTTACAGGGTTTTCATATGTGTAGAGGAAAAGGAGGCCATAATGGATTGTCTCAGTTTTCTCACTTAAGTAGGAATAAAGAACGTCTGCTAAAGGAACGTGACTGGGAAGGCACTGAGGGCCTGAAGAGAGACAAGATTATTAAATAAATAAAAGTTTTGCCATGCAGCAGTAAGGACCCCAGATGAGATTAAATCACATGATTGTGTAACCTGCTTCATTGGCAGTGGTGTGACTTCTCCCATAGCCTTTAACAGCTTATAAATACAAGACAAGGGGGCTCTAGGACTGAAGATTGTAGAGGGTCTAGAGAAGGTGTCGTAGGAATGAATTAGATGAAGATGAGAGTATGGGGAGAAATAAAATAGGGAGGAAGATTTTCATTCCAAGGGAGGGCAGTGCTGAAACTCTGGAATTAGGGGAATAGGAGACCACAGGCCTAGGGAAGTAATAATTCTCTGGAGATTTTATTTAGGGCCATGTGATGATAGAGGCATAGTCCTAGTCATCTAGCATATATGAATTGCCTACTATGTGCCCACCACCATGCTAAGTGATGGGAAGACAAGAAAAAACAAGATGATTTCCAAGAATTCACAGTCTGCTGTGGGAGGCAATGAGGAGAAGGAGATCAAGGATTCTCCTGAGCGTCTAGGCTCCCATCAACAAGCACCAGCTCCTTAGTTTCAATCCATACTGGTGTAGTGGATGAGAGACACCCAGAAGATAAAGCCCGTATGGAGTATATACCTCTGCTCTCGGGAAGCCTTGGGCCTTTGGGGATTTCGTTTGTCTCAGGTCCTGATTGGGGCAAGTCTAATCCTTTGCCTCACTGTGCTTGTTTCCAGCCTTCCTTTCTAAGGCCTCATTACCTACCATCAGTGACTTGGATAAATAGAGAGTTTCTTAGATTTGCAGGTGACACAAAGCTGGAAGGGATGAATAACATATTGGCTCATAAGGTCATAGATGTAGGACTAGAAGGAACCTTAAAGGTCAAACTCTAATACAAACTCTTTACTTTTACAGATATTGAGAATTCAGAGAAATTTAGTCACTGGCTTGTAGGTAGTAGAGCTGAATTTGAATCTATTACCCTCCACATTACCCTCTACTACTTCCTATATTGAATGACATGATCTAAAAAGATTTCGACATATATGAACATTACACTAAATCTAAGAAGACAAATTTTTGTGGGAAAGTATGTGTTATTTTATGGGTTATTTTAAAAAATCAACTTTCATTAAGGCATTTGGTTCTGAATCAAACCTGCGTGTTTTGGAGGTCTATAAAACTTAGTGTGAGTCAACAGAGTGATATGACAGCCAAAAAAAGCCAGAGGGATCAATCGTAGGCTTCATTGACAGGGATGTTAATGAATAGGAGAATAGCCAAAGGAGGGTAACATACATAAAATAAGAAAACAAAATAAAATGGTCCCTGCTCTCAAGGAGCTTATATTCTAACGGGAAGAGAAAACATGAACCAGTGCTAGCCAAGGCCAAAATGACCGGCACAAGGTCAGAAAAAGCCAAGGCTGCTGGTTTAGAGACAGAGCATTGAAGCAGTCAGGATGATGAAGGGAAGGCAAGGTGAGGAAGGGCAGGGAAGGGTGATAGTCATGTCCATGTTAAGGAAGCAGGCGTAGATTTGTTCTGTTGAGCAGAATCAAGGAGCTATGTGTAAAAGTTACAAAGAAGCAAATTTAGCCTTGATATATGTAAGGGAAAACTTACTAATTCACTTGCCCTAAAGCAGAATTGTCTGCCTTGGGAGGCAGAAGGTTACCCCTTATTGGAATCATTTGAACAAAGGCTGAGGGACCACTTTGAGTGTATTGTAGGGGAATTCTTGTCTGGCCATGAATCAACCAAATGGCTACTGACATCTCTTCCAGTTGTATAATTATGTGGTCATCTGGTCCACCCCACTATTTTGGGTTAACAATAGGTGGCATTTCTGTGGTATGTAAAGGTGTGCAAAGCACTTAATGTTGTGTTACCTCATTTGATCCCTCCAATAGCCCTCAGAGGAAGGTGCTCCTCTTGCAAAGGAGGAAGCTGAAGGTGAGAATTGAAGTGACTTCCCTAGACTCCCTCTGCTTGGAGATGTGTCTGAGGTAGGATTCACATTCTCATCTTCCTGACTCCAAATCCAGTCCAACACCCCCCCCCCCAGGTGCTTCCCACTCCACATTTTTACAGATGAAGAAAGAGATCAAGAAAGGCAAGATGATTTACCCAAGGTCACCCAACTAGTTAGTAGCCAAGGTGGGATTCAAACCCAAATCTACTCTCAAGTCCAAGGTTCTCTTATTCCACATTGCTTTTAAATCACATAAGTTAAATAATAAACATGTATAGTAACAGTTCCAGTATCTTTATGGCATTGATCTATGTATGTGTGTGTGTACACATAGATGATTGATGCCAGGTATATGGGGATGAGAAGCAATTCAGACCTATAATTTCATGCAGGTGGGCATGATAGGCAGAAGCAGTCAGATGATGCAGTGGATGGAATGCTGGGCCTGGATTCATAATTCCTAAGTTCAAACAGTCTCAGACACTTACTAACTGGGTGTACCTGGGCAAGGCACTTCACCTCTTTCCTTAACTCAGTTTCCTGAACTATAGTTTCCAAACATATATATATATATATATATATATATATTTATTGCATAGTTCCAAACACACACACACACGTATATATAGTTTCCTTAACTCCATAACCCATAAGTTTCCTTATCTCCCAGGGTTTGTGACAAGTAAATGAAGTAGTATTTGAAAAGCTTAGCACAGTGCTTAGCACACAGTAGGTGCTTCATGAATGCCTGTTTCCTTCTTTCTTTCCTTCCTGCAGAAGAGTCCCACTGTGAAGGGCTCCTCTACCAGTTTAGATTGGCAACTAATCTACAACTTACAGTCTTAGAAAGCTGTCTGGGGATAATATGGCTCCTCCATAATTCACATGCCAACATTTAAAAAATGACTTTGGACTTTTGAGTGCTGAGCTCTATCTGTTTCCACCTTTACATTTTACTGATGCCCAGAATGGTGAAGATGTCTCACCCAAAGTCACAAAACCAATTCATGGCAGAGTGAGATTTGGAATCCAAATCCTTTAAAAAAAATTGATATCGGTATTGTTCTACCTGAATTTCCCACATATTCCTCTGCTTTACCAGAGAGCCATCCCATCTAACAAAGAATACTATTTAAAGAAAAAAAAAGGGAATGATTTGAGGGGAAAAAATTTTTTAAAAAGATAAAAAACATCTGAAAATGTATAGAGCATCCCACACCTGAGGACCTCCCAGCTCTGCAAGGGGCAGAGGAGGTGTGTCTCATAGCTCTTCTCAAGTCTTTGCTTTTGACACTGCTGTTGGCAGCACCATTCAAACAGACTTCTCACCTTTGGCTAGACTTGGTGGTCACAATCAAAACTTGTTTCTAATGATTAAAACAACCAATCTGTTCACTGTACCTGAGGAGACTTAGTTCAGTACTTTCCCTGGATTTTCTTAAGTCATATCTCATTTTTAATCTGCCAAGGTAACAACGAGTTAAAAACCAGAAATCAGACTCTTGCCTCTCCATCATACTAAACTGCTTCTCTAATTGAATGCCTCTGGACAGCAAACCTCTGTGTTCTAGTTGACCAGCACTCTTTGTCCAGGCTTCCTGATTTCTGAGCTCATCTTGTATCACAGGTGCAAGATTTACTTTAATTATCCCAACCAACAGCTGAGAGGGCCCATCCAACTACCCATCTGGTCCTAATCCAGTGAAGAGGCTGCTCTTCCCTGTGCCAATATCCTGAATTGTCTGGCTTTTCCTGCTGCCAGAGTTTTAATTTTATTTTTAGTTGTGGGATCATTGAAATGCTATACCCTCAGACCCCTTGGCCACCACAGACAGCCAGATGGACAGAAGGTCAGATAGATAGACGGACAGATACACACACACACACACACACACACACACACACACACACACACACACACACACACACACACACACACACACACACACACCCTTTCCTTTCTTGTCAGTACATAGCTCCGCCCTGGCTTGCTGGTCTCCAAACATTTAAAGCCTGCAGGAGCCTATATGGCATGTTAGATATTGTCATCCTTTTTATTACAGGTCTGTTGGCAATCAGTCCTCTGGCTCCAAGCACTTCATTGTTTTAGAGTCTTCAGTTTTTGAGGTAGGGTGGTGGGAGTGGATATGGGACTCCAGTTATGTCATTGACCTTCTCTTTGGAGTCTTCTCTCAGTCTTTCCAATTTTAAGCTGTTACATTGGAAATAAGACCTGAAATTTATGTAACTCTAAAGTTTGCAAACTGTCACATACCTTTCTCATTGGAGCATCTTGTGATGTGCTACAGATATCATTCCCATCATCCCCATTTTATAGATGTGGAAAATGACCGGGTAAGAAAAGGAACAGGATACCAAATTCAACATGGCACATATACACTATGCCATGAAGAAAACTGGACTTGGAGATAGCCGGTTCAGATCCCAGCTCCAACACTGAACTAGCCGAATGACCTTAGGCAATGCATTCAGTGGTCTCAGCCTTAATGTCTTCTTTAAACGGGCCCTGCCAATTTCCCTGGGTTGTTTTGAAGAAGCAGGGATTAATTAATGGTCAAAAGACCATTGGGTTCCTAACTCCTACACCTAATAGCTGTGGGACTGAACCTCTTTGAGCCTCAGTTTCCTCCTCTATAAAATGGGGATAATAATGCCTTCCCAACCTCTCTCATAGAGTGGTTGTGAGGATCAAGCAATATACTTTGTGTAGATTTACTTCATAAATTGTAAAATGTTAGACAAATGGCAGGTGGTATTGTTAGAGTCTTTTGACAACACCAGACACCAGGCACTAAGAATGGCTGACATTGCTTAGTACTTTAAAGTGGACAAAACATTTTATGGACACTGTCTAACCTGATACAACAACCCTGTGAAGCAGTGTAGACATTATTCCTCAAGGGGAGGAAACAAAGGCTGAGAGACGTTAATTGACTTAACCCAAAGTCACAGAATGGAACATCAGAGCTGGGATGGAAATCCAAGTATCTTGACTCCCCAAAGCAGCGTCATTCTCACTATCCCAGATGGCTTCTCGTCATAGACCTAATTTGGAGTCATTTTCATGGCATTCCCCATCAGTGATTAGTGCGGCAGTGACCAGGGCTGGAGATGAGCAGGGCAGCCACATTTGGACAAAGCTGGAGAGGGCTGAGGTCACCATCTACTCCAATTCAAACCCCCATCATAACATACCCCATGAGTGCTCCTCCTCCCCGTTCAAAGACCTGCAGGGTGGGCAAGGCCACATCTCGCCGGCCGCCCCTTCCACTCTCGGCCAGCGGATCATCTGTTGTAATCCCACTGCCTTGCAACTTCAACCCCTGCTTTTCATTCCCACCATGACTTTCAGTCCCTTGGCCTAATTCTTTCTGAGGCCATCAGCCCTGCACTGACTACACTCTTCTACCTTCCTCCTCTTGACCATTTAATGAACCCGTTCAACTCTACCCCAGCCTAGGCTCTTGAATCCTAGCCCTTAATGTGTCATTGAGCCTGCTTTACCAATCCTCAGCCCCAGATCGCATCCACCATCTAAAATTTCAGAAACGCATGAAACTGTGCTGATTGGATGTGCTGTACATGTATTTTATATAACTTCAGCTGGGCCCTCACTGCAACAAGTGAATCCTCATTGACTGACTATTCTCCACTCACCATCTCCCACTCATTTCCAAACCTTTGCATTCTTCTTCAAGTTTCTCTTGGCTTCTCCCTTCCTCTTAAGTTGCGAATCTTGCCTCTTATTTCACTGAAAACAAATTGAGGACATTTGCTGAATATTTCCTTTCCTTAACTCATCACCCAAACTCATCACTCTCTGTGACTGTTTGTCTTCCCATAAAAGGTGGTTCCTCTCTTTGCCAAGGTAAATCTCTCTACATGCATCGGTGATCACATTCTATTTCATCGTCAGATTACCCCTCTACTACCCCACTTTCTCACCAGTCTTCAATCTCTCCTTGTCTACTGGCTGCTTCCCTACTACCTGCAAACATACCCATCTCTCCCTATTCTCAAAAAAACCCTTATCTGAGCCATCCGTGCCCTACATCATCCCTTACCTCCCCTTTAACACCTTGAGGTTATCTATAATTGATGCCTCCATTTCCTTTTTTTTTTCACTCTCTTCTTAACTCTGGCTTTCGATCTTTATCATTCCTTTGAAACTGCTCTCTCCAAAGTTACCAACAGTCTCTTAATTTCCAAACCCAGTGGCCTTTGCTCAGCCTTGATCCTTCCTGACCTCCCTGCAGCCTCTGACGCTGTCAGTCACCCTCTTAACCTTGACATTCTCTTCTCTCGAGGTTTTCGTGACTGTACTCTCTCCTGGTTCTCCTACCTCTCTAACCAGCCCTTTCAGTCTCTTGCTTTGTCCAGGTCACACCTGCTAACTGTGGTTGTTCCCTGAACTTCTGTCATGGGCCCTTTCCTCCCTCTAGTCTATTATATTTGGTAATCTCATAATTCAGGTACTCTCTATGTTGCTGATTCTCACCTCCAGCCCTAGTCTCTCTGGTGATCTCCAGTCTCACCTCTCCAGCTGCCTATTGGACATTGAGACCTGGATATTCCATATATATTTTAATCTCAATGTGTCCAAAATTTATGATCTTTACTCAAGACCTCCAAACTTTTAAACTGCCTCATTACCAAAACTGAGTTATCACCCTGAACTCACTTCCTCATATCCAGTTCATAATATCTCTTGTATGTGCCCATTTCTCTCCTGTGACGCTGCCACTACCTTGGTTATGTTTAACTCAGCTGCCAAATTGATCTTCTTAGAGTATAAATCACCCCTCTCTTCAGTGCATTCCTTATGACCTCCAGGATCAAATGCAAAAACCCTCTGAATCCTTGGACTTTTGGTAATTTAGGAAAAGACTGTAGGCCCTCTTCATGTCTATTCTTCCATATTTCCAACCTCTTCCTCTTTGGTTTCAATTTCAGAAGATGGGGCAGTACCTTTGGCCAAGGCTAAGAAACACTTGCTTGACATTTTCTTTCTCTGTTCCATGCATTCCCACTTTCTCCAACCAGATGTGTAAGTGGATACAGCACTGAGGCTGAAATCAGGAGGACCTGGGTTCAAATCACTTAACTTGTGTTTGCCTGTTTCCTCATCTGTAAAGGGGATAAAAAACAGCACCTATTTCCCAGAATGGTGGTGAAGATCACTGAGATAATGGTAAAGTGCTGAGCACAGTGCCTGGCACATAGTAAGCCCGATATAAACGTTAGTCATCATTATTACCTTCCAAGGTAGTTGTGAGAATCGAGATATTTTTAAGATATTAATTATTAAGATGAGATATTATTCTTAGCATAGTACCTGGCATATAGTAGGTGCTTTGAAATATTTATTTCCTTCACTTTCCCTTCTCCAGATATTTACTTGATTGCCATGCCTGACATCCTGCCTCCAGCCTCCCCCTTCCTGTTGGGCCCTTCCCTACTGCTTACAAACACATCCAGCCCTAATCAGAGCTTTCCTTGTTCCATGTTATTCCTTAAGAATCTGTATTCCCATGCTTTTCCTCCTTTTCATTGCCAGACATCCATGAAGTACTGTAGCTGAGTGGTGTCAAACTCAAATAGAAATGGATCCCTATAGGCCAAGTATTGAGGTAGAAAACTGCAAATGAGCATGCTGTATCACATTTTTATTTTGTTAAAAATTTCTCAATTATGTGTTTGTCCTTGGCTAGTTATTCAGACTCCTCTGCTCTGGCTCAATGCATTCACTTCCTCACTGCCTCAATTTCTGACCCCACTACTCTACAGTAGATGTAACTGTGCTTTCTCCAAGGTCTCTTGGTACACAGTAGGTGCTTACTAAATGCTGACTGATTTACTGTCAATAGCCACTTGTCAAATTCAATGGTATTCTCCCCGGTTCTTTCCTCCGGTGCCTGCTCTACAGTACCTGACACTGCTGACCATGGTCTCCATCATCTCTCCTCTCTTGGCTTTAATGACTGCTCTCGCTTGATTTTCTGAGCTGGAAGATTAATCTTGGGCTCCTTCACTGATTTATTTTTCTCATCCCAAACCTCGAGGTCTGGGCACCAACTTGTTAGTCAACCAACAAGTGTTTATTAAATGATTACTGCATGCCAGTTATCATGCTAAGCCCTGGGAAAGTAAAGGGACAAAACGATGCCTGCTCTCAATGTTAAGCATATGCTACTTGCAGAAGAGAGGCAGGGCACAGTGACTGGATAAAGAGTTGGCCTTAAAATCAAGAAGAAACACAAAGAATCATAAACTTCATTCTGGCGGCAGTGGGGAGTCACATGGTCTGACGTGGCTTTAGGAAGATCACTGACAGTATAGTGGGTAGTCTGGAGCCACTACAGACCTGAGGCCAGGAGGCTAACCAATACGCTACTGCAACAGTCCAGGTGTGAGGCAATGAGGGCCTGTACCATGGTAGTCGCAGAGAGAGAGAAGAGGTGTTATAGTTAGAATTGACAGTGGATTGCACTTGGCCTGGGTGGAGTGAGGATGATATCCAGGTTGGGAGGCTGTGTGATTAAGACATTGGTATTTTCTACAGTAACAGGAAAATTAGAAAAGAGGAAAGCTATGTTAGTAGGCCCACCTACTATGTGGCAAGAGACCTTTGTTAGAGTGGGGTCAGAAATAAGACTGCAAGTGGTTAAGGAGAAGCAATGAGGAAGTGAATGCAGTGAGCTAGAGCAGAGGAGTCCAACTGTCAAGCCAAGAATAGAATGTTTAACAACACTGGGAAATGTTGAACAAAATAAAAAAATTTTCCCACTACAGCAGAAAGATGAGTTCAGTTTTGGACAGAATGAATTTAAGATATTTATAGGTCATTTGGTTTGACATGCTTATTAGGAAGCTGGACAAGTGAGAATGGAAATTAGGGTTGGGTAAGTAGATATGGGAATCATGTGCATGGTTGATCCTTGGTGTAGAGGGAGAAGAGGAGGGCTTAGGTCGGAGCTTTGGAGGACACCCAGAGTTAGTGGGTATGACCTAAGAAAGTGCCATCATATAGGTATGGGAGCCAGAAGAGCGAACAGTATTGCAAAGATGTAAGAGTACAGAGTTCTAGAAGGATGAAGAAAAGGCCATTAGATTTCATGATTAAGAGAATTAGTAATTCTGGAAAAATTTCAGTTGCATCATGAGGTTGCAAGCCAGCCTGCAATGAATTAAGAGACAGGACAGAAAATGGAGACACCCAGTGTAGATGGCCTTCTCAAGGAGTCTGGCCACAAAAGCGTGGATGTAAGTTGAAAGCTAACAGGATGAGTAGCTGAATTGGAGGTTTTTGATGGGGGAGACATGGGTATAGTTTTTAGAGATCAGAGAAGTAGCTAGTAGAGAGACTGAAGAGAGACCGTATGGAAGATAGAGGGAGCAACTTGCTTGAGAAGATGGGATGGGGGAGACATGGGTATAGTTTTTAGAGATCAGAGAAGTAGCTAGTAGAGAGACTGAAGAGAGACCGTATGGAAGACAGAGGGAGCAACTTGCTTGAGAAGATGGGATGGAAGGGGTTCACTTGCATATATATGTAGAGGGGTTTGCCTTAGGAAGAAGAGTCACCACTTCATGTGTAATGAATGGGTGGCAGATAGTGGAGAAAAGGATTTGAACGATGTGAGATGGAGAAGAGGCAGCACTTGGTGAATTGCTTCTGATACCGTCCAAATCCCCACCACCATCACCCCCATTCCACCCAGGGGATTCTTTATATGGAAGAACAATGGAGGGGTTGTGTCCTGGTTAAAAATCCTGTTTTCCTTAGTGTATGCCAGTCCCCTGGAATGCCCCTAAAGCAGTCCTTGAGGTTATCAGAGGGATTTATCCTGTTGATGTGGCTTTTTTTTTTTTTAAATAGCAAGGCTAGCCATTGAGAGAAGGGAAAGAAACCTTTTTTTAGCAATCAGGAAGTCTTCTTCACTTGTCAGGCAAAGTCTTTATGTAGCCACAGAAAAATCTGATGAGGTAACTGGGAGGTTTGTGGAAATTTTCCTGACACTATTTCTCAGTACAGCTTGAAAGGCCACAGTGAAAATATAAATCACTCTTAAAAGCAGCTTCCAATTACTACCAAAGATGACCAGATCGTGAAACCTTCTCTCGGGCCAATAAAGCCAAGAGTCATTTTAATATTCAAAACTCAGACCACATCTCTTTTGCTTTTGTCACCAAGAGTCTGGGATTCTTAGTGCAGCTACGAGAAAGCGAGTCAGACAGTTTAGATCTAGTTAAAAACTTTCTTAAGAAATCTTTCAATTATCTTAATTCTGAAATCACTCTCTCTGCTCTATTGCTCTTAGGCAATTTTTCTCCTTAGCAGAAAGCTATAAATGTGAACCACACTTAAGACGTTTGAATATTGTTTTAAATCTGAGAAGATTAATAGTAAACCAACAGATCCCCTTTACTTCCCTAAATAAGGTAAGAAGTTATTTGTGGCTAAGAATCCATCCATCCATCAGAAACCAATAGTTTTACAGCTGGGAACAGAATAAGGCATCTAGTCCAATACATTAATTTTACAAATGAGGTAACTCAGACCAGGAGATCTCAATCAAGATTATGTACCTTAAGGACATAGACAGTTCTAGAGCCCAGAACTCTTGGATCCTAGTCCCGTGGGTTATATATTTTACTCCAAAACTGCATTTATAGCAAACATCCTCATGTAGAGAGTTGGCAGATGGGAAGGAGGTGACCTATATAATATGGGTAATTAAATCTCATTCCAGTCAACTTGTTATCTGTTTATCATAAAACTTTTTGGTGTCCTAATCACCTTTGGTGGAAATGTTAGTAAAATGAGTAAAACAGAACCAGCAAAATGGAGAGGCAAGGGGCTGGAAAAATCCTTAAATTAGAAAATCAATTGCAAAATCAACACAAATTGGTTGCGTTTCAAATTGAGTACCATACAAAACCCCCAAAATCACTTTACAAATAATCACTACGGCTTTGATGTGGACTGCTAGGTGGCGCTACAGTGCACAGAGCAGCGACCCTGGAGTCAGAAAGAGCTAGCCATAGTACTTATCTGGGTGACTGAGCAGAATCACAGTCAACTTCCCCATCCGAAGACCATAGCCCTTACCTCCCACAGTTGTTGTGAGGCTAAAATGAGACATTTGTGAAGTGCTTTGCAAACCCTAACGTGTTACGTAAATGCTAGCAATTTAGATCTTCACTTGGCTGAAAGCAGCTTGAGGGAGAAGAGTTTGACCAAAAAAACGGCACACACGTAATGGGGGGTGGTGTTCGTTAACATGGCATCCACCTGGCCTGCAAGCCTGGCACCCTGCTATCCCCGGACTTCTTTTTTCTTTCGAGTTTATTAGAACTTGTTTGAAACACAGATGCAGCCATGTATTCTGAGTATCACCTGGGTTTATGATCACCTGATTCTTTCTTTGAGAAGATCCAAGATGCTTCCATTTCTAGAATCCATTTTAACTGATTGTGGCTCTGCAACGAGTTTCATTTTTGTCCCAAAAAATTAGCAGATTCAGTCAGGGGTATCATGGTGTTCCAGAGACCAGCTTTGGAACCACGATGAACTGGTAATATTTCATCCTCAAGTACTAATTATGAACAGACATAAAAATTTGATTTACATTTTTGGAAACAGAGATTATGAAAACCTCAAGGAACCTTTTGTAGTCACCTGCCTATTCACCGAGGCTCAAACTTAGTTGTTATAATGCAACACTTTGACCTCCAAAGGAAAGTATCATAAATAATTACTGTGCCTACATTATTAATCATGATACAGTCCCATCCCTCACTTGTGACAGGGTAACCCATGTATCATCAGGGTTCCATCAGCTTTGATTTGGTGATGTTACTTTCTACTCTTCAGTCCTGAGGGTGGTCTGCACCACAAAAGCTGTGCTTCCCCCCTCCACCCTTTGTGACCAAGAGCGTGCATTTGCAGCATAGAGGGTTAGGGGTTGGAGTTCATCATAGCCTTGAGACATCAGGGGGCCCCAAAATGAACTAAACTTGCAACATGGCCTCAGGGTCATGTTCTAAGTCATAGAAAGTCTTTAAAAGAAAATCATACTTAAAACCAAAGTTACAAAGTACAATCTATTTAAACTTTAATTTGTGCATTTGTGATAATTAATGACTGCAAAACACTCAAGTTTTCTTTTAGAATGACATTGTTAAAAGGCACGTCTCATTTTAATGAATGCATAGTGTACCATTCTAAAATATCCTAATTTCCTTACAAAGTGCTCTGAGCAGCCACTTACAGATACAGTATAGCAAAATATATTTACAATCTAGAGTTTAAAATTTTAAATCTGACTAAAAATAAACTTTAAAAACCTACAGAGAAAATTAGTGCTTTCTTCAGCTTAATTGTGTGAACATACCCTGCCCTCTAATTTTTTTTTAGTGATTTACTTCAATTAAAAAAAAAAAAGATTTCTGTACAATGTGTAGTTACAAAAGGCTACTTCAGTGTTTAACGCTAACAGCCTTTTCAGACATGGCTCTCTGAGTGTAAATGAGAACCAGAAAGGGTAAGCAGACTGTACCTCAAAAGTATTTCACGACTTATATTGGAGAACAGTTTCAAGGAAACCCAGAGCCCTGAGCTAAGCTCCTCCTCTGTCCCCTGCTGATGATGGCAACTTCAGAAAGTGTGTTTCTCTCTCTAATGAGAAAGCATTTAGAATTCTGGGGAATAAACCCAACATGCCCTTGCTGACTCTCCTCTTTGTATGGTATCATCACTGTGTTATAGTGTTAGGCATGAATGGGAATGTCCCTGATGTTGGGGATTACACTGTTCTGAAGAGAGTGAATCAGAAGTGACAGTGGATAGCTGTAAGGTTGTTGAAGCATTCGTAGATATCTTTAGCTCAGTTCTTTGTAACTCAGTGTGCTTTCACTTTTCCCTATAGGATTTAAACATGAATAATCTTTCCAAGGGGAGCTTCCTTATTGCAATTACATGGTTAATTCAGTCCAGATTAGCTGACTGGTGAGGTATGATGATCCTATGTAGCTGAGCCAGGATCGTGACACATCTATATGTTTACATAGACAGCTCTATATTCTGTATCCTAATTGAGGGAAAAAAAATATCAAGAGTCACAGACAAAGAAAAAGGCTCTAGGCAAGTAGAAACTCTTAGTTGGCAAAGTGACTTTCCTACAGCAACACTAAGATAATCCAAAACAGGCCCTCTCATCTCAAGTGTTATAAAAATATTTGGTCAAATTACTCTTAGAGACTTTTGAGGTACAGTTTTTTAGTGTTATAATAGGTTTATAAAATATACATACACTGTTTTATCAAAAATATTTATACATTCTGTTACAACATATTGCTTTTTACCCTCAGTAACTGCCAATATAAAATCTGGATTCAGTGGCCTAAAATGTATACAAATGTACTTCACGTAAATGCTGGAGTCGGAGGCGTCCATGTGGCCACTGTGCCAAAGTAACAAAGTGGTACAATTAAATAAAAAGCCTAGGATATTGAATAGATTACAACTTGCACATATACATGTTCATAGCATGTATACACTGACAATCCCCATGGTGTAAAAATGGTAACGTTTACCTTAATACAGCAGATACAAGAGAACCAGGATGCTAAATCAAGGGTGGGTCGTTTTTAAAAAGGTCGTCTGTTCATTGATTTTTGGGAACTCATGACTGAAAATCCATGAGCATCTAGGCTTTGGGAATGCACACAGTAAATACAGTTATCTCAATACAGACTGACCAGAAGCATTCCTTTTTTTACTTTCTTAATAAATGCTGATGTTCCGTTTGTTTCAGCAATGCTTAACAAACAAAGAATTGTTTGGCAAGTAGCTTTGAGAACTTGTCCATATTATTATGGAAGCACTTACATGGCTGGTAAAAGATAAGGCATTAAAAACATTTTCTCCTAATAAATATAGAAAATTTACAAAAGAAGGCATCAATTCATTCCGTAATTTTCAAAATCAACACCAAAATGTGCACAAGCTGCAAATGACACTTCTGGATAATATTACAGTAATTCCTTTAGAAAATAACAGCATTTGCCTTATTCAGATAGAATCTTGTTAAGGTTGAGGATCATTAGCATCCCAAGCTTTTATTCTTAAAACACAGTGGAATGAAGTAAACTGGTTATCCTTCCTAGATCCCAAGCTGGTCTTGCTTCCACTTAAGGCAAGTATATGACAAAAGTATCCACTGTAGAAGAGGAAGGAAAAAAAGACAACATTGATCCAAGTGTGTCCACCTGTGAAGGATGTTTATATGGCCTGTATTCAGCTTAAACCCCATAAAACTGTTTCCAGTGCACACATTAAAAATGGAAATACATTGCAAGAGGCCACTCTTCAAGAAAGATATTAGACTAGTACTGTAAAACAAATCTTCATGTGATTTCAAAATATCAGAAGCTACTGGTGGCACAGAGAGCAAGTGGAAGGTTGCTATTCGGCTAAAGAGGTCTGTCTTCTCCAGTCATTCTGCTAGTTTCACAGTGTCTTGGAACTTAACACCAGTCAGCAATGTAGTCAAAATCTCGAAACATTTCTTGCTCCTCTTCTGAAAGTATCCTTGGTTCCCGAGGTGGGGTCAGAATAGGTGCTTCTGAGGTAAATTCATCATCAAAATTACTCACATCCTCTCGTCCTCTGATGGTAGGGACAAATGGTGGCTTTACTTTCTTGGCCAGCAAAGCATTCCAATCAATGAGCTGTTTCACAGAACAAAGAAGAACAGACACCTTGAGCTCCCTGTTGTGATTTGCTAAATGGGATTAACAGCCCCCTTAATTTGCTACTTACCCGAAAAAATGGATGCTTTTTAACATCCTCTGCATCTTTCTCACCAGCTCCCAGGCGTCGTTCTGGATTTCTTCTCAGTAGCTAACAGGATAAACATGAAGTGGTCAAATTAAAACTTAACTACTTTCACTGATAAAATTCCCAGAGACTGTCTTTAGCTCTCTTTCCTTCTAAAAAGGACACTTCATTCTCAAGGGTCTAGTTTGGCGGCAGACATCATTAAGAAGCCATCTTTACTGAACAACCCTTCTTTAGACAATGCTAAATTCTAGCCACATACAGGGCTGTGCATGTTAAGTATATGTGTAGGTAATCTGGAAAGATGATTTTTCTGTCACAGATGTAGAGGTATCTTGATAGCATTATCAGTCTCTATTAAGTTAGAAATGCATAAATCTATTTTTCACTTCGGTCTGGTAACTTTTTATCCACTGGTGGGAGTTCTGCTAATCCTAAGAACTGGTGAAAGTATGTATAAAATATGCTTATGCTAAATTTGGTCTGATACTAATTATCTGTAATGATGTATGTATGTATATAGGGGATAAGAATAGTATAAATAATGGTTGCAGTACTTTTCTTAAAAAGAAATCAGTTTTAAGAGACCTAATGAATACTGTTTGGCTCTTACCCGTCTCATTATGGAAATGGCTTCTGTAGACAAGAATCGTGGATACCTTACTTCATCATTTACAATACTGTCAAAAACCTCTTCTTCATCATCACCAGGAAAGGGAGACTAAAAAAAAAAGAAAGAAAGAAAAAGAGAACTTTTCGTAAGTTAAAAGGACGTCAAGCACTACTAATTCTGCTATTACAGAGAACTTGGCTTCTCTGCAGCCATACCTAAGAGCGACATAACCAGGAGGTAAGAAAAAAGGCAATGACAAAGATCCACTAATGTTTTCACATTCAAAATCAATTTAATCTTATTTTATACACAATTTTAATAAGCTTGGTTAACTTGTTTCTAAGTTTAGGCATTTTCAAAATAGCAAATTAGAGGGAAGCTGCTCTGGTCACACAACAAGTTACAGATGACAGGCCAAACGATGAAAAGCAGGCCTGAAAACACAAGTCCCAGTCACTGCTGGTGATTTACTGTATTAGGGAGAGTCACAAGAAGAGATATTCACACCTTCAGAAAGGTTAACTTTGCAGAGAGACAGACACAATGGTGTGATGGGCAGTGAAACAGTCTTGGAAACATGGGTTTGTGTCCTGCCTCTGACATTTACTAGTCACTGGGTTTAATTTTTCAGTGCCCTTAGGAAACTCTAAGACTCTAAGTTGGAAGAGCAGAAGGCAATTGTATATAAAGGTGATGAAATGATAGGTTTTAAGAAAGGAAGGGGAAAGAAGGTAAAGAGATGAACAGAATTTTGGAAAAGTTACATATGGTTGACCTCAGGAGAAAATTGAGGATAGAAAGGAATACTCCTTTTTTTCAGTGGTACATAGCACCTACACAAAAACTGACTATGTATTAGGGCATAAACACCTCACAATTTCAATGCAGAAAGACAGAAATAGTAAATGCATCCTTTTCAGACCATGATGCAATAAAAATTACACATAATAAAGGGCTATGGAAAAATACAAAAAAAAATGGGAAACAAATAATTTAATCCTAGAGAATGAGTGGGTCAAACAAAAAAATCATAGAAACAATAACTTCATCCAAGAGAATGACAATAATGAGACAACATATCAAAATTTATGGGATGCAGTGAAAGCAGTTCTTGGGGGAAGTTTTATATCTCTAAATGATTACATGAATAAAACAGAAAAGGAAGAGATCAATATATTGGGTAAGCAATGAAAAGCGCTACCAAAAAAAAAACCAAAAACAAATTAAAAATCCCCAACTGAATACCAATCAGAAATTCTAAAAACCAAAGGAGAGATTAATAAAGTTGAAATTAAGAAAACTACTGAATATATAAAACTAAGAGCTAGTTTTATGAAAAAAAAATGAAACAGATAAACCTTTGATTAATTTGATTCAAAAAATGAAAGAAGATAACCAAGTTACCAGTATCAAAAATGAAAAGGATGAATTCACCACCAATGAAAAGGAAATCAAAACAATAATTAGGAGCTATTTTGCCCAACTTTATGCCAAAGAAAATCTTAATGAAATGGATATTTACAAAAATATGAACTACCCAGATTAATAGAAGAGGAAATAAAATACTTAACCCCATTTCACAGATAGAAACTGAACAAACAAACCATCAATGAACTCCCTAAGAAAAGATCTCCAGGGCCAGATGGATTTACAAGTGAAATCTATCAAACATTTGAAGAACAATTAATTCTAGTACTATATAAACTATTTGGGAAAATAGGCAAAGAAGGAGTCCTGCCAAAATCTTTTTATGATATAAACATGATACTGATACCTAAACCAGGAAGAACCAAAACAGAGAAAGAAAATTATAAATTAATTTCCCTAATAAATATGGATGTAAAAATTTTAAATAAAATATTACCAAAGAGAATAAATACATCATTATGAGGATAATACACTATCACCAGGTAGGATTTATACTAGGAACGCAGGACTGGTTCAATATTAGGAAAACTCAGTATAATTGATCACATCAACAACAAAACTAACAAATCTCATATGATTATCTCAACAGAAGCAGAAAAAGCATTTGACAAAATACAACACTCATTCCTATTAAAAAAAAACAACACTAGAGAGTATAGGAATAAATGGAGTCTCCCTTAAAATGATTGCTACCATCCATCTAAAATCATCAGCAAGCATTATATGTAATGGGGATAAGCTAGAAGCGTTTCTAATAAGATAAGGGGTGAAACAAGGATGTCTGTTATCATCACTGTTATTCAATATTGTAATAAAAAGACTAGCTTTAGCAATAAGAGCAGAAAAAGAAACGGAAGGAATTATAATAGGCAAAGAAGAAACAAAGCTGTCACTCTCTGCAGATGATATGATGGTATACTTAGAGAACCCTAGACAATCAAGTAAAAAATTACTTGAAATAATAGACATTATAAAATATTTAGAGGTTACCTGCCAAAACAAACCCAGGAACTATATGAACACAATTACAAAACATTTTTCAGACAAATAAAGTCATAACTGGAAAAATATCAGCTGCTCATGGGTAGGCTGAGCTAATATAATAAAAATGACAATTCTACCTAAATTAATTTACTTATTCAGTGCCATACTAATCAAAGGACCAAAAATTATTTCATAGAGCTAGAAAAAACAGTATCAAAATTCATCTGGAAGAACAAAAGAATATCATGGACATGAATGAAAAAAAATGCAAGAGAAAGTGACCTAGCTGCACCAGATCTTAAACTGTATTATAAAGCAGCAATTATCCAAACTACGTGGTACTAGCTAAGAAAGAGTGGTGGAGCAGTGGAATATGGTAGGTGTGCAAGATACAATAGTCAATGACTATTGTAATTTACTATTTGATAAAATCCAAAGACTCCAACTTCTGGAATAAGAACTCACTATTTAACAAAAACTGCTGGGAAAACTGGAAAATAGTATGGCAGAAACTATACACAGACCAACAGCTTATACCCTCTACAATGGGCACATGATTTAGATATAAAGACCAATACTGTGTCTCTGAAAAGAGACTCATTTCTAAAATATATAAAGAACTGTGTGTGTGTGTTCGTCCTTCGTTGCCGAAGACGACCATGATGAGAAATGATGACATGACTTGCACTTGACTTTGTTTTGAGTGTGGGAGGGCTGTGCAGGTCACCAGCCTCACTTCTCCTCCAGAGCCATCTGAATCCAGTGACCAGATATTCATCAAGATGACTGGAGATGACCCAGGATGAGGCAGTTGGGGTTAAGTGACCTGCCAAGGTCACGCAGCTAGTGAGTGTCAAGTGTCTGAGGTGAGATTTGAACTCAGGTCCTCCTGACTCCTGCACTGGTGCTCTATCCACTGCACCACCTAGCTGCCCCAAATATAAAGAACTGAGTTGAATTTATAAGAATACAAGTTATTCCCCAATTGATAAGTGGTCAAAGGATATGAACAGGTATTTTCAGAGGAAGAAATTAAACCTGTCTACAGTCATATGAAAAAATGCTGTAAATAACTAGTGAGTAGAGAAATGCAAAATAACTCTGATGTACCACATCACACCTATCAGATTGGCTAACATGACAAAATGGTAAAATGAAAAATGCTGGAGAAGATGTTGGCGGGTCAGAACACTAATTCACTGTTGGTGGAGCTGTGAGCTGATCCAATTATTCTGGAGAGCATTCTGGAACTATGCCCAAAGGGCTAGAAAGCATACCTTTTGACCCAGCAATACTACTTCTAGGTCTGTGTCTAAAGGAGATAATAAAAATGGGAAAAGGATCCACATCTACAAAAACATTTATAGCAGCTCTTTTTGTGGTGGCAAAGAACTGGAAACTGAGGGAATATCCATCAATTGGGTAATACCTGAAGAAACTGTATGGTTTATATGAATGATAGTATTGTGGTATATGAAATGATGGTATATGCACTTCAGAAAAATCTGGAAAGACTTATAAGAACTGATGCTGAGTGAAATGAGCAGAATCAGAACACTGTACACAGTAACTGCCATACTGTGTGATGACTGACTTTGACAGATTTAAACTCTTCTCAAAAATACAAGGATCTAAAACAACTCCAAAAGACTCAAGATAGAATATACTCTCCACAACCAGAGAAAGAACTTTGGAGTCTGAATTCAGATGGAAGCATACTATTTGCTCTCCTTTGTTTCTTGTTTCTCATGGTTCCTCCCATTAGTTCTAACTCTTTCCATCATGATTAATGTGAAAATATGTTTAATGTGAATGTGTAAGCAGAAGCTATATCAGAGTACATGCCATCTTGGGGAGGGTGGAGGAGAAGGAAGGGGAGAAAATTTAAAACTCAAAATCTTAAGGAAGTGAATGTTGAAAACTAAAAATACGTTATAAAAAATTTAATTAAAATATAAGCTAAGAAAAAGAAACGAAGGGGACAGTTTCAGAGAAGTCTAAAGTCTGACATCAGAATAAGAACTTACACAATGACAACAATATTGCAAAGACAAAACTTTTGAAAGACTTAGGAACTCTGATCAGTGCAGTGGGATTCTAGGACTCATGATGAAAGAATCTTACCCACCAGGTCCTGTGAACTCAGAATGTAGATTGAAATACACACACACACACCACATACCTATATACACGTATTTCTAACAGGAATCTTCTTTTTTCTTTCCTTCTCAATGGGGGTGGTGAGAAATGGATGGAAAAATGGTAGATTTTTGTTGATCAAAGTAAAATTTATTTTAAAAATTCATGTATTTCATTGTTAAAATAAAGCAGGGAAGAAAATGTAACTAATGAGCTACATATCTACTCTTTTATCTCTATACAATCTTTAGAATAAACATATCCAGGGCGTCTTTGATGACGGTTTAAGAACAGAGGCTTATACAAACCATGTTTTAAAGCAGATTATATCTTTACAGTTACAAAATTGACTGAGGAGTGTAAGAAAATACAAGAACTTACTGTATTTATTGCATGCTATTAAAAAAACCCCACTGAGTTAGGAGAGTGAAACACTTTCATAAGGGCTGGATTTGGACTCAGGTTTTCTTGAGTCGAGGCCCTCCAGAGAGTCACACGACAACATCCACTGGGTTCAATACAAAACTCTTTTATCCACTTGTGCTGAGCCCTCGCTGCAGCACCATGACCCTTTATTCCTCCTGGATCAGTTTTCTATCACACCCTCAGCAGAAGCTCTTCTAAACACCTTCAGATGAAGGCCCTCTCTCCTCCACACAGCTTCCATCCAGTCACTTACATGTCTCTCAGCAACATGTGAGTTACCTTTCTTATGGTCCTCACTACTTAACAAACGCTTCTTGACTCTTTAATTGAGAAAACAGAGGCCTTGAACTGCCTCTTTCTCCTTCCCTTCTCCACCTCAGAATCCTTCTTCATTCTCTATTTGTTCCTGTTTTTGTTCCTTTCTCAATGAAAAAGCCTGATCCTTTCTAAGGTAATCTTCCCGTGTGTACTCTGAAAAAAATTCAATTTTACTTTGAGTTCCAAATCCTCTCCCCTTCCCACCTATGGAAGTGAGGTGGCAGTGGATATTGTGCTGGGCCTGGAAGTGAGGAAGACGTGAGTCAAACCTGGCTGTAGATATTTACTAGCTGTGTGACATCTGGGCTCAGTTTCCTCAACTGTAAAATGGGGATAATATTAGCACTTACCTTCCAAGGATGATGTTTATCAAATGAGATAATATTTATAAAGTGCTTGGCCCATAGTAGGCACTTAGTAAGTTTTACTAAACAAACTTGTTACAAATATGTCCAAAAAAAAAAAAAAGCTTCAATTTATACTGAGCCCATGACCTCTTTATCTGGAGGTAGGTGGTATATTTATTCATCATGAGATCTCTGGAACAGAGTTCCTAAGTCTTTCAAAGTTTTTCATCTTTACAGTTATATTTACTTTAGTTACTAAACTGTATAAATTATTATTAAACTGTTTTCCTGAGCCTGCTCATCTCACTCTGCATTAATTAATACAAATTTTTCCCAGGTTTTTCTAAAGCTGCCCCCTTCATCATTTCTTATAAAACAACTGCATCCCAACACATACCTTAACCCTAACCCTCAATTCTAACCTGAACCCTAAATGCGCTCAGTCACTCCCCAACTGGTGGGCCTCTTCTCAGTTTCCAAATCTTTGCCACCAAGAAATGAACTCTATAAATAATTCTGTATACGTGGGTCCTTTTCCTCTTCCTTTAATCTCTTTGGGGGAACAGGCTTAGTAGTATCGCTGTATCCTACAGAGCACAGTTTAAAAGCTTTCTGAGTACAGTTCTAAAACGATTTCTAGAATGGTTGGGACTAATTCATATTCCACCAAGAGGGCACTAAAATATGACCTCCATTCCTTTTACTCCTCAGGCATTTGCCAGGCCGATGTCCCTGCTCTGGCTATACTTTCTTTCCTTCCCAATCTCCACCACTTAGTGTAGGACAGTTTATCTCTCAACATCTATCTTCGCCTCTCAAATCTCTTGCTTTTTTGTCCTATCACTGCAACCCACACTCTCATCAACCATGTTTTCTGCTTCAAATCATATGCTGCTAGAACGAAGACGTAAGAAATCATACAATTGTGCTGACTGGGTCCATTGCACATTCATGTTCTCTAGTCTCAAGTAGGTCCTCACTGCAACAGGACAACCCTTCCACCTCCTCCCCAACCTCCTCCCACCTCTCTATCCCACTCACCATACTATCTACTCAAACTGCCTCATCTCAAGCCTCCACAGCAAATCTCTCAGCTGAAGACCTTGACTTTGAGTAGAAAAGTCATTGCTATGGGCTTTCTCTTCCCTCCTCCTCCCTAACTACTCCTCTTTTCCTCTTTTAACTCCAGTTTCTGGGGAAGAGATGGACTTTCTATTACATGTACCCTTTACTCCATCCTTTTTGACATACTGTCTCCAATATCACCTCATTCTCTTTAACCTTCAGTCTCTCCTTATCTATTAGTTCTTTCCTCTTTACCTAGAAACATGCTGGATTCTCCTCTATCCTTAAAAGTTCATTAGCTCATAAGACTCTCATCCTCCCTTTCTTATTCAAGTTCCTTGATGCCATCTACACTCAGAGTCTCCATTTGCTCTCATTCAAACCCTCTAGTATATCCCAACCTCACTCAACATTAACCATTGTCTCCAGAGTTAAAAACAATTTCAACTGTCTAAACTAATGGTCTCTTCTCAATCTGAATCTTTCTTGATCTCTCTTCACTTAGTACAACGCCTAGAAAATAGTACAAACTTAATATGTATTCGTGGATTGTCTAGACAAGATGACATTTGAGGTCCCTTTCCAAAAGCTTTAGGCCTATGCTAGCTCTTCCTGGAGCCTAAAAAACTCTCATTTGCCCTTCCCATTATGCCAAGTTACTGCTCTTGCCCTCTTTTGCTGCCCAAAGGTTTCCCCACTTCCTGCTCACTTCTCAATTCCTTTAAATCTGGCTTCTGGTCCTACCCTTTGAAGTAAATTTCTCCCCCCCAAGGTAATCAACAATCTCAACTGCTGGACCCAACGGCCTTTTGTTAGCCTCATTTTACTTGAGGCTGACACTGCTCATTATTCATTCCTCTTGCAAAATTTCCTCTTAGCTACCATGACATTGGGCTCTCTCCTAAGTCTCATTCTCTTTACTGGCTCATCCTTCTTTTGTTTTTGGTGAGCTCATTAGCTCTTACAGTTATTCCTATGCACACCACTCTGAACTCTCTCTAGGATTCTAGTCCCGTATCATCTGTTGGCTACCTCTACATGAATGCCACACAGACAGCTCACAAACTCTACATGTCTAAAACATGCCTTCTTCCAAAGCTCCTCAAGTCAAGGGAGCACCAGGTACAGGATCACTTTTCCAAATTTTGTTGATGGTACCAACCGGCATTCTTCTAGTCACCAAGGCTGAGGCCTTGGAATCACCCTGGGATGCTTCCCTCTCCATTAACCCTCACATCTTAATCAGCTGCCAAGGCATGCTGAACATCCAGGACATCTGCACTCTTCCCTTTCCTTTAAGTTTAGGCCCTTATTACTTCTTGTCTGGATTACTGCCATAGTCTTCTAATTGCTTCCCTTATCCCCAGTTGCCCCCCTCCACTTGAATCTAACCTGTATTAAAATTCATAGTGGATACTGCTAAAATATAGTTCTGATTGTGTTACTTACCCCCAAATGACCTTTAGGATGAAACAAAATTATCAGCCTGGTAAATTAAAGCTCTCTACATCTCAGTCCCATTTATCTTCCCGTTATTACTTCTTATGACTTCCTTTTATATACTTTCCATTCTATCTGAACTGGCCCACCACTCTAGCTATTCTTCCCGCTCTGTAAGAAGGGAATAGTATGGTATCTTGTTTTGCTTCCACAAATGTTCTTGAAAAATAGAACTCCTAGACTGATGGGAACTTGTGATAGGATAATCACGCATAACCTGTTTTGCAAGGATGATGGTCTAGCACATCTTGACTACAAGGGGGAAACTAGAAAGGTGGGGGCATGACCAAAAAACCCTAGAGGTCTTGGCCCCTACACAAGCATCCTCACTACCACACCTACATAATCTGCATAAAGAGGGAATGTAGGGAAGTAAAGTGAGGAATTTGAGTAATCTGAACTAACCCTAACTCTAACAGGCAGGACAGAACTGCGTAACCTCACTCCTGCTTCTGTATCGGTGTGGGTGTTCCTGATGACCACCACTCCCCCTTCCTCCAAGGAAGCATAATAATAATAACAAACGTCTTCTTCCACCTACTGTCTCTGAACTCTTTCGCTGAGAGTGGGTCTATCACCTGGGGCTTCCAGAGGGCACTTGGGAAGGGAAGCAATGGTACCCAGGGCTAACTCCCTGACCTTGCTGGGAAGTCCTGGGATCTCCAAACTGTTTTTCTCATTCCATGTACAAAGTCTTTTCAATTCCCCCTCCCATAGCCCCTAGGCTTCTTTCTAAGCAAATCCTACAGAAGAAGTAACACCTCCTACACAAGGCCTTCCCTTACACCTTCCTGTTCCCCTTTCTTGTAGTAATTAGCAGTCTTTCCCTTTTAAAATTATTTTCTATATGATTTGAATTGTGTTTACTTTTGAAAATAACTGTACTGTGTTTACTTAGGAAAATGTATCTCCCCAGTAGAATGCAGGAAGTTTAGATCTTTCAACCTTGTACATAGGAGAAATAGTTATTCTTATATTTCACTAATCAACGTGGCTCCATCAGCACTGAGTAGTTGTGATGCACCACAGGTTTTTGGTCCACGGAATCTTAAAAGCACTCTGCATTGTTACTATCAGCTTAAAACTGAATTTCATCTGCCTTCTTAATGAGCCACGAATCCCACATCTCTCTAAGCTTTGCTTGTACTTTGCTTTTGATGGAATTAAATGCTGCCTTCTTAGAGGTGGATGAACTATCCTGCTGGTAAATCCTGTGGAGTTCTTGTTTTTCATTTAGCAGCTTCTGAATTTCCCCATCATTTTCATCAAACCAGTCTTGGTGTTTGTGAGTGTTCTGACCCAGATGAGCAAATGCAGTGCTGAACACCAAATCTCTGAGAGCTGACCACTTCTCTTCTGCTCCACTGTTGCCAACTGTGTGTTGACTCAACTTTCCCTCCAAGTTAGCAGCAAACTGTTCACGCTTAGAAAAGAGCTCTACTTTGTTGACATTAATTCTCGTGGTAGTCATTTTGCTTTGGAGGTGGTGCTTTTGATGAATGCAAATATTTAGCTTGGAAAGTTTCGAATGCAGTGGATAAGATCACTTACCTAGGTAGTGTACCTTCCACGGATGTACACATTGACAATGAGGTTGATGCACTCACTGCCAGAGCTAGCTCAGTGTTTGGAAGGCTCCAAAGAAAGGTTTGGGAAAGAAGAGGTATTAGACTGACTACCAAATTGAAGGTCTATAGAGCCGTTGTGCTGACCTCATTGTTACAAGCTCGTAAAACATGGGCAGTCTACCAGCGCCATGCCAGGAAACTGAATCATTTCCATTTGAACTGTCTTAGGGAGATTCTGAGGATCACCTGGCAGGATAAGGTACCAGACACTGAAGTCCTTGCTCGAGCTGAACTGCCAAGTATTCAAACTATGCTTCGGAGAGCACAACTCTGATGGACTGGCCATGTTGTTTTAATGCAAAATGTGTGCTTGCCAAAAAGACTATTTTATGGAGAACTTACATGGGGTAGGCAATCACATGGTGGCCAGAGGAATAATACAAGCAAAACTCATGCGCCGCAGCCCCAGCTTCTGCCCGTCTGCGGAGTGAAGGTGACAGAGGGAAGGTACGTGCCTGATGAGACAGCAGTGCCACGAAGCCTTGGTCTTCCTCCCGCTGCCCGCAGCCCCTCCAGCCCACACAATGCTGGTGGTGCAGCAGCTCCTGCAGGGATCGCTGTCCTCCAGGGGCCTGGCCCAGCTCATCTTCCAGGAGGTGGGAACAGCACCCCCCAAGAAGATGACATTTGGGTCCCTGAAGGACGAGGACTGTATCTTCACCAACCTCTACAGCTGCCATGACTGGAGGCTGAAGAGGGCCCTGAGTCAGGGCGACTGGTACAAGACAAAGGAGATCCTGCTGAAGGGACCCGATTGGATTCTGAACGAGGTCAAGACCTCTGGCCTTTGGGGTCGCAGCAGTGCTGGCTTCCCCACCAGCCTCAAGTGGAGCTTCATGAACAAGCCGTCAGATGGCAGGCCAAAATACCTGGTGATGAATGCAGATGAAGGGGAACCAGAGACCTGGCAAGGACCGGGAGATCATAAAGCATGACCCCCACAAGCTACTCGAGGGCTGCCTTGTTGGAGGCCAGGCCATGGGTGCCCGGGCTGCCTACATCTATATCTGGGGCAAGTTCTACAATGAAACCTCCAAACTGCAGGTGGCCATCAGGGAGGCCTATGAGGCTGGGCTGATTGGCAAGAATGCCTGTGGCTCTGGCTACGACTTTGATGTGTTTGTGGTTTGGGGGGCCAGAGCCTACATCTGTGGGGAGGAGACAGCACTCACCGAGTCCATTAAGGGGAAGCAGGGCAAGCCTCGCCTCAAACTACCATTTCCTGCTGATGAGGGAGTTTTTGGCTGCTCCAACACTGTGGCCAACGTGGAGACAGTAGCCATGTCCCCCACCATCTGCTGCCATGGTGGGTCCTGGTTTGCCAGCTTTGGCCAAGAGCAGAATTCAGGCACCAAGTTCTTTAATATCTCTGGCCATGTCAACCACCCATGCACCGTGGAGGAGGAGATATCAGTGCCACTCAAGGAGCTGTGACCGGTGGTTGGGACAACCTCCTGGTGGTGATCCCTGGTGGCTCTTCTACACCTCTAATCACCAAGTCTGTGTGTGAGACTGTCCTGATTGACTTCGATGCGCTAATCCGGCCTCAGACAGGGCTGGGTACTGCCACCGTCACCGTCATGAACCACTCGACAGACACCATGATAGTTATTGCCCGCCTCATTGAGTTCTACAAACATGAAAGCTGTGGCCAGTGCACGCGTTATGGAGAGGGTGTGGACTGGATGAACGAAGTAATGTGGCGATTCATCAAAGGGGATGCCTGTGTGTCTGAGATGGATGCCCTCTGGGAGATGAGCAAACAAACTGAGGGCCATACCATCTGCCCTGGGCAACGGGGATGCTTGGCCTGTGCAGGGCCTGATCCGCCACTTCCGCCCAGAGCTTGAGGATCGAATGCAGCATTTTGCACATGGCTACTCAGCACACCAGGTGGCCTAGGCTGGAGCCTGCCACCCCTTTCCCCTTTCTTGTGCTACTTTGTGTGGATAAAGTCAGGGCTGCCCTCAGGCCACTGCTGAGTTTCCATTTAAAAAAAAAAAAAAAGAAAGAAAGAAACAATACAAGGACGCTCTCAAGGTCTCTCTCAGGAGCTCTGGATTTGACTGTGCAACATGGGAGACACTGGCACAGGACCACCTAGCATGGCATGCCCACATCAGAAAGGGTGCTGTGCTCTATGAGCAAACAGAATTGAGAGAGCACAAAGTAAACGCAGGATGCACAAATTTGGGATAATCCATCCCAAATATTCACACGGACTATCTGTGCCCAGCCTGTGGTAAAGCATTCCAAGCTCGTATTGGTCTGATCAGCCACAGTCGGACACGCTGAAACTTCACTTTATCATGGTGATGTCACTTTGGTCCTCTTCAAAGATGAAGGACAACAAACCAACCATTCTTATATTTATAGTCAATATACTTATATTAATATTTATATTATATCAATAATTATATAAAAATCACATACAAATATATAATTAATATTATGTTAATAATTATATTAATACCTTTAATATACTTAAGCAAGCAAGCCCTGAAACATGAATAGAGCCTCCTAAATGAGATATATAATCCCTAAAGAATTCTATGCTGATAATTCTCTAATTTCACATCTCCAACTGCTTTTCAGATACTGTGGACTGGATGCCGAACACAAACCCCCTTAAAATCTTCCTCTCTAACATTTCCTATTACTGTAGCATCATCATCCTCCCTGTCCCTCAGCTTTACAAGCTAGGAGTCACGCCCACCTCCTCACTATCTCTTACCCCCCAAGTCCAAGCTCTTGCCAAGGCCTGTCAATTTCAGCTCTGACAAGGCTACCCTCCTGGTGCAGGTACAGGCCCTCATCTCCTCAAGTCTGGATTACTACAATAGCCTGCTGATGGGTCTGCCTGCCTCCAGTCTCTTCGCCATTCCAACCCATCCTCTGAAGATGTGGCCTCTAAAGTGATTTTACTAAATGTGAAGGTCCAACTATGCTCACCCTGCACCCCCTCCCCCACATAAACTCAACTGGGTCCCCAGGAATATATGCTCTATTTGGGATTCAAAGCCCTTTACCACCTGGCCCCTCCTACCTGTCCAGTCTGATATCTTACTCCCAAGAGGAGGAGTCCCTTTCAATCCAGTGACACAAGACCTTCCATTTCTTGTTTCCAGGCAATTTTCTCCGACTGTCCCCCAGGCCCAGAATATTCTCCCTCCTCTCTTCCCACTACTGCCTTCCACAGCTTCCTATAAATTCCACCTATAATCCTATAAACCTACAAGAAACCTTTTCCAATTCCCCTCAGTTCCAGTGCCTTCTCTCTCTTAATTATTTCCTATTATCTTGCACCTGGCTTGTTTGCATATATTTGTTGTCTCCTCCATTCAATGGCTATGAGTTCCTTTGTGTCCTCAGAGGTTAAGCACAGGGCCCACCACATATCAGACATTTAATAAATGCTTACTGATTGATTAATCATACTAATACTAAGTGAGTAAATACTGACTGTTACTTGAACTATGATAAGCAGGAGTCTGTACTGCCATAGAGCTGGTCTATTAGTACATAAGAATGGACAAATAAATTAAACTCAGAACTGACTAGGAGGAAAGTGGACTAGACTGCATTTCAGGAACTGAGCAATTTTTTAAAATTGCTCCAACCCCCACTGATAGGAACTAAAGAACCATTATAGAAAAGTTCACCTAACCAACCTTAAAATAAAAATTAATGACACGAAAGGGTATTGGGATTCTATAGTTTCACATATTTAGGACATCTAGAAATAGCAAGAAGTTTCTATGTATACATTTGTTTTCTCCAGAAATTTTACCTGAAATTCTAAGAAATGTAATCTACAAAAGACCAAAAAGAATTACTTTGTGAGTTTTTATTTTTATCTTAAAGCTGACTTTCTAATTTGAAAGACAGCTAGTGTTCATTTCTGATGAAGAATTTTCCATTAGTTCTGCTGCCAGGTCTTCCTTGCTCTATCCTCAGCATCCTATACAAAGACTATGGCAGACATCAACAGCTTCAGAGGCAGATATGGTGAGATATGAATAGATAGGGCAGCTAAGTTCTCCCTTCTTCCTGAAGCACCTAAGCTTTTGGTTACACTCTCTTTTTCTACCCCGGACATGTTATTAACCTTACCTCTCCAACCAGCATCTCATATATAAGCACGCCAAGCCCCCACCAGTCCACGGCTCTTGTATAAGATGTTTCAGTCAAGACTTCTGGAGCGAGAAATTCTGGAGTGCCACAAAATGTGCTTGTTCTGTCTCCAAAGCCCATTCCTGAAAAGCAGAAAAATCAAATCATTCTTTAGGTACCTCATATGTTCTTTTTTTCCCCCTCTAGAGCTAACATAAAAATTAGTTGCATCTTCCTAAATAAAAAATACACAGGGAGATGTGGAAGTCACATATCACTTTGGCCCTTCTCTCAGAACACTCCTAGTCTCATCACTTTCTGATAAGTAGTAAAAGTACACAGGTAATTTAGCTAAATCTGTAACAGCCAACTCAATTCAAAATAAATTAAATAAATAAAACAAATTCAATTCAAAATAATTTTAGTTGTTAAAATTATTTTGTACTCTCATTATTCTTTTATACTGATTTCATAATGGACTATTACTTTTTCTTCTAGGGAAGATGATAAAATATATAATGTGAATAAAAAACCAGATGGAAAAAATTCCAAAGAAGTTAATAAGCGTAAAAATCCAAAATCTAGATAGTGAGTTTCTGGATAATGATGTGTTGACTAAGGTTATAAATACAAATTCATCATGCCATGCAAGAAAGTAATTTAGTCCAACTCATTTTCATTGTGCCTATTCCTATAATTTACACATGTAATCATCAAATTTATGTTGTACAAATTTGTGCTATTATTGAGTGAGCATTTATTATAGAATGGATATTTCCAAAAAGGCTGAAAACCTTTTATATTATTACTTTAAAAAAAGAAGTAAGACTTTATGAATCGCTTAAATAGTTAAAATAGGGCAGAGGGGAATATCTACATTTTACAAATAAACTCTCCATAAGCTTTGATGCTTCAAGTAACCTGCCCAAAATCAGGAAGTCATTTCATAGAATAGGAAAAAAAATTAGGTCTCCTACTTCTTATTCTGATGTCCCCCTGTTCACTACTACAACAAATTTATACACATTACTTTCAAGGCATAATAAAGCATTCTTTTGGCTTAACTACCTTCATCAACAACAAAATCTGTACCTATATTTTTATATAGTTTTTTGGGGGGGCCAGAAAGGAGAGAGAACATAAGCCTATAATTTCATCAGAATAATGTGCTCTCAGGGAGGAAATATTCTCAATCAGGGCAGATGAGCACCTGACTCAGCAGCTCCTAATTCATAACGTCTACTAGGGGATTTGCTGAGGGTCCCAGAGACATCATGTATCAGAGGCAGGCCATGAACTGCTGCCTCTGAATCCATTCTGCTAACTTTTCTTTTATATTGTGGTCCACGGATATTTTGTCAGTTAGAGCACAGTTATTGCAGCTCGTTCATGCAAAGGAAGTTGAAAGTCAGTTCACTTAACTTGGAAGTATTTTAAATCTTATTTGTTATGTCCCTTGTTAGAGCCACAGGCAAGAGTATCCACACCCAGTAGGCATTATTTCCATTAACTGTATCTAAATTCCATCTCTGACCCCAATTGTGTTAAAAGAAAAAGCTCATCCTTGATGTTTTCCTTTACAAGGAGTGGAGGGGCCAGTAGGTGATGACTACTTTAACTACAGAGATGCTATCTGCAAAATGCTTTGCAAAGGTTAAAGTACTATGTAAATACTGTCTATCACCATTATATAAAAACCATTAAGAGGGAGAGAGGCACAGGGGAATCCAGAAGATCTGAGTTCCAGGACAGCCTGTGACATACCCTAGCTGTGAGAGCCTCTCAGGGCCTCAAGCAGCTGTCAAGATGTTACTAACCTTCCCTTGTACCAGTGATAGCCTGCGTCTACCTCAAAGAAATTAAAAAATCAAAGTAAGAAACAGAAGAAAAAAAATGAACTTGGAAGGGGACTGTGGCGGTATGGCAGGAAGAAAAAGGACTAAATTAATTAACAAATAGCTCTGGAAGAGTCTATCAATATTAACGCAAACCTGCACACTTTATCTAAAGGGGAACTCTGGCAAGATGGCCAACAAACTGACATTATTGGAACAACTAAATCAAATCAAGATGTATCTTCTTGCAATTAAAAAGAAAACCCAGAAAAAAAAAGGACTATGAAGAAAAAAGGAGGTATGTTCACAATTAAGAGGCAATCAAAGAGTAGGCACAACTGTTTTCCTCAAACAGTCAAAGGCAGGAAGAGACACCGTTGTGTACATTTTCTGATCACTGTCTCTTACAGTGTTAATAAGTAATAAGACCATCCTCAAGATAACTGTAGCTTACTTTACAACATCCTTTGCAGATGATAAAAAGGTAGAAAAATTCTACATGGAGAAATTTGACAAGCTCTTCCCAAAAAGTCAATAGCTTTGACAGTTGGTACCTTAACTATGAAGGCGGGCACAGGGGTAGATGGTGACAAATATAATATTGGAAATTGTGGTTCACATTTGAGAAACTGATGAGGTTAAAAGACTATAGATTGCTTATAAATCTCACACTTGTTCTGCAATTCATAATCCTATAGCATTGCTTCGGTACTGAAAGGCTAACTAGCTTGTCCCATTCTCACATAGACAGAAGAGAGTCAATTAATGCTGCATGTGACAAGCACTGAGAAGTGCAGAAAGATTAAATTTGTAATATATCAACAGAAACAAACTGGTTGTGGGAGTTGCTAGATTCAACTCCGCATCTGGATCATTAATTAGAAGAAAGATAAAAATAATTATCAATTTAGAAGGTGAATGATGACAAGACATTAAATACAGCAACCTCAACTTGACCGATAAAATAAGCTACTGATATCAAAAAGGAAGACAGAACCATAAAATGCCTTAGCTGGCCAAGAGCATGATGCAGCAGAAAGAGAACTGGATTCAACTTCAGAACTGGGTGTGAATCCCATCTCTGTCACTCTGTCTGTGTGGCCCTGGGCAATACACTTCACTTGTCTGGCCTCAAAGGTATCTTCTAGTTCCAAATCTAGGAGCCAACCAGAGGGATACGGCAGAAAAAGGCAGTGACAACGGCTTAGAAAGCAAACTCAAGTGAAAACATTTCAAAGGAAGAAGGTAGAACGTTTGGAGTGAGATCCAAGCATCATCCAACCAGAATGGCAGATTGTCAGTATCTTTAATAAAGACCAGAACACCCTCAGAGTGAGGAGAACCATGCTGGGCAGTGACAACCCTGAAAGCACTTAAGGCTCACATCACATGCTACCTCAGGGAGGTGAAGAATCCAGAAGGATACAAAAGGCTGCAGACCATGTTACTATTGAAAAAAAAGGCAAATGAAAGACTTGCACTAACTCCCATTCTACAGAAAGATACTTTCTCACCTTTATGAGAATAATTTAAACATCAATGATTGCATTGGTGAAAATAATGGAAACAGAAAGACTGTCACAATTCTTTACTGCAGGCCGCATCTTTACAGTCACAGCTGATCAGAGAGCAGGAAGGTCCACATGGACAAGGAATCATTATCTAGTGCTGGTGAGATTGCTCCAATATTTCTGTTTGCAGATGATACTGAACTGATTATTATCAAGACCCAGAGTATTAAGAAAGCTACCCCCAAGATGCTGCTTTAACAAATCAAATAGGGAAAACTAAATGGATGAAAAATACCTATTGTATAGACTACTATATATAGCTGGAGGACCATTCCCCTGAATAAACACATTAATACCTATTTCTGGGAGAGACACTTCAGGTGACTAATAAGCATTGCCCAGAATTGAAAGGGAGGAAGTAAATGACTGAATAACATCTGAAACAACTGCTAACATTTATATGGAGAGCTTTAAAGTTTACAAAGTTATCTCCTTTGACACTAGGCTCTGTAAAGTGAACTTTCGCTTTGCACCTATCAGGCCTCTACACACCACTTCCTGGCCATCTCCACAACATTCCTCCATCCCTACACCCCCACTTTTCAACTCCTGTTTATGTAATACTTTTCTCAATTAGAAGTTTCTTGAGGGCAGAAACTGTTGGGTTTGCTTAGTACCTAGCAAACAGGAATCATATAATAACTGATTTCTTAATCTAGGTATCTATCAATCTCCTAGTTTTAAAGTTATCAGGCTACTTCCTAGCACAAAGGCCCATATTCCCCCCGACAGAAGTGCTTTTCTGACAATGTCATTATGTTTGTGAATTTGGCAATACCCAACCATGGAAGAATCAAACTTTGTGTAAAGCAAAGTACCACGGAGAGATGCATAATGAGGACACATAGAATATGGTGTTTCCAAAGGTGACCAAAGAAGTTCATAAGGGGTAACATTGAGAAGATGGTTGACAGGAAAAGGAAGTAGGCTAGTCATGTGCCAAAAACAAGAGAGAGCAATTGAACAGCAATAGTTTTCTACTTGTATCCATAAAAGGTAAAAAGATTTAAAGGAAGGATTATAGTATGTTAAGAAAATCTGGGAAAATGCAAAGATCAAACAGAAAAAATGAGAAAAAAGAGATTGCAAATTATACCAATGGAAGCAAAAACCCACAATGACAAAATCAGAGATTCACTGAATTAGTAAGAAATTGATTTTTACATATCTCAAAGTAAGGTACTGAGTCTTCATAAGTCTTTTTGTACAATGTTTAACAGGGATAGGATCAACTAGAAGCTTACTGGTGCTTTTCTTAAAAACAATTATTATATGAAGAGAATGCTCATTTCCCATGATGATATCCAGGAAATTCAGGTGTTCAATCATGTCAGCGTCAGACATTAAGGACTTATCATGGAGCTGAAGGAATACTGAAATGGGCGTAAGAAACCTGTATTCCAAGTAAGGCTTTGGCCTCTAGGACACTGAGGAAGTCATCTTCCCAAACCTTCCAGTATTCCAACGTGGAGTGGTCGATCTGATTACCCTGCAAGTCTCTTTCGTCTCTGAACTCTTGTGAAATTCATAATAATATGATAATTAAAATATGGGGACAACCCAGAGGATTTTTAATAGAGAAAAAAGTAATTATTTGAAACATACCTTCCCTTCCACAGGCAATATTCGTAACTACCAAAATACAAAGGAACAAGGAGGCTTTGAAAAATAACTTCAGTATAAGTAAATTACCTTCTTTGCAAAGACCAAAATCAGCAATTTTCACAAAGCCCTCTGTATCTAGCAACAAGTTATCTAACTTCAAATCTCTATGTGGGGAAAAAAAGAAATGGAAAAAAAATTAAAATTAATGTAATGAAATGAATATATAATCTGGTTCAAGAAATAAATTCCTTCAGTAAATAAATGGCCAAATATCCTCTTTATCAAGTACAGGTTTTCCAAGTTCAGATTTAGGATTTAACTCTTGTACTGGAGATTCTGATTTTTTTATCTCCTTTTGGCAATACTTACTACTTTGCTTACAAATAATGATAAATGAGAATTCAGTTTTTCCTTTTACGGTAGGAAAAAAGAGGCATGCTCAAAAAAGGAATATTTTATCACTTAAGAAAACACAGCTAAAAGAAGGAACCCCAATACCATAAAACCTCGAATTCTGCCTTCACTCATTTACAATATGTGACTCCAACCTGAGCACAGTTTAACTTTGCATTATGTAGGAAGGATTTGCCAAGTTAAGTATTCTAAGGTGTAAAGAGCATCTTTAACCTACTTGAAAGAATATGTTTTACAAGGATATTACCAGTCATTTACAGATGCTAATCATAAACTGATTCTTATCTATGTCCAGACTCTCTACTTAGGAACACATCCTTGGCACTTAGTTTGAATTACAGATTCATATGAAAACAGTGAGATTTTGGATGGATATAAGCTACTCCGTAAGTTTTACTGGTCTTTCTATTCCTTGGTCTAGGCAGGTTTACTTTCATACCTTAAGTGAAAAACCTAATTTGTGACAGTTCTGGGTTGAACTATCTTGAGCTCTTTTAATTAGGGAGAAAGAAAAAGATCCGGAAAAATGTTATTTCCAAGGACAACGTGATGTCCTCATTTTGAAGTGCTGAATTAGCTACTTGGAAGGGCTAACATACATATTTTTTTGTAAGTCACATACTAAATAACATCAAAAATATGAAAAGTCTAACTAGCCTTAATTTCTTGTTCAAACCCATCATGGGAGTATATAATTTACTTACCTATAAACAATTTTGTGCTCATGTAAATATTGCAATCCAAGAACTACACATGCAGCATAAAATCTGTTTAAAGAATTAAAGCAAAACAGATTTAATACATTTCATTGATTTTTGGTTTTAATTTATTACATTCTGCTTTGAAAACAGTAAATCTTTTAACTTTGAGTCAAGAGCAGACAAGTGGTAGATAGACTGAAGGATTTTTAAAATGTATTTATATATACTTTATATTCAGACTAAATTTTATATAGGTACTTGGCAAAGCTTTAAATGAATTGGCAGTAGTTCAAGAAAACAGAGGAAATTCCAGAAGACAGATGAAACTGTAGGGTTTGAAGACATTTTAACTCTCCATCATCTCTATGTTACTTTGACATTTTGAGGGTTTAAAAAGACTTTTCCTAATATGATTTTTAAAATCTCTTGATGTTTTCCCCCCAGCTCTATGTAACCAAATTACCTTTAATTCAGTGACTAAATACTAAGTGTCTGTGTGCACAACACTGTGATAGAAGTTAGGGGAAATGCGTAACAAGATCCTGCCCTCATGGAGTTTATAGTTAAGTTACATCAGTGTCATATATAATGAAAACTGGGGGTACAATGCATAGAGTGCTGGGCCTGGAGTCTGGAAGACCTCAATTCAAATCCAGCCTCAGATATTCAGACAGCTATATGATCCTGGGCAAGTCACTTAATTATTTGCCTCCTCATCTGTAAAATGAGCTGGAGAAGGAAATGGCAAACTACCCCAGTATCTTTGTCAAGAAAATCCCGAATGTGGTCACCAGACTGAAAAGTGACTGAAGAACACACCACCAGGGTCAAGGACCAATGATTTTATTGGTGTAGTAACTCCTGGCAGAAAAATAAAAATCCTTCTACAATTTATTTATAGAGCTGCTGGAGGCTGAGAGCCTGACTTGCTCCTAGGACTGGACCTGGGACTCAGACAGTCCTGAGTTCAAATCTCCTCTCAGACACTTACTAGCTGTGTGACCCTTGGTATATCATTTAACCTCTATTCCTCATCTACAAAAGGCAGATAATAGTAGCACCTACCTCCCAGGACTGCTGTGAGGATCAAAGGAAGCAACATGGGAAGCACTTTGCAAACCTTAAGGCATTATAACTATTACTGGGTCTGAAGTGGGATCTGAACCATTTCCTTCTGACTTCCAAGTCTACTACTCTATAAACTATAACATGCAGCTTCAATACTTTAGGTCTAATCAGTTTAACACTTCATCATTTACTTAAGTTTTTCTCAGTTTCAACTGTCACACATCCATCTTCCTAACAAGGTAATTTACTCCTTGTAACTTCAGGACCTGAAGTTTCTTTCTATAGCCCACAGTACCTAGCCAAGTACCAATCATATAATAGGGACTCTGCTAAACAAAGGACTGGTACTTTTAACCCACCTCAGGAGGTAGTTTTCTCATTGCAATTAGCACTTCCACTGGAAAACAGGATTACATATGACTAATCATGGTAAAAACTTAGAGGAAGAAGTAACCTTTCATGGTGATAGACGAAGGGAGAAAAAACAAATGATCAGAGGTAGGTGGTGTACATCAAGCAAGTCATTTGTCTAAGGTCACCAAGGATATCAGATCCAGAATTCAAACATAGATCTAACAAGTACAAACCAGCATGTTTTCCCACTGGGCAGGCAGAAAATGAAACCCTGTAAAGCTAATTTGCTTGAATCACTTAAATCAATAAGCAAAGTCAGGCAAAAATGTAATTTGTTATTTGGGGTAATTCATGCTAGAACTTTCTTATTACTATCAACAACAGAATAGAGAGTACATGAACAGTGAGGATATTAGCTTAAGTAAAGTATAAAGAGAACATCTGGAGAGTTTTATTTACTACATAGATATATCTTTCAGGAAGAAAACATAGTTTAATGTTCATGTTTTTGGAAGAGTAATACTTATAAAAAGCAGAGAAAGTCTACAAGCATACTTACACAGCTCTTGGTTCAGAAAATACATCAGTATGAATGTGCATCATTAGGTCCCCGCCGGCAGCATATTCCATTACAAAGCAAACATGCTCTTTTGTTTGGAAACAAGCAAAAAGGTTCACCAAAAAGGGATGCCTTACACTATTCACAGTTTCAAAAATTCTTTTTTCACACATGAGGCTGAAAAAGAGCATGAAAATGTCAATTCAGTCATCGGACATTTCTGGCACTATACAAAGTGCTGAGGATACACAGAAAGGCATAAAAGTCCCTACCCACAGGCAGCTCAGTCTGATATGGGAGACGTGCAAATAATTATGTAAAAAACAAGCTATCAGCAGGATAAAAGGATAGGTTGGGGCAAATTGTGAAGGCCTTTCAAGGCCCAACAGAAGTATTTATAATTTATTTTAAAGAAAGGAGAAGCCAACAGAGCTTCAGAGTGGGGAAACAATTGATATAGGGAAGCTATTACTATAATTTAGGTGATAAAATCCTGAAAGATTGTGTGAACAGAAAGAAGGGATAAAATGCAACAGATGTTATAAAGGTATAAACAACAAGATTTGAGGAGAGGATATCAAAGCTAAGAACTTGGGAGATGGAAAAAGGATGGAGTATCGAAGAGGGGTGGATTTGATAACAACGATGCCAAGTTCTGTTTTAGACAAGATGAATCTGAGATGCCTTAACAGGCATCACTGAATGCTGATATTGAACTAAGGATCAGGAAAGACACTGGGGCTGAATATTCAGATATGCATCATCTGCATAAAGATGGCAATTAAATCCATGGGAATTGGGAGGCTAAGTGAGGTTGGCTGAATTATAGAACAATATAGTGAGGAGACAGCAGGGGATAGTGAAGGCTAACGAAGGAGGAACCTTTGGGCATGGCTGGTAGCAGCAGTAGGGAAGGAATCAGTAAGTATGGAAAGGCTAAAATATTAGAGAGAGAAAGGATAATTGGGTGGGCAGTCTGCTGGAGAAAATGATAGAGCAGACGACCTTGGTAAGGGAGACCTTATTATCAGAAACTGGAGGAGAGGAAGTGGTGTTAAGATGCACGTTGTGAACGTTGGTGATCTCTTTTCTTTCTCTGGATTATCATACATTTGCTGTGCTAATCCCAAATATACATACTGACAGACTAAATGAATGGGCCTTCTATCTAGTGGGGTGTCATCATCTAGGAAATATCTATTCTTTATCCGTTTAGTTTTAGTTTATTTTTAGTTTTTCTTATGTGGGATGCTAGGCAGATTACTTCTGAGTAGCTCTGGATCTCACTGAGGATGACTTGCAGGATTCTGGATCCTGAAGCAACCAGAAATATATCATGATCAAAAAGGTGAGACTCGTACTCCTTCACTTCTATGGCAGGGATTCATAACCTGGGATGCTGGCCCAATTTCAGGATGTCTGTTAATTTGGGATGGGAAAACATTCTACTTTCACTAACCAGTGACTGAAATCTAGTACTTCCTACAATTAAGAATTTTGAAAGAAAACAGGTCCACAGGCTTTACCACCGTCGTAGGAGTCCATGCCACAGAACAGGTTAAGAAGCGCAGCTCTCCAGTGAATCCAATTCCTCTTTTCCATTCAAAGTCAGTAGAAGACGTCTTTAGTGGTGAATACACACCTACGTGTCCCAAAGGTCTTAATAACACCCTATATTATCACTGCTATACAGTTCATTTATCAGAGGACTTTTCAACAAAGTTCCTTCTACTGTCACATTTATCAAACCTCAAGATGTTTAGCATTTGCATGGGAGACAACTTGGAGGATAGATTTTTTTGTATGTGTCAACTGTTTATTAGGGACTTAGGTGGGGATTAAGTCATTTTTGGCAGCAACCTTTCCCATGGTGGCTAAGACACTGCCAAGTTCTTCATTCTCATTCTTGAACCAAAAGTGAATTAAAAAAAAAAATTCTGAAGCCTCTTCATCCTTAGAGATCTCGACCAATTCCAAGCCTTGTGTTGTATAAGGGGCCCAACCAAAATATCTATCAGGTATGTCTCTCAGAAAATTGGTATATTTAGTGCACTGCCCACCACGATGATAGTGCCATGTCCTCAGCATGTTTTCTTGGATGTGCTGTGATCCTTGCTGAGAACCACAGTTATGGGGTAGTGCAAAGACTAATGGGTGATGTTCTGCTAGCCCCAATGGTACCACAGTGGAAGGTGGAAGATAAAGTTCTTAATCAAATGCCTTTTGTAATCATGAAGTAGTAAATCCAGTGGGAATCATATTTTTTTTACCTTAGTTGCTCAAGTGACTGTGGTATAGTGGAAAGAGTGCTACATCAGGAGGCAGAAGACCTAGATGAAGTCAACAAACATTTAATACATTCCTACTACGTGCTAGGCTTTACACTAAGCACTGGGGATGTGAACAAAGTCAGAAGCCCTCAAAGTCCTGCCCTCAAAGAGCGCACAGTGCAGTGAGGAGACAATAGGTATATGCACAGATAAAATACATGCTGGATAAAGTGGAGACAACCTTAGAGGATTCAAATTCTGGTTCTTTTCCTTGTGTTGATGTGGTCTCAGGCAGGTTAGTTCCCCTCTCTGGAACTTAGTGACCATATTTCTGGGTTGATGGTGTTGGATAAATGGCTTCTAAGCTTGCTTCCAGTGCTAAACCTACAACCCTGTCTGGTTTGTTGTAGAAAATGTTTAATATATTCAAACACATGTTCAAGTGCCCACTACCTATAAGGCCCTGGTGTTGAAATACCAAGACAAAAATCAAAAAAATTCCTGCCCTGAAGAAGCATATAATTTACTAGGAAAATAGGATATATATCCAGGTAAGTAAAGATAAAGAAATCATTTCAGTAGAGGGTGAACATTATTAACTACTAGGGAGATCAGAAAAGGTATCTTGTAGGAAGGAGCACCTGAGCTGAACTTTGAAGGAATCTGGGAATTCTAAGAGGCAGAGCTACAGTGGCATCATAGGGATGGGAAGGGGAGCTAGCAAGTCATCAAGTAATGTAAAATAAGCCTAGAAAGCTAAGTGCAGTCCAATTGCGGTGGGCTTTAAATTCTAGGCTAAGGAATTTATAATTTATCCCAGAGGTAACAGTGAAACATTTAAAATTTTTGAATAAAGAAGTAATATGGTCAGATCCACGCCTTAATAATACTAATTTTGCTACAGGTAGATGAATTACAGAGGGAAATTTGAAGGGGACCAATAATGAGGCTATTATAATAAACTGGGTAAGAGGCTGTATGAGTACAGATTATGAATTGGTATGAGATACGGAGGTAGATCTGATGTGACTGCGCAATTGATTACATTTTCCTTTTAATAGTATGAATAGTCAAGGAAAATACATGTGTATGTGTGTGTGTGCGCGTGCATGTTGTGTACATACAAACATGTCCAAATATACTCACACACCCTACTTTCTGCACCCTGAGTTTACCACCTCTCTGTTAGGAGGCAGGCAGGACCTTTCATCACAGCTGACTGTTACAGTTACCTGAGTTCTTAAGTCTTCACAATTCCGTTGCTATTGTATATACTGTTCTCCTCATTCTGTTCACTTCACTCTGCATTAGTTCATAAAAATATTCCCTGGTTCTTCTGATACGTTTCTCTTTGCCTTTATTATTTCTTACAGCACTTTAGTATTTCATCACATTCAGATGCCACAACCTCTTCAGCCATTTCCCATCCGATAGGCATCCTTCATTTTCTAGTTCTTTGCCATCACAAAAAAGCTGCTATTGTATCTATGGGTCTTATTCCTCCTTCTCTGAGGATGACATTGCCTTCCAAAGAAAAAGGTTTAGAAGAGGGGTGGGTTTGGGATTAAATATGAGTTCTGTTTGAGGCATGCTGACTTTGAAATGCCTATGGGATATGATATCCCCACCCGCCCCCCCCAACAGCAGGTAATAAAGGAATATAGTTAAGAGCAGATATCAGGGCTGGACATATGGATTTGTAAGTTTTACACACAAAGATTATTGAAATCATGGGAACAGATCAGATGACTGCGAAAAAACTCAAGCAAACAATATTGTACCTGGAATCAGGTGAAGCCTTTGTTCAATTCTGACCACCTATGTGACTAAATTTAAATCATTTAGCTTTTCTAAACCTCAGTATTCTTAACTATAAACTGGGATAATATTGTAAGTGCCTACTTAACAGGGTTATTGTAAAGAGTCACAGGTACAAATATTAATAGCAGCTGTTTTTTTTTTTTGTGGCAAAGAATTGGAAACTGAAGGATATCATTAATTAGAGAAATGGCTAAACAGGTTGTGGCATACGAATATGACAGAATACCAAAGTGGTGTATGGTGCAAGGTCAAACAGAATGCTATTAATATCTTCTTATTTTCCTTTTCTTATAACAGTGTCCTTGTCCATTCTTTTTATGTCTCCCTTTTTTGAGCTATTTTGGTAATTAATGCCCAAGAGAATTAAAAAACCAATGACGTTCCCTATGGGTTGTTTCTCCCATTAGAGTGTGAGCTGGGACTATCTAAATTTTCTATTTATATTCCCAGCACTTAGCACAGTGCTTTGCACAGAATTAACCCTAAGTAAAAACTTTATTCACTCATTATTTCACTCATTCACTCACATCAACTCCAGCACAAATTTCCTCAGTGTATCTACATCTAGCTACAAATGTCTGTCTTATGTGCCATTTCCATGACTTTATATAGGACATAATATAATGATACTATGAGTATGAATGTGGTGGTTCCATTATCTATATCATTTACAAATGTTCCTGAAGATGATCGGAGCGAGTCTCATTCCAATCCTGAGATTATGTTTGCTCTCTTTCGCAGTTCTGCACACAGAAAGGCCCATGTCCTAAGCTGGTGTTGTCTCTGGCTGCTATCGGGTCTTCATGTGGCAGAGGAGTGATGTCTTTGCTGGCTGAAGCCACTTCTGGGCTTTTTTGGTCTTTGTGGAGATTCTATTGGTGAGATATCTCCATGAAACGGTGACAGTCAGTGTCCTTATTTTAAGGATGTTTTCAGTCAAGGCTGTTTTAAACAGGTAGTGTTACACTGTTGTAACTCCAAGTCCATACATTCTGCTCTTTATCCTTTCTTTGCTCTACCTTGTTACACTACACATGATCCCCCAGTTAGTGACTTTCATATCGCTGGCAGATGGGAAATGACTCCCAGGGAAATCATTTCCTGTCTGTAAAACGTCAGCTTCATTTCTGGTACTGTTGTTCATAACCTGCCATGCTCAATATCTACCTACTGAAGACAACAACATGCTGTAAAGATGTGAAGTGCCTGAGTAACAGAGGCATCTCTGGTTTTTCATTTCTGAGGTCTAAACTCTATTTTCTGCTGTCCTCCTTAGTGCTCACCTCTGCATTTAAGCCACTGAGCATCCATTGAAGAATACTGACTTGCTTTAGAGAATCTGGGCAAAATCTTCAAGAATTTCTCTACAACTACTACTTCTGGTTATAGATAATAATAATAAAAAAAAACAGATTAGGGCAAGAGCTGATTACTGATTAGTACTAGGAAGTGAAGAGAAATGGCTGAAACACAGTTCATAACAAAGTCACTGTATGTACTCATATTGTACCAGCCACAAATGGTCTTTTGTAAAAATCCTAATTAAGAAGCTTGGCCCTCAAAAAAAACACCAATCCTGAAGGATTCTACTGGGGGTACAACAGAATGAGTACTAGATTCAAATTCTGCCTCTAATACTTAACTACTTGTGTGACTATGGGACCTTAGGACCTCTTTAGGCCTCAGTTTCCTCACCATAAATGAAGCTGAACTGAATGACCTCTAAAAGTTATTCTGGAGCTCTAAATAAATGATCCTGCGCTCTATCTAAAAGAGTGACACTCTTTTCATAATGTTGAAGGAGACTGCACAGTGGCAATATTTTTCCCAACTGAAAATGATGACCATCTGCTACTGATAATGGAAAGCCTAGGAAAGGGCACTAAACATCTGAGTACAACAAATGCTGAGGATGTTCACACTTAGTGTGTGTGTATACATAGATATGAAATTATAATTTACACATGCTTGATTACCAGTAGTGTTTAACACTTTCTTTCTAGAGAGCAAACAAGTATTAAATACGCAAGATATAAATATTGAAAACAATTAGTTTATAAGACTAACTCTAAATAAGAATTTAGAAATAAAGCAATATTTGATAACCTCATGCCTATTAACTTAATGTTATGTTTAAATTACGATTATAGCACAGATTTCTTCATAGACAGTAATACATGTTATGTTTTTTCAGCAGTCAGGAAAGAATGTTTTTGATTTATCCACACTTATATCTGTGGTCACCAATAGACTTATCTAAGATGGTTCGCATTGAGAAGTAAAGCTACCTGGGATAGACCTATGTAAAACTTTGTTTTAAATAAAAAAAGATAATAAAATCAAGAAACAGAGATAATAAAACCAAAAAGCTTGAACTAAAAACTGAAATGATAGGAATTTGTTGAATTTGAAGAAAATCCCAAAGTTAATTTTTTTAACTAAAAATTTCATTCTTACATAAAACACTTGAGTGATGACATAGTAAATGTACAACTGAATCTACACATTTTCCAATTCTACTAAACCAAATCAAAATCAGTTCAGAGTATTTTCAGAATCTCATTTAACATTGACACTTTACTTATTTGACTCCCTGACCAAAATATGCCCTTTAGAATTCTACAGTAATAACTATGTTCTCAAACACCCAGAATATAACGTATCTGCTCTCATTACAATTCAGGTAAGAATACTTCACTTAAAAGAAAAAAAAAAGCAATGCTTTACACTGAAAAAGCTTTTAATTAGATTTTTCAAAGTGCTCTAGAACTTGAAACTGCAAATCACAATGTGGTAAGATGTAGACCCATCAACCTTAATTTCACTCTAAAGTGTTCTGAATCTAAAGTATTTTGAATGAACTCATTTTGAAAAATGAAATTAATTGTAAATACAAGTACTTATACAAAGATAAGGATCTCATGGCTAACAGGTTTTGAAAAATTTAATGTAATTGTAACAATGTTTTAAAGTCTACCTGCTGTGTAAAAAGCATGTTTTAAATTTTAATACAGTTGTCATCTACATTATATAAGACACCTGTTCAGTTTTAAATAGTGACAGTAAATGAAGCTATTATGAACCATTGTCTAGAATCTACTTAATAGCTTCATCCTGCAGATGAATTCCTATCCCCAATATATTACAATCTGTTTTTAATTATGAATACAAAATCCAAAAGCCAGGTTTTTGAAAGCTTTAGGCTTATGTGTGCATTCATTTTAAAATTTCAACAGACATGTAATGCTAGGAAATGATAAAGAAAACATTTAAATGAGATTCATAGCCCCATCAAGATCAAAGTGAAAATAGAATTTAAATCTTATGAAGGTGTTAACACTAAATGACCCTAAGGTTTCTTTCTAGCTCCAAATCTATGATCCTAAGGGATTTCTATATGAATATTGAAACATTTAGTCAAATCATTTTTTAAAATATTGCAAATCTGGTTTACGGGGAGATATAGGTAAAGCATCCCCAGAAAATGCTGTTGTTTTTCACATGACTTGAAACAAAAGTCTACTATTAAATGATGTCAGTGTATTTTGTTCAAGATTAGAGAGGCATCTTTGTTGACCCAGCAATATTGCTTCTAGGACTGTATCCCCAAGAGATCATAAAAATGGGAAAGGGTCCCACATGTACAAAAATATTTACAGCAGCACTCTTTGTGGTGGCCAAAAACTGGAAATCAAGGGGATGCCCACCAACTGGGGAATGGTTGAATAAATTATAGTATATGAATGTAATAGAATACTATTGTGCTGTGAGAAATGATGAACAGAAAGACTTCAGAGAGGCCTGGAAAGACTTTTATGATCAGATATTGAGTGAAAGGAAAAGAACCAGGAGAACTTTGTGCACAGCAACAACCACAGTGTGAAAATAATTTTTCTGGTAGACTTAGTACTTCATTGCAATTCAAGGACCTAAAAAATTCCCAATGGACTCTTGAGGCAAAATGCCTTCCACATCCTGAGAAAGAACTATGGAGTTGGATCGCAGAATGAAGTAGACCATTTTCTTTTGCATTATGTTTTGGTTTGTTTTATGATTTCTCCCATTCATTTTAATTCTTCTATGCAACATGACTAAGGTGAAAATGTATTTAATAGGAATGTATATGTAGAACCTATATAAAATTGTACGCTGTCTAAGGGAGAGAGTGAGGAAGGAGGGGGAAATAATAATCTAAGTTATATGGTAACGATTGTACAACACTGAAAAGAAATAAAATTAATTAATAATAAAAAAAAAGGGCATCTTTGCTGCTCAACAAAAGGTCACTGGCTCCAGTGGCTCCCTAGTTATCTCCAGAATCCAATGTGAGAAATCTTCCGGAATTTAAAGGAAGGTCTTTCCAACTTGGCTCTTTCCTACCACCCCTCTATCTATGCTTTCCTCAGAGGTGACTATTAACCTAGGAAGCTTTGGTATACAGATACCAGTGAAGGAAATACTCACAGGTTTATTTTATAATCATTAATATTTTTTCTGATCAATAACTTTTAAATATTCAATAAAATGCAGAGTAAGATTAATATTCAATAAAATGCAGAGTAAGATTAATTATCATGATTTGTCCCTCACTTTCCATCAGTTCTCAACATTCTGCTTTAGCAAGAACCTTACCCTCAAAAGTCATGCTAATTCTCAAGTACATTCATTCTCGATTTTTCTTCTGTATCTTTCTTGTCTTTTGAGGTGCTGCTCAAATCATTTTCTTTACAAGTTCTTCTCTAAGTCCTTCAAATCTTGAAGTAGTTTTATTCCAAATTCTCATTATGTGTATCACTTATTTTGCTGCTACTGACTTACACTGAATTAACTAGTCTTATTTTGTATTTCTACATGACTTCTCTTATTCACGAATTTTCCCTGACCCCTGGCACTCTCCCTTACCCTACCCAAAGGTACTTTCAACAGAGCTGCCAAAGCAGGTAAGCGTCCTACGGAAGGAATTGAGAGTGCGTTCTCTCTTCTAGGAACGACCTCTCTACACATTTGCATCATTTCATGTGTTGAAAGTCTGGCTCCTCTAGAAGAGAATGGACACTGAAATCCAGTGGGGCTCTGAATTAGCCAGGCATTTAAGTCCTGCTACTTTATATCCCAGAGAACTAGATCTTTCTTCCGGGCCTTTTCTAACCCCAGGAGTATATGTAAACACAACTTCATAGCAGCAGTATGTATCTACATGAGCCATTGGCTGTTGTATTTTTTTCCTTTAGCCTTTGTGGCATCTAGCTTTAGCCTCCCCTCCCCTTCCTTCCCCCTTTTCTGCTAGCTTGTTACCTAATGAAATGGATACCTACCAACCTACTTTGTCTTTCTTCTTTGTGTTCTCCATAACAAGCTAAAGTGATTTCAAGCTTCCCATGAACATCAATAGATATTATTCTAATTAACAGATATTATTCTAATTAATGATACATATTCCTTCCAAATACTGAACTGGGATCTCATGACTTCACATTTCTTACAGTAAATGATACCGATCCTTGTTACACAACGAATTAACCAAGGTGCTCTGTGTTGCCGTTTAACCCTTTAGTATATTCTTTCCTTTTTTTTTTTTTTGGTCTGGATCTGTAATTTCATTGGTATTACAGCAAAGGGCAACACCATCTTCCCAGTCCCTCAGGCTCACATTCTGGATTTCTCCCTCTTTGTCACCTTCCATATCCAAACTGCTGCCAATGTCCGTAATTTCACCTTTGCAACATCTCTCGAATATGCCCCCTTCTCTCCTCTGACTCTGCCCCATCCTGGTACAGACCCTCTGCACTTCACACCTTGACTGTTGCAATAGCTGCTCGAGAATCTGCCTGCCTGAAGTCTCTCCCCACTCCAAGCTCTCCTTCATTCTGCCACTAACATGATTTTCCTATATGGTAAAAATCATGTCAGCCCCACTTCCTCAACACACTCCAGTTGCCCCCTATTGTCTCCGGAATCAGATATAAGATGCTCTGCTTGGCTTCCCAAGTCCTATAACCTAGTCCCCACCTACCTTTCACATCTTCTTACACTTGATTCCTCGATCCAGTGACAATGGCCTCTAGGCTGTTCCACAAACAAGTCCCTTCATCTTTTGGCTTTGGGTCTTTCTCTCACCGTCCCCCATGCCCTCCTCCACTCCAACTACTGACCTCTCTGGCTTCCTTCAAATCTCAACTAACATTCTTCTATAGGAAGCCTCCCCAGACCTTCCTACTCCTAAAGTCTCCCCTCTACTAATTACTTCCTATCTACTCTGCACACAGCTTGCTTTGTACGCACATGTGTGTTTGCTTGTTGTCTTCCTTATTAGACTGTAAGCTTCCTGAGGGTAGGGACTGTGACCTCTTCTTGTGTCCCCCATGCTTCACAAAGAGTAGGTGTTTATACAATATATATATATAAATGTTTACTGACTGACCGACTTAGTGACAGATTGTGAAAGTGAGAAAAACATCACAGTAGTGGACCTCAATATGTGGAAGGATGGTGGTGACCTTCAAAGTCAGAGATGTGGTGATGCAGAGCCAAGATAAGGGAGCAGCAGGAAGTGAAAGAGCCCAGCTCCTCCACCAAGATCTACAAAACAGACCAGATGAAGTCCCGATTGGGAAATGTAGGAAAAACATCACAGTATGTCATTTTTCTAGTCCAGGTAGGCATAGGGAGACAGGCAGGAAAAGAAGCAGTCTATGCACTTTGGGATCAGGTCTGGCCAAGGGTCACTGTGTGGATCATGAGTGCAGAGGAACTGGAAAAGGACTGAGGCTGTGCACAAAGGTCAAGGAGAGGTCCCCAAAAGAAGCATCTGATCTTGTGCAAGGTATGAGAATGGGTTTCCAAATGGCAACGTTATCATTCCCTACCCAGTTCTGGGCGACAGATCCAGGATCTAATACTGGCATGGTTGTCCAAGGTGAAGGGTGACTGTGGTTGCAAGCTCAAGACTGTGAACTGACCTAGGAACAAGTTCAGAAAAAAGCAGCTGGCTCTGTGGCTGACCCCAGGAGCTAAGGGTGGTGTTCTAGTCAGCCAGGGCAGGAGTCCCAGACCAAAGGAAGCCAGCAATTCTGTCCCTCTCCAGTGCAGCTTCCCGGCTGGTTCAAAGGGGCTGAGTCCTGCAATTGTGTAGACCTTAATCCAGATGAGGAACATGCCAAGCTTTTTGGGAGCTGCTGAGATTCTAGAATAACACAATACTCAATACCCCAAGAAAGCAGCAGGCAGATCCAAGGGAACAAAATTTAACTGGGACATTCATTCCACAGTGAAGAAAGTAAAGAATAAACACTGGCCATAACATAAGTCCAAAGACAGGGATGAACAAATGAAAAAAAGAATCCACCACAAATAGCTATTATGGTTAAAGGAGTGCTCAAGGCACAAACCTTGGGAAAAAAAAAAAAAGAACGACTCAAAAACAGCTACAAGCAAAGTCTCAAAGAAAAACACAGCTTGGACACAAGTCCAAACAGTATTCCAGGAAGAGGTTTAACAACCAAAAAATAAATTAGAAAAAAATCCAAAAACAATTTTAAAGATCCAAATGAAAACATAAGAGGAAAAAATGGAATAAAGAAATGGAGCTATGGAGAAATGATGATTTAAAACAGTACACAAGAAAAAAGTTCTCTGAAATTTAGAATTGATCAAAAAGAAGCTAATGACTCCATGAGGAAAAAAAAATAGGGACATTTGGAAAAAAGGACACTCTGGGAATAAAGATAATGAGCTTTGCTTTGGGCAAAGTAATTGTGAGACATCTGTGAGACATCTAGTTCAAGATGTCCAAGAGATAGTTAGTAATGTAAGATTGTAGTTCAAGAAACTAGGTACAGATATAGAAGCACAGAAGTAAATGAACCCTGAGGAGATCATTAAGCAAAACAGAATTTTGGAGGTGGGGAAGGAGGAAGGGGAAAAGAGTATCAGGACAGGTCCTTGGGAAAAATGTATGTTTTATAGGTCCAGCCTCAGTGAAGATTCAGCAAAAGAGAAAGAGAATGAAAAGAGTAGGTGGAAGAAAGACCAACAGAGAGTAGTGTTATAGAAAATATCCAAAAGGATGAAGACTGAGAATTTAGACACTAGGTTTAACAATACATCACTTTTATTCTGGAGAGAGAATATCTTCACTTAAATGATGAGATTGGAAGTCAGATTATAAATGGTTTAGGAATGAGTGAGAGGAAAGCAAAATGAAAGCACTGAGTTTGGATGACTTTCTCAAGAGTTCTGGCTTTGAAGGGGAGGAGAGATAAATGACTGGAGGTTTTTTTTTTTAAAGGATGCTAGTTCTTATCTGACATATTAATGTGACCATCAATTAAGTGACAATTAGGAAATGTGGTGAGAAAGCAATATCATCAAATTAGTTATGTCTTTTAAACAATTAGAGAATAGTCCTACTCTTTATAACATCACTTTGAATGTCAAGAGCAAATATGTAACTATTATTTATTTCTGAATTTCATTATGCTGTATTTGTATTAATTAAACAGTTAAATTCTTCCAAAAAGAGAAAGAACTGCAGAAAGGAAAGACTACACAAGGTATGGAGAAAGACTCATACTTCAGTACATAAAATAACCCACTCCTTAAAATATCTCCTAACCCAGGAAAATGAACATCAAGCAGTTTCCGTTTGCTTTCTTTAAGCTAACCTGTCTACTTCATCCCGAGCAACGATATCTCCTTTCTTTAAGGCTTTTATGGCAAACATCTCATTTGTATTTTTGTATTCTGCCAAAAGCACCTGCAATGATAAAGAAAATTTATTTTATGGGTTTTACTTACACTTTTTATTTCATCTTTTTCAAAAGGGATGAGACTGCTTCTTCTAAATTAAAACAGTATAATTTACTATTAGAATTAGTCAAGAAAAAATTTTTTTAACATTTACCTTTCCAAAATGCCCTCTACCCAATACAGCACAACACCTAAAGTCTTGAAGATTAAACTGAAACCTCTGTGGAGATCTGAAAAAGAGTAATTAACAATAGAAATGCTAGCATAAATTACAAATTTAAAATGAGAATCTATTCAGTAAGTTTCATATTTATCATCAATTTATATTACCTTCTATCTTCAGGTTCTTGAATACCACCATACTCTAGGCCTGATTGAGGGATAGGAGGCTCATATTCAGCTTGTTTTTTTGAAGCAATACTATTTCTATCATTTTCAAAATTAAAAACTGTTTCTGAATCCTATGAAATATTAAGAAAAAAAACAATTTAACCTTCAAAAACTATAAGAACACAATGAAAGGTAAGGGTGAAGTGAAATAATCTGAGCGGCAACATAGTCTTCTAAACAAAATGTGAACAGAGTCTAATGAAGCTGAGTTATCACCCAAGTACAAATGCTCTAACCAGGTTTAACACTGTTCTCATACAGGAAGGGTCTCCCAGTAGCTCATGTATTTCAATTCCCCTAAACATTTATTAGGCACCAGTTGTGTGCTGAATAATATGCTATTCTCTGAGACAGACATAAAGTCTGTGTAAGAGACAGTGTAAATGAACTCATGGGGTTTATAGTCCAATGGGAGGTTTTGTTTGTCCTTCATTGCGAAGAGAACTGTAACATCAGGGAAATGACGACATGACTTGCAGTAGACTTTGATTTGAGTGAGGGAGGGCAATGCCAGGGCCATCTGGATCCAATGACCAGATATTCATCAGGATGACTGCAGATAGCCCAGGATGTAATGGAAAACCCTGGCCCTTTTAGGCTAAGGCCTTTTCAGGTTCTGCTTGGAGTGAGTTAACACCCTTCAGTGAATAGGCTTCTTTAACAAGCGAGTCAAGGAATGGCCCTTTAATTAGAAAAAAGAAAAAAATCAAGCTGGGAGGGGAAGACCCTCCCAGGTTGCTCTTCCAAAGAGAAACAGTCACCACTGACATTCAGTCTAAGCCAGGAGGGCCCAAACTACAGCCATTAAGTGAAGCTTGGGCAAGGACCTATTATGGTCCAATCCATGAACTTCGGGGCACACTGGGAGGAAGGGAGGGAGGGAAGAGAAGGGATGAAGGAAGAAGGGAGGGAAGAGAAGTAAATCCCAAGGTAACTGGGTAGCTTCTGGCCATCAAATGGGGAAGAGGGGTGAAATAAAATAGATAACTATAATGTAGGTTAAAATGAAAAACAACGCACAGCCAGATGGCAAAATGATTTGTGTGTTTCAGACAAGGTGATATAACAGAAAGGAGTATCTTCCTGGCTCAGAGGAAATTTCATCTGAAATTGGTCACCAGAGCATCAAACTGTGAACTTCAATAACTATTAAAGTTTAAGATGCTGGCTCTTATTTAGTTGGGATAATTTCATACACAAACATATAATCTGTTTTGTAGATAATATTTAAATATTTAAATAATACTATTTAAATCAGTTTAGAAATATATCACCAAGTTTCTCTTTGCACATTTATAATTTTGTTTGGCAAAAATAAATAATATTAAAAAAAAAAAAGTCTTGCCTGTCCTGGTACATCCAAAACTCTTAATTCTGAAAGTTCATGTATTTCTCCAAAGGAAGAAGCATGTGTTGGGGCTGGAGGTGCTTCTGGTTCAAGTTCAAAGTCTAACTTGGTTACTGTAGAGTCACTGGTAGAAAAGAAAATCATTTACCAAAATTGGTAAAACTGAAGGTACATATTTTAAAATGTCTTTAGATTTTTCTTTTTAAATGTCAACTTGAGATACTTTTAAAGAATATAGAAATACTAACATCACATTCCTACTTAAAGAATAAGATCTTTAACTAATTCACTGTGATCAACATATATAAAAATCCCTAATTACTATTTTATATAAACCCTGCTTAAAAATCTAAGACATATACCTTGCTGGAGGTGTAAGTTCCGGGATACGCACATCAACCACAGGCACTGTCACAGGCCCAGGAGCCTGAGGGCTAAAGGTGCCAGAATGATTTACTGTAGGAATTGCTCTTCTCACCAGCCTTCCCCAAGTGGCAATATTAATATTCATTTGAGGAGCTCTGAGAAATGTTTTGCCTGTGGATATTTTGAAAAAAAGACAAGAATGCAAGTAATTTCTTTACATGTTACCAAAAGCCATAATTAAAACTATCATATTTATGTGTTTATAATTGATGAAGAACATACTGAATTTGCCACCTTTTTAGCAGTTTTAAACTATCCATTACTAGATGCAGCTGCATGGCATCAACTGTTCTTTCAAGATGAATACAGAAAGCTCTGCTCTCACTTTTTTGAACCCCTTTGAGATTTTATTGTGATGCACTTCAGTATCTCATCATATAGAAACATTTTTATTTTTTTTAGTAAAATAATTACCTTGTTGTTTTGAAAAAATTTTCTTTTGTCGTTGAAGTTTTGGTCTTCTTTCAATAACTGGATTAAAAAAGGTAACCTGTAATAAAGGAAGTGCAGGAAATTTAGGGAGTTCATTCAATGAAATCAATTGACATCCTCTTTTTGAGGCCTCGATGGGGCCCTAGAGATCGCTTGGTCGAGTGTGCTCATTTTAGAGACGAGGGAAGCCCAGGACGATCAGGCCAAAATCAGTGGGAGAGCCACATGGGAACAGACCACAAGTCTCTTGATCCCTGAGCCAGTGTCAGTGTCCAGATTCTTTCTTCTATGCTACCATATCTTTATTCTTAAATGTTTTATTTATGTGGTTTAAATCTATGGTTATGTTATATTTTTAAAAACAAATAATCAAGTTTATTACCTCTGCAAATAAAGTACCCTGGGGTTCCAGATAGAGACACATGCCATGCCGCTGGTTGTCTAAAAAATCTTCTAACCTTAGAAATTTGACTGCACAGAGAGATCGCCAATCACGCCAATAAACTGAAATTTCCAGTTCACGTGACTAGGACAGCAAAAAACAAAACAGAAAACAAAAACAAAAACATACATATATCATTGGTACACACCTGAATAAAACACCATAAAGTTAAAATAAAAAGTTTACAACAAAAGAGCTTTAGAAAATGTGCAACTGAACAAAACTATGTACCTCTGTAATACTTAACTCAAAAGGAGAATTTAGTTTATAATGGATCCAACAATAATAGAATGTACTGTGTGTACAAATCACTGTAAATATCAGGCTCTTCTAATTATTTTGCTTTATAAAAATTTTCAAAATATCTAGAAAACCGGATAAATGTTTAAGTAATAAATTACAGCAATTTTCAATTTATGAAGTTATATATCTTACATATGTCCATAATTCTCACCCCCTAATTTAGAAATCTATCTTTTACTATATAAAATCTATTGTGACCAGAAAAAATAAGGGAAATGTTCACTACAACTGGATCAGGAATGTACACACATACATACACACAAATAGGGAAAGACCTCAAAAGAGAAAGAGAAAAGAATATTTAGCTAAAACAGAAAAAAGAACATCTAGCTCCATTATAACAATCAGTATTTAGATCATTCTTTAAGATTTTACAAAGCTCTTTGCACATTTTTAATTTGGCACTCAAAACCACCTTAGGTAGGCTTTTTTATATCTCCATGTGTCAACAAGGGCTTAACGGTTATTCCGAAGTAGAAATGGAGTTGAATAGGTAGCAGTAGGTGCATGGTCACCAGTCTTCATTAATGAACATTACTATCATTACAAGCATGAAAAGTGGGGGATGGAGGAGTTCTCAAGGTCATGCTGAAAGACACAGATCTGGACACTTTAACAACAGTCCGCTGTGGACAGTAACAAGGTAATGGAATATCTCAGAAACAAGTTTTCAGAGATATACCATAAGAAGAAGGTCATGCTAAACAACAGTTCAGACATTCTAAGACGTACAGTCCCTCAGTTACTGCTCGGCAGAACAGAGAGAGGAACAGCACTTCCACTACTCTATTCAGCTGTAAAAGCATTCTGGAAAGAAAAACCCAAACTGAAGATTAAAAATCTCTCCAGCGTTAAGGGAAAACTGTGACTTCATCATGATAATCAGAGCAATGAATTTGTAAGCCTCTTAGAAATGGAGAACCCTGAAGATCAAGGTCTTTACGTACTCGCAGAGATTAAAGGACTCACCTGAAGACTTCATCAAGCCTTTGGATTTCTGGTTCAGGATTTTCCCACTAAAACACAAACCTACCCCAACACCTCAACAGACCTAAAAAACAGACTCATTTTTCTCCCTAAACCTGACGATAATACATCTTCTAGTCACCAAGGCTTGAAATCTTACAACTTGTCTTTGACCCCTCCCTTTCTTTGTCTCTTGCCCCACATAAATGCTGTCAAGAAGATCCTCCTCTCCACCCCACACATTTTCCTACATATTTCATCTTGCACATTACTGCTGAACTTATCAGGTGGCTTGCTATAGTGGTACTGCCTTGGACTTGAAATTAGAACTAAGTTGAAATCTTCCCTAAGGTAATTAGTAGGTGACCCTGGGCAATTAATTTATCTTCTTCCTTAATTTTCTCATCTGTAAGATGGGAATAATAGAACCTACCTCAGAGGCTTGTTGTGAAGGTCAAATGAAACATTTGTAAAGCTCTGTGACTATTATAACCATTTTTATCTTCCTTATGCAATGATCTTGGCCACTTCTCTGCTCAAAGCCATTCAATGAACAAGTAAAGTTCAATGCCTTAGCCTGTCATCTTAAGACCTTCCACAATTTGGCAGCTGCCTCCCCTGACCCTTCATTTCAGGCTATTTTTATATTACTTTCTCTTACAGACTGTATCTTAGCTGAAGTTGCTATTTTACAATACCCTGTACTTTTTTGGGCTTCATCCTTTGCTGTCATGCTTTTCTTTATTCCTAGAATTCTTGGGATCTTTCCAGGGGGTAGTGATCCCTTACTTGGACCCCATATTAACAATCTGTTTGTATCTCTTCTTTGTACTACAGTTATTTGTATATATCATATCCCCTTGCTAGACTCTAAGCTGCATGAAGGCAAGGATGGTACAGCCAAAGGCTTTCTGATCTGCCCTCTAAAACAGTATTTTGCACCTAGAAGCCAATTAACATTGCTGAATTATGCCGTTTTCTTGCAGTTCTATTTACTTCTTCCATTACCAGATTATTTACAAACATTCCTTTTTTTTTTATTCCTTCTCCTAGGGAATAACAGTCTAGGGTCTTAATCATTTCACACAGATATTATTTGCAACAATCTCCCGATTTTCTTCTCTATTGTTTATCTTCTTCTATTTAAAATCCATTCTCCACAACACTGGTAGATCAATATTCCTAAAGGGTTGCTATGTCCAATTCTCCCACCTCCGCTCCCTGCCCCAAACAAACAAAGTTTAGTGACTTCCCAAATGTGTATTCTTTCTTTTAACAAACATTAACTATATAATACAATCTACACTGGAGATAAAGCACTGTGCTAGATGCTGGGATAATTCCAAATCCCTTTACTTAACTTTTTCAAAGTCCTCTCCAGTCAAAGTGTTACACATGTCCCACTTTTTCTAGGACCTAATTTAGCCAAATTTTTATCCTTTGTTCTCCCCAAAATGCTCTGAGTATCCCAACTGGTACATGTCCCAGCCTTCCATGACTACTACACTTGCATTCCCGTAGCATCTGATCTTTGCACCATCTTCAAATACCAGGCCAGGAGACAAGACTATGCAACTTACTAACTGTATGACCTTGGGCAAGTTAATTACTTACTGGCCCCGACTCCTCTAGTACAAAATGATGGAGGTTGGACTAGGTGAATTCTAAAGCCCCCTTTTGCCCAAAAGATACAATCAAATGCCATGAGTTATTACTAATATTTATCCTTTTTTGGATAAATACCCAATATTATCTATTTCTTTTGTAATTCCAATGGTTTTCACAGTGCCCTACACTTGGGAATTAAGTTTTGTTGACGATAATATTCTTATTTCAAAGCATAAAGACTAAGCATTACCACAAAACAATTTTTAGAAGTCACTTAACTATTCTTATAGAGGGCCTTGGATCCAACACCAGCCACTAGAACATTTTTGTCATTCCTAAGAATGCTTTAACAATACTTCACCCTGGTATAATTGCATATTATGCACAGATATGTAACGAAACACACATAAAATGTACATAAATGTTCAAATGTACATTCATTTAAGTATTTCAAGGAGCTATGATTTCACTGATGCAGCTATTTCCCTGACTGATAATATCCTGTTTACAACTTGGCAGACAATCTTTGAGAGTTCCCTAGGCCAAAAAATTCATCAACTTGATAACAGACCTTTCCCCAAATTTAGCTAAGCTAGTCATCAGAAACCAGACACATTTTGTTACCATGCCTATACTTGAAACCTTTCAGTGTGACACAACCTGTATGAGTTAGTACTTTAATTGCAACTGCCTTGTCAATCTAGAGCTACCACACCATAATAAGGCACTGGAGAAAGACTTCAAGAGAGATCAAAAACAAAAACAAAACTAACCGTATTATACATAATGCACATGGGTTGTTCTCTTCTAGCAACTATATTACAAATTTTCTCATTGGGAGAGGATCATACCCTCAATCTTTTGCTTCATAACAATAACACTGTACATTCAGAGATAGCTCTACAAGCATTTAAATATTTCTTATATTATTTTGAACAGGACTCAGTCCAATTGTGCTGCATACATAAAGAGTACTTAGTCAAAGCTGATTAACTATTGATAAGCAAGAGAATAATCAGGGTATTAAACCCTAGTGCTCTGATTGTTCCAAATCTTCTCTCTACTGTAGCAGCAAGAGCAATTTTTCCAAAGAGGAAGAGGGACGTTTCACTTCAGTTAAGGTTGCTTCTTTAGGCTGAAGTATTATGAATACATTTTCTGCATGGATAAGAACACAGGATAGGGAGGTAGGCTGTCACATGTCTATTGTGCATTAATCACATATTACCTGTCAAATTCTACATATTAGGAGTTATAACACAGAACAAAAAAGTTATAGTAGAAGACGACAGAGCAAGATATACGCACAGAGCATATTATCTAAGGTAATTTGAGAAGTAAATGGGAAACCTGTTGTCATATTTATGAATCCGTCTATTTTATCACTCATCTCTCACTACCTTTACCTACATGAACCGTCTATCCTGAACTGGCCAATTCAATTCCCCAACACATGTTGTTTACCAATATTCTGACTGGCAGCATGGTAGAACAGAAAGAGCTATGGATCTGAGTCCGGAAATGAATAAGAATCGAACGGATCACTTACTAGGTTTGTGATAAGGGACTACTCTTTCCATGAGGCTCAAATTCCTCATATGTTAAACGGGGACAATAATAATTTTAGTACCTACTTCACAGGGCTGTTGTGAGGGTCAGGTCCGATAATATCTGGAAAGGGCATTATAAACCCAAAAGTGTTAAATTAAGTGTTAGCTGTAATTATTGGTGAATGGGTCTTGTTAACTTGAAGACTAATCTTACAATTATCTCAACTTCCTTCTCCCAATCTTTTAATTCATTCCTTTCTACTTTTTGTTTCACTACTCTGCAAACATGGCCAGGGTTTCCCATCCTAAAAAAGTAAACGGACAAATCTCTTAATACTACCATACACTCAATAAACTGTCTGATAACTCTCCTCTCTTTTATAGTCAAACTCCTAGAAATTATTGCCTCCACTTTCCTTTCTCTCTCTTAACTCTCTGTATTCTGATTTCCTACCTCAATCTTCTACTGAAACTGCTCTCTTCAAAGTAATCAATGATCTCTAAATGTTCCAATCACATAGCCTTTTCCACCTTCTTGACCTCTCTGAAGAATTTCAAACTCTTGGCTACCCTTTCCTCCTGGATACTTTCCCCTCCCTGGGTTTTTGACATTCTCTTCCCTCTTAGTCTTACCATTTCTCAAGTCTCCTTAGCTGGTTTGCCCTCCATGACACACTTCTCAGTAGGGCCCTAAGTCCCATTTCCTGGCTCCTTTTCTCTTCTGTTTTTAATCATAAGTTCAATAACCATTTCTGTGCTGATGGTTCCCTCAACTCTACAAATCTAACTCCAAACTTTCTCCTGAGTTCCAGTGCTGTGTCAAGAACCTGAACATTCTGAACCTGATGTTCCAAAAGCACCTATACTTCAACATTTCCGTCCCACTCTCCTGAACTCCCCTTCTTTCTGTCAAGAGCACGGCTATTCTTCCAATTAACTCAGGCTAGCAGGCTTAGTTTCTCCCTCAACTCTCCATTCCAACTGGGTGCCAAATCTTATTGATTCTTCCTCCAAAATACTTTTCACATTTACCTCTTCCCACCTTTCTCCATTCACAAATCCACCCTCTCACCCAGGCTGAGGCCCTCACTGCCCTGTATGAATTGCCAGAATAGCTCCAATTAATTCCTTCCCTGACCCTCCAGCATTTAACACGAGCACTGAGAGAATTCACCTGATCCTCACCTACCTGGATGCTTTCCCGGACTTCATCACCTCCAGAAACTCACGATTCCCTAACATGAAATTAACACTGAAACTCAGCACCTCCTCATCATCTCCCACCCTTGGCTGCAGACTTCATCGTGGCCTCTTTTACTCTCTCCAACAGTGTTCCCGTCCCCACTTTTTGGTGTGTTGTCTCTCCCATTAGATTGCGAGCTCCATGAAAGCAGAGACTTTCTCTGGATCCCCAACACTTAGCACCTGGCACATACAGGCACTGAATAAACATGGATTGACTATTGTCTCCAGTCTCATCTCTCTAATTCTGTAAGTTACCTTGCTATTTATTTTGATAAACTTATGTATGTACATGCATATGTACATATTTTACGGGGACAATATCAGAACTGGTTGGATTGGAGGATGATTATCTACTCTGAGAAATAGGTGCTATTGTTATTCCCACTTTACAGTAGAGGAAACTGTGGCAGAGGTTAACTGACTTGCCCAGGGCCACAAGAATAACAAGTATCTGAGGATAACAGGGAATAAGGTTGGGTAACTATATGAGGATCTGAATCATGAGAAAGAGCCCACTAGATTTAAATCTGATTGACTACTGGATATTCTTGAATCAGAATATGGCATGAGGAAAGGAGCATTTTGTGAAGATTAACCTGATGGGGGGGATAGATAATGAAGGAGAAATTGTATGTAAGGAAACATTGGAGGAGGTTACTGTAGTCCAGAATGAGAAAATGGCTCGGATAAGGATAGTGGTAGCGAGAGCAGAACGGGTTATATGTGAAAGACATCTCAAAGATATAGAACCTGGCAAAAAGTTGGATAAAAATTGAGAAGGGAAATGACTCCAAGATAATTTTCAGGTTTTAGGCTTAGAGGAAGGGTTTTTCTTGATTCTCTTCCACCACCCTACCCCTGAGGGTAGGGTATCTTCCTAGAACACTTTTCCCCCTCTCTCCTAGGCCCCCATCACTTCTTACTTTGTCCTTACTTTATATTATGCTTATTTGTGCACGTAGCATATCTTTTCCAACCCAATTAAAATATGAGGGTAGGCATTATATTTCCACTATCTGACCTAATGCCTTACACATAGTATCCTCTTAACTTCTTGCTTGTTACTGAATTATTGGAAGAAAAGCAAAACTTGAGACATTTATTTAAATTCTACATATTCTAATGGATTCACATGAATAACCTCTTCAATGATGCAGACTGCAATCCATAAATGCCTGTATATTCTTTGGGACTCCTATCCATTTCTTTACAAAAAAGGTTACAACAGAGGGTCAACCCAATATGCTAAGGGCTATTCCCAGTATCTCCTGACATTGTGAAGAGACTAACAGAGCGCATGGGCTATCCAATCCTTATTCTGTTTTTTGCTATGTGAGCAGTCCACACCCTTTTCTGATCATACATTTCTTTGATGACATTCTTTTCAGTAGCATCAAACTTGTTGCAGCCCAAGCCAGATTAAAATATGACTGAGAAATGTTTAACAAAATAAGTAAAAATGAAACACAACACAGATATCAATTTGATTATTTTAAGTCAATATGCAATCCCTAAGAATCTGCTATTTGAATCTGACATCTCTTCTCTTCCATACCTGGGCAGACAGGTGGTATGGTGGATAGAGGGCTGGTCCTGGAGTCAGGAAAACCTGAGTTCAAATCTGCCCTCAGACACCTAATAGCTAACTTAACCCTATATGTTTCAACTTCCTCATCTGTAAAATGAACTGGAGAAAGAAATGTAAAACCACTCCAGTATCTTTGCCAAGAAAACCCCAAATGTGGTCATGAAGAGTCAGACACATCTGAAAACAACTGAATAACAAAATGTGCTACTGGAAAGCCATGGTTTAGTGGCAACAGAGCTGGCCCTGAAGTCAGGCAGACCTGGATCCAAGTCCTTACTCAGGCACATGCTACCATGTGTAGGTTAGCCACTTGGTAGTAGAGCAACACTCCAGGACTAGAAAAGTAGTGTTGATCTACAGACATACAGGGAATTTCTATGTGGGGAGCTTTCTAAACTGATGAAATCATAGGTCTGGATGAAAAGAAAACAGAACATCAACAAAACAGTGACAAACACCCTTAATGGGTTTCTTTTCAATGAGAAGCTTGGTGTTTATTGAAAGTATTCTGCAATCTGCCAAAGGTAATCCTGATCACTTTTCTCCTGTTCAATTATAGATCCAACTTAATGTTCTCTTGCAATATCTGTCCAAGAAATATACATTCACTGACGGATAGGTAGATATCCATCTAACCATTTAACACAGTCTAAACAATGGGCATTTTCCTTCTATTTTGGTTTTTCCTATTTTGATTACTGATCCAAATTCTGACTAATAATAAATCTCATTTAAGGGGTTCTAATATTCCAGGGTGTGATATCGTGCAATTAACACAGTATCAGTGACAAACAGAAGGATCGAGAGCAGGGTTTCCCCTTTTCACATCCCAGCAGCGTCCACTGGCACTGTATGGGTGTGCCAGCATGCACAGTACAAAGTGCGTATGTAGTGTTCAGAACCCAGGCAACAGTGAAGTTGTGCCATACAACCTTGGCAAGCGTTACCAAAACACCTTGGATTCATCATACATTTAATTTTTAATTAATTTTTGGTCACTGCACAATCAGAAACCTTTTACTGCTGCCAAATTTTTTGTGATCCCACATAGGGTTACCACCTACAGTTTTAAGAACTGTTGACCTAGAGGACCTCACTATCTCTAGGGAATCCCCATTCAATTTGATCTGTATGCTATATCAATGTTTTATGCCATATCTGATATTAAGCAGTAGAGGGCTGAAGAAGGGTGATATTTTTATATTTCAGAGAATTTTGCATATGCATTTGACATATCTGTGGAAAATACCTTGTTGAAAAAGAACTTTTACGGTCATGTTTCACTTTAGCACATCAAGTGTTTCTCTACAGTCAATAAACAATAAACAGAGTGAGATCTTGCATTCTCTGTATTTTTCAGGAAAATGTATAAAATGGTTAAAAATGTGGGGTGGAATACTACTTAACTAAGGACAACCTGTTTCCATCGCACAGATGGAAAACAACACATGCATCAAGTGTATCACAATTCTCTTGGCTACTTTTTGGGGAAGGGAGGTTGGGTAGAGGGTAGAGGAAATAATAGTCTTCTCTTGGAATAACATCAACAATAACAGTAATACAGCACTTACTACATGTCAGGGACTATGCTAAGTGCTTTGCAAAATGTTATTTCAGTGGATCCTCCTAACAAGCACATGAGGTAGACGAGAGTCATTACTGAATCACTAACTGCAGCCTGATGTTTTCAGGCCCTTGTCAACTTGGTTGAACTTCCACATGAAACTTCATACTGTGTCAATGTTTCTTTTGTCCACATTTCCCATGTTTTAGTAACAATAACTTGTTTAAATACATTAGACTGCAGTTAGATTACATGTATCATCTTTTTTTTTCCATTTTTTATTCTTATTTCTAGCTTCATATTAATTTTGATCTCTGATTTAACAAGTTAGTGGTCCAACCACACATAAAGAGCTGGTTTAGTAATGACTCTCACACTAGTAGCAAACTATTTCCTGTCCTGGAATATTATCAAATTCAAGTTTTCTGTGCTGTGCTTAGTACTCAGGACCTCAAGTACTTTTAATTCTTTTTTCTTGAAGAAAGTATTCATGATGTAGAGATGTGGAGTATGTGTACTTTACCTGTAAGTCTTTGGCCTCTCTCATTCCTTGCTTCTGAGGCCACATTTTCAAAAAATGTGTAATTTGCTTTGGAGAATCTTATCAAGTTCTTTGTTGAATTTCTCTACTTGGTCATCCTCTGCAGCAAATGTTGGTACATAAGCTGCATTATTAATATGGTAGTTTTTTTTTATAAGCAATCATCATGAGCACTAGGATCTAATACTTCATGAAATGATGTTTCTTGTTGCCCTTGGAAGCACAATAAAAACAAACTTCTTTGCCTCTGCAAAAATTAGCCTGTAAGCTATACTTCAACTTGGCAGCCATTCCATTCTGTTTTCTAGTTTAAGTATACAGTGAGAATGTCAACATTTGTACTTGTCAGTTGCTCTAGTACTATGTCCATTAGACAAGGAACTTACATTATGAGTGCCAACAATCAACCTAATAAAACTGCTTTAAAATGATGTAATTTCTAACATGCTCTGTCCATCCTTTTCCTGTAACTTACTGAAAAGCAGGAGAGGGGTGCATAGGACTAAAGGTCATTAATATTTTTCTTTCTCTTATGGGCTGCCACAGCCAAAGAAATCATCACCAAGTGTCCAGTCCACTGTTTCTGTGCTGAGTAAGACTGAGTCTTGGAAAGCTGTCACAGTGTGTTGCTGAGACTACCTTTTCTCAAAAGATTTCCAGACTTGGGAGAACCTGCCACAGCTTGTGATCTGCTGGCACAGCCTTCACAAACTCAGGGTTGTGAAGTAGGATTATATTCACTGAAAAAACAGGGCTACATTTACTTAGGTAAATTTCTTCACTACATTTCTTCCAATGTTTTCAGGGGTTGTAGGGTAGGGAAGAGGTGGAGAAAGTACAATTATAGAACCAAATTAGGTGAGCAATTGGCTTTGAGATCCATTTTTCAGAACTTCATTAATCTTTGAGATTCTCATCCCTATTTACTAAATATTGGTGACTCACCCAGAATTACAGAGTAATCAAAGCTAAGAGGCAAAGTTAATTGGAATCTATTTCTCTCCTAACATCTCTTCTGTCTGCCAGAAATCCCTCAGGCTTAAGAGAAAATACTTTAAGCAAGGGTGGCTCTATTATGACAGAAAAGCAGCGAAGTGGGCATCGGCAAATAGCTTCCAAATTATAGGGTTAGGTCTTAAACATCTGTGGTTCTGCGGGCAGACTTCAGAAAAGGTTCAGATAACAGACAGTTAATGAATCCCTAAACTCAAGTATGGATGCACACTGCAGGGTGCAAACAGATCTACATTCTCAGTCCAGGTACATGTGAATGTGTCAGAGATGGGGAAATCTTAACTGTCAGAGGACACCTAGTGCAGACTACTAGCTCTCTTCCTCTCCATCAGCCAGTGGCAAGAAGTTAGCTACTTTTAAATTTAATTTCATCTCTCCTGGTAGGGGCAAAATGGTTTTGCTTGAAGAAACCTCTGCTGACATCAATGGCAAACATTTCAAAGCTTAAAAATCCCCAACCTGGAAGTACTCAAAGTTTACATCCTACAGATGATCCAACAGCTTCATCTCTGTAAATGGATGGTAAAATTATTCGTTTAACTACCTGATGCAGTTTGGCAATCACGCAAATTAATACAAATTTCATTACTGCAAAATGTTAACCAATTAGTTGATGCTAAGGTGGCAATTAAATTGGTCATACCTAATTTCTCAAATATGAACTTTCAGGGAGAAGACTGAAAACCAAAATTCTCAAAGTTTTATAAGTATAAGACTTAGGAATAGAACCTATATATAAAAAGAATATAAGGACAACATTAATAGATATAACAGTAAAAATCCTATCACCTTACCCTATCTAGTTCCAGTGTAAACTTCTGGTCCCAAGACTGATTAGAAATGGGTTTCCAGCTAGTTTGACCAACCACGGTATTGTCCAGCTTCAAAACTGCACAGATGTCATCTGGAAGTAAATTTCAAAAACTTAGTTTAAAAAGGTAAAATGACTGAATCGAGTGTTAAAGCAGCACTATTTTGCAGACATAAAACTATTATAGCTCTTTAAAAACGCTATTTTCACAAGCAACGCTGAGGCATTTGGAACTTCAAATCTTAAAGATTTTTAAAAACCACTTGAAACATTTTAAAACATTCACTCTTTCCAAATAATAAAGATGAAAACATGTCCACATTCAGGAATTCTTCTTGTTCCTTCAAGTCTAGTTTAGATATCATGACCTCCTCTGGTACGTTATCTTGGATGTCCAGTTAGAATTAATCTTTCCTTCCTCAAGTTTTTCATCATCATATAAAATTTACAATTTTGATAATTATTTGTATATATGTTTCACGAATCTGTTTACCTTCAAGAATGTAGGCCAGGCTGTTTTTCATCTCTTTCTCTTCAGGTTCTAGCAGTATTTTTCATATAGTAGGTACTTGAATGTTTGGTGAATTGCACTGTGGGATCACAATATTTAGAAGTGGAAGGGATTCAGAGGTCCTAGTCTCTCCATTTCATTTGTCAGATCAGAATACCATGGTTCACAGAGAGAGGTAATGAAATGAGCTTTCCTGAGCTCAAATACGGAGGAAGTGTATAGCTAGGAGTCAAATCCAGATCATGGGTGATCATTATCACTGTAATTTCAGTGTTATTTGAAAAATGAGGGAAAACAGGACAAGTCCCAATGGACTGCAGAAAGACAATACTGTCTCAAGTTCGAAAAAACGGGTAAGAATAGAACCTACAAATTATAGGCTAGTAAGTTTGACTCTTAATTCCTGGGAAAATTCTAGAGCAGATCATTAAGGCAATGATTGGTGAATATATAGAAAGCAAAGTGATGATTTTAAAGAGCCAGCATAAGCCAATCACAGAACATGCCTGACTAAACTCATATCCATTTTTCACAGTATTACTCAATAGATAAGGAGAATGTTGTAGATATGGCTTACCTAGATTTCAGCCAAGCTTTTGGCAAAGTATCTCATGATACTTTTCTAAAGATGGAGCTATGAATTAGAAAAAAACTACAATTATACTGACTCTGAACTCGCTAGATGGTTGCCTTCAAAGTGCGGTTATTACGGTTTGATGTCCATGTGGCAAGAGGCCTCTAGGGGAGTGCTCCAGGAATCTGTGCTCGGTCCTATGTTAGTACATGTTGCATCAATAACTTAAATAAAGCCACAGACAGTAAACTCATGAAATCTAAAGATAATGCAGAGCTTGGAGGGTCAGCTAGCACACTGCATGACAGAGTCAGAATCCAAAAGGATCTTCACAGACTGAAGCATTAGGCTGAATCTACTAAGAGGGAATTCAAAAGAGACAAATGCCTACATTTACACTTAGCCTATACTAGGGTTAGAAAAAAATCGACTTCCAAAGTATATTGTGAGGGAGGCATACTCAGATAATAGGGAGGCATACTCAGATAATAATGACTCTGAAAAAGATCCTAACATCATAGAACTAGAGTGGGAAGGGACCTACTGGGTCATTTTACAGATAAGAAAACCAGGGCCCTGGGAGATTCAGAGACTTTCCCAAGGTCATGAAGATCTCTACCTCCAAGGCAGGACTTTATGCACACCTCTGGGCTCCAGTCAGTGCTCTTCCTCCTAGGCCATGCTGCCTTTCACTCTGGGGGCTTCTGGTGGACTGAGAACTCAGACTGAGTCAGAGATATGATGTGGGAATCAAATTCAGAGAAGCATGGCTTCTAGGAAATGGGAGCTAACACTGCCATTGAACTCCACCCTGGCCAAATGTCCTCTAGAAAGCTAGATTCCTTTCCAGGACTAAGAATTGAAGAAGGATCCTGATAAGCCAGAGAACATCTAGGATGCTGAAAAGCCTTGAGAACAGGTTACATGAGGACCAGATGAAAGAATTTGAGATGTTAGGAGAAGAAAAGACTACGTGGGGATTTTTTTCTTGCAAGTACTTAAATGAAAGATTCTCTTGTTCTGTTAGGGTCCCAAGGACAGAACCAGAAGAAATGATTCAAAGTTACAAAATGGATATTCAGACTTCTATAAGTACTAGATGGTAGATACTATGTAGATACAAGAATAGGGTGTCTGCCTTCATGGAGATTAATGAGGGAAATGTAAGAACATTTATAACTGTGGAACCATGAGGAAGTCACTGTACCCTTCTGAGTCTTAGTTTCCAGCTTTTAAAAATGAGGAAAATACTTGTACCACCCAAGTCACAGGATTACGGTGAATAATTAACTTCGTAAACCTTAAAACCCTATAGTAATTTTAATTATTGTAAGTGTAGAGAATTAATTACAGTATGAGACATACTACAAAAGAGCAATGAAGAGATACAGAAAAGATTATGGAGATTTACAGCAGGGAAGCTGGTGGTGGTGATGGTGGTATTAGGGCAGGCTTCCAACAAGCCATGGCATTTGAACGGGCCCTTGGTAAAGCGGGAATTGTACAAGCAGCTTTTGGGAGAAGCCTATTGAGGGAGAAGGAACAAAGGTACTGAGGTGGGGAAGTGTGGCCCATGTTAGTGAAAAGGAATTATTCCAGTTTGGCTAGAATGTAATTTTTTTTTTTTTTAGAAAAAAGATTATATAATCATAGTTTTGGTTTTTGAGGGGGAAGATTAATCTGGCAACTATGTGTGGGGTGAACAGAGAGAGTGATGGATCTGTGTACATGTATACATGTATGTATGTACATATGTATGTATATGGAGAGATGACACTAGAGGCAAGAAGGCTAGTTATATTATAAGAGTTCAAAGAAGAGGAAACTAGTACCCCTGAAACAGAATGGTGATAACAGAAAGAAAGGGAGACTGAAGAAACAGAAATGATAGGACTTTGTGACTGACTGGACACGGGAGGGAAGAAAGAGGTAGAAATACCATACATACACACACACACACACACACACACACACACACAAAACATTACTGACAGCCTACACGTACAATGTACAAAGGACGGCCCAGAGATATTTAGCATAGTTGACAGAAAACAGTAATGCCAGTATGAGAAATAGTTTAAGTAAGTGACTAAGGGGGTTTTAGAAGAATGTCACTGAGCTTAATTTGGGACATTTTGATTTTCAGATATATGTGAGAAGCACATAATCTTATACAAAATTAGAAAATGGGTCCTAGAGCTTAGTAGAGAAACTGGTGCTAGAGACAGAGTGAATAAATTTACTTACTGATTGGAGCCTTAGTAGTGGCTGAGACTGACAAGAGGACATACACATACACAGAGAAAAGAGGGCAGGGGTACAAATGTTGAGGAAACAAGAAAATCCAGAAAAAGTTGTAGATATAGAGACAAATTCAATAAGCAGTCATTAAGTACCCACTTACATTTTATTTGGGGGAACCTGGATTTGAACCTCGCCTCTGACATTCACTAGCGGGTAAGCTGCCTCTGACATTCACTAGCGGGTAAACTGCCTCTGACATTCACTAGCGGGTAAATTGCATAAGATCTTTGAGTCCATTTCCTCATCTGTGGCTAATCTTGCACCTGCCCTTCATAGGGCTGTTGTGAGGAATGAATAACAATGTAAAGTGTCGTGCTAACCTTGAAACATTATATGAACATCAGCTAGAAGAAAGGAAAAGTGGTAAAGGAAGCAGAATCATTGAAGAAAAAGATGTTTCAGTTCAGGAGAAGTAGTGGAGGATGCACTAGGACACAAAAATATAAATGTGTCCTTTGTACCCACTAACCACAAATGTTTTCATGTAACATAAAATATGTGCCAATAGGATTTTTCTTAAAAATGTGTATGTAAAAACCACTTTTGGTTTATATCTGCAGCTATTAGCATGAGAAACTGTCACATCTGCCGAAAGAGAATCTACCTAAAGACTCCCTCCTGTTCCCCAAACTCAAGAAACTTTACCACAAACAACCCTTCACTAAATGCTATTGCCTGTGATAGGAAATCTCTCATTTTTCTTAAGTCCAAATGGCTAAAGTTGTGTTTTAGTAAGTCCTTAGAGAGCTTCTTTGACCCATCTCATGACTCTCGCTGCCTTTATCTCATGGTGCTTGTCCTTATCTACTCTTCCAACATAATGGGTGCTAACCAGGCTCTGATGATATTATGTAGAAGGACCTTATGAGTGATCTTATCTTTTGCTTCTAAATTAAGAACAGCTTATAGGTTACAGGAAACTATTAAAGAGTCACATACACATAAAATTCACAGTATCTTACATGACTATACAAATTCAATCTGGCACAGAGTTTGACACATTAAAGCAAGTGTTCTTAAATTGAGGCCTGTGAATTTGTTTTTTAAAAAACTGAAAACTGCATTTCCATATAAGTGATTTCCTTAGTAGTCCTATATATTTTATTTTATGCATTTTAAAATAACATTCTGAGAAGGGATCTATAGGCTTTTATCAGACTGCCAAAGGAATCCTTTGACACATAAAGTAATAATCTCAGCTCTAAAGACATGTTCAGTATTTATTTTCCAAGAGAAAAACAAACACTTTTGATTTAGTTGTTTAATCCCTTTCCTTTTCATGGTCTTTCCTAAGCTCCACTGAAAATATCCATTGAAACTGCTAATTCTACTGAATCCCCACTGCGAAAGCTTCAGTCTGAGTTCTGAGAATATTACGCTTGGAAACCTTTTTGTCTCCTACATTCCAGTCTTTCTTCACTTTAAAACATTTGATATTTTCCTACTTATGTTCTCCTTAGTCTCATCACTTTGACTCTGCCATCTTATTCCTTGCTTCAATGGCTACCTACTTCTTCCTATTTTTTCTAAATGAAAGTGAAATTTAACAATTGCCTTTAAATGTCCTCCATCCACAAAACAAATTTTACTAAGAGCAGTTCTGTATTTTGAGTTCAATACTATGAGACTACAATTACCATTCTGACACCATTACTGTCATGCATTCCATTTTTCAAGGGAAACTGGCTTACTATAAATCCACACTCACATACACACACACACACACACACACACACACACTCTCTCTCTCTCAAGCACTTTTTAAAACAGAGTAATTCATGAAGTCCTACACAAGCTAACTAAAAGATGATGTGGTCGATAAGACATGAAGAGACAAGGGAACTGTTTAACAGCCCTAAGTGATTAATAATCCTATTTAGGATCATAATGCTCAAGTTACATCAGGAAGAATATGAAAAAGGTACTGAACACAATGTCTCATGAGTATACCACACTTTTTGATTCTTGCCTCTGAAGTAGTTTTGAAAAAAAGTTTTACTAGAACACATTATACACACAAAATCAATCTTTAAAATTAAAAATTTGCATCAAATTGTGTTGTTTTGTATACCGAGAAATCAAGACAACTTCACCAATTCCTCCTTCCCTGCTCTGCCCTCCATCCCCATGCAGCAACAGTCATTTCTGCCACAGCTGAAATCCTGCCACAGGAAATCCTACGCTCTGCTGTGCTGTTCTTCTTCTGATAGTAGTAACAGTAGCAGAGCAGGAAACTAATGTTTGAGATCAAGCTGCCAGATTCTGAACAGGCAGGTTTTAATATGGTTTATATTTTTTTATAATCAGCATGCAAATTACTTTTACACTTTAACATTTTTTTTCCAACAGAGCCCTTGAATCTGCCACCTTCTTCCTGTTCCCTCACTGAAGTCCCTTGCTCATGCCTTTTGACTTTTTAGGAAACTAAGAAAGCGAGTTACTGAACTGGACAAGTCGTCTGTCTTTAGCAAGTTTCGACTGCTCCCACTTTTACTTTTGCTTGTTCTGCTCATGAAGGATGATCTTGTTTCACTTGGACTCCAGCCAGGTAGTGTAACTGACGTTGCTTTTGAACGACCAGGGACATTCTCCAGTATATCTTGGCAGCCCATGAGCCGAACTTCCAAAGTACCTATTAACATGAACACATATGTTAGATAAGAACTTCAATCTGCAACAGAAATGCAAAACAAAAAGTTATCATAAAAATATGAACATTTAAAACAAGGAGTTTTATGAATCAACTGTCATCTTTCCTTCTTAATAATAACTTATTAAAATGGAGGCCACTGATATTCTATGAAATGAAGGAAGCAGAGATGTGGGATTTATATCTTTACCTGGATATCCCACCATACCTCAGAGACATGCATTCAAGCAAGTTATCTTTTATTAAAACTCCTACTATGTACAAATTATCTTTTCCCCCAAACCGTTCCCTGCTGCTAACTTTGTTTCTATTGTCATCACCCAAACTCCTAGTCAGTAACGCTTGAAACCTAAAACTCTGATCTTGTCTTGACTTTCTTTCTCCCCCCATTTAATCAGCTGCCAAGATGCATTACTTCTCTGCTCTGGTATCTCAAGTTGGTAACTTAACTTTGTCACTATTTCATTTAAAGCTTTTATCTCATGGCCTAGACTACTGTAATAACCTCTTAACTAGGCTCTCTGTCTTTATTCTCAGCACTCTCCATATCACTGACTGCATAATCTTCCAATTACATGTGATTCCTTCATTCAAAAATTTTTATGTCATACTGAATAAACTTTAAAACTTTATTCTGGCATTCAAAGCCTATTAATTGTCTTAAATTTATATTTTCCACCTTACTCTAGGCAACCCCCTCACGTATTTTATTCTGCGTTTCCCTATACCTCATCTTATCTCCCCCAAAATGTTATAGAATCCTTGTTAAAAAAACTTTGCCTTTTAAAAATATTCACCTTCACTACTACCTCCATGAAGGAGGCACCTTCCCATTCTCTTTCTCTATCCTTCTTCACATGTTCTTCCAGTATTTTGGTGGGATATTCTGCTTTGTATTTAGTGCGTGTTGATCTGAATTCATTTTCCTTTAGCCTGTAAGCTCCTACAGGGTAGGGTCTTTTTCTCTGTATTCACAGGACCCAAAAGATAAATTTGGAAACAGAAAGTACTTAGTACTTTGGAATAAACCAAGTTAAAATAAGGAACATCAGGAGACAAATGTCAGCATTTGCCTGAACAGCATATTACAAATCAATCAAAGGCATTTATCTAGTAAGAGTCTACTTGGTGCCAGGTAATACGGATAGAAATACAAAAAACAAACAACTCCCTTCTCTCAAGAAGCTTACATTAGATGGAGAAGAGATCACGTTAGTATATACAAAGTAACATTTTTAGGAAGGCACTACGAGTTGAGGGCAAATCATGAAGGGCTTAATGTAGAAACTAAGGATTCTAAGAGGCAGAAACGAGGAAAGAAGATATACACCATTCCAGGCATGAGGGGAAGCCTGTGCAAAGAAATGGAGATGGGAGACTATTCGTGAGGAAGGATTACGGAATATATGAGGAGGTGTAATGTATAAGATAGATGGAAAAATAGGTTGGGCCTAATATATTAAAGGCTCTAAATGACAAACAGAACTTGATCCCAGAACAAAGGAGAAATCACCAGGGTTTGTTGAGCAGGAAACTAACATGGTCACATTATTTGGGGAGTGTGGAAGAAATAAGGAGACTGAATGAGAGGCTATTATAGAAGTGCAAGAGCTGACAAGAGCCCAAACGAAGACTGTGGCTGTATGGGGGAAAAGAATGCACAAGATCTGTCTACTGATGAGATCAGAGGTTGCAACTCATGAGTGAATGGACAATAGTGTCCCTGAGAGAGATAAGGCAAACTGAGAAGAGCAATGGGGCGAAAGATGAGTTTCAGACAAGTTGAAGGCACTTTGGGGCACACCTAGTGCATATTCAAAAGGCAGCTGATGACAGGGCCTGGAATTTAGGAGTCAGACCAAAGCTAGAGATGGAGATCTGGTAATGATGAGCTGTAGAGACCAGAGACAGCCAGGTGGCGCAGTGGACAGAGCTGAATTTGTGGGGAGGTGGAAGATTTTGGGAACTATGTTTCTTGAAGTTATCTAGGAAATGCAAAGAGTGGTTTTTGAGAGCCTAATTATCCCAAAGAATTGCTTAGCTTCATGCTTCATTTTGGTTGAGGGATCATAGACTTAAGAGTTGGAAGGAACTTTTAGAAGGCATTCAGTCCAATCCCCTCACTTCACTGTACAGGAAAAGGATTATAAGGAAATGACAAGTCCTAAGTAAAATTCTGATGCATTTTTACTGAAAATATAAAACTAGTCTAATTTAAAAGAAATGGAACATCTTGCGTGTGTTTTTTAGGGGGGGAGAAGCGATGAGACTGGCAAACAAATCATTTCCACTGTGAATGCTCAGCTGATCATATAGCCATCCTAGGGAAACAAAAAACATCTGGTGACTACTTTAAGTCTGGTAGATTATTAAATATTTTAGTAATTTCAACGTTATCGGAACATGATAATGTTCAACACTTGCTTTTATTCTGAAAAAATATTTAAGGGGCTTTAAGGTCTGCATTAAATATTTCAGAGTTTCTGAAACTTCTTTTATGAAGTGAGAGTATTCCAGTGGAAGAGTAGACCTACTTTATACCTAATGTTCACAACCTACAATATCACTTTTTAAAAACAACAAAATCTTAACAATAAGCATTAGCGTTCACAAACAGCAATTAGAAAAGCTATCAGTATGAGGAAATGGTTGTGCTGTTTATCCTTTATTGGGTCTGATGAGTATTTTATCCTTTTTTTTTTAGTATCTTGGTATGATTGAGTCACAATATTTTCAGTTTCTAAGATTGCTTATTGTGTTGCCCAACAACAAGGGTCACCCACTGGAGACAGATTCATCTCCTCTGACAGCTCTTAATTATAGGCAGATTCTTCTATTTTGAACAAGCCCAAATCTGCCTGGATTGGCTTTGTACAGCCAAGCAGAATGAATGTAGCCTCCCTGCACATATCAGTCTCCCCATCCATCCCTAGGTCTCTTCACAACACCCACCCCTACATGCAGGCTGCTTCCCAATCAAACTGACAGAGGAGCCATTTGTAGACTCTGTTCTGTCTTTTCCTACCTCCACCCCTGGAATGGACTCACAAGATAATGGACCTAGAGTTGGGAGGACCTCAGAAGCCTTCTTGCCCCAAACTCTTCTTTTACAGATGAGTAAACAGACGAAGGAAGTCAACACACTTGGCCAACAACATAGAGGAAATAACCAGGAGGGATTTGACTGAATGGAAAGCCAAAGCTTTTTCCCTGTCTGCAGACTGAGCCACTTCCTTCATAATGCCATTCCAGATACCCTCAGAAAAAAAAAATGATCCCTCGAATTTCTCATTCCTTTCTGTTGGATGATTCCTATGTAATTATTATATACAAATTTTTTTTTTACAGTTATTTATATTTATGCCTTGTCCTACTGGATTATAAGCACCTTCTCATTTTCACATCAACCATTCATGTGTTTGTGAAGGAATATGCACATACTTAACATATTCATACATTTGTACCTACAGAATGTACAGCATGTGCTAAGGCCTTACAAGTAATATGAAGTTTGCACAAGACACGATCTATTCTCTTTGGGCTCATATTTTATCAAGGGGAGGTGGCACAGTGGATAGACTGCCAGACCTAGAGTCAGGAAGATCTGAACTCAAATCCATCCGCAATGGCTGGATTCAAGTTCAAATGGTCAAGTCACATGACTTCTATTTATCTCAGTTTCCTTGTCTATAAAACGGGGATAATACCTTCAAGGATTAAAGTGGGGGTAACATGAGTTAATATTTATAAAAGTTCTTTGCAAATGTTAAAGCGCTGTTACAGAAGTGATAGAAAAGATGCACTGGAAGAGATGAGAGACTATCAGCAAGCTATTGCAACAAACTAGTAATAAGAGCATAGACTAGAGTGGGAGTGTGAAAATGGGCTATGCTGATAAATGTATGTAGACAGCATTGACAAGACTTAGAAATTAACTGGATATGGGAAGTTAAGGAGAAGAGCAAATAGGACTGATTATACAGCAAGCACTTAATGAATATCTGTTGAAAAGATACAGAGTTAGAAGGTCACATGGTCCACCTTTCCATCCCACACCCTACCCTCCTAAAATACCTTGCACAGTAATTATTTAGTGTTTGTTTGAAAATGTGAAGATACTAAGGGATGGAAGTTTTTCACCAGAGGGTGGACATTATAGGGAAGCAGAATTCAGACAGACATAAAAAGAAGGACTTTCTAACAGTGAATACTTTACAAGAGAGCCCATTCTATTCATGAATAATAAATTCTTTTCTAGAGGCAGCAGGTGTTACTGTTACAAGTGTTCAAGTTGCTCTTGGAGTCAGGAACGCCTGAATTCAAATTCAGCCTCAGACACTTAGCTGTCACCCTAGGTAAGTCACTGAATGTGTTTGTGTCAATTTCCTCAACTCTAAAATGGATATAATAATAGCACCTACCCTCCAGAGTTGTTGTAAGGATAAGATGAATTAATATTTGTTTAAAAGGGAGGGGAGGGGGTGAATCTTAGCACCATGCCTGGCACATAGTAAGTATAATATAAAATGCTCATTCCTTCCCCTCCTCCCTTTACAGCAAGACAAAACTTTGCTTTCTATAATAGATTCAAAGAATTTTAGTGCCAGATGGAAACTTAGATTTATTCTGACACCACTGTTTTACAGAAGAGCAAATTGAGGGCTAGAAAATGTAACTTGCCCAAGGTCAAATAATTAGTGGCAAAAATCAAGTCTATACTTTTCAAGAGGTGGTCTTGAATCTAATCTCTAAAGTCACTCAAAACAAGTATGATTTATTACCCAACACTGCTATCATCTTGTTCCCCCTTGCTCTCCTTGGGTCTTTTCTTTTCTTGGTTAAATACCATGAGTTTACTCAACTATTTCCCAAAAGTCATGGTTCTAAGAAGCCTCATCATCTGGTTACCATATAACAGTTAAGCTCCAATTTGTCAGTGTCTGATAAAGTCTTTGTTTATGTCCCACATCGATTTCACTTTCTCAACTCTGTATGAAAGCTGTCTCCTCAAATTTCTCATAGTACTTTCAAGCTCTTTCTTACATTAATCACATTCTGTCTTGTCTTTATTCAGTAATACGTTACATTCCTTATCCCCCCGCCCTGTTAAGATTATAAACTCTCTGACAGGAGGAAAGGTACCTCATTTTGTTTTTGTATCTTTAGTATATAATGGCGTGTTATGTATAAAAGTGGCTCAAAAATATTTATTGCATTTAAATCAATAGTATTTAAAGTATAGTGTGAGTACTGTGGGACTATATCCCTTGTAGATACAATTATTAAGCATTTACTCTGTGTAGAATATTTCACTCAGTATTTCGGAAAAGACAGCTACTGTCTTGGAGCCAATGGTCAAGGTCAGGGGGCTAAGATACAAAAATAACTAAAACACTACTACATTACACTCATTAGAGAGTCCAATGCAAAAGGCTTTGTCAGATCTCATTAAGGAAGACTTATTGATTTAGATGAAGTGGGGGGGAGAATCAGGAACGGTAATTTGGAAGAAGCTTTGAAACAGCTAGGAATTTAACCGCTGAAAATGGGGAAGGAATTGAGAACAGTTCAAACAGAGGCAGGGCAGTGTCAGAAGAAAATACATACTGTCCACTTGGCACTGAATATAGAGTATGCAGATGGTAATGAAGTTAGATAAGTAGGGTCATGTCATATTGTAGAGGGTTTTAATGTCTGGTAAAAAAGCCTAAAGTTTATATCAGAAACTAAGGAGAAACAATGAATATGTTTTATCAGAAGAGTGATTTGAATAGGCCTAAAGCAGAAAAATTCATCTAACAGCATTAAGAAGGATAGATTGAAAGAGGGAGTGGTGTACACAGAGGTGAAAGCAATTCTAACAACGCAGTTAGGTAATGGGAGCAATGTAAAAAGACATGGGCCAAATAGTATGAAAGATGTTGTAGAAATAGAATACACAAGAACTGAAAGGACAAGGGATAAAAGAAAGACCCTGATGAACACAGGAGATCAGGTGAATGGTGGTGTCACAGATGTCAATAATGAAGTCAGGAGGAGGAAAAGGTAAGTTTATCATGGAAGATAATGAACTTGGTTTCACACATGCTGAGTCTGAAGTGACAGTGAAACAATTACACCATGTCCAAGAGGCAGGTGAGGACACAAGTCTGAAGCTCAGAAGAGAAATAAAGATCTGACCAACAACCACAAGGGGGCGCACAGGAGCAGGCAGGATTACAGATAGAGAAAAGAAAGATGAGAGCAGGCTCCAGGAAAGATACACATGAAGGGGTTTAGAGGAGGATGAGAAACTAGACAGAGAACAGTTAGAGAACTGAGAGCTGGGAGGAGGGAAGGGAGGGGACGATCCGTAAAAGGCGGTTAGCAGCATTAAAGGCTTCAGGGAGATCAACTGGATCTGGTGACTAAGGGTACAGGCAAGCTCCCAGAGAGGGCAGTCTCACTGGAAGACAAGAAGAGAAGAGCGAGGCAGATCACTGAAAGAGCGCTTCAAAGTGATGCGCTCTTCAAGTTTAATAGCAGAGGAGAGGGGCAGGCTAGGGAGTCTAACGGCCTGTCTAATGACTCACAGAAAAATTTTTTTGGACTAGGAAGGAGTAAGTGAAGGGAGAGTAAAGATGCAGAAAAGAAGAACTAACTATGGGAGAAAATGGAAGTAACAACACAAAGAGAAGAGTTACTAATTCTTTTGAGACCAGAATGAAGGAAGGAAGGGGGAAAGGGCAATGCCGCTGCTAAGTCGTGAGGAATGAGGAAGGGCAATTAAGGCAATTCTCTTTGTATAACTTAAAGAAAGCTGGGTCATCTGCTGCAAGTGTGCGGCACTGCTGATGATGAGAGGCACAAAGAAAACGCTTGTAGAACCACTGTGGAAAATGAGCGATCAATCAGGGCAGGGCTACTGAGTGGCAGTGAGGGTCTACCCATCTCTTAACATCAGTTTTCAAGTATGAAATAAACTTACTAGTATGACTTTTCTCCACCAATAATCAGTAGTATTGGAGCAGGAATGAACTAAATATTAAGTCATGCAGGATTTCAGTCTGTCCAGGATTATAAGGGATTCCATGATAGCACAGCTAATGAAGGAAGTATTAAAGCATCAAAACATTGGGTTCAAACTAGGTATGACAAATTAAAGGTAATAAAGAATAGAATGAAAGGGATAGATCAAGAGGGAGAAGGTTACAATGAGTAGGAAAAAATTAAGTCTAATATAGAAAAGGAGAAAAGACACATGGCAAAGAAGGCATGGCTAGACACAGAACACCAAATTTCGCTATTATAGAGGTAACACAAATTCAAGAGGTAGTGAGGCCTAAGCATTCCAACACAAGATTGAAGTATGGTGGAGAAGGAAGTACCTAAGGGTCGAAAAAGTCGAAGAACTATATAGTAAGATGTTTTGTGAAATGGGTATCACAACAACCAAGAATAAGGGGAGGAAGACCACGAACTAGGTACTAAAGTCATTGAAAAAGCAAAGAGAATGAACTGGGGATTGGTAGATAATAGAAATAATGATAAGAGCTCTAAAGAAGAAAGGACAGAAGGATGGTGGCAAAGGAATGGTTCAATAGGGAAAGAATACATTATTCTACATTCTATACATATACCTCATAGCTATGAGCTTTGGCTCACAGAGGCAAAGGCTACATTAGTTGGAAAGCCGGGCACAGACTTGAGTACAGCAAATATAAACCAAGACTCCTGAGAAAAGACTGGTAGGATGGCAAGGCCTAATACTTTACAGAAGGTGGATGCTCTTGAGAATAATATCCGGAAGACACAAACCAAAATTAAGGTATGGAAGAAAAGAGGCAAAACAATATACATACTGATCTGGGTACCTAAAAAGACTCATTGATTGACTTACACTTAGAAGACATATACTGCCATACCATCTACTAAGATAAGTTCCAAATGAATACATGACTTAACATAAATGGTAACATCATAAATAAATTAAAGGAGAAAGGAATAAATCAATTATTAGGTCTATGGAAAAGGAAAGCATTCATGACTGCACAAGATATAGCAAGGAATATGGGTTGTAAAGCAATTCTGACTGCACAAAAAAACCCCAACTCATCTAAACGTGGAAGGAAAGCAGATAAATGGGGGGAAAAATCTTTGCAGCAAGTCTCTCTGAATAAGGTCTCATTTCTAAGACACACAGTGAGCTGATTCAAATTTATGAGAGCAAGAACCATCCTCCAATTGATTAAAGGTCAAAGGCCACAAAAAGATAGTTCTTCTAAGAAACCCATCAATAGTCATATGGAAAGGAACTCTAAATCATTGGTTATGAAAGGTATTTAAATTAAAACAACTCTAAGGAACATTTCAAGTCCATTGGAATGGCAAAGCTGGCAAAAACAAAACAAAACAAAAATGGAAAATGAATGCTGGAGGCCTGGGGAAAACAGGTACATTAATGCACTGATGAGGGAGCTGTGACCTGGTTCAACTAGACAGTAATTCTGGAAAGCAATTTGAAACCATGTCCCCAAATTTAGCAAACTATGCATACTCTTTGACATAGTGAAACTGTTACCAGGTCTATTCTCCTAAAGAAAAAGACTAATATATTAAAAATATTTATAGCATCTCTTTTTATGGTGTCAAAGAACTGGAAACTGGGAAGAGAAATGGCTGAATAAGTTATAGTGCATGAATATGATGGAATACTACTGTGCTATAATAAATGACAAAAGGGGATCATTTCAAAGAAACTTGAGAAGACTTGCATGAACTAATACAGAATGAAGTTAGCAGAACCAGGTGCTGTGGTGCTGTGTGATCTGCTCTTTCCTGGGGATCTTACCCAATAACATGGGTCCAATTTTTTTTGTGCAAATGATCAAAATGCCTAAAACAGAACTCATTATACTTCATCCCCAAATCTATCCCTCTTCCAGACTTCCCTTCTATTCAAAACACTGTCATGCTCAAAAAAAGGAGGGAAAGGACCCATTTATGTAAAAATAATTTTAGCAGCTTTCTATTGTGGTGGTACAGAACTGGAACTTGAGGATGCATAATGACTGCATAAATCATGCATATGAAGAGAATGGAATACTATCATGATGTAATTAATGATGAAAGAGATGGTGCCAGAGAAATCTGGGAATGCTTGAGCTGATGCAGAGTGGAGCAAGCAGAAGTAGGACAGTTTACACAAGAATGGTAATACTGGGAAGACAACTGTTCTGGAAGACTTTACAACCCTGACCAAACAGCGACCAACCAGGACTCTACAAGACTAACGGAGAAACCTGCTCTCTACTGGTACTTGTCTTTCCACAGAGCCAACGGGGAAATGCGTTTTGACTGCACGTGTCTGCGGCAAGGTTTCTGTTGTTCCTTCTCAGATGAGGGTGGAGTGGGGAGGGTTAGAGAGAAAGAAGGCATGGATTTGTAGTGATGGAAAACTAGTCATTATAAAAATAAAAGAAATGAGAGAAAAACAATTAACAAAAGACAGGCACTAGAGACGGATGAAAGAACAAATTAGCTGAAAATGAGAGACTAAGAGTTCTATGGTCATTTAAAGCAAGCGTCAGGGCGCACCAAAGTTCAGTGGAAACTGAGATTGGAAATAAATGGTAGAGACAGTAAGTGGTTTTTATAGCTGTACTGTAAAGGAAGATTTAAGAGAGATTAAGGCCAAAGGTTCAGGGTAGACAAGAGGATAAAATTAAGAGAGGGCTCAACTGCTAAACTCTTATTTTTGCTTCAGCTTAATCTATTAACAGGCATTACTGGACTGGAAGAACAAACATGGCTAACAGGGAGCTGCAAACAGGGTAAGTTAGGAGATGGTAAGAAAATATCTAGTTATCTTCAGATCTGGTTGAATAACTGGGACCAGAGTCATCCTTAAAACCAGCCTCTCAAGGACAGCCCAGAACCTATCTGTCCTTGGTCCTGATTTTCTCAACGCTTTAGCTGTGTAAGTGAAGTTACAGACAGAACTATTAAACATTTGCAAACAATATAACTACAACTCATTATAGAGAGAAACAAAGCGAAGTACAAAGTTGGATTGTCCAAGGTCACATGAACAGTAAAAGGCAGAGCCATGACAAAGCTCAGGTCCTCTCACTCCAAATCCAGTGCTCTACGAGCTTACACATAACCCCACCTCCTTCAGTAAATTTGGGATAGGCATAAAATTGAATAGAAAACCTTTCAGAATGGGGAAAGAGGTAGAAGGGAGGATCCAAAACATGACATGTGGGAAACACAAGATATTTTCCTAAACTTCCTAAAGTTTAATTTCTTGGTACAATAAAATCTGCCTCCCAACATTTACTCTGATTTCAGTCACTTTTCAGTCATGTCCAACTCTTTGTGGCCCCATTTACGGTTTTCTTGGCAAAGATATTGGAGTAGTTTGCCATTTCCTTCTTCAGCTCATTTTACAGATGCGGAAACTAAGGCAAACAGAGTGAAGTGATCTGCCCAGAGTCACACAGTGAGTGTCTGAGGCCAGATTTGAACTCAGGTCATCCTGACTCCAGGGCCACTGCAAGATCCACTGCATCAACACAGCTGCCTTTACTCTAATTGAAAATCAGGATGTTGGGTTCTTTAAGCTTTTAATCAGAAAACCTAGCATAGGATAAAATGGAAAAACGGCAACTCAAATAATCCTGGAGGTAACAGTATATTATGAACGTCTTTTTATTTTGGGAACTTTAACAGCCTGCATAATATTTTAAATACGTACTCTAGTAAGTTCCTAAAAGACAACTTCTATTTTTGTTGCATCATTTTCAGATGAAGAAAGGGGCGGTAGTTACTTTAATTCCAAGACCCTGAATTGACATATTTGAAAATGGCTTGTCACAGACAACTTCAGTAATCTAAATACATAATGTATCAATTACTAAATTAGTATAAAAATGAATTTTAAAAAAAAGCGCAACATTCTCAAAGTATGACTAACCCATCACATACCTGTTAGTGCTGCTGGTTTGGATAGTGTACTATATTGGTTTTGTGTAGATATTACACTCTGCCGTGGACTTAGTGTTGGTGATGCAACAAGAGATAGCTCCTCAATAATAATACTGCTTTTGGGATGATTCTTTGGAAGTTCATTCAACCTTTGTTCTAGTGAATACTTTAAAAGATCCAACTTTTGACTGGACTCATTAAATCTCGCTTGGGCCTTGAACAGAAAAGAAGAGGGTGCTTTCATCTTAATAATGACATTGTTTAAATTACTGTATTAAGTTAAAATATTTAATTTGAAAAATTACTTCTGAAAGTGCTTTTCTGTCTGTTACTTTTCCTGATCCAAGTAATTTCATCACATTCTTTGCACCTTCTGCTACTGCAAACTCTATCCTAAAGTGATGCCGTAATTCTTCCATCCGAAGTTCAAGAGGACTTATCACAGGTTTTGCTAGAAGAAAAAAAAAATTAAGTAAACTTAATAAAACCAACTATTTGGATTATCTAAGAGAGGTTAAAGGAATTTTAAAAAGCAAATGAATTCTGATGAGATTAAGTCAGAAAGTAGCTAAGTGGTAAGAAATAGTTACACTTAATAGATACTAACGTGAAATGTAGGTCTTTATATTTGAGCTGCACTGTACATTTAAACTATAAGTCTGAAAATTTTTTTAGAACTAAGGATAAGCCAGTATGTCCATACACTGTGTAACATTTCTGGATCACAACAGTTTCTACCTATGTTTTTACACCACTTGGTTGAAAAATTTCCTTGGAAAAGAAAAAAAGGAAACAATATATTCACTCTCAGACTCTGATAAGTCTTTATTCTGGAAAAATGAAATACATGTATTACAAACATATAATTTCCAAATCAATTTTAATGAAAAGTTTAAAAAAGCCAAATTGCACTTAAATTTAAAACAAAAAATCACCCCATGTCCACACTGGCATATCCCTAGCTAAGGCTCTGACGTTAGTAAAAAGATTAATAGTTCATCTCTACTCCATCACCATTATCAAAAGCCAGTTCATTGGTCTGGACTGCCTGAAGAATCTGCATCCTTATGACTTCTATTTTTGTCTTGCTGTCCTGAAGCAGCTGTTGAGCTGTGGCAAGGAGTTTTCGATCCTATTAAAAAGGAGTTTCAAAATGTAAGCCAATAAATGAGCATCATCACCATCATCAATAAGCATTTACTATGAGCCAGGCACTATGTGAAGCACTGGGAATACAAAAAAAAGGCAAAAAGAAATTTAATTCTTCTAAATAAATTCAAACAGCAGTAGCAAAAACAGAAGAATGAAATCATGAGAATCCTAATTTTACAATGCTACAGATCTAGTTACAAAAATAACAAAATTGTGTGTAGGGGAAAGATTTTTACTTTATTGAAAATGAATAACGAAGAAAATTTAAGGCAAACCAAATGACTCTTACTGTTAAAAAGCTCAAGCATTGTCATTATCACCTCTATAGCACCAACTTTTACAAACTACTTCATTTGCAACAATCATGTGACACAGGAAGTACAAGTACTATTTAATTTCCACTTTACAAATGAGAAACTTCAGACTCAAATAGGCTGGGTTACCTGTGGAGAGCTACACGGCTAATAAGGACTAATAAGGCCCAATCCCAAGTGTGTTCTTTTCAATACAACACATATCTCATCACACAAACCCAAAGGTAAAGTTACTGCTAGTTCTCCTGTCTAATTTGTATAAAATCTACTGCATTTTTTCTTTTCCATAATCAAGAGAGATCAGAAATTTAAAGACAAACACAATCATATAAAGTAACATATGCCAAAGTGCTCTGACATTAAGAAAAGTTTTTTTCCATCACCTTTATATCCATTTTAAAAATTAATTTTTATTAACATCCTTCTAAAAATGTAATCTATATTTTCCACTGGATTTCCCTTATAATATAAAGAATAAAAGAGGGGAAAAAGTTCTACAAAACCCAATTATTTTAAAAATCTGTTATTATATGAAATATTCCATACCCTTGGTTCCCCATCTCTGCAAAGAATCAAGGGAGGTGCTTTCTCATATCTTTTTTTTGATGCCAAACTTGTTCATTCAAAGTTCACAGTATCCAGAGTTAATTGTTTTGGTGTTCCTTTCATTTATATTCAATTGATGGACAAGTCTTTGTTACCACAAAAAGTGCTTATTATGAAAACTTGGGTGTATAAAGGACCCTTCTTTTTGTCCTTGTTCCAGGTTTAAGCTTAGCAGTGGAATTTCTTGGTTAAATGGTATTAACATTTTAAATACTTTGCACAATTCCAAACTCCATTCCAAGATGGTGGGTCCAATTCATAACTTCGCCAACCATTAGTATGCTTGTCTTTCCAAAGTCCCTCCAACACTGTTTTGAAGTCAAATTGTAATGAAGAGGTACATTTGAAGAGTAATTCAGAATGAGACTGAAAGTATCTAAACATTTCTACTTGTTTCCCTTCATATTATTACATCTAGGGAAGATAACCATAAGATATGGCATTTGAAATTGCAGGGAGCTAAGAAAAACTTTGAAGGCAAAATTAATTTGCTGTTTAGTTGTGTGTGTGACTCCTTCAGGGATTTTCTTGACAAAGATAGAAGAATGGTTTGTCATTGCCTTCTCCAGATCATTTTACAGATGAGGAAACTGAGGTAAAGCAGGGTTAAGTGACTTGCCTAGGATCACACAACTAATAAGTGTCTGAGATTATATTTGAAACCCAAAAAGATGAGTCTTCCTGGACCTCAAGCCTGGCACTCCATCTACTGAGCAACCTAGCTGCCCCAAACTAAACAGTCCCATAAATTAAAGCCCTTTCTGCAAAACTTAACTAAATTATGCATTATATAACCAACTTAAGATCTGTCTTAAGATATCCTGAGAGGCTTTGAATTCAGAAAGCACAATGTTGGTTGAGCCACCGAAAAGAAAAAAAATCCTATCCTGACACTGCAGAAAAATGACTGAAAAGATTATCCAGAAAAGTCATTAAAAATTGAGGATTTCAAAAAGTAAAAGAAACACTTGCAACAACAGTTTTTTAAACTAGAAGGTAAAATGAAAAGAAATTGTCACTATATACTTAACAGTAATGGAAGGTATATTCAAGTCTGGAAGGATGAGAACCCTAGTGATTACAGGGTTAAGACTATGAAAACCATGCAAGTTGGGATGTAAGCACACAGAAGCTCTGCTTATTCTCCAGGCATCTCTATTATTTCCCAAAGTAGCTGATGCCACCTTGAAAATAGCAGCATCTAATAAATCTAGTTTTCAAAAGGAGACAAGAAAATTTAACCAATGCCTGTTTAATTCTGGTATAAGATAATGTCGCTATATCATCTTCAACAAATTCAGCCTACCTCAAAGTGACAACCAGTTTTCAGTAGTACAATCCCATTATTACCACAAGGAAAAAAGTAATCAAAAGTCTAATAAAACTAAATACCAAACTTAGGTTAATGCCAACTGTATTCATGAGCTGTACTTTTATTCGTAGTCTTGCCTGGTAATCTCAAACTCCTACAGGCTTATTTATCATCTCTACTGAAAAGTAGGTAAATGGAGAAAATCCTGCAGCAAGATTCTCTGAGTAAGATTTCCTTTTTAAGATCTACAGGGAACTGATTCAAATGTATAAAAATGAGAACCATTCTCCAATTGAAAAATGGTCAGAGGTCACAAATAGTTCTCAAGAGTTAAAAACTTAAGCTATCAACAGCTATATGAAAAGATGCTAAGTCACTAATAATGAAAAAGATGTAAATTAAAATAAATAAGGATACTACATTCATCAGACTGGCAAAGCTGACAAAAATGGAGTATGACAAATGCAGGAGGGGTTGGGGAAAACAGGTACATTAAAGCACTGTTGGTGGAGTTGTGAACTCATTCAGCAATTCTGGAAAAGAATTTGGGACTATTCCCCCAGAACTAGTAAACTTTGCATACGCTCTCACAAAGTGACAATGTCATTGGGTCTATTCTGCTAAGAAATCAAAGAACGAGGAAAAAGTTTTCTATGTCCAAAAATATTTATAGCATTTCTTTTTATGGTGTTAAAAAACTGGAAACTGAAGAGGTGTACACTGATTGATGAATGGGTGAAAACAAGCTATGGTATATGAATACTGTAAGAAATACAGTTAAGTACGATAAAGGGGATGCTGTTGAAGAAACCTAGGAAAACTTGCATGAACTGATATAGAGGAAGAGAATAATTTATACAATAACAATATAATACATGTTGTAACAATACAATGTTATAGAATAACAATATTGTAAATACAAACAATTCTGAAGAACTTTCGAACTCTGATGAATACAATTACAGAGGATTCATAATGAAACAACCCTGACACTTCCTGATAGAGAGGTGTATAGTAGGTAAAGTATAGAATATAGAATGACAGATTTTTCTGGAAATTTATCTTGCTTGATTACACCTATTTACAATAAGGGTTTTGATTTTCTTTTTCAAGTTGACAGGGAGGGAAAGAACACAGGGAAAGAAGGTGGATTTTCAAAGGAAAACATAGAATTCAATATTTAAAAATAATCACCTCTGGAGATGAGTCCTGATTCTACATATCTATCCATTTGTTTTCTGAATAGCAATTCTGGACAGAGCACTAGCCATGGAGTCAGGATGACCTGCATTAAATCCAGCCTCAGACACTTACCAGCTATGTGGCCCTGGGCAAGTCACTTAACCTCTGTTTGCCTCAGTTTCTCATTTTAAAACTCTAGTTTTTCCACCAAAAAATGCGGGTTACGAATGGGGTCATGAAAAGATGGGCACAACTGAAATGAATGAACAGTAACATCAGGCCACCAGATATCTCCACCAAGACACCCCAAAGCTAACTAACTCCACATCTCTAAAAACACAACTCAATCTTTTTTCCTCCCTCAGAATCTAGCCCTTTCCTCACTTCTGTGAAGGCACCACCATCCTTCTCATCATTTTGGTTCTCAGGCTTGGGAGTCAACCTTTCTTTCACACCTCACATCAAAAGCCAATGTGGCAGGTGTTTATTTACATCACTTAGCTATACACTACCACTTCATTAACATAAAAATTATTCCGATTCACTCCCTCACCACTCTCCTGCTAGGATTACTGAACAGTTTTAATTTGCACACCCAGTCTCCAGTTTCCTTGTCCAATCTACTCTCCATACAGATGCACAATTCAGATTCCTAAATCTAAAACTTTCCTCCACAAGAAGTCAGAGGCTTCCTTATTATCTCTAGAATAAAATACACGCTCTGCTCTGTTCGTTTGGTATTTAAAGCCTTTCACAATTTGGCTCCAAACTATTTGCCCATCATGATTCTCATACAATATGTAGTGCAGTAGAGATTTACTTGCTTTTCCTCAAATGTGGCATTCCATTATCTGCCACCTCTGTGTCACTGCATTAGTAAATTTTACACAAACTACCCCCTATGCCTGGAATGCTGTCATTCTCACTAACACCTTCAGAACATCCCATTTCCTTCAAGACACAGTTTGGGCACCGTTTCCTACAAGGTATAGTTTTTAGTGTCCTTCCTCATCCCTAGCTCCCTGCTTTTTATTTAGTCTGCATATATTTCATATGTACCTCTCAATTAGGAAGCCTCTATTAAATATCTCCCATGTCTAAGTCTTATGAGATAAAATCATTATGCATTTTCAGAAAGAGGCTAATGAAGCAGGAGATGAAGGAAAACAGACCTTCATTTGATTTCAAGGGACTTAAAAGGGGAACAGTTCAGAATGGTCCCATTCAACCCTTTATTATGAAGAAGAAACTTAAAACCTGAGGGACAAATGACACATGTAGTATAAGGGTTAGAGACATTTCACTGAAGCTCGGCACACTGACAGGTTTGAGGAAATATCTGAAAGTAAGAATACTTGAAGATACCAAAATAAGAATCAATGAATTAGAAGGATGAACAGAAGAAGTGAAACAGGTAATTGAGTATGTTTTGGGAGGCTAAAACTTAATTTAGCTGGCCAACAGTTTCTAGATTACCTCCAGTAATTATTACTAAAAATACAGATCTGTGATCTGACCAATTTGATGTTTCCTTTATGCTATTGTTATTTTAAAATTCTTTGGAAAGTGATGCGTTTGATATCTCACAGTTATACAACACTGCCAGTAGACAGGTCTTTGCATCTGAAGGAAATTAGGGGTCCTTCAAGGAGCTTTCTAATTTCCAGAAGGCAATCAAGCTCACTTTCCTTTCCTTAACTTTGGACCCAACTCACTATCCCAGATAAACAAAAAGATAAGCCATGTGATCCAGACTGTTCCCCAACTAACTTTCTTCCTTCACTGAAGTCTCCCCTACATGGACGGTCAGGTTAGAGATCTCTTCTGGAGGCTCTGTGATCTTCTTGAACTTGATGCCACAAGCATGAAGTCAATTTGAAGAAAATCATCAGCAAGATCTGCCGTCCTGAGAGAATTCCTCTTGAACTTGAAGAAACCCAGAACAGAGTCCATAGCAGTGATTACACTTTTCTAAGTACAATGCCTGTTCTAGAATATTGCTAGTCATAACTAGCCTTATGCTTTTGACAATCTACCTGCCTCTTTCAAGTACACATGGATTTAATTTGGAGCACCTTACCAAGTTTTTTTGTAGAACTGAGTTCTTTGTAAAATTTCTCTACCTCTTTATCATCTGCAACTGATGTTGGTGCAAAAGCCACAATTATTTCCATGGTAATATATTTACAAATATTTATTATGAGTACTGCTATGAGGTGACCAAATGTCACATTAAATCATGTCTCTTTTTTGCCTTTGGATATATAATCAAACCCACTCCACCAACTCCTTTCTTTGCTAAGTACCAGGACTCTCTGTAAGCAATCCTTCCATTCCTTTTTTTCTTCTGGTCTTATTTACAGGAAAAATAAGATGAACAGGATTCTGCACCTGTCCACTTCCTGGCCCCTGGACAAGTTACAGTCAGAGTACCAACAACTACTTTATCAGAAGTTTAAAAGTTGTAATTATAAGACCTTTTGTTCTGCCTGCAAAAGTGGTAAAGAAGGGGCTATTCTGTATTTTTCTTTGTTTCGTGGCTTCCTATGTCCAATAAATTCATCACCAAGAGGCCAGCTTACTGGTGATGAGCCTTTCCATAGTGGGCTAGGAAGGTTCTCGTGAATCTAGAACTGGCCTGAGAACTGTAAGGACAAAGACTGCCTTTCAACATTCTACTCTGTCAGAATTCCGATTAGGTAGTTATCACAAGTTCTGGAAATCCAACTTCAGAAATTAGAAACATACCATTATTTCCCCTATAATTTTAAGTGGAAGACTCAATTTTACTTATGAAGGGAGGCCTCAGTCACCACCTGCCTCAGATCACAAAATGAAGCAATGTGCAAGTTAAGAATTCATTTCCCAATTTCCGATTTATTACTCTATTCAATGGAGCACATTGTTTCTATAAGAGCATGAAACCAACGACAATAATTTCCTACAGACTTTACCATTCTAATTAAATCTTTCTGGATATACTTGTCTGAGATAACTCAAATATTTCTGAAATTCTCTTTCTTCAAAAGTGCAAAGAGTCATTTTTTCAATGGTTAGATATGACAAATAAAAACAATTAGCACATCGTTTCTGATTTAGGAATACCCTCTCTAAAGCTTATTCAGTGAAGTTCCCTAACACTCTCGAGAATATAAACGTATTCCTATTCCTGTGTCATTCCCTCCACCTCCCCTGCCTTTTCCCCTATTAGTATTAGACATTTCTATGTAGGATTGGCCTTATTTTCTACTATTCTATTCCAACCTTTCTCTGTGGAATCTAACACAAAGTATTGTCCATCTATTTGCATGTACTCAAAATAAAGGCATCAGACAGAACTGGTTCAGTTCATAAAATGAATGAGGTATGATCAAAGATACTTATATTCTAAATTTAAATACATGGATCTTAAAATACTGATTTACCACCTAAGCATGGAACTGAAAAGCTAAAGTAAGTTTTGTGACTACTCTTGATTTATTTTAAGCAATTAGAGAGAAAATGGCATTTTATAAATATATTATTCAATTGTATATAGGATTCAATTGTATATTCAATTGTATTCAATTGTATATAGGATATTCAAATAAAATGCTAGATCTGTTAGGGCTACATCCTAAAGTAACAGTTCTACATGAGGGTACTTCATATACTATTTAATAAGCTTACCTTTGAAGAGCCATTTGAATACATCTGTATCATATTCTCGGCTCCCTGCTTTACCTTCAGTTCTATGTCCAATTGTTTTTTTAAGGCCATCAATTTATTACTGCTAGTAGAACTACGAGGATCACTATTTGGAGTATCTGGGGTCCTTGGGCAATCTGCAAATCAAATGAAATGTAAATATTTACTGAGAAACTAATGATCTTAGGTTGTAATATAGCATTTCCAAAGGATACAGTCATAGTTATTTAAATGTATCTCTATGCTTTGCAACAGTTCTGTAACTATAATCTGAAGCAGAGAAATTCCTGAATGGTTATTTATCAGGGATGTTATAAAAAGGATTTTTGTATTCACTGAAACCTCAAATTCAATTCAGTAAGCATTTATTAAGCACCTATTATTGGCAAAGCTCTGTAATACATCAAAAATAAAAAAGCTAGAAAGCCACTAGAGGACTTTTAATGCTAAGATTAATGTAAAGATTTTATGAAATAAAGCTGTATCACTCTTGGCAAGAATCTAAAAACTGGGAAGGCAAAGACAGAGGAAGGATGGGAAAAAGGAAAAAAAAAAAGAGATTCTGTAAATCTTTCTGACACTCCAAATACTCACTTTCAACCTCTTATGAATTTCACTACCAGTTTTCAACTAAAAAGATGTGGCAAGTCTTTTATCAATAACTGGCCTAGTATCATGTTCCTTCTCTGATCTTATACAGATCACAATTAAATGTAACTAGATAAACCAAGGTGACCAAAAGGCACCTAACTGTAAATATAGTACTGGGGAGTTAAGTTTTAGGTGCTCAAAGGCTTTCTCTGTTGTAGAAAGGTCTAGTTACAAAAATTTCTTTCAGAGCAAATGGTGCTGCTATGTAGATCAGTACAAATATTGAAAAAAAAATAATTGCGGGGGGTGGGGTGGGGGTGTATTTTTAGATACACCTTAACATCCCTTACTTTAAAAAAAAGATTCTTAGATCTTCTGATAGCTTGTAATAATATTGAAAAAAAGCTTGACAAATTCAGTCTTATGGCTAACAAATCTTTAACAAATGCTAAATTTCAATTTTGTTTATTCTACAGCAGATGCCATTTAGGCATCTAAGTGGTGTAAATGGATAGAGATCTGGACCTGTAGTCAAGAAGACCTGAATTTAATCCAGCTTCAGACTCTTACTAGCTGTGTGACCTTGAACAAATCATTTAACTTCTGTCTGCACAATCTTATTCATGAGCAAGACAAGATATCACCCCTATGATGTTACTGGTCCTTTTTGAGAATCTAGGTGGAACTACAAGAGATTCCTTATCCTTAATGAGATAATATTTGTAATGTGCTTTGCAAACACAAAAGTGCTAATGGAAAAGCTATTGTTGTTATTGTTAAATTACACTATTTAGCCTAAATCTGAGAATCAAGAGATCTGAGTTCAAATGCTGGTTCTACCACTAACTAGATATGCGACTCTTAATAGGAAGCCATAACCTCTCTTTGTTTTCCTATAAGAAATGATAAAGTCTAAATGATTTCTAAGGTTCTTTCCAGTCCTAAGTTTCTCTGAAATCTCAACACCTGCTCAATACTATCCCAGTATAACTTGGTAAGGAAAACAGAATCTTGCATTTACTAGAAATACAGAAACTTTATTAAATCAGTATTCCCAAAAAGAAAAATAAGTACAACACAAGAGATTTTTTAATAGGATGGCATAACCCCCTTAAAAAAAACCACAATCATCAAAATGAATATTAGGACTCCCTACGTATAATTTACATTATGTGTTGGGATCCAAAATTTGTTTCTTTTTCAGGGGGCATATCTAGCTTAAAGAACAAAAGCAACTATACAAGTAATATTTAGAGATGTATCTAATGTCCAATGAGGCTGAGGAGCTAAGAGGCAGTGAAGAATGGTGAACAGAAAGAGTATCGAGAGTCAAGAATACCTGGACTCTCTTACACACACTGGCTATATGATTCTGGGCAAGTCATTTAACTTCTCAATGCTATCAAAAATGTGTAAGAGTATAAATTGCAGAACAGATCCGTATTGACAGTGGAACCTCTATATTAATGAAAGAACAGGTCTTCTTCCCCACCCCCCCAAAATAAATGAGTATAGAAAGGATTTAACTGCTTTTGAAACTGTGGTATATCTACACACACACACACACACACACACACACACACATACACACATTCTCCTTAGTTATTCACACACACACACACACACACACACACACACACACACTCTCCTTAGTTATTCAATTACCAGCAAGTACCCTTTAATAAAGTTTGATCTTATTTTAAATGATTTATTTCTATTTAGCTCATTCCCTACCATTCCTAAGAAACACTAGGACCATAACATGTTTTCTTTTCTCCTTTATTCCTAGCAATAATTCATCAAGCCTTCAAAGAGAGCCCAAGTACTTTCTCTCTCAAACATAGAGCAATAAAACATCTTATTTAATTTTAGATAGTGCAGCATGAAATATAGAAACACCAAAGCAGACTTTTTATTTCTAGGGAAAATAGTCTGTAATTTTCAATTAAAATGTATGATGCATCTATTCATAAAGGATCACAGATTTAGAGGCAGAAAGACCCCAGGTTAATTCAGCCCAAACCCCTCATTTGAAAGATGAAGAAACAAAAACCCAAGAAGTTGCGCAACTAGGCCAAGATCAAGATTGGAACCTAGCTCTTCCATTACCATTCTCATTATATGACATTCTAATTATCTAAATTATATTTCCAGCATTTTATCTGTTATTCAATAACAGCTTAAAGTACATATTTGTTTTTATATTGTACTGTTCGTTCTCTCTCAAAAGACAGGTGTGCAGTTTACACATAATGAATTCCTATAAATTGCAACTGAGAGCAGACTATTTTACTATTGTAAGGTAAGGTACTGAAGCAGAAAACTAAATGTATATTGTTGGCATCTTTTTGCACACGTTCCACATCATCAGCACAAATCTGAACATTAGCAGGCCAGGGTAATGATACCTACAGGTGTTTTATTAGTCAGTGCTGCATGAGAAGAAAGCCAAACCAGAAAGCTTTGAAGATCATGCATGTGTACAGGCAATCTTCAACTTATGAAATGGGGTAATTTTCCAAAAGTAAATCTTTAAGTCATTTTAGATTTTGAACACATTTTCCCATGGAAATAATGCTGTAACAGTAACTAAGGTACCAAAACCAGTCTGCAAAAGCCATAAAATATAATCCTGCAAAACACACATATTTAAACAACACTATAACCAGACTCTAGTATTAATAACTGGAAGTGCTGTTAACTCAATTTATGTTGCCATAATAGGCAAAACATAGACAAAAGGGTAGAAGACATAGGGAAGCATATTTCAGTTCAACAAAAGAACTTTTAACTGTCCTTTGCTATCCCAACAATTTAAAGGGTTGCATGGAAAAAATGTAAATTTTCTGTCACCAGAAGTCTTCACTGGGAGACTGTCAGGAATATTGTAGAAAATGCTACTTTTCTATAATTCTACTTCTATAACAATATGGAAGACAGGATAAATGTTGTAGGGTCTTTACTCCTGAAAGAGAATAAATAACTTTTATAATCTTATCACTGAACAGCCACCACTTGTAAGAGTATTTCTAAAAGGAAAATATATTGAGTTCCAACTAAGGATAGCACAAACACATATTTCCCTTTCCAGCTTCCAAACCTGGCCCCTTCCTATCTTCTTTTTGAGTCTTCTTCCATTTTACTCCCCTCTAAGCGCTCTAGGGCTCAGCGACACTGGCCTTCCTGCACATCTCCCCACTCTGTGCCTTTCAGTGGCTGCCCCCGATGCCTGCAATCTTCTTTCTCCTCTTCCTACTAGCTTCAAGATTCATCTCAAATTCCACATCCTTTCCTGGACCCAACCCCTAGTTCCTATTTTCAGAGAGTACCTTTCACTTATTTTTTTGTCTAGCTTATATTTACAGACCTGTTTCGTATGTAACAATCCTCATTAAAATGTAAACCCTTTGAAGACAGGGACTCTATTTTTCCTTTTTTGGGGGTGGGGTGGCAAACAGGTTTGGTATCCCCAATGCTCTCAGCATAATTCCTGGCCCATAGTAAGCACTTAATAAATGCTTGTTGACTGACTGAAAAAGGTGGAACCCAAACTGTACTTGAAGGAAGCTAGGGAATTTATGCGATGAAAATGAGGAAGGAAAGAATTCCAGACATGGGGAATCACTTGTACAAAGGAGCAAAGCTGAGGAATGGAATACTATTTACAGCAGGCATATTTAGCTAATGTCTATTCTGAGGTGCTATTCCAAGCTTCTAGGGGCTAAAGCCTAATCATTCTAGAGGCATCAGCCTGCTGGTATTAAAGGGCAGTGTAACTCAACATAGCCATTCCCAAAAGGTACCTTACTATTTCCAAAATCACACAATAAAAGCCACAGGGGTTATAGGGAAAATGGGGTTGGGGCACAATGCTCCAAAACTTCATCAATGACATAAAAAAAACAGGAGCCAACAAAAATGGTACAGTTTTATACAAGTTAAATTGTTAAGAAATACATAAATACTAAAATAAATAGTGGCTGCCTTGAGGTCTTCACTTGTAACCTGGTATGCCCTGGCCTGACAAATGGCCCTCATGGGGAAAGGTGGTAATGGGGAGGATTTGGGCTAGCCTTCCTCTGTCCACAGCTCCTACTATAGCAGAAGATGTGTGGCACTTAACTTTAAAAGAAAAAAAAAAAGACCTGAAGTTTGCTTGTGGAAGTAGGCATCAGGAGGTCTGGAGTCCATCAACTATTATGAAGTGGTATAGTTTTCCGTATTCTCACTGTTTCTCACTGAGGAAATTGTGTACGAGCAAACCAAAACTGGAGTTACGCTCAAAATGTTCTCTAATATAGTAATCATGTTGAAATAAATTCACATTTTTGAAATAAGCATTACAGCAGAAATGACTGTATCAGCAAAGGGATGAGGCTAGGGATGGAAATGAAACTTGGGAAGTTGGTGACAGCAAATAAACCTTTCATCCCTGCCTCCTTTTTTCTATATATATTTACTTTTCACTGGAGAGCTCATCGACTTCTATCATTCAAATATCACCTCAACATAGAAAGTTAACCTAAGTCTAGCCTTTTATTTGACTTCTAATGTCACATTTTCAACTTCTCAATGTCTATTTCCTCCTGAATGTGCCACCAGTACTTCAAATTCAAAAATGTCTAAATCCAAACACTTTTCCCTCCCCCCAAAAATCTTTTTGTTGATTTTCCTTCCTGTCATTTCTAATCATGGTGGCTCTAAATTTTTAAGAGTCACTTTTTACTTCTCCTTGACTCCTGACATCCAATCAATTGCCACGCCTTTGCAGTATGATCTTGTATTCAGTTCCTTAACATCTATTTATAACACATCTGAATTATTATATTAGTGTTGTACTTAGCCTCTCTGCTTCTATTCTCTTCTCTTTATGGTTCAATGAGCATAAACTTAAGCTTTTCTGTGCTTAAACCAGTTACCACCTTTAACCTACCAAACTTCTTAAAATTGATTTTTTTAAAAAATAAAAAAAATACGCAAGACTACAAAGGAAACCAATTATAATGTGAAATAGTTATCAAAATAAGAAGTTCACAGACTCCAGAGTTAAGGACCTCTGCAAACAGATCAATTTTTCTGAATTATCAACTTGACTGTGTTATTATTCCATAGATTAAAAACTATCAATGGCTCTTCACTGCACACACACAAAGTTAAATCTCCTTAGCCTGGCATTCAAGGCCCTGGGTAAGCTTACCTCTACCTACCTGCTGCTGACACAGCCTCTGGTTCTATCTGGTTCATCCCAGTGAGAAGCTCTGCTTTACATGGTACGTTACCAGATCAGACATATCTCCCCCAATAGCCACTTTCTTCCAGCTGCCCGACCAAATGCCTCCCCACAACCTGCAAATATCAGCTCTTGCTGCCACACCTGCATACTTTGATTTCAACTCACAGTTACCCTCCTGAACAGCAACCATCAGCACCTGCTGGCTGCCCCAAGGATCCTCACCAGATCACATCTAGCCAATTTAGCTCATTCTGGTCAGTCAACAGCATTATAGATAATACAACAAAATAAAATAAGCTGATAAAGCTAACTCTTGCTATTTACAACAGTACACATCCCTCAAATGTACCAAATTCACTAAAGACCAGTGAGACCTATTCCCAGGAATATTCAGCAATGCCAAGGAACATCACTTTGACTCAGTCTTGCGTCCACAAGCATATTCACCCAAATAAACCCAGAGATATCACACACCACTGGCTTCAGTTATCTTAAGAATCAGAATGAAAGTACCAAGGGTAATTTCTTTGGAAGGAATAGATCTTTCAATATCTAACATGTTTTCATTGGGAAGAGACTTTAAAGTAGAAGAATAAAGCTCACCCTTAACATTTACTTGCATGAAAATATTTCTACATTCCTGTATAAAGTAAGTATAATAATTAGGTAACTCATGTCTCTATAGAATGTTGCCATGCCATGGAAATATCAAGGAGATTTCCACCCCCCAGATGCCATGGAGTTAGCTCTGGGAGCAAAACATGCAAAAGAACCCAGTTTTTCTGGTCTTTTTAAAGCACAGAGTCAAACACTGGCTTCCATGATCAAGTGTTGTTTGAGACCACATCACACCTATCAGATTGGCTAACATGACAAAACAAGAAGATGATAAATGTTGGAGAAGATGTGGGAGAGTTGGAACACTAATTCATTGTTGGTGGAGCTGTGAGCTGATCCAACTGTTCTGGAGAGCATTTTGGAACTATGCCCAAAGGGCAACAAAAATGTACATACCCTTTAACCCAGCAATATCACTTCTAGGACCGTACCCCCAAGAGATCATAAAATGGGAAAGGGTCCCACATGTACAAAAATATTTATAGTAGCTCTCTTTGTGGTGGGCAAAAACTGGAAATTGAGGGGATGTCTATCCATTGTGGAATGACTGAACAAGCTATGGTATATGAATGTAATGGAATACTACTGTGCTATAAGAAATGATAAACAGGAAGACTTTAGAGAGGCCTGGAAGGACTTATATGAACTCATGCTGAGTGAAAGGAGCAGAACCAGGAGAACTTTGTACATCCCAACTACCTCAGCGTACAAGGAATTCTTCTGGTAGACTTAACCCTTCACAGCAACGCAAGGACCTAAAAAATTCCCAATGGACTCTTGAGGCAAAAGGCCTTCCACAGGAATTGGATCATAGAATGAAGCAGACCGTTTTCTCTTGTGTTATGTTTTCTCCCATTCATTTTAATTCTTCTATGCAACATGACTAAGGTGAAAATGTATTTAATAGCAATGTATGTGTAGAACCTATGTAAGATTGCACGCTGTCTCAGGGAGAGAGTGGAGAGGGAGGGGGAAAAGAGAGAAAAGAAGGGAAAAAATCTAAGATATATAGAAGTGATTATAGAAAACTGAAAACAAATAATTTAAATAAAAAAAAAATTTAAAGCACTTTTTGAGGATGATAGAGCAGCTCAGAGGCCAGATTCTCTACGTCTTCTGTTTCCTCTATAGGTACAATTTGACTCCCATTTCTCTATTTTTATTGGGTTGAGGTGTGACTTACTGAATGACTTTTGCCCTAAGGCTTTCTTTGCTATCCCAAGCTTAAAAAAAAAAAAAAAGTCATTTATGACCTCAGTTCATCCTGAACCAAGAGATTTACCTCTTGGGAAAAGGGGCATGACTGGAGGGACTGAGGTAACAACATATCTAAGTGCACCTCCAAGGTCATCTACTCCAAAAGTTCTCAATTCTACCAGTGAAGAAACTGAGATCCAGAGATAGGGATCTGCCCAAGGTCATGCAGCCTGGCTCCTTGGCCAGCTCTTTCTAATACACTGTGGTGCCACCTGCCTCTGCTAACTTAACACTGCGTAGATCATGTAGCAAAGTTGCCTGCTGGTGACTTTAGATTAATAAGGGATCAAATAGACTCAATTCTATGTTCATGTTGATCATGAGGCACCAATTTCTATTGATCTGTATCTCTCATCAACCTCCCTTTCTTTATTTTTATGTATCTTTTCTGTGTATAGGCTCTAACCCTGTGTTCTCTAGAACATGAAGGCACTGTTTGTGTCTTTGTATCCCAAACACCTAAAGAGTTGCAGGCATTTTACTGGTGCTTAAAAAATGTTTGTCAGATTGCACTGAATAGCTGCTTATCACCTTGGTATCCACCCTGGTGATTCTTCAGTTATTTAATTTTCATTAGCAGATTTACAAATATTCAGGTATACTCCTCTTAATAATAATAATTCTAAAAACTTTTAAGAGGAAAAAATAAATTTACCTTTTACAGTACTCTTTCAGATTTTCATCAAGATTCAATCCTTTAAAACTCTAATATGACCTTTTTGTCAGTTGCCATACCAGTAAAGCCATGATGGTTAATTATTCTGCAACAGTACCATACACATAGCAAGCACTTAATATTTATTAAACAAATATACTATTTAGACTTCACTTTAACTTCTACTTAATAATTCTAAAAAGATATGTACCATTAAGTATGCTGATTATAGTTAACTTTTTTAGAGGTGGGAAATAGGCTGTCACATTTTGAAAGGCAAGATACATATCTAAGAGGTTAATAATATCCTGTATCTATTAATGCAGTTACTCAAAACAAACAAGCATTTATTAGGCTGTTACTGTGTGCCAGGCAATGTGATAAGTAAGCACAGGTGATACAAAGGAAGACAAAACAATCCCTGATCTCAAGGCATTCATCTTCTCATGAAGAAGACAACACACAAGCAACCATGAATACACAAGACAGTGTAAAATGGGAAAAAAAATCTCCAAACAAAGTCATTAGCAGTGGGGGAAACTGGGAAGGGCTTCTTGCAGAAGGCAGGATTTGAGCTGAATCTTGAAGGAAACTTGGAGGTGGAGATGAGGGCGAATATTCCAGGAATGAGAGACAGCCAGTTTTGAAAAAGGATGGAGGTGGGAGATAGAATGTCGCATAGAGGGAACAGCAAGGCCAGTGTCACTGGATTTAGAGCACGTGTAAGAACACTGGAATGGTAGGAAGGAACTAGGCTGTGAAAGACTTTAAATCCCAAACAGAAGATTTTATATTTATTCCTGAAAGTAATGGAACCACTGGAATTTAACGGGATGGAGAGGGGAAAAATGATATGGTCAAACCTGAACTTTAAGAAAATCATTTTGGCGGTTGAGTAGAAGATGCACTAGAGTGGGGAGAAACTTGAGATGGGGAAACCAACCAGAAGGGTATTGGAATAGTCCAGACTAGAGGAGGTGAAGGCCTCGAGCAGGGTAGCAATTGTGGGAATGCAGAAAATGGGACATAATGAGAGATGCTGTAAAGGTAGAAAAACACGACATGGTAGAAGGGGATAACATTCAGATTGTGATGCTGGGTGGCTGAGAGGGTGATGGTGCCCTCAATAATATAGAGAAAACAGAAAATAGTAGGGAAATTTGGAAATAGGGACAGAGTTCAGTTGAGGACATGGTGAGTTTAAGATATCTGTGGGACAGCCAGCTTGGGATATCCAAAAGACAAGTGGAGATCTGTGACTCAAGGTCAGAAGAGAGGTTGAGGATGGATGAATATATCTAGAAAATATCTGCATGGAGATGACAACTGAATTCATGATACCTGATGAGATCATCAAGTACAGAAGGAGAAAAGAAGAGGACTAAGGATTGCAAGGCACTCACAATTAGAGAGAAAGAACTGAATTAAGATACAGCAAAAGAAACTGAGGAGGACTGGTCAGACAGATTGGAGGAGTACCAAGAAAGAGCAGAGTCACAAAAACCTAGAGGAGAGAGTATCCAGAAGAAGAGTGCTATTGGTAGAGTTAATGGCTATAGAGAGGTCAAGAAGGATGTAGACTAAGAAAAAGAAATTAGATTTGACAATTGAGATCATTAGTAACTTTGGAAAAAGCACTTTCATTTGAATGATGAAGTCAGAAGTCAGAATTCAGAGGATTTAGAAAAGATTGAAGAGGCACAGATTATATGTGACTAAGAATTTAGTCAGAAAAGGGAGGAGAGATGCTTCTTTCTTTTGCTTCTAATACATAACTGAGCATTTAATTTTTGCTAATTGTAATTTATTTTGCCAGACATTCCCTGTAAAAATTAAGTGAGTCGTTTCATATTTTTCTCCAAGATGCTACTGTTGAATGATATGAAATAACCTCTTCTGGTTATAACAGTATATCAATAATATGAAAAGCTCATGTTTATGGTACCACATATATTTAACAATTCAACATAAAGATCAATTTAAATAATTAACAATCTTCTTCAAGTTCTCAACCAAAAAGAGCACAATATTACCAAAATTTCCTAAATAAAACCTTTACAGCAAACTACATAGAACACTAAGAAGCAAAAATCTAAAACCAAAATTTTATACTACCATAGGTATTGAGCATACATATATATATACACACACACACAAACACACACGTGTATATAGACAAACACACATATATACACATATACAATAAATATATATATAATACTAATAGTAACACACTCAGAGTATTTATAGGTAGAGAATATTTTAAGATTTCTATGATAACTATGAACAAGACAATTGGAAGGTATTAACTGCCATCTCACTTTTATGAAGTGGGATTTAAAAAAAAATAGTGAAGGACAAATCAGCAGAATGAAGGCAGCTTAACTGTGAGGGAACACTATTAGGAAAAGTGAGATTATGCTGGGTCGTTAACTTCCTAAATTCCAGAGTTCCTGATTTTATTGTCAGAGACCAATCTAAAAGGTATGAAATTGATTCAAATTGTTGTGGGGTTTGGGAAGTAGAAGGAACAAGGAATGAATTCAACCTAATGAGGGCAACACTGACAGAATATGTCAACTGCATTCTCAGCCTTATTTTCTGAGGTGATGTGTTTTGGGAATAAAGTTCACAATATTAGTATTTCTCAATGTCTTTGGTGGCTAAGATAGAAACAGGAAGTATGGTTAGTCATAACTATCTTTTCAGCTTCCATGTGGGATTACTGAAATTTTCTGGGAAGGGCCTAAGGATAGAGGGTTCTGGTCTCAGCTTTACCATGAAATAAAGGCAAAATCATTTCACCATTCTGCACCTCAGTGTTTTCTTCTGTAAAAGGGGAGATTAAGTTCTGATCATCTAATGTTCTTTGCAGATTTAAAATTCGTTATTTTCTATGAACACATTAAGAACTATTTAAAGAAAAGACAGTATCTCATGCACATTACAGTAACGCTTCACAATCTGCATAGACTACTGTTAGAAGAAACTGAAGACATGCAGTTTGTGAAGTCTTATGTGACAAAGCTTTAATATCATAAACACTCTCTCCATCTCTTCTAACCATCTATCCCAGTGCTGTCCCTCTTCTCTCCATTAGTAACAATGACCATCTGGACTGGCCTTTCAGAGACAAATCATGGCAGAGTTAACTCCATTCCCCAAAAGTTCTAGAGTTATTTGGAATACTGAGAAGTTGAAAGACCTGTCTAAAGTGGGACTTGAACCCAGGTCACCCTGGCTCTATCTACTGCTCCTATCCTGTCTCTCCTGAATAATGTACTGCCCTACCCTCAACTCCCCTGTCCCTTGCCAAAAAAAAAAAAGGTGAGTTGACTAGACTATTTTCTAAGTTTATATGTCATAGTTGAAAGTAATATTTTCACAATATAAACTTTTATTTGTAATGTCAATTGCTGAAAATGTAGTGAAAACACTGGACTAGGAAACAAAAGACTTTCCTTTTGGATCCAGGTCGGCCACTAACGTGCAGTGTGATCTTAGGTTCATAATTTCTCTGAATCTCAAAAGTCCTATAGGGATCTACAATTCCATTATTCTTACAATGTGCAATCCTAAAAATAGTTTTCAAAATTTAGCACAAAAACATGGCGAAAACAAACTTTAAGAAGGACACTGAATATTGAAAGTCTTCAGTAGCTTTGAAATAAAAAAAAAACTGGGCTTTGCAATACATTAGGTTTGTTCTAAGGCTCAAATTTTATTTCACAGAGATTAAAAAGATTTCTTTTAGCTTACAGTGTCTTTCATAAAACCTTGGCCCCTCCAAATGTGCAAATGATGTAGGAAGCACTTTTAATGGAACAGAAATATTTACTAAAAAATTCTAACCTCAGTTACACTGGAGAAAGAAAACATGTCACATATTAGCTCACTGTACTTTTAAAAAGAGATTTAAACAATTAGATTAGTACTAAATTATAATCATTTGACAGCAAGAATGTATCTTATTTAATTTTTGTATGTTCAGCACATAGCATAGCTCTGTAATACAGAGTAATCTAACTGCCTGTTGAATATCTGAAAGCAAAATTTATTTACCACAATTTCATAACTATGCAGCTATAAAATAATGATCACTAACTTTCTTAAGTAAAATTTATCTGATATACATTTAGGAAATATTTCAAGCTATGTATAATACCTGTAAGATCTTCTGGATCTGTTACAACAATATGGGCATTTAATTCCTGTAGTTTATGATGTAATTCTTCTAATTTTTTATTTGATTTTTTCAAAATGTTGTCCACATATGCCAAATTTTTTTTGTCCGTTGTGACCTTCCTGAGATTTTCAGCTCCTTCTTTTATTTTCAGTTCTTTCCTTATTTCTCTTTTGATACGATCCTTGATGTCATCCAATTTCTGTTGCACCACTGTGTCTGAAAAGTCTAATTTTTGGCCAGTGCTCACATTCTCAGGAAGTAGAAGGTTTCGAGCATCCCCCTACAGGAAAAACAAAACAAAACACAAGTTTTACCAGCGTACTATGTAGCATGTGTAATACTCGGCTTTCTAACCAGATTAGTCCTAAATTAAATATAAGATAATAAAGTATTTACATTTATGTGCCTATGTTATACCTAAGCAAAACCAAGATTCATAAAACTTATTATTTATCAAAGAAAAGACTACGCTTAACAAAGTATTAACAATTAGTGGCATTCTTTTACCACTACTCTTATATTTTAGGTAAGTGAATTAAATGTAGTATTTGGGGGAAAGAAGTGGATTTCAGGCCTTTCAATTACAAATCTTTGGGGTAAGGTGTATGCATAATTTTCACAGACTTAAAGTAAAAATATTTCAGGTGAACATATCCACAAGAAGACTTTAGTGATTCATCAAAACTATCAATGGGTTAAATGGTCACCTCCTGGACATTTCAAAATAAGACCTACAGAGACTGTTGGCCATCCTCCTTATCTTCTTCTCTCTGGGATTCAAAATCTGTATCAAGAGCCCCGGTCTCTAAAAAGGGAGCTTTTGACAGATGTTACCTAGAACTAGAATCCTGTACCACCTCCTTGCCCAGTCTCAGTCCCCCACTAGTAACTCCCCTTCATCTGCTGTCTTTCCTCACAAGAATCTAAGTCCCCTGCACAGAGGAACTGACTTCTTGCTTGCTTTTACTTTTGGCCATGTCCTCAACACTTAGCACAGTTCATGGCATATAGTATGCACTTCATGTTTTTTCATTCATTTACTACCATTTTAAAAAGTATATTAATGGTGCAGGATAAGCAGGAACCATTAACAAACACAGTAGTCAAGTACGATAAATCTAAGAATAAATTAAAAGAGGAAGGACTCTATTCAACTATTACAGATTTAGGCCAGCATCCTATCTCATATACCACAAGTTACAAAAGAATATATAAAAGAAAATTTATTTTTTAAAGAAGCAAATGTTAAGATATACCCCTTAAAACTATAGTTGAGAGAGGATTTTTACCCAAACCAAGGGAAAGACGCAATCATAAAGAGAAAATGGAATTCTGATGATATAAAATTTAAAAAGATTCTGCACAAACAAAATTGATAAAACTAGAGTAAAGGATAGTTAAATAGGGAAAAATATTTGCAGAAGTTATCGCTAATAAAAGTCTAGTATTCGAGATATGTAGGTAACTGATAGAAACATTTAAGCAGGGAGCCTTTCTCCAAAAGATACATGGTCAGAAAATATAAACAAGTTTTCAAAAGGAAAATGGCAAATTTTCTACAAATACACAAAGGATTATTAGAATAGCTATTGAGTTTTATGTTATCCCCCACCCCCAAAAACCCCCCATCAACTATGACATAAGAGCAAAATAATTAATGTTGGATGTGCTGTTGGAAGACAGGCATACTACTAGACTACTGGTAGCTAGTTATTTTGGAAAGTACTTTAGAAATAAGCAAGCAAAGTCATTAAATGGAATGGGGGGTAATCTTTAACCCACATATCTTCCTACTTACTGTACACTAATGAGTTTAAAGATAAAAAGAAAGGTGCTAGATGCATCAGAATAAATAGAGTGGAATTTTTTGTGGCAGCAAAAAAAGTGGAAATAAAGTGGGTGCCTATCATGTAAAATGATTAAAATCAAATTGGTATATCAATATCATTGCATTGTAAAAATAAATTACCAAACAGAAATTCAGAGAAATGCAGAAAAAGTCATTTGAACTGAAGGAGGGTAAAGTTAGAAGAACACACAATTGCCATAATAACTACAACAGCATATAGGAAAATAATATTGAAACAAAGGCAACCTCTGAGTGATTGTAATGCATCAGTCTTGGCCCTGGAAAACAGCACACCGGATGGCTAAGGCTGTACCTGATACCAATATGATATGTGTTCAAATTCTGCCTCAGACACTTACTTAGCTGTGTGATCTTGGTTAAGATAACTTTCCTTCTCTCAGACTCAGTTTTTTCATCTGTAAAAAGGAGGATAATAATAGCAACTACCTTCCAGGGAGGTTGTAGAATCGAGAGATAATGTATAAGTAAATTACTTTGCAAACATTATAAAAGCTAGCTGTTATTATTATGAAACCCACCTCCCTCTGGTCAACAAACAGGCAGGTACTGTGGTTAGAAAGGCTACAAACATTATTAGATGCAGCTGCTTTATTGATGGCCTCAGCTCACTGGCTTTCTTTAAGGAGGATGCTCACTGGTAATTGGTAGGGTCTATATCAAAAAATGATGTAAAAATTAAAAAAACAATTAAAAAATCTGACAGTTATTGAAAACCTCATTTCAATATCTGAATTACATTATTGGGGACAATGTTTTTCTCCTAAGAAAGACCACTGATAAAAATAATTACAATCCTTAGTAAATGCTTTTGTTTCAATGTTTTATTACGGACAGTGAGGTTTCCTAACCTTGAGTAAGTTCCTAAAAGTCATGTTGGTAACATGGTTGCAAGTTTCAAACTTTAATTTACTGTTGCTTTTTATGGCTCTTAGGCCAAGGAAAAAAGTGTAGCCTGTAGTCAACTCCTAAACACTAAGTTAACAACAAAACAGAGACCATCTGATTACAGTCATCAGCTAAAACGAGAGTACCTAAACACACACTCCTCTTACCCACCCGTGCCCACATATCACTCAGACTAATTCCCTCCACCAGAGTGAATTACCCCCAAGTCAAAGAGGATAATGCATCTGGAATCACATGATCTCCTTTTGGATCCGTAACGTGTGATGTTGGACAAGTCACCTCTGCAGGCCTTACTTACAGGCCAGTAAAATCAAAAATCGTTACTCTAGATGACCTCTAAGGTTCCTTATAGCTCTAAATATATGATTCTGTAATCCAAAACTCATAATATTCACCACCCTCCATCATGTACATACAAACCTAACAGTTCACAAGCCTAAAGTCTTCTTAATCTTGACTTTATTCCCTCTGTCCTAGTCAAGCTAATCCACTGCTTGCTGCTTCACAACTAACAAACTGTTATGATTGCTGCCTCACAGTAAGTGGCAGGACCAAAATTCAAACCCAGGTTTTTCTAACACCAAATTCAGCAGTACACTGATATGCCACACTGCCTCCTCTCTGCTTACAAAAACTTCAAAGCGTTTTGCAATTCCTTTCTGTCAGTTTCACATCCCACACCGCCTTAGAAACAATGATCAAAAAAATCACTAACTCCAAGAGAACACTTCTAATTATTACAAATTTACTATTATTAATCAGTTATTCACTTTACTAGTCAGGGGGCTCTTTTTTTTTTTTTTTTAATTTTTTATTTATTTATTTATTTAACTTTTTACATTCATTTTCACAAAATTTTGGGTTCCAAATTTTCTCCCCTTTTATCCCCTCCCCCCACCCCCAATACCCCAAGCATCTAATTTTCCCTATCTCCAATCTGCCCTCTCTTCTGTCATCCCTCCCTTCTCTTGTCTCCATCTTCTCTTTTCTCCTGTAGGGCCAGATGACTTTCTAGTCCTCATTAACTGTATGTCTTCTTTCCTAGTAGCAACAACAATACTAAACAGTTGTTCCTAAAACTTTGAGTTCCAAATTCTCCCCATCCCTCCCTCCCCACCCATTCCCTTTGGGAAGGCAGGCAATTCAATATAGGCCATATCTGTGTAATTTTGCAAATGACTTCCCTGATAGTTGTGTTGTGTAAGACTAACTGAATTACCCTCCATCCTACCCTGCCCCTCATTGTTTCTCTTCTGTCTTTTGATCCTGTCCCTCCCCAAGCGTTGACTTCAAATTGCTCCCCTCCTCCCTTTGCCCTCCCTTCCATCATCCCCCCCCTTGCTTATCTCCTTCTCCCCCACTTTCCTATACTGTAAGATAGGTTTTCATACCAAAATGAGTGTGCATTTTATTCCTTCCTTTAGTCAAATGTGATGAGGGTAAACTAATTGTTTTTTTTTTTTCCTCAGCTCTCCTCTTTTTCCCTCCACTAAAAAGTCTCCTACTTGCCTCTTAAATGACATATAATTACCCCCATTCCATTTCACCCTCTTTCCTCCCACTACATTTCTCTCTCACCATTTACCTTAATTTCTTTTCAGCTATGGTCCCATCCTATTCAATTCACTCTGTGTTCTCTGTCTCTGTGTGTGTGTGCATGTGTGTATGTGTATGCGCGTGCATGCGTGTACATGTGTGTGTGTGGTCCCACCAACTACCCAGATACTGAAAAGTTTTAAGAGTTACAAATATTGTCTTTCCATGTAGGAATGTAAACAATTCATTTCTGGTAAGTCCCTTAAGACTTCTCTTTGCTGTTTCCTTTTTCATGTTCTTCTCATTCTTGTGTTTGGAAGTCAAATTTTCTTTTCAGCTCTGGTCTTTTCATCAAGAATGACAGTTTTCCTTGATAATTTCATGGAAGATGATGTCTAGGCTCTTTTTTTGATCATGACTTTCAGGTAGTCCCATAATTTTTAAATTGTCTCTCCTGGATCTATTTTCCAGGTCAGTTGTTTTTCCCATGTGATATTTCACATTCTCTTCCATTTTTTCATTCTTTTGGTTTTGTTTGGTGATTTCTTCGTTTCTCGTAAAGTCATTAGACTCCATCTGTTCCATTCTAATTTTGAGAGAACTATTCTCTTCAGTGAGCTTTTGAACCTCTTTTTCCATTTGGCTCATTCTGCTTTTGAAAGCATTCTTCTCCTCATTGGCTTTTTGAACCTCTTTTGCCAATTGAGTGAGCCTATTCTTCAAGGTGTTATTTTCTTCAGCATTTTTTTGGGTCTCCTTAACCAAGATATTGACCGGTTTTTCATACTTTTCTTGCATCTCTCTCATTTCTCTTCCCAGTTTTTCCTCCACCTGTCTAACTTGCTTTTCAAAATCCTTTTTGAGCTCTTCCAAGGCCTGAGCCCACCTGACATCCCCCTGGGGTGTCTGGGGTACCGAGGCCCCGCCCTCCACATCTTTCCCTGATGGCAAGAATATGTCCTCGTCCTCGTCATCAGATCTGAATGTCGGGATCATTTGCATTTGTTGGAAAAAACTCTCTATGGTCTTATTTTTCTTCCCTTTTCTAGGCATTTTCCCAGCCAGTTACTTGACTTCTGAGATTCCTGTCCACCCCCGCCTAGATCCGCCCAGCTAGTACTTGGGGTGAAATTCAAATGTGCTTTCCATGCCGGCCGCCTCCCAGGCTCAGCTCCCTCAGGGGCTTTATGCAGAGACTTTCAGTAATGAAGATCCTGCCTGCTGCTGGGGGAGTCCCAGGGCCGCAGCCACTGCTGTCTCCGCTGCCGCCCACGCCTCTGCCTCCGCCGCTTCCTGCCCCCGCCTCTGCCGCTGCCGCTTCCTCCCGAGGGGGCCCAAGTCACGGAGACACCCCACTCCCCTCAGCCAGCCAGCCGTCTCTCTCACTGACCCGTAGCTTCTGTGGGCGGAGGGACTTTCCCGGCTGCCGGAGCTTCCGTCCCTGAAGCTGCTCAGGTCAGCTTCTCTGCGGCCACGGCCAGGGCAGCGCTGGGGTGGGGTCCGCTTTCCGGGGCGCGACGGACCCTAGGGACGGCTCTCCAGGGCTCTCTGGCATGGAAATCTCTTCCACTCTGTTTCTGCACCCCTTTCAGTGGTCCAGAAGTTATGGGGGTCTCTTTTTACATTAATTCTATGGGCTGTGGGTTGGAGCTTGTAAATGTGTGTCCTTCTACTCCGCCATCTTGGCCCAGAGGGCTCTTTTTGAAGGTAATTTTAATTATTATTGTTAATGATGATTCACACTTATGTAACTTTATAAAGTTTATAACCCAACAACCCTGTGAGTCAGGTAGTACAAGTATTGTTCTTATATTACAGATGATGAAACAAGTTTAGAGAACTGTGATAGATGACTTGATCAGAGTCATATATATCTATTAAGTGTTAGAAACATAATTCAAAGAATTTCAGAGTTGAAAGGGATGTCTGAGGCTACATAGTCCAACCTGTATAAAAAAGAGGAATCCTATTTAGATCATACTAGGTAAAGACTATCTGCTTAAGAACATGTCAGTGAGGGGGAACCAACTATCACTCCAGGAAACCCAACTGGTTTTAGTCAACTTAATTTTAAGGAAGGTTTTCCATACCTCAAATCTAAAGTGTTCCTCTAAAAATTCAACAGCTACTTCTACTTTTGCTTTCAGAGGACTAAGAAGAATAAATCTAAAATTTCCCCAAAAGTATTCCCACAAATACTTAAAACAACTATCATGCTCACTCCCAAGTCTTCTTTAGGTTGAAAACAGAGTTCCTCTAACTGATTTTTGCCTGACTTAGTGGAACAGGCCTAGAAAAGGAAGAAATGGAGTCAAAGGCACAGGGAGAGGATTAGGCCATCTCCTGATCTGACACTGGAGGAATGGAGAAGTGGAGCGGGTTATTTTTGTCTAAGTGTTTTAAGATGAAGAAAGGAAGAACTCTACTAGTGGCTTTAATTTTCATTGGTAAATCAAAAGGCAAGGTCCTCAGCTGAGCAAGTGGTGGAGAAGGAAGTTTTGAGAGGCTTAAGGAGGACATTTTCAGGATAGCTTTTGTGGGGAACAAAAGGAAATCAATCAGGGAAGAATAAAAGGATTATCCAGCTGCAGTGAGACCAGCTGAGATTATACAACATATTGTAATGTGCCTAAGCAACTCAGTTTTGTGACCTAGGAGTCAGTATGATTCAATAGCCCTAGATATGGACACAGATTCCATTCTCAGCTTTGCTACTCTCTGATTCCCAGTGTTCATTCAATTTAGGGTAAATCCTTTCACTCTCTTGACCTCAAATTCCTTATCCATAAAATAACAGAGTTATGCTAAAGGATCTCCTAGATCCCTCATACACGTAAACGCATATACATCCCTTTTTCAGAATGCTTTCTAACAACACCTGCCACCATGTATTACAAAAATTAATCAATTTAAACTCAAGTGGAAGACTTTTTTTCTTCAATTAAATTTCATCTTAAGACTTACCACAATACTTTAACATGTCAAGATGTTGACTTCCAGGTCACATGAGCAACAAGATGGAGAACTAGACATTTTCTTTAATCCCCATGATGTGCCAAAGATAAAGTAAATTCATCTGTCTCCAAAGTCTAAGATGCCCAGAATTCAAAAGAAGGTTTAACAAACAAAAAGCCAACACTCACACATGAACTGAGGCTTACTGACATTGAGCTCACTCAGCACCCCTCCCACACTAAGCAAGGACAATATAGATTTACACCAAAAATCACTCCAACATTCCATTTTGCATCCCTCTTTTCACTGCTGAGGAGATCCTGGTGTCAGTTTGGGAAAGTCTTATGCTGGCCACAACAACCAGCTTGGCCACACAGACACAAAAGCATGCCAGTGTCTGCAATTTCATAGCACCAGCACTACTACAAAGTCTTGAATTGCATGCGCACGGGTGTGTGTGTGTGTTTGTGTGTGTGTGTGTGTGTGTGTGTGTGTGTGTGTAAACAGTGCTGCAAAGATCCTAACTACTGGAATTGAGTCAGAGAACTGAAGAACAAAGGGACCGGGATGGGTCATAAGGACAGATCATATTATATGGGGTGGAGGGAATGTAGCACCCCATCAAACCTGAGGAAAAGAGCACAGAATCCAACTGGGATCAGATTTGACCACACAAAAATCAGCTGGGGAAGAGATCTAGGTCGGTGAACTGTGAATTTCCCATTGTCCACAAAGAAAGCACAATTGAAAGGGAATCAGAAAAATAATAATAGGAAAATGGGGGAGGGGGAGGCAGAGATCAGACTTTCTTCAAAGACCTTTAATATAAACAGATCAATGGGAAAAGCAGTAAGAACAGAAGGAAACCCTTCTGGAAGGAAGGCTTCGAGATCTAGTAAATGAGTTCAAGAAATACTGCAAAACAAAGGAAAATGATCCAATACTTGATAAAACAGAAGACTCTTTGGAATTTTGGAAGAACATGGAACCAGAATATACTATTCCTGAGAGGTTTAAAAGAGAAATGAGAATTAAGAATAGAATTTATGTCTTGCACAACAAAAATGATAAGCAAAGTAGAAAAACTGGAATCTCCAATGACAAGCCTGACCAAGACAAAAGAGAACAACACAAACAAATAAAGACACAGAAGGGAAGGATGATCTGGAAGAAAAGCAAAAGCCAGTAGTATTCCAAAAAATATACTAACTATGCAAGCAAGACATACTGATGTCCAAACTAAGGACAATTTGAAAGTCTGCCAGGAGAATACAATGACAAAAAAACATTAACACCATAATGAAAGAAATAATAGTAGAGAATGCCCCTAAACTTCTAAATGTAGAAAATCAAAATCCAATTGAAACAATTCACAAATAACCTCCAGAAAAAAACCTGATGCTGCAAACACAGTACTTAAATTTAACAAATCAATGCAAACCATCAAGAGAAAGATCTTCAAATACAACAAAAAAGACTTTTGAATGTGAGATTATTCTGCACCCACTAGAAAACATAGGAAGGAATGTAATTATTTATGTGTTTGAAAGAACAATGGAACTCAGGGTGAATTACCCTATAATTTCTGAGCTGCATCAGGAAAAAAGATGGACGTTCAATAATACAGATGGAATTTGAAACATTTTTAGAATGAACACACGAACTGAAGTGATTATTTGCTTCTCAAACATTCTAAACAAAAGAAATATAGGAGGAATTAATAAATATAGCAGGCAAAGAACAATAGAATGACAAGACAAAGATCAATAAAACTCTTCTTTCTAAATATATACAAGGGGATGTATAAAAGTAGAAATCTAGTAGAGGGAAAAATGAAGGGGCAGATGAGACAGAGACAGAAACAGAAGACACTCTGCCCACAGGTGAATCTTCTTTTTTTGGTGAAACTACATTGTAATATGTGTAGGGTACACAAAAAGGGTGGGGAGCAGAGAAAAAGAGGTATGTGGGATGCACTGGGGTCAAATCAAGGGCTAGCAAAAGGAAAGTTGACCTCTGTAGTATTGAAAGAAAAGAGTTCATGGTGGGGGCAGGGGTGGGGAGTAGGAAAGGGTGGAGGGTTGTTGTTGTGTCCATCCTTCATTTTCGAAGAAGACCATGACATCAGAGAAATGATGACATGACTTGCTCTTGATTTTGTTTTGAGCAAAGGACAGCTGTGCAAGGCCACCAGCCTCACGTTCTCCTCCTGGGCCATCTGAATCCAGTGACCAGATATTCATCAGGATTACTGGAGATGACCCAGGATGCAATGGGAGACCTTGGGCCCTTTAGGCCAAGATCTATTCAGGAACTCAGGGTTAGGTAACACCCATTCAGTGAATAGGCCTCTTTAAGAACTACTTAGGGAATGGCCCCTTTAATGAGCAAAAGAAAAAACAACTAACTCAAGCTGGAAGAGAAGGAACAGTTTCTTATAAACAGTTGTAACTTATAAACCACTTGTAACTGTTACTTGTTAGTAAAGCTAAAGCAATAAAATAAGTAAAAAAAAAATTGAGGGAATAAACATAGGCAAAGAAGAAACAAAATTATCACTTTTTTCTAAATAATATGATGGTGTAATCAGTCTGTTACTAAACGTTTACTAAGAGGTTACTATGTGCCAGGCACTGTGCTAAGTGCTAGGGATATAAAGAAAGAAAAAAGACAGCACTGGCTGGTCCTCAAAGAGCTCACAATCCATTGGGGGAAATGAAGAGGTGGCTAACCTGGGTATTTCCCTTACATGAAGGGGCTGGGAGGAGATTTCTGTTCTCCACCCTCCACCCTCTCCAATCATAGGGAAATCAGGCCCCAGGGGCAAAGGGTAATGCTGAGGTGTGAACTGCAAGGTTGATGGGATCCTGCAGGAAAAGGAGGTTCCTGGTATGTCTAATAAAGTCCAGAGAAGGGCAGCTAGGTGGGAAATGTACCTAGAGAACCCAAAAGAGTCAACTAAAAAATAATTGAAACAATAAATTCACCAAAGTTACAGATTAGAAAATAAATCCACATTAATCTTCAACATCTTTTTTTTTTTTAAATATCCAATAAAGACCAGCATGAAAAGAGAGAAAATCATTTACAATACCCCAGGTATAGATAAAATATTGGGAAGCTACCAAGATCATCATTTCCCCCATCATTCCCAAGCTCTTCTGGACTCCATAATTATTCCTACAAAGCCATCTTCCTGCAAAAGGGAATCAACCCTCCTCCTGGGGGATGTCATTCCCTCTGACTGGAGAGGATGGAGGGTGGACAGAGATTTCCCCCTAGGGCCTCCACTGAAGGAAGGGGTCTACAATACCACCCTGGGCACAATGTCAGTGTGCTAACTTGCTGCCACTCCCCCATCCCACTGGTGACCCTCAGCTCCCTCCCCTGCTTTTGGGTTTCTTTATATGTGTTGTCTTCCTCTATTAGACTGGGTGTTTTGCTTTTCTTTTCATCTCCAGTGCTTAGCACACAGGAGGCACATAATAACTGTTTTTTGACTGACTGACCAACATACACACAGGAACTATATGAATATAACTACAAAATAGTCTGTAAAAAAGGAAGGGAAAGAGGTCTTACTTTGAAGAGGGGAGGTGGTTCTACAGATGAAGAGAGATGGGGACCTTACACTGGGTGGAACATGGAAGTTTATGTGTTTGAAAAGTTTATTTTGCCTACATTTGACAGGGGGAAGGGGAAGGGAAGCTGGAATCCCTGGGGGCAACTGGCATGTGAAAGACTGAGAGAGCAAGGACGTAGGAAAATTTTGAGGTAAATGGGGAAGGGATAGATTAGTGGTGAGCCAAATAATCCCGAACACAGTAGTGGAATGGCTCTGCCATGGAGCCAGGTCTTCTTTTGATACCTGCGATAATTGACATTACTGAGGAAGTGAGGCACAATGGAAAAAGAATCCCTGGGATAAGCCCTATGGAGCAGGCAGAACACCTAGAAAGGAGAGAACCATTTAAAGCAGATAGCTCAAAAGTTTTGATTATATGGAGAATACAAAGAAAAGAGTCATGATTGAGAGAGTGAGGGCATAGAGTAGACAGGATAAATATGGAAGAAAACAAGAGAAATTCTTTTTGGAAAAGAAACACAAAAAATGGAATTTTAATCTAACGAACAAGATTAGCAAAAGGGGTGGAAAAGAGGGAATCTGTTTGGTTAACTGAGGAAAAAAGAGGGAGAAGAAATATATAATCAGATAAAGGCAGGAGAAAAAAGGAACCAACAAACAAAACCCAAAAGGGAAAGGGTTAAGAAGTGAGAGAATACATTAGGGATGAAGAGAAGAAAGCCAATGGGGAAACAGAGAGAGATGGAGGAAATATAAATCTACTCTTTATTACTATGAATATGAATGGATTAAACAATCAAATAAAATGAAAATGTGATACATTGGCTAAGAAAACAAAACCCTACACAATCTGTTACGTAGAAGAAACACATTTTAAAAAACATACACAGAATAAAACTGAAGGGATGGAAAAATGTATGACGCATCAAGGGAATCCAAAAAAGCAGGAGTGCCATTGTGCTGACAAATCAAAAAAAAAAAGAGGGACAAACAAGGAAACTATATTATGTTGAAAGGAACCATAGAAAACAAACCAGTATAAGTAATAAACTCCCTTAGCATCCAAATTCATGAAGGAAATATTATCTAAACTTCATAAAGACACAGAGAGGAACACAATAAGGACAGACTGCAAAATCACTATTAGTTATGGATAAGTCTAACAGGAAGATAAACAAAATGAAAAATACTGAACTGAACAAATTTCTGGAGAAACTAGAGAAAAATGACTCATAGTGTGTTCTAAATGAGACAGCAAAATAATATAACAAATTTCTCTGCAATCCATGAAACTTTTACCAGAAAAAAAAAAAGATATGTGCTATAGCACAGAGATATTGCAAACAAATGTAAAAAGGCAGAAATAGTTAATATCCTTTACAGACCACAATGAAATAAAAAAAAAATGGTTCATGGACCAAAAACAAAAAATAGTTGAAAAGGAAACTTACTAATAAAATCTTAAATAATGAGTGGATCAAAGACATCATGGTAACTATGTAAAAGAAAATGAAAATGATGAAACAACATACCCAAATTTCTGGGATGCAGCTAAAGGAGTCCTCAGGGGGAAAATCATATCCTTACAAACATACATTAACAAAATAGAAAAACAAAATAGAAACTCAATGTGTATTTTTAAAACTTAGAAAAATAAATAAACCTAAAATAAGTACAAAAGAAACATAAAAAATTAGAGGAAATAGATAAAACAGAAACAAAAAAGCCATAAAAATACTTAGCAAAACCAAAAGCTGATTCTTCAAAAAAAAAAAAAAAAAAACCTAATCTGAATAAAAAGGAGAAAATCATATCAATAAAATAGCAAATAAAGTAAAATACAGCAAAACCTGAAGAAATAAAAAGAATAATCAGAACATATTATGCACAGGTATATGCTAAAAAAGCTGAGAAAACAAAAGAAAAAGAGGCTTATCTTCAAAAACATAAAATACCCAAACTATCAGAAGACTAAACAGAATCTTAACCCAGTCTCAAAAAAGGAACTAGGATCTAACTGTGAAGGAATTAGCAAGGAAAAAAAAACTCTTGGTCCTGATGGATTCCCAGGAGAATTCTATCAAACTTCTAAAAAAAGTAACTCTATTTCACAAATTATTCTCAGAAACTGAGAAAGAGAGCTTCTTATGAGAATCTTTTTATGAGACAAATATACTACCTCAATCCAGGGAAGATAAAACACAGAAAGAAAACTAAAGACTAATATTATTAATGAACAGATCTAAAAATTTTAAACAAAATCATATCACACAGATTATCACAATTTATCCAAGAAATCATTCATTATGATCAAATGGGATTCATACCAGGGATGCAAGAATGGTCCAACATTAGGAAAACAATAAACATAATCAATGATATTAAAAATCAAAACATCTAAAGCCACATGATCATCATGATAGATACAGAAAAGTACAACACTCTCTTATGCTAAAAACTCCAGAAAGTGCAAATGCAAAAGGTCTAACATAAAATGCATCTATCAAAAATCAAGATCAAGCATCATATGTAATGGGAATACACTAGAACTTTTCCAATAAACATGAGTAAAGCAAGGATGCCCAGTCTCCCTGGTATTATTTGCTTCTGGAAATAATAGCAATATCAATAAACTAAGAGAAAGAAATTAAGGAAATAAAGATAGGTAAAGAAGAGAAAAAATCATCTCTACTGATGATGTGATGGCTTAGTGTGAAAACTTTGGGGAATCCGCAAAGATACTAATTAAGACAGTAACTTCAGCAAAGATGCAGATTACAAAATAAATTCTCAAAAATCAACAGTATTTCTATATAAGGATAAAACACAAGAAACTAATAGAAAGAGAAATCCTATCTTAATTAACTAAAAAGTGCACAAAATATATGGAGATCAAACTCTGAAAGCACACAAAAGACTTGTATAATTTCAATTACAAAATGATTGGAGGAATATTTAGTGCTCAATACAATAAAAATAATACTACAAAAATCAATTCACATTTTTAATCTTATACCAATCAAAATACCAAGACGATAAAATAATAACATTCATTTAAAAGAAACAAAAGATCCAGAATGTCAATGGAAATGATGAAAAGATGTAAGGATGAAGGGGAAGTAACACTTCCAGACATCAAACTATATTATAAAGTAGCAGACATCAAAACCATCTGATATTAGTTTAAAAAAATAGATAAATGGAATAGACTATACAAGGGAGACTGAGAAATAACAGAACTCAGCAACTCAGTGTTTGATAAAGTAGAAAACAAATTACCTAGGGAAAAACTCCCCAAATGATAAAAAGAGCTGGGAAAACTGGAACGCAGTATGTAAGAAAGTAAGCTTAGACTAACACCTTACACCATTTCTCACAATATATTCTAAATAGATGTGACCTTGAAGCATAATATAAAAATTTTAGAAAAAGCTAGATCGTATATCTCCCAGAGAGTTATGGGTAGGAAATGT